>OX465112.1:0-690000 GCA_949987565.1 Luidia sarsii | reverse complement strand
TAACGATACAGTTGCCCTTCCTGCTCGCAACGTGCATTATAGTGGGGAAGGAGAGGAGTACTGACCAAACGATCGTCCGGCAGTCCCTTCGATCCCAGTGGCTTTAGAGAGCTGACAAGCGAATCTGGTTAACACATCTGGGGCTTATGTCTTTAATGCGGCAGACTTGGACTTCTAGGACACGAAAGTCGCATTGCAATCCTCCTCCCCTCCTCCCCTCTTCCCCTCCCTCCTCCCCTCTTCCCCTCTTCCCCTCCCCTCCTCCCCTCCTCCCCTCTTCCCCTCCTTCTCCTCCCCTCCTCCCCTCCTACTTGTCCTCCCCTCCTCCCCTCCTCCCCTCCTCCTTCTTCCCCATCGTCTTCGTCTTCCTCTTCTATTCAGACTTACCCCCTTGCTCACATTCTCCCGTCTCCGGGTACGTCGTCTGAGCCCCGTAACGCAGCGTCTCCTGAAATCCCGACCCAGTATTTTGTGATGTCTACCTTAACTTCCTGGCCCCGATACTGAGCGGTTACGTGCCGTGTGTATTGCACAGCGGACGAGCTTGCTGTAGCCTATATCGCGATTCAGTGACGGCGATGCAATCTTCACAGTGCGCCATCGGTGCTTTGGGCGGAGGTCCGAATTGGTGCGTCGTCACAAACGGGATTGTCATACACACGCGAAGCGATCCCGCCTCTCAAACAATAAAGCCATTTGCGCACCAGCAGACCTATGCTGAGCGTTTAAGCGGCGGCTTTCAAGCACCTCTTCTTCAGCCCGCCCTAGTCACCCCACCCCGTCAGCCCCCACTCCCCTTTGTCCCTCCAAGGTCGCACAAACACCCCTCTCCATCCAAATGGAATCCCGTCACCGGTGCGGAAGGGCCACAAACGTAAGAAGCGGACAACTTTCGGCGAATCTATTGTCACCACTTCGGCTCCATTGGCTCCGACACGATTACCGGAGAGCTAACAGCCGAAGTGGAGGGAGGAAAACGCACGGAAACCCCAGACAGTGGAGACCGTCAGAAAACGATCATTTGACCCGATCCTACTTAACCATCCACTCGATCCAGATACCAAGAAATACGCTGCCTCGTCTAAGCTGCACTGGTCCAACTAAATCTACCCCCTGCGGGGATGGGTGCGGCCACGGCTCCTCTACTCGGTGACGCGATTTACGTCACTGTGTCACGAGGTCATCGGGAAGGAAATCTAGGCGATTAACAGATTGAGTGAATCTGTTTTCAGGTTTGTCATCATAGCAAACATGAAAGACAATTCTCTACTGCGCCAACTATGTTACTATAGGCCCTATAGGTAATATTGGAGTAAATAAATGTTAAAAATAAAACGAAACAAAAAATGGCGAAGAAAACATTGATTGGACCAGGATTTGAACCAAAGTCCTCTGGTTTTGCGCAATTCAACATTTAAGTGTCGCTTATCTCCAGTGATCACACCCCCGCTTTCATCCAGATGCCAAAAAGCAACAATATTGTTTTTATTCTGTCGACAGCTGCAGCTCGGGGATCACTTTCTTGGGGATTGTCATTTTTTTCCAAAGATGGTCTTAAGTTCTCAGTCAGTTTTTCATACAGATTTGTTTGTTTGAAAATAGAGCAAGTATATAGCCAGCATGTGTTTTTTGTGTGTGAAATAGGTATTGCCTTTGTAAGCTTTGGTCGCCGAAAGGGTTTCGCTTTACATCGTCAATTTGTCTTGGTCGGTTCCCTCGAAAGCATAGCTAGACCAACTACACGTATTAGGTTTGGCCTGTTCCCCGCCAGTGCATCACCGACTCAAGCACACGCGGCCGTTCGGGGTCGTTCGGGCGTAAGAACTCATGTCATACCCGAAGTCCGTCCGAGCATACCGGATTGGGATTACGCACGCCACATTTGGCCGAGAAGCATTGGCTTTTACTCGGCGCTGGTGCAACCATCTGAATGGAGGTAACAGTACACCCGGACAGCAAGGCCAGACATTGCGAAAGAAAGATTCAGAAATAAATTATCATTCTGTCAATAAATAGACAAAATAATGGCAAAGAAAACGTTGACTGGACCAAGACTTAAGCCCAGGTCACCTTCGATTTTGCGTACCAGCGCTCTTCCCATCTGAGCTATCCAGCCCTTAGATGGTGGCCGCCCAAGCAGTCAACTAGTCCTTGCCTGGGTGGGGGCACCAGTCAGAAGCAATTCAACCTTTAAAGGCCCTATACAACATTGGTAAAGGTCAAATGATTGTCATAGTTTGTGTGTTAAACCATAAAACATCCCAAAAAAGCAATTCTGCGAATGTTTTAGCTCAAATGGTAATCTGAGAAAGTAGAAAAAGGTAAAAAAAAAAACCGTCATGGTTTTCGCACCATTCTGTAGTGTAATAAATAGTTTATTACTAGCAAGTAAAAATTACTTGTCGATGTTTGAGTGAATATTTCTAGGGAAGTACAGCATCCCAGACCGTAAGATTTCAACATGATGATTCTATCATGACCATCTACAAACTGTGTAAATTAGAATGAAATCTGTGGACATCGATGTTTTCCGATCTTCCCAATGTGTCGTATATCTCCAGGGATCACACACCCGCTCTCATTCAGATGCAAACAACAACCAATGGTTTTGCCTTTGAGCATGGTACTGCTAGCATGGAGTCAAGGCCTTAGTTCCTACTTTGTTATATTTTGCATTTTGGTAATAATTTTAGTGAGAAAGCAGTTTGTAGTTATTTTGCAAAGGATTATTACTCTAAATCAAACGAGAGAAAAATGACATTTCTGGTTGTCTTCTGTAGACATAGAAGCCTTGGACAATATTAAGTTCAGGGAAGAAGAGGTATACAATATCGAAGGAATTAGCGTTGGCGGAGGTTTTGCTGAGTTCCGTAGACCTGTACGCAGGCAATGTACTATCATATGATTATGTTGACACTTATCCAGTGTTTGGCTAGTTCGTCTCAGCACAGCAGGCAGCTCCGACCCAATCATTGATCAGATTTGTATCCGTTGATTTGAGGAGCTGATGTCGCAACCGGCAGCCTGGTTCGACCAGCACTGTTTACAGCGCGAGGCCAACCCAACGTGATACCGCTCCCATATATAAGACACAGGCTGCTACCTCAGCCAGCGTATCTTTCTGATCAGGTCGCGGGAACTCGCTTCTCGGATTCTCATCAGTGGGCTTCGTAGTCGTGCGGTGACTGAAACACTTTCCGCCTCACGCCCGAGAGAGATTCGGCGCGCGATTTTTTTGGGGAGGCTTGGACCGGCGGCAATCGGTCGGGGGTTGGCGGGGGTTGCCATTGTACCGTTCTCTCCCTCTTTATCTCCGATCTGGACAAAAGATCGTGTCGATCTCCTGCAGAAGTGGATGATCGGATGATTCGCCTCGGAGGAGACGGAATGTATCAGATAGGTGAACTCATTCAGCTCTCTCCACTTCTCTGTCCTTCTTTCTCTCCTTTCATTACTCCCCCTCCCTCTCTCGCCTCTCTCTCCATGTCTCTTCCTTTCTCTCTCTTTTCCCCTCCCTCTCTCCATCTTTCTCCCTCTGTCACTCTTTCTCATTCCATCTCTCTATCTCCCTCCATCCCCTATCTCTCTCCTCTCTATCTACTCTCGCTCCTTCTCTCTCGATCTCTCCTTTCCCTCTCTCCCTCCCTCTCTCCCCTCTCTCACTCTTACTCCATCTCTGCCCCTTTCCCTCTCCATATAGCCTATCTCTCCCTCTCTCTCCAACTCTCTTTCTCTCTTTCTCTCTCCATCTCTCCCTCCCTCTCTCTCTCTCTCTCCATCTCTCTCTGTCTCTCTCTCCATCTGTCTGTATGTCTCTTTCCATCTGTCTCTCTCTCCATCTCTCCTCTCTCTGTCTCTCTCTCCATCTGTCTGTATGTCTGTCTGTCTTTCTCTCCATCTCTCCTCTCTCCATGTCTCTCTCTCCATCTGTCTCTCTCCCTCTCCCTCACCCCTTCCGAAGAGACAAATAAAGGGTGAGGAACTGTTTCTGCTCGATTGTATTATGTCAGTGTATGCTGAGCCAGTTTACTCTCGGCACCCCGTAGGGATGAGACTCCTTCCCCACGTGGGCTGACAGTAGCTATATAACATTTCTAAAAAGGAAATACTTTAGGTGCAATGAGCTCGCAATGACAAGTCTACATGTAATCAGTTGTTTTTTTTACCCACACGCTAAAGCCCTTTCATCACATTGAAGGCTATACCCCCTATGGTTTATGACATTACCCTAGCCTTGTACACGGTATGAAATACATGGAGCTTTTTTGTCCCTGTTGCCAAGAATGACGTGGGGCTTCGTGGAAGGTGATAAATAGCCAGCCCGACAACGTGATGACAAATTATGTGAGGTCTCTAATGGTCTATTCTCCCCTCAAAGCCTCCCTACAAGCTCAACAAGAAGAGACATGAGCTTCGTTATTTGCTCTGAGCACGAAAGTCTTATTCAGGGGATTCCCTGCCACCAATAACCATTGTGTCCAATCCCTCTCTCCTCCCTACCCCCCGCACTCACCCAAATCTTTCCCTGAGGAGGGAGGGGAGGCTTAACCCGCTAAACAAGGACCGAGTCGGCCTACCAATCCGTTCGGATTACGGGCATGTTGGCTATCAGCTTGTACCCAGTCCAGAGATTTCCCTGAGAAAGAAAAATCTTTGGTAGACGGAGGATGCATGGGTTGGGTAACGTTCCACGAAGTATGCGGGCGTTTTTACAACCAATGTGAACGGATCTTTCCAGTGCAAATAATACAGGAACATTTCGATGAGCCAAATCTCAAGGCAACAGGCTCATAATGAGAGCTAAGCAGGGTTGAGTTAAGAAAAGTTGGACAATTATGTTACAACTGAAGGGAATGTAATCCTCGTTTGACTAACACGAGGCTTGGGTTATCCGAGTTTGACTTATCGAGATTTCGCTGTGGGTAAATCACACCGGTGGTGGTTTGGGGAGCAAATTAATGCCAGTCCAATTCTACCAGGAAATGTCGTGCTTTTCATCACCGGCTTCAGACACACCGGGGAAGGGCAATTATCTGATTATATTCTCACCGGCGCAAGGCATAGGTCCAGCATTTTCACTATTATAATTAGCGGCACCTGTATTACGATGCATTCCAACCCACCGGATGATCTCCGCTGGAGTCGTGGGGTTCGAATCCCGCCAGAGCTGCCCGATGCCATTGCCCGACCGCCGCATGCATCAGCTGACACGCCAAACTGTTTTAGGAAAATTATCTGAGAGCGACGACATTATCACTGCCCGAAACGTTTATTCACCAGTTATTTTCAGAGCCCACACTCCGTCTCAAAAGAGCATGTTTTTACGCAGTGTCGCCGCAAACATTCCACGAGGCGGATATCTCAGAAAGCACCAGGAACCATGGGCACGGCACTATACACGCGAGAAGCTGGGCATTGTTTGTTTACTTCTTTTTCGATTGGTGCAGGGGACGGAAGAGGATGTCCCGACACATTTCAGTCCTTGATCCGCACGCACGCCGACTCCCTGTCAACTTTTGGCTATTTATTGGACACGGGACAAGGCGTTATTGGAAACGACATTTCCTCCTGCACTCTCCTCTCCTCTCAGTGGCACGAATGCACTCGTGTACATCGGGCACGAAGGATAGATTGGTGGAGAGTGGGGGGAGGAGACACACACGACAGGAAAAATTAGAGCAAGACCACAAAAATGTCCTGGGGCGGGCTAGCCGTATGTAAGCTCCGACTTGCCGTCAAGTGCAACCGGTCAAACGATGCTCGACGTAGGTCGGACGGTAGGCGGGACGGTAGGCGGGATTTACTCGTCAACGTCTTTCTCCCTACCCTGCCCTTGCCACGCAGTATCTTACATTAGTCGTGTAACCATTTGTTTGTTTTTCGTGTCAGGTATACACGGATGCCGTCGACCACTGTGATACGCGCCACAATGATAACACTCGGCACTCCGCCGTTCATTGACAGGCAATATCCAGCCCATGTCTATGGCGTTATCTTTCGACGTCACCGTTTGGACAAGCGTACTTCCGTGGGTCGGCGTGGACTATTTCCAGGCCGCTCAGATTTAGGCTACCAAGCAATGCCACGTGCACGACACTTCAGACTATCCACTTTGAACTCGGAGTGCCGTTGGTGTTGCTATGCACCGGGACCTCCGAATCCGGGCACCACTATTGGCCAAGTTTTACACCATGACTCTTTTCAGCCTATACCACAAAACAGTAAGTGACACGATAACAGGTCAGAAAGACGTCCGATTATGCCAGGTTTGACTCGCTTGTTCATATAGTGTACTCTTACAGGTTGATTTACACACTTATTAATTGATCTCGATTGCTTAGCGAGTTTTGGAAATGGCACATTATTAAAAATAATCCCGTGTGCCGGTCATGAGTAATGTGAAGCAGCCCAGTGCTAAGTGGCTATAAATGTATGGCCATGTGTTGACAGACGTTGGCCAAAAATATCAACGGATAACATCAGTGCTTTATGAAAGCTTGGCTTTTTCATTGCGTCGGACATCAAACTCCCAACCATGACAGATGAGCCCGTGAGATCAAAGGTCGGCTCGGCGATTCTGTCCCAACACCTTCAGTCCGTCGATTTGTACAGCGCCTAGTGGGCGACTCGATCGAGATAAGGCTCGGGCTTAGGCTAAGGCCATATTTCTCATACCCGTTATAATGTCACAGGCATCTAGTGTTTGGCCACATTATCTTGGTGGAAAGCTGATCAGGACAACAGACCTTTGAATTCCGAGACAAACCACAGCCTGTATGTTCAGGTTTTGTCAGATGGATACGAACCCTGAGCCCGAGATCGATCCTTGGAGGTTCGTTAAGGGCTATGGGGCCTACTCAAACTCAATTTACCATCCTGGATTAGGAAGGTGGGGGGCGAGTGTAATGTGAGCTTAGTTAGTGTGTGGATCTGAAAAGAACCAGGCATGCAAGAAGTGATGTTTTAACACGGTGACACCTCAAACCACCATTGACTAGCCGCCATCTCCCTGGGTAGCCTGAAATCTCATCCGAAACAAACATTCACGATCATGTTTCTGCCACGGGAAACGAATCTTCAAGCCGTGAAGTAGACATTAAACAAATCCACGCTCTATATGATGCGGAGTCAGCGGCAAGTGTGGGTAACTGTACAGCTAACTTAACTAGCCCCAGGAGCCCATTCGGTTTGCTAAATGGGTCCCCTCTCTAGTTCCCGTTGTATACCCAACGACCTTTCCCATATCCATGTCAAATCAAATTTGAATTCCCCTTGGCACGGCTAAGCTGTGTACCCCTCCATTTGCTGGTCCATTTGCACCTCTCGGAGATACCCTTCCGCGCAAACAGTGCGCAAACAGTGCGGCGGAGCCTGCGTGACCGCGCAAATACAACTTCCACTGAACCTACAAGTGCATTCCCCCAAGGACTAAAATACACAGAACACGTCGCTGCACACTATGCAAACATCAATCCTAAAAATAGAACAACAAATAAAGAGAAATACGTACCCGACAGCTATGATATGTCTCTGTGGTGCAGCCTTCGTCCGTGAGTGTACAACCCGGAAATGAAAGTGAAGCTCCAGGGGAACTGGCACCGTCACTGAACGGCAGGAACAATCGGTGTAATAATCCAAAGTTGTGGTGTCTACGATGAATAAAAAGAGACACAAAGCACGGGGGAATGATTAGGTTCACAGTCGATAGTCTTTGACGATCGAGATTCGACTTCCGATCGTGTTCCAGAAGGTGAAGCGGGTTGCCCAGCGCGACTCCTCCGTCTACCCAACCCACCGAGGCGAGCTGTACTGCGGTCTGAGCCGAGAGTCACCGGATAGCAACCCTAATCACCGGGTCTATACCGCGTGAGCTCGGGGGCCGCGATGGAGGCGTTATGTAACGGGCTGTCAATCGATATCAGACAAGCGCCTAGCTCGAAATGTAACGGCTGTGGTGAGAGGTCTTACGCCGGCCCCTTTTTGTGTCCACCGAGCGTTTGGGACTTGGCCGAGGGGGCACAACCCAGCCCACTCCCCACCAATTAACCGGGATTAACCCCCTTCTACAGATCCACCGGCCTTGACGCCCCCTCTCGGCGCAAATTCGTACAGAAAGGTAAACTTTTTGTTCCCGCGCACAACCCCTTGTAGAATCGCACACCAAAAACACGCGACGTTGCAGCCTAGATCTACCACTGACGTCATTCCACAGCTATCTTTGCAGGAAGAAGAATGGTGAAAGGAGAGATAAGCTTGGCAGGACAGGATTGACGAGAGAATGAAATATTTTGTTTTTCCTTCGATCTTTGAAGAATGGACCTCTGTATAATTATAAACACGATGTGACGTCATGAGAATTGGGGTCGATTGATCGCCATTCATTCTCGCAGTGTGGTCTGTATATGCAATCATGTACCCTGAATCCGGTGACGTTTTACTTCACGTCACTAAGCTTAGAGGAGTTAGCCACACCCAGTATCTAGGAAATTATGCTTTGTGCATTTTCCTTTTGTCGTCAGCAGGAATACCGGTATACTTCATACTCATTCACTATAGATATGATATGATTTTGCGGCGTGAGGAATTTGCTTCAAAACAACAAGGTTTTGCCTTACACGATGTGTATTTAAACACAGTACTTTGCCCGATTGCCTGCTAAAAAAGGTACAGGCAGCTTGGGCGGGATTCGAATCCGCGACTTCTGCTTTCTAGCGCAGACGTCTTAGCCGCTGGACCATCGAGCTAGTCGAGGTCGTGTGGAGGATTCGAATCTGTATAGTGGCGGGTACCGCGTTTCATCATAATAGTTATTCTGATTTTGCGTCAAGGAGAATGCACTGAAAAAAAAACGTATGGGCCATACTTTTCGAATATGGGGTTCTTGCCATAGAAGGCATGGGGATTTTTGTTGCTGGCAGCCTGATTCGATTAAGTTAATCTGTTCATGCTTAAGCGGCTCCATGAACTTGGTCCCTGACCACAATTTCACTTTGACAGAAATAATTAGAAAGCTTTGACCGGCAGTCTGCTTCAAATGGTAGCTTTCTCAAAGGCAGGACCTTTCTCAGACTGAAGTCTGCTTCAAATGGTATCCTTTCTCAAATGCTAGGATCGAAACGCCAGGCCCCTCCGAATATTTTATAATATTATTTGCATTTTGGTCATTTTAGTCAGTAAGCAGTTTGCAACACTTTTGCATAGACCTATCCCTCTGGCTGAAATTGTAATTAGTAAAGCATTTTGTGCTCATGCAAAACAAAATAAACAGTTCTGCTGATGCTGTCCCATGGAACTTGACTCAGCAGAATTAACTTAATTGCTTTTGGATTCATTTTCTTCTGATCCTCCACTCCCCTTCCAATGTTTTCTCCAATCGCTCACTCGCATTTCCAGCCCATGACATCTTTGAAAAACACACCTTAAATAAAAAAGAAAAGAAAAGGTGGCGCCAGAAGATGAATTGAATGACAAAGACACACTGCGTGAGATACCAGAAGCACGCGCGGCAAGTTACGGATTAAAGTCACTACACAACATTGGTAAGATCGAAAAACAGAAATGTTGACATATTTACATAAAACCTGTACAGTTTAAAGATGGTTATAGCAGAAACCTCGCGCTGAAATATTTCCGCCTAAAATGTTGCGTTTTTAAGAGAAAAGAGTAAAAGAAATTGTTTACGGCTCACCGAGATTTAAACGTTTTTTTCGGAAAAATTCGTTGAATGCTGCATTTTCGCGAAACAAATAAAGCGGTTTTCATTATATTCTTGAGACTTGGTTGGCGGATTGAGCTGAAATGTTTGCAGGTGTGCTATTTTATTCATATGTTGGATCAGACAACGTATGGATGCTATTCTTTGACCTCGACGAATGTTGTGTTATCCCTTTAAGGAATGAAACAAATGTAGGTTATGCATGCGTGTGGTAGTGATGATATGTAAGATCGGACAGGAATCTAACATGATTTCTCCCTCTGTAGAATTGAATCAACTGACATGAATTTCGTTCACGTGTGTGATGGAAACAGCCGGGGCGTTGACAACGGCAGCTGAGCATAGGAACCGCGCAGAAAGGTGACACACAGTCGACCCCACATTATTGGGCGCGAAGGAACATCGTCACCTGAATGCGGACATGGAATGAATTGTTTGAATACTGTTCGCTGGGGGTCATCAAGAGTTCCCATGACTCCCCTTACCGACCGTTTCTAAGGACACGTCGATTCGTCGGTCCCTGGTGGATGCTGCTGTGATCGCTGAAAGGCAGCCATACTTTCCCTTTCCCGTTCCACAAACATCCTGATAAATCCGATGACAATTGTGTGTCAATAACCCTCCCCCCCGCGAACCTTTGATTGATGTAAAAGGTTAACAGCGCCGAGCCGTGCAGAATGAACGGAGCGAAGCAGTAGGGAGAGGGGGGCTGTGACTAGCACAAAGCCCATTGGAAGCTGCAGCAACGACACGCGGGGAATTGAAAGCACTAAGGCACTTGAGTCAGCGAATTTATACCGATCAATTTCCTTGCAGCGCTCTTCCTCGGAAGAGAATGGTCTTTGTCACAGTGTTGCCGACTTTACTGGTGTGTGTGTGTGAGGGGGGAGAGGGGTCGTGTAAATGGAGCACCGCCTTTACGTACGTTCGATAGTCAAGAAGTACGGTTGTTTGAACGGGGCCAGAAACTTGGCTAACCAGATTGCCAGCATCTGTGCCCTTACAGAGCGTTAGAGGTGCTCTTCCGTGAGTTCGCCTTCCGTCCGCTTTTGTTTCAGTGCGTTACATCTCTCGTGGTTTGGACAGATCGGGCCGATAATACAAGGAACGTGGAATAGATATACATGTACTATAGTCAATAGGTGAAACTGCAACATGGTAGCTGCGTATAATTATTTGGATACTATAGTTCATCCAATGTACACACGCAAAATTATGCATACTTTGTGCGTTGATAATGTACAGTTTACGCATGCATTATGCGATACATGTGCATATTCATATAACTCCCTTTATAATAATCATACTGTATACAACTATACATGCGTACATTATCCATGGGATATATGTGCATATTATTTTGTTTAACCCTCTTTATGATAATTATAAAATATACACGCATTATACATGCGATACATGTCCATATTTTTATAACTCACTTTCTGATAATTGTACTGTATAATTATATGCATACATTATGCACGATACATGTGCATATAAATGCATGTATAACTCAACTTATAATTTTTATACTGTACATGTACAGTATACATTGTGCAGATACCATCGATGCATACATTATGCATTGGTATGAATATTGTCTATTTAGACATATTGCTCTCAATTTGCAAAATCTTCTGATGAGAACTTCAAGGAAGGAGATATATACAATATGGTGACGAAAATGTTGATAGGAAAATCAAATATCTATACCTGCTTCAACGCATTAGATTAGAATGCGTCTATCGCATGAAGAGTTCCATTAGCAAGACTCAATTGATTGAGGATTTGTTCTCTATTCTACCCCAAGCAGCAGGGGAGATCTTGGGGACAGAGGCAACAAAGGTGGACAAATCCAGTCTGTCCGAGCGAGGAGTACTTGGGGTGGGGTGGGGGAGAAGATCCCACTTGCGGTGTCACTGAACGCAGAATCTTGACAGAGGGGGAACAATGGAGCAAGGGACCCAAGTGACCGGTACTAGCATGGCCATACCTGCATACTTTATATGGATCAATATTATGGATGTAGATACGGTAGTGGATAGAGGGTGGTAGGGGTATGGACACACGCGAGACTACGTCTAGGCGACAACTGCGGTCCCTAAGAATGACCATCACGCACATCTCCTGTAAAATGCAAGCCTGCGGTGAACAGAAGCTCAAACTGCGTAGGTGAAAAAAACAAACAAAAGTCTTCTACTTTGGAGAAAAGCCCTGCTATATAGGAACGAATTGACGCGGCCTCTGAGGCCCTGAGAAATAACAACAGTAATGATATTAAAACGCCGTTCATATTGGAGCAAGAAATCAAAGGTGTGCCCATTGGGAGTATCAGTAACAGCTTCCACATTGTCCTTCAGGTTCGCTTTCGACAACACGTTTTATCGAAATTGAAGATGACAATTTCTGACAAGTAAAATCTCCAGTCCGGGTGACGTTTGAGGCACGGCTTGCCGTGGGCTACACGAAAACACGGAGGGTGTATGCATTGTGTTCTCGGAAGGACGGAAATGAATAGGAAATGCGCTACAGTAATGCAATAATGCTGATGAAACCTGACGGATATTCGCACGGGTGATTACAGGGTTTATGCCCATCATTCTGTGTAATGTGGAAGCTTTCATCGCCTAGCGGAAATCATCTGTGACGTGAATTAGTATTGTGTTTATACTCTCCGTGGAAGGTAACTGTTATGGTCAGCTATCTGCGAGATCCATGGTATGATTCGTCTTGATACACATGACAAATAATTATTGCTGATGAACGAGACCAGGATGTGTTTGTTTTGCTTCTTGTGAGATGCAATGGGAATCATGGTTAGGCTTTGCGTCATGGTGTTACGTTTTTTTTTAGAGGTTTTGCGGTGACACCATGTATAATGAGGTCTCTTAAAGAAAGGGTATGGTTCTGAAAAGAGCCTGAGTGATAACTCACTCATGTTTTTTGCGGCGAGGATGGCAACCCTCTCCCCAATGAAGGAAATGACATTTCGCTTCATTACCTCTTCTTATTATACACGGTGTCACTTCAAACCCTCCTATATTGTTTCAGACCTCGACCAGCTCCTTGATCAAGTGGTTAATACACCTGCACTAGACAGCAGGAGTCACGGGTTCCTTTTTTTTCATTTGGCATCGGGCAAAGCACTGAGCACTCAGTCCTTATTCCGTCGAGTGGGGCAACCCCTCATTGAATTACATTCCCCTGAACGAAGACATCTATGTAATATCATTGTATGATGCATGAAAGCATGCATCAGCCCAGTTCGTCAGTATCACGTCATGTTGTTATCTAACCTTGTGGACCACTGTAACACAGAACCACTTTCACACTACTCATGAAAAGAGGGTCGAAAATACGTTTCGAGAATTGCTACACAATTTGGAAGCACTTTTTCTTTAGTAAAATCTATACACGCAGATGAATCCGTAGGTTCGCAAGATCACTATAGTGGCGAAAGCATTGAAACCTTGCCATATTATTATGAACCTCCTCCTTAGCACATACGGTACACTGCACGTGAACAAATAGACCTACAAGACTATCGGTCACCTTGCATTTGATGCAATGTGGGGAAGGTGGATTATCGGCATGTCAGTTTTACTGGAGTGCGGATGGACACTTAAAAGATTACGATTTTACCGAAAAATAACCAGGCTGGCGAAAAGCATCTAAATCCCCCGAGGGATGAATGCAGATAAACTCCTTCACAGCCAAAGCCTTCACAATAATGCTGGCCCGAAAGTTTGGAACACTATACCCACCAACATCAGATCACCAAAGTACATGAAAACCTACTTGTATCCTGTTTCCCTTTGATATGTCTATGTTTCTAACTATCTTGTGTTGCTAGCGCCATGATCTCGATTATGACGCTCTACAAATCATATTATTATTTTCCCTTCCTCTGATGCATTCCCGTTTCGAGCTGCCCCATCAAAACAAAAAATAGAAAAACAAATATACATGAATAAATGGTTGACACAACTTGGAGATTTTCTAAAAACAAAAGTCGGGCAGCACTCAAGCAGCACACAGTCTAGACGAAGCAGGACCACCATGTCACATCTGTGCCCGTCGGCAGCTCAAGTACATGATGTGCTCTATCGATTCGTACGCCTGTGCTACATTCTATATTAAAAACACACACACACGCACAAAGGATCCGGGATGGATACTCTCCGCGAGGTCTTGCGAGCGATGACCCCGGCCCGGAATAGAAGAGCAAAGAGATGGGCTGTCCTTCGGGGGAAATCATCAAACGTTGGAGTACCTCTCACGCTTACAGCGGGGAGGGGTTATTTTGACACCTCTATATGAATTAGAACTGTCACGACGCTGACACTCCAACATGTCTTGTTTAGTCGGGGGAGGAGAGGGGGTGGGGGGAGGGGAGAAAGGAGGTAGGGAGGAGGCTGAGAGGTAACTAAGTCAACACTTCGCGTAGACCGGGGACAGTACGAAAACCCGGCCGGAGCTCCTGGCATGTCGTCGTAGATAATTGGTTCACCTGGAGTGTTCCCAATCCAACACAGCCCAACCCTTCTCCCCGTCCACCTCCTACTCATGTCTGCACGTAACCGTCTTTACCTCCCTCCCAATGTTATGTTTTTGTGTTCATCACGCAGATTTATACACGTCTCCACCCCCTCCCTCCCTCTTGCCTCTTCCCCAAGGATCAATACCTTATAAACACCAGGGTAGATTGGTAAGGTGCTGGAGTGACACCCACGAGTGGCCGACGAAGACAGCATGACATTTTTTTTTCTCGAAAGCAAACAAGATCCGGGATTTCTCATCTCTTTTCATTCTCTTTCCCGGTCGCGTCCCTCACATTGATTTTCGACGAGTAGATAGAGAGAGAGAGAGAAAACCCAGCGTGTGGCGAGATTTCGCGTGTGGGAGGGGAGGTGCGGGACGGGTCCCTCTGTCGCCCATCCGAATGGTTGTTCTACCTCTGGGCTTGCCCCTTTTTCGAGTTGTTCCCCTCGATTGAATTGACCGTTTCTCCGCCAGTGGGTGATGGCAGCGAGGGAGGAGACAGGAGGAAGAAGGGTTGGTGGGGGAGTAGGCGGTGATGGGGGCACTTCATACGCTTGTTATATAGGCTTGTCAGTCGCGGGTGGAATTGGGCGACTTGTCATCGCTTGTAATTGGCGTCTTGAGGAAGAGTCAATCTGTGCTTCCCCCAACAAAGGTGTCGACTAGCTTGATGAAAGTTTCGGGCGGCGCCGAAATTGGACACGGCCAGATGTTTGCCGAGCACACGGAGGGGGAAGTGATGGGTGTGTGTGGTTAAAGAGGGGGCGGGCTCCCGAATTGCCACACAACATGTTCGCATCTGAACTTTAGAACTCCTCCACACAAAATACTGCATTAAAGTGAATCTTTTGAGAACGAAATGGTAAAGAAAACTTTGACCAGACCGGGGCTTGAACCCGAGTCCTCTGGATTAACGAACCAGTGCTCTTCCATCTGAGCTATCCAGCCCTTAATTAGATGGTGGCCTTTCCAAGTAGTTAACTAGTCTGTGCCGGGTGGGCGCCAGTCAGAAGCAATTCCACCATTAATTACCTCATATCTCCAGGGATCACATCCCTGCTTTCATTCAGATGCAAACAACTAATTGTTGTTAACCTGGCTACGGCAGCTCGGGTATCACACAAAGTGGTTGCAGCTTTTTCAATTCAAGTCAAACAAACTAAGGGGGAAAAATGACTGAAAAGTTCCAAGTCGGTTCTTCCTTGGTTTGTTTGAATTTAATAAAGTGAATCGTCTTCAAACAAGTTGCCTTGGTGTGGAGTGGTCTATTTCAGACCGACTCAGTGCAGGCACATTTTGAAGGAGGTGGAGGTGCATTCGTGACTATTATGAGAGTTTAGTTTGAAAGAATCGAATCAGACAGGAGAAAGAAAATGGTTTCACCAGCACCGATGAATGTCTGGGCACGATAGCGCGTGCAAACTGGCCTACAAGGTCTGATTAACGGCAGTTTGAAACCCGTCACGGCACCGATACCTGCATGAATGCAATGCCTTCAATCAGATCCAAGTTAGCAGCCGATTCCAACGAAGGTTATCCTTACGTAGATCCATTGGTCAATATAATCCCATCTCCTCTACCTCGCTACAGATAGCGTGGCAATTGCCTGATTCGAATGTGCCCAAACGCACCAGGCCAGTGAAATGAGAGGGGGGGGGGGGGGTTGAGTTCATCTCAACTTAAGCTGTGCTTGGGTAGTGTTGTCAAAAAAGTACACGACATGAACACGGATATGAATGGCCAAATGGCTGCACTTCCACGATTCTATCTCCACTGAAGGTCACGATGTCGTTTATATCAACCGACTGATACTTGTTAGCGCTCTGTTTGAAGTGGGTCTACATCTGCCTGCGAATTTTACTCGATATTAAGTCTCAATCGTCGACAGTCTGTGCAGGCGAACAACGCATCACGACAATTGAGAAAACAAAAACGAGTTCGTCTCAACGAACCGTATGAGTATGCGGGTAGTTTTGTCAAAAGTCCCCGTCATCGAAACTGACACGGATAGCCCATAGGCTGCGCGTCCACGATTCTGTACCCGCTGAAGGTCACGGCCTGGTTGATGTCAACTGACTGAGACACGATTGCCCTTTGGTTTAAGTGGGTCTGTGACTATGTCTGACGGCGATTTTTTACTCGATATTAAGTCGAAATCGACGGCAATCGGTGCAGGCAATCGGTGCAGGCAATCGGACCACCCTCGAGCCACCACGGGGAGCAAATCGTTAAATCTAGGGTCACGGCTTCATACCCAGTCCCATGGGGCCTGTCTGCTCCACCCGGGAGAGAGACGGGGGTGGTTGATACTACGCAACGAGGCCCACAATTAGTCGGTCAAGGGAAAGGTTCTTAAAGTGTACGGCTCGCAGGCAGGCCTCCTGGACTGGCCGTCATACCCCCAACCCCGACCCAACTAGAACGGCACGCAAGCTCCAACACATCGTTTTCTGTTCTTCTCTGTTTGGTTTGGTCGGCTTCTCTTTCCAGCTCCCGTCAGCTACCCGCCCGTTCTCTCCGATCTCTCACGCTGGGCCGGTATTTGTTCAAAAAGCCAAAGTACACACTGTGGCCGTTTACCCACAGGGTTTAGGCAAAGCGGTACTCGGGGCCGTGGCGGCTGATTGAGGGGGAACTGGCGGACGTGCTCCGCCTTGTCGGGTAGCCTGATGCAATAGTTCTGCCAAGTGGTTTGCACAAAATGGCGTGATTGTACTCGCTCGTTCGTCACTTGGACACCGGGACAGTATTGAAGTACCGGCTAACCAGCCGTATTCTTGAAGTGACGGTCCCCTGTCTTTCTCCCTGCCTCTTTGCCTATCTATGTCTAAGTCTCACCGTGTCTTTCTCTCTGCCTATCTCTGTCTCTTCCCATCGTCTCTTTTTCTGTGCCTATCTCTGTCTCTGTCTCACCGTCTCTTTTTCTTTGCCTACCTCTGTCTCTGTCTCACCGTCTCTTTTTCTTCGCCTACCTCTGTCTCTGTCTCACCGTCTCTTTTCCTCTGCCTACCTCTGTCTCTGTCTCACCGTCTCTTTTTCTCTGCCTACCTCCGTCTCTGCCTTACCGTGTCTTTCTCTCTGTCTCTGTCTCTCTGTCTCTCGGTTTTTCCCCCTTTCTTAACCTCCATTCTATCAGTCTGTATTTGTATTTCTTTATCTCTCAGTCCTCCTCTCTCCTTGTTAAATCTATTTCCTCTCTCACCATCCTCGGTGAGCCATCCTCTTCAGGAAATGGGGCAATGAGAAGCGCTTAAGGCTATACATGAGAGGGTTATTATACAGTACCAGATTTCCTTGAGCCACGGGAATCCGTTTCCAGGATTAAGGAGCTAATTATTTTTTTTTCTCAGTTTGCGCTCGTTCACTTCGCGGCGTTGGCGGCCGGGCAAGGCTAAAGACTCGTGCAGCGACTGTTTCGTGAGAGCGCTGCGATCTAGCTAACGTAATTGTAGGCACCTCGGATAGCCTTTGAACACGTGCCTCCTGTCACGTGTAGTTTTCGTTTTCTCGCTTTTCAGCAAACGGCCAGCGAAGGTGCTCTTCATCTTAATGCAAACACTGTTTCAAGGATCCAGAAGTGAAGATCCGGGCGGGAAGATCCGGTTGAAAAGGACGGACAAGGGTAGGTTAACTAAGATACACGTGGCGAGATTGTGACAGCCTGTACTTTCACATGGCACAGAAATATGCGGTCCAAGTACCTCCGTTCCTGTGGAGGTTTCCACCAGGCACTGACATTCGGCTCGTCAGAACATTATACCCCCTCCCTCCCCATTTCCGAATCGCCACGCCGTCTGATTTCCCTGGATGAACTATTCAGAGGGTTAGAGCAGGAGGGAAGGGGGGGAATAGCACAGCTGGGCAAATACAGTACTGGCTCGAGATCCGCACCAGTCAGCAGACAGGCGAACGGGGCATGACAAGGAGAGAGGGGATTCTATCTCTGGCTGTGGGCAGCCTGTTGGGATTCGTCGTCAGCGATCAATCTCCGGGCATGGATCTGTCAGGCGAGTATCGTTCGAGGAGGAAGACGATCCGTGAATCGCTTGCATCCATCGGGGGAGGGGGGGGTAGACAGAACGGTCATGGACACCCTGAACAGGGGGAATGGTGAAAATGGAAGGATAGGTTGGATGAGGGAGATGGGAGAGAGATGATGAGGGTGACGATGAGAACGGTGCAGACGGGTAAGATAGAGGGTGGTTAGGGGGTGGGGTTAGCAAGACAGTTAGGGTTCAGGACCATGGCGAATATTAGTGTGGTGAGAGTGAGGAGACTGAGTAGGATGAGGTTTGTGAGATTTCGAGGTCGGTGAGAAAGGCGAGGGTGGTGAGGGTGGTGAGGATGGTTGAGGGTGGTGAGGGTGAGAGGTGCAATGAGCAGGATGAGTTTTGTGAGATTTTCGAGATTGGCGAGGGTGAGGAGGGTGGTGGAAATTATCAGGGTGGAGGAGGTTCCGAGGCTGGTGAGGATGGGGAGGTTGGTGAGGAAGGTAATATGTGGCGAGGACGACGACAGATGTGTAATGGAGGACTGGTGAGGATGATGAGGATGGAAAAGGTGTAACCGTGACTACAGCAGCGACTACGACAACGACACCATGGGACACCGTGCTGTGAGACATTGGCGTAGACGCGACATCGTCATGCGAAAACCAGCAACGATGCACTCCAAGTTAAGCGACACATACAAAGGAAGACGGATGCTGCCCTCAAAACCGACTGCATTTCCCCATGACCTAATTCGTTACGATTTGATCGGACAACAATGCTTGAATTCCTCCATCTCCCTCACCTAGCACCATCTCCCTCCAAGCCATAAACCATTAGGTAGGCTCGGCCTTCTACTCACATTTCGACATGCATCGCTCGCCACGGAGAGACACGCAAAAGAAAACACGATCAAGGAACGCCACGAAACATGGCTCTTCTAGCCGCGTACACGAGCGTTGCCCCGGCAACACAAGCCTCCGGCTTGGAACATCTTTAAGGACCAATAAAGGTTTATTGGTATTTGTAAAAGGTTCTTAGCTTTTAGGGACCCTCCTTCTCCTCCTCCTCCCCTCCTGCACTTCCCTCCCCCTTCCTCCCTCTCCTTCTCCTTCTCCTTCTCCCTCTCCCTCTCCCTCTCCCTCTCCCTCTCCCTCTCCCTCTCCCTCTCCCTCTCCCTCTCCCTCTCCCTCTCCCTCTCCCTCTCCCTCTCCCTCTCCCTCTCCCTCTCCCTCTCCCTCTCCCTCTCCCTCTCCCTCTCCCTCTCCCTCTCCCTCTCCCTCTCCTTCTCCTTCTCCTTCTCCTTCTCCTTCTCCTTCTCCTTCTCCTTCTCCTTCTCCTTCTCCTTCTCCTTCTCCTTCTCCTTCTCCTTCTCCCTCTCCTTTTCCATCTCCTTCTCCTCCTCCTTCTTCTCCTTCTTATTCCCCTTCCCTATCTTTTTCTCCTCCTTCTCCATCTCCTTCGTCTCCATCTCCTTCTCCCTCTTCTATATGCTTCTGCTTCTGCTTTTCCTTCCCCCTTTCTCCTCCCCTTCTTCATCTCCTCCTTCTCGTTTTCTTCCTCCTCCTCCTTAATCCTCCTCCTTCTGCTGCTCAAGGAGGATTAAAGCTAAAGGGGACGGTTTTGCTGGCAAGGAACAAAAGCACGGGTCCTGGCTAGTCCTTGACGGACAGACTCTAGACTGACCGCATAATACTAATACATTATGGCGGGCTTTGGCGCCGACTGGACCCAGGGATACCGTTCCGCCATCTTCGTGGCTGTCGAAGCAAAAGCCAAGGACATCCTCCCCCCCCCCCTCACTCCGCAATGAAAACCCAGGCCTTAAAACAGGTCACCACAAAGGAGTCTTCTATAAGATCCGTTCGCTGCGAAATGGTCGCATCCATTATCATTAAGGAAAATAAGACGATACGCCTCTTGGCTGTAAAACCCCCAGTAAGGCAACTCCAGATTAGAAATGCCCATTTAAAATCACGAAACCGGTCGCAAAATTTGAGGAAAAAACCCCCAAAATGCCAGCCCATTTGAAACCAAGTTAACAAAACACACGCGAGAGTGAAATGTGAGCAGCACACGGCTAGACTTGTCCAAATACATCGCGAGATAGAGCGTGTTCGGTGGAGGTAGGTGGTGGGAAGTGTCGGGGGATCCGGGCGGCGCTAATTATGGCGGCTTTAGCAGGTTTTCAAGCAGCCCTCTGGGCGGTTGCAGGCGGCAGGCGCGCGCGCGAACCCTGCCTCATACCGGGCGTGTTTGGCCAGGTCATTATGGGACCGCGCTTCGCAGTCAGTCAGTGCCCAGCGGCGTCTCGGCACAGGTATATATACACAGGCAGGAGTGGAACGTCTGTAGACCTTCTTCGATCCACTCTTGAAGGAGGCATTTGCGTCCCCGGGCTGCATCATCGCAGGAGGAGGAGGAGGAGGAGGAGAGGTAGGCGGAGGAGGGAGGGGGTGATGAGGAGGAGGAGGAGGAGCAGGAGGAGGGGTAGGCGGAGGGGGAGGAGAAGTAGACGGAAGAGGCGGAGAAGTAGGCGGAGGGGAGGAGAAGTAGGCGTAGAGAGAGGGGAGGAGGAGGATGGGGAGGAGTTGGATGAGTAAGAGAAGGAGGGAAGGGAGGAGGAGGATGGGAAGTGGTGGAGGGGAAGGGGAGGAGAAGGGAGAGGAGGAAAGGAGGAAGATAAGGAGTTGGTGATAATGAGGAGGAGGGGGTGATCAGAAAGAGGAGGAGGGGTGACGAAGAGGAGGAAGGGATGAGAAGTGGAGGATGACAGGAGGACACGGAGAAGAAGGGGGAGGAGGGGAGAAGAAAGTGGATCAGAAGGCGGAGGGGGAGGAGGAGGGGGAGAAAGAAGAGAAGAAGGAGAATGAGGGAAAGAAGGGGAGAGGATGAGAAGGAGAAGACGTGGGAGGAGGAAGGGGAGGAGGGGCAGAGGGGATGGAGGAGGGGTAGGAGGAGAGCATGATGAATGTGTCAGCAGAAATTGGTGGAATGGGACGGTAGAGGAGCAGGAGGAGTGCAAAGGGTTCGTCATAAAAGATGCACCCATATACGAAACACTCTAGCGAGTTCCCATGAGGGGGCTCTGGAGAGAAGCGAGCTGACTATCTTTTTTTGGTTTTTAAGTGACGCCCGTGTTCAGAGTCTGCCCTGCACGCTCGAGAGAGGAGCACGGCATTGACTCGCCGGTGATGTCACACGGACACACACACAAACCCCGCGGAGTGGAGTGGCTGTGGGTGCAGCGGTTGAAAGCGCGGGGGACGGCACGAGGCGAATGCCAAAGAGCCCGAGGCACAGTCAGGAACGGCAGCAAAGGCAAGATCCTAAGAACGGTATGGTGACGTCATGGACAGGGAGACATACATTTTGTATTCTGTTCAACCAAGGGAGGTCATGGCTTTCTCTCTCTCTGTCTGTGCATGTCACTTTACTCTCACTCTCCCTGACCCTCTCTGTCTATTTGTCTCTCTCCCTTTCCCTCCACACCTCCTTACCTCTCCCTCCATCTTCCTCTCTCTCCCTCCCGCTCCCTCCCGCTCCCTCACTCTTGCTCCCTCTCCCTCCCTTTCCCACTCGCTTCCTCTCCCTCCCTCTCCCTCTCCCTCTCCCTCTCCCTCTCCCTCTCCCTCTCCCTCTCCCTCTCCCTCTCCCTCTCCCTCCCGCTCCCTCACTCTTGCTCCCTCTCCCTCCTGCTTCCTCTCCCTCCCTCTCCCTCTCCCTCTCCCTCTCCCTCTCCCTCTCCTTCTCCCTCTCCCTCTCCCTCTCCCTCCCTCTCCCTTCCTCTCCCTCCCGTTCCCTCACTCTTACTCTCTCTCACTCTTGCTCTTTGCTCCCTCTCTCACTCTTTCCCTCTCTCCACCACCTCCCCGTACCTCTCTCCCTCTCTCCCTCTCTCCCTCTCTCCATCTTTCCCTCTCCCCACCACTTCCCCGTTCCTCTCTTCTCTCGCCCTCTCCCTCATACTCTCTCTCTCTCACGCACATTCTCCCCCTCTCTCTCTCACACACCCCCCTCTATTTCCCATCTTTCATTATCTCTCTCTCCCTTCGAGTCCAATTTACGTTATCAGCACGCCACGCCTGACGCTCTGGTGCGCACGTATCATATTTCACTCGAAGACATTAAACCCGCCTTCAATGATACGTCGTTCCATTTTGAATGTACCACGGCGAACTCAGACTGAACATATCTCAAGAATTACACGCGGTAAACAAAATGTGCCGGTAGTGCCGAAGCGTCGCAGCACGAAACCAAGCAGGTATGTTATCCATAAACGAGAATCTGCCTCCCTGACCCTGTGCTCAACTATCATAGGAAAATAAGGACAAGAAATCGACATTGTACGAGCATATACGCGTATTCTCTTTGTCTGATGTAGAGATCTGTAGTGGTAGGGTCGGCTAAAGTGGTCCAGCAATGCCGTGTCCATTAAACCCTTCAATGCGAGCCAGCGAACATCACTTCGTGTCCTCGTGAAAGAAAAGGTGGAAAATGGCAGGAATTATGACATAAATAATGCCACCAAGGTGCTCGTGGCATTGCATTATTATGGCTAAAGTTTGATTTCAGCAGAATAGTGCATACCTCATGACACGTGTCGCACCCAATATTGCGTAGCGCGCTACTTCGAACCCTTTCAGAAAATATTCACACGTTCACATGGCAGCTGATTTATTCGTATTTCATATTTTTCCAGAATGATACGAAGCTGTGTTAGGGACATGGTGATGAAATGTCGTGCGGACGAGATATAAGTCGTATTATACGTACGACAGCCCCATACTTGCCCCTTTTTAGCGTCCATAGTTCATAGATTTATATCGGTTCTACTTTCTTCTTGGTCCTTACAATAACCATGTGATATTTGTCTCATGTTACTTTTCATCGAGAAGTATGAAATAAATGTTTATTTGAATTGAATTGAATTGAATTGAATTGAGTTGAGATGTATGTTGTGATAGTATGTATGTCGTACGTAAACAAATGGAATTGCGTAGCAACGGCCAACTAGACATTGTTCATATAAGTCGTTTTAAAATGATATATGCATGTCCCGCATGGCATGCCTTATACGCGGCAGTAACACGGTAATCGGTGGCTTCTTGATCAGCAAAACCTATTCAAGCAAGATAAAGTAAACAACCTTGGGAGTACAATGCCAATCCCTTGAAAAGGCAGAGGCCACAGCATCAATGGATATTTCCTGCTCGCATCGATTCGTTTTTCTACATCTGGTTTGGTGTAACGGACAGCACAGACCTGTGCCAATCACCCATTCTGACAGTCATTAATGGTTAGATAACTGCCTGGCAAATCTACACATGAATTATCTTAGTTATCGAGAACGTCCACACACTTAAACATTCCATCCCTAAGAAATAACCGATTCGTTAAAGAATAAAGAACATGCGGCCATCGGTTCCATTCGTCACATTCTCCGCCTTCTGTTTTATTTCCCCAGTAGTATGTCTTCGGCTAATAATTAGGGGACCGCTGTGTGCATGACAGAAGAAGACGAGTGAAGAAGAGAGAGAGGGGGAGGGAGAGAGAGAGAGAGAGAGAGGAGATATAGAGATGGAGAGAGAGAGAGGGGGAGAGAAAGGACAGAGAGAGAGAAAGAGAGAGGGAGAGAGAGAGAGAGAGAGACAGGGGAGGGACAGAGGGAGAGAGAGAGAGGGAGACAGAGAGAGAGACAGGAGGAGGAGAAAGCCCGACCTATCTTTCTTTGCACTTTGCGCGTCCGCAAACGTGCAAGTCGAGTCCTGCTAGATTCAACCCCCCACAAGTCCCCGGTATACATCGTTTCAATTAGACGGGAACCAGACTGACGTTGCGAATTGACGTCATCCCTACGGGTCGGTTACCATACTCGGGTACATGCACATGCACTTTTTTTCCTTTCTCTGTCTCTATCCATCTCTCCCTCTCCCCCTCGTCTGCATCTTCGACCGTCTCCGAAGGTGTCAGATATCCGGTGTCGGGGAAAAAAGGGTAGAAAACTATACAGAGGGACTGATTAAAGGGAGTGGGGTTGATGGGGAAGTCTTCCTCGTTTTTTCTCCTTCTCTTTTTATTTGGAGGCGGGGAGAAGCAACAAGATATCCGATGGTTAAGGCGCGGTATTGATCGAAGTCGTCGGCGAATTTTACTCGCGTCGACTCGAAAATCAAGGTCGGTAACCCAGCACTGAGAAAAGTGGCTCGGAACGCAAGTTCCCCGGACGGATCACGGTGTATCCGGTGTTCGATTTTTCTCGAGACATTGTTTCGAGCCAAATCCTCCCTGAAACAGTTATCTCTACGGTAACTGATTCAAGCCGGCTCTCACATAGTACATGACGTACAGTTTATTTCACAATCCAAGTTTATTCCGTCCATTTTGGGAAAGAACGATACTCTTAGAAGACTTGCATTAAAAACAAATCTAAATAATAGTAACAAACATGTAAAACAGTGCTTTTATATACACGTACCAATGAATACAAAATGTACTACGTCTGGCATTTAATCCTTCTAAGAAAAATTTCGCAAAGGCAGAAATATATTCTTATCTTAGGTAATATAGGCTCCCTGATGACCTCGGAATATACTGAACCAAATCAAATCTGGTTGTATAACAGAATGAAAAGACCTTTACTGTAAGTTGTGTATAGCATTATTTCTGCACTGTACAAATAATCCTGGTCAAACTTGTTCAGGTTTGGTTCGCATGTCCACTCTTGCATTTATTGGGTCCAATCGAACCGGGGCGAGGTCATAACGCTGACCCGGTACACGACAGGGTATTCTTTGTGCTGGGAAAATCTAATCCTAGTAATATTGGTAACATATTAACTGGCTTAAGAGTCGATACTCGATTCGGCATCGGGCACGATTCGACCCACATCTGTTTGCATTGTAAACAAAATGAAATCGCAGTGAATCTGAGATTGAAAATTCGGGTATATATCTCTTACGTGTACTCAGCGTAATGTCATGATTTATTGTCTTGGGTCATGCGATGAGAAAGGGAGAGATGGAAGATGTAGCTTCGACAGGTATAAGAAGGTAACATGGATCCGACGAAGAAGAAATGGACGTGAAGGGATGGCTAACGGGGCAAGGCATTTGCAAACGGGCTAGAGATATGCTTAAGAAAGCTCCCAGCAGAGAATGCTGACATGAAAGGTCGCCTACGTCAAGGGATATGACACCGAGAGAGAAGGAGAAGAGAGCAAGATCAGAGAAAGTGAAAGAGAGAGGGAAGTGGAGGGAGAAAGAGAGGGAGAGCGGGAGAAAGGGAGGGGAGGGAGAGAGAGGGGGAGAAACAGGGAGTTGCAAGGAGGGGGAAAGAGGGAGAGAGAGGGAAAGAGAGGGAGGTGGAGGGAGAGATAAGGGAGAGAGAGGGAAAGAGAGAGGGAAAGAGAGGGAGGTGGATGGAGAGAGGTGGAAAAAGGGAGAGAAATAGACAGGGAAAAGGAGAGAAAGAAGGGAGAGAGTGAGAGAAAGGATGAGAGGGAGGGAGAATATGTAGATATAGAAAGAGGTGGAAAGAGACAGGGAGGAAGTGAGAGGGAGGGAGAGAAAGAGAGATATGGCGAGAGAGAAATAGAGATAGTGAGAGAGGGGAGAGATAGAGGGAGAGAGACTGAGAGAAGGGAGGAGGTGAGGGAGGGAGGCAGAGGGGAGGGAGAAAGGGATGAAGTGAGAGGGGAGAGAGAGAGAAAGGGAGAGAGTGGGATCAGAGTGACAGAAAGACAAACAGACATGCAGACAGCCAGTGCTGCAACATAAATATAGAATATCATCAAGCATGTGAATGTGAAACGGCAGTAAATAAGGCGAACGGGGAGGAACATCAAACACTATGAAGACAGTTCCAACAAGCAATCAGTGTTGACTTTGCAGCACGGGAAGGGTTTTTTTCTTACAAAGAGTAATGGCAATCTGGCATGTCACTAAAGACGCATGGGGCCGCGTCTCTAACAGGCATCACCGCCTAATATCGCCGCGTACAAGGCGCACGACAGGGAGACTCATTAATCAAAATACACGGGTCGTGGAGTTAACGAGGCATTCTGCTTTTCCAATTGACGCTTATGGGGAGGGAGGGGGAGCATCGATAATATATCGGCTAGTTAATTTCTTGAGCGACTGCCCTGTAAGCGAAGACGCTATTTATAATGTATCATTTACACGTGCGTTCGCCCGGGCACTCGCTCATAAACTATCATCCACAAATTCACATTCCTGTGAAGGCACAGCTCAAACGAATTCAGGGCTAGGTCAGGGACATTCCGCGAGGGTTCAGGCAAACTCGGGGTATGATTAGCACCGCATGCCCGCTGCTTTGAACGGTCGCCTGCTGAAAAATGAGATACAGACATGCAGCTGAGGTGGGATTCGAACCCACGACTCTTGCTTCCTAGCACGCCTGTTCTGTGGGGTCGTGTGTTGGATTTCGAATCTGTAGGGCGATCCGAAATCTTTTTTTCAGTAGGCTATTGGGTAAAGCACTGAGCATGCAACGCCAATTATACATGCAGTATAGGGCAAAGTCTTAGGCCCCTATTGACGTTCTCCACGACACAACACTCTTATTGTACAGTATCTACAAACTTCATCATGTTCGATAGTGCCTGCATTGTTTTACTTACGATTTAGGTGTGATTTCCGTTCTCGGAGTTACGAGACCGCCGAACGTCCCACAGCTAAGGCGCACTGACGTCTGCGGAGAGAGTAGGGGATAACAATGAGAAGAAACTTGCAGCAAGTCCGCCTCGTCGACAGTGTATCATATCCACGCCATCGTCAACAGGTATATCGGGTCCGTGGTGGTAGGTCGAAGCGTGAGGGCGTCCGGTCCCAGACCATGAGGGTCTATACGCATCCAAGGCGCCACAAATCGAGCACCGCGCGTCAGCCCCTCGCCATCAGAGACTGGAATCCGGGCCTGTTTAATAATAACCAGTAGACCGAGAACACGCCGGTGTATGACGACGAGTGGCAAACGGCGAAAGAGAGAACGTGAGAGAGAGAGAGACAGACAGACAGACAGAGAGTAAGGGAGGGACAAGATAGAGAAAGAGAAAGAGAGGGAGATAGAGGAGGAGAAGAGAGAGAAGAGAGAGAGGGGAGAGAGAGAAGAGAGAGGAGATATATATATATAGAGAGAGAGAGTCGATGATGTTAAGATTTGTAGTCCGAAGAAGCATGCCAATGTTACCGTCTTCTTTGGTCGTAGATTCGCCGCGTCGTGTGCATGGCTAGTTCTCCCATGCAGGCGATAACAATAGAGCCACTGAATCACGATCCTCCTCTATCTCTGCCTGCTCGCTCGCTTGCCCAACCCGACTCTCTCAACCCCCTTCACTCACTGCCGATCACGGGAGAAAAAAAATATCTCCTCGGCCTCCCGATCTGCTCGAGATCGGCTAACCCCCCCTCCGCACGCTCGCCAAACCTCCAATGCCTATTGCCGACGTACGTATACACCTTCACCTTCCTCCTCCTCCTCCTTGTCCCCGCTATTCCCCCGGTCTGCTGGGAAATCTCCCGGCGGGTTGGGGCTTATAGGTCGCTGGCTGGCACACACACACGCGGGTGCTCGGATCGCCGCTGATTGGAACGCGGGGACCAGGGACGACAGGGCTAGGCTGCGCGCGCGCGTGCGTGTGTATTCGAAGGCGAGGCAGCGGCATGCCTGCGAGCCAAGCCGAACATGTCGGCTGATCGCCGCACCGTCCCTCAAGGCGAGGGAGATGCGAGCCACTCTCAACCCCGTGCGTGATTGAAACACACAACAAAAAAGAAACAGGAGAGAGAGAGAGAAACAAGGGGACGAATATACGAATGAAAATGATGACGGGACCGAGATGGCAGCGCGCAGGCGCAGAGGCGAGGTAATCTTCTCGTCTTTGCTGCTGCGTGCCCGCAAAGGACGCTGGTAATATTCGGTTCCCCAATGCTCTCTATTTGTTTCTGTCTTCCCTACTCGTCCTTATCCTGCCCGGTGGACATGTATTCGTGGCGGGTTTATTCCTTCAGCGCGGGCAAGGTAAGGTCTCCCTCGGCGGGGGAAAGGCCGTTGTCAACATTTGGCGCTTATGAAGCACCGTAGATTAAAGCGGTGCTGTACACAACATTGGTAAGATCAGAAAACAGAAATATTCACAGATTTACATGAAACATATACAGTTTAAAGATATTATAGCAGAAACCTCGCACTCAAATATTTCTGCCTAAAATGCTGTATTTCTGGAGAAAAGAGTAAAAGAAATCGTTTACGTATCACCCCTAGATCTAAACGATTTTTAGGAACAATCCGTTGAATACTGCATTTTCGCAAAACAAATGAAGCGGTTTTTCACTATTTTCTCGAGACTCAGTCGGCAGATTGAGCTGAAATTTCCAGGTGTGATATTTCATGCATATGTTGGATCAGTTCACGTATTGGTGCTAATAATTATTTTACCTCGACCAATGTTGTGTGATCCCTTTCAAGTGATTTTAGGTTTAATCCTTAAATCTATTCTTAAAATGTGGTTAAGCTCAACCCTTTGGTTAGGCCTATATCTAGTTGGGGTAGACTCTACGAAAAAAGCGAATTCTCATTGAGGCGAAAAGTTCCGATCACGAAATGGCTGATCATATACGGCATATGATTAGACTGGATAAGCAATAAACATGAATACGTGTGAATATTAATAAGTCAGTAATGAATATGAATTTATTATGTATGAGTATCTTGAGCATCGTTTGGTATCGGTGCTGGGCGGACTGAACCCGGGTACCCTTACGGCTTTCCGTGCGCAGTGCGGATTCGTGGTCCGCATGCAGGCAGGGTACCATCCACAATACGCGCAGGGAATCCACCCCAATGCAAAGCGGGTTGTCGCGGGTACCAGTCAGACACACACTCCCAGCACGGTCATATACGCTCTATCCGCATCACCCATCCAGTGCGGACGGACGGACGGCTAGGCCGAGTTGTTACGAATTCATTCGGTAACCAAATAGAGGGCAATTATTGCATGGCATGAAATGCATACATGGAATCCCATTTTATCAACAGGGTGCAGATGTTGAACCTAATCCCCTAAGGGCGTTTCGCTAAGCCCTTGTCTTTGTAGAGAACAAATTACTTTTGCCAGTCGCACTAAGCTAGCGAGGTTTCTGTTACTGCATGGGTTTGTTTCATGCCCGGAGGGTGAAAAATTAATGGAACTTTTGCCGCGAACCTCTCTCCTCCCTGACGACTGGCGTGCGGTGACGCACATGCACAGCGAACTCAGGCAAGTGTAGAACGCTCCTAGACAGGTGCTCTGCTAGAGTCATTGAGGAATGTCCCAGACTTAGAGAAGGGAACCGTGCAGGATCAAAGCAACTAACAAGTGAAGTTGTCAGTTTTCTGTATAATAAGATACACTGGAGGTATTCTCATCTTCAGCGGCGAGACCACAGTTAGGCGCCCATTAGATCGATGATTCGTCTGTCCACACAGGACGACTGCCGGCTACCGTTGGTATTCACAAAAGGGCGGTATGCGACACCGCCACATCCCCAGGCGTGGAAAGCTCCCTCTTCAGACCAGACCAGATCAGATACACACAACTTGACTGGAAAGGTCTCCCAGGTTATTGGAGAACATTTGGTTATTTTCGTTCAACGAAACATACTACAAAAACTGCAAACTTCAAAAACACGAGCGATGCAAAATAGTGCGCCCTCAAGAGTTTGCAACGCGTTGGCCAATCGCAATGCGCGGAATCTGTCGACGAAGTGCACGTCTAGAAAGGATCGACAGAGTCTGCGCATTGTAATTGTGAATTGCCCGTATTATAGGAGCACGACGTACTTATGTTCGCTGGACCTTTTCCTAAGGCTACCGGTACCTATTCTGAGGAAAAAAAGTCTTGCTTGGATCGGAAAGTCAAGCCCTCTACACATTTGGAAAAAAAACACAATTCAGGTTTGCCCGAAGTGCCCCAATCAAGCCTACCCTAATTCTTTCCGTTTCGAAGTTATTTGAGGAAAAACAACCACTGAAGCGAAAGAAAAATCAGATTCATTTCGCATTTCTGGGTGGGCCTATCAGGCTACGTCAACGTGCACCGATAGCCTGTACAGATGGGCTGAGCTTTTTGGTCTGTCTTCCCGTCGCGACACGACATTATACATCGAACCCGTTCCCCGACCTGCAGTGTCCCGTCGAGTCCTCTTAAACGCAGAAATGGTTTGGAATAAATGTTCTTGAATCTAAATTTTACTCTCACGCTCTGCATAGCTTTGCTTTGCTCTCGCGTATTTTGTCGGCAGTTTCTCGATATTCAACAAACCAACCACAACCCCCCCGCTAAAGATGTCTTCATGAATATGAGAAATGATTTTCTAATGGCACTTCTCGTGTCTCGGTGAGGGGCATATCTGATTTCAATTGCATTTTTCATCACTTGGAAATGACTCCATTGTGGTAGTTGTGTTGGGGGTCGTCGGCACGCGCGGACCAGGGAGTCGCGGGTTCCCTTACAAGCGCAAGGGGCATCTGAGAGAAGGCAACACGAGGAAAAGTAACGCAGACGAGAGAAACGAAGGGCGACTGTTACTGCGATGCCAACGAGCCTTTCAAGCTAGCAGCTCATAAAGGCCACCTGGTGCTCTATGCACCTTGCTCTGATGAGGCACTTAATGAATTCCATCGATCGCTTTTATTCTCTTCTTCCTTCCTCTATGGTGGCGCAGAAGGGACATTGCAAATCGCAAATATCTGCAAAGATATTTGCAATTCGCACATTTTGTCGCAAATATGTGCGCAAATATTTGCGACAAAATGTGCAATTCGCAAATTTTGTCGCAAATATTTGCGCACATATTTGCAAATCGCAAATTTTGTCGCAAATATGTGCGCATATATTTGCGACAAAATCTGCGAATTGCACATTTTGTCGCAAATATGTGCGCAAATATTTGCGACAAAATCTGCAATTCGCAGATTTTGTCGCAAATTTTTTTCAAAGAAGCTAGAGGGCCACAAAAAGAAGAAACCGCTGATGGTCAATACACACAGTGTTAGACCATGGAGGAAGAAGGGGGAGACCGGCTCAACGATGGGACTTGGAGTATGGAGTATTGTTGACAGTCACGAACGGATTTTTGAAGTTTTCTTACTTTGTAAACGAATGGAAAGGTATAATTTACGGAGATTGAAGAACAGGGCTGTGAATGTTCCGTGACACCGTAAGACTCGGTATTATCATGGAGGCCCTCCTCTACCTCCATGGTATTATAGTCACAGTGTCAGGCCCATTTCACGTTGTGCTGTAACCTTGTGGGGGGGGGGGTGGCCACAGCGCACTACGCGACCTTTGACCAAGGCACCGCACAGTGAGTCATGCGACACTACAGCACTACTGGTTTGGGCCCCCTAGCTTCGTTGAAAAAAATTTGCGACAAATTCTGCGAATTGCAGATTTTGTCGCAAATATTTGCGCACATATTTGCGACAAAATGTGCAATTCGCAGATTTTGTCGCAAATATATGCGCACATATTTGCGACAAAATTTGCGATTTGCAAATATGTGCGCAAATATTTGCGACAAAATTTGCGAATTGCACATTTTGTCGCAAATATTTGCGCACATATTTGCGACAAAATATGCGAATTGCAAATATCTTTGCAGATATTTGCGATTTGCGATGTCCCTTCTGCGCCACCATATTCCTCCCTCCCTGAGAGCATTTCAATAACTGACTCACCCCGCCAGTGTCGTGGAATTCAGGAAATCGTTGGGAAAGGAAGGTCCGCGTAGCGGGTTTGTTTGGCTTTAGAGTAAGCTTGTACGAACATTCGCGGCACTTAAAACAGATTAAGTTGCGACTTGCGTCTTCAAAAATGTTGGGATTCGTAGTCGAACATCAATATTTGAAATACAAGAACAAAGAGAAAAAAATAGACGTCTGGTTCCCGCTCGGCCCAGAGTTGGTCGCTAAGGATCTTGATTAAATGTCTCGACTGAAATTTCCTCTCCGTTTATCGATGGAGGGCGCTATTGCGAAAGCTATCTCGAACATGTACGCGTTGATGAAGCTGTTCATCCGATGTGAATGGAATGATTATTCTGAGTACGATTAACAGTTATTCTTAGTTCTACAAACATACACCTCATTGTCATTGTGATAATTATTATAACCATTGGAATCGTAGGTCAAATGTTAAAGAAGGCACGACAGTAGATATTGACTCGCTTCTGACCTTAGCTTAGGTAAAGAGGCTTGTCTATAATTATGGGATATCTGAAGTGGGAACTGGCTAAAGAGCGGATGGCAGAGTTGAAAACCATGCGAGGTCATTTAATTTGCTGTTCTTTATTGATAACTTCCTGTTCTCTTTGTAGATTTGTGCATGCAGCAAGCAATAGCTCTATGGGGGTGCATTTCAAAGACAATATCAACCTGTCATTTATTGGTATCGCGAGATCGTAATTCTTAATATGCTTGACTAGATCGCGCAGATCACGAGCAAGAATTAGCATGAATAGCATCAAGAATTAGCATGATGACCGAGGGTACCCGACTCGCTGCGGGATTTACTCCGGACGCCGTATCCAAATTGTTTGTAGGTCGACAAGTCCCTAGCGTGCTCGGGCAACGGGGCTCTGTCTGCATATCGCCGAGGCGGAAGGCCTCGTTGCCCTACCGCGTGCAGCGAGCAGCGCCCGGTATAGACCGAGGGCAGAGCGGACGCACACGGCACGGAGTGCCTCCCAAAGGGGCCGGTGAAGACAACCAAGGCCCCGTGGACCTCTCTGAGGTCATGTCAATAGCTCCTGGCCCCCCTCCCCCATCATCCTTACTCGCTCCTACACGCGTGCCCGTTCCCCTCGGGATCATTATGGGGGAGGGGGGAGGCTGCGAGGGCGGCTTAGAAAACATGCAGTGACCTAGATACTAACCAACTCCCAGGGATCGGAGGCGAATCACGCCACCGGGTCGTGCGAGCCGACCTTCGCACGGATCATCCTGTAAAATGTCATCGGCCGTTATTGTTCTAGCAGATCAGGAGCCGAATAATTTAGAAGGTCAGAACGAAGGTCAGACGTTACTAACCAGGCAAAGGTTTTGATATGGCTTTAAAGCGCGGTCCTGCACGGAATAGAAAAAACGCCATGCTCCCTCGCAAGTCAGTGTCAAGAATCAAATTCAGGCAGCTCGGGCGGGATTCGAACCCGCGACTCCCGCTTTCTAGTACGGACGTCTTAGCTGGTCGAGGTCGTTTGGTGGATTCGAATAATGAATAGCGGCGGGTACCTTGTTGCGTCACAGATAAACAAGGAAAAATCGCCGAGCGAAATTTTCTGCATTTGAGCAAAGTCCCGTGAAGCGCCAAACGTCATGTCCTCACATATTCAGGGATTTGTATACAGGAAAGATTCACTGCTTTACCGGAAGCCACAAGATGGTTTCCGTTCAGTGTCATTAGAACTGCACTTCCGTATTGGTTATCACTTGCCAAAGCTAATACCAACATTCCGGATGACGAAATTCCCAAACCATTCGTTAGACGCCCAACTCTGAGTAGACCACCCACACTAATGTTCAACCCATCGCAATGGCATTCAAAATATTTATTTAGATTTTCCCACGTGAATGGATCACTTCTGAATCCGTCCGCAACCTAAGCTGACATTTCAAAGGCCCACTCAGGGTCGACATTTATAGCGAGACACGAAAATGTCAGCCACTCCTAAAAAAAAAGAAGGTCCTATAGACATTTTCTTCCTCTCTTTCCGTAATTTCCAAAGTATATTTTTTAAACCCTGCCCGTATAGGCCGCACACCATTAGGGACGGTCGGGTGGGAGGTAGCCCCGATATAATGTCCACGGGCCTCGGGACTCGGCAGCGCCCTCGGGAAATGAAAGGAAAGCACTGGCAAGGTGCGATAGGAAATGAGGAAAGTAATGAGTTTACCGACGAGGGGGGTATATGCGTGCGTGTGTGTGCGTTGGAGGAGTGAGAGAGGAGGGGAAGACGGGAGGGATTGTAGACACTCAAGGGTGGGTACACGGTGCTACTCTGGCCGGTCGTCAGGTGTCGCGAATGGGGGGGGTGGGGGCTAGTGGCTTCCGTCTAATTTGCAGCCCGGGAGCTCTGAGTGGTGGCAGACTATAGCCATTCCCTCCAACAGACAACCACCCCCTCCCAAAGTCCAGCCACTTCCCGTGGGGTTCCCGTCCCCCCTCCCCCCGGGGTGTGCGGGGAAGCACTGGCGGCGGTGCTCGTCGTGTCTTGACGCGCACCTTCCGCTAGTGCAAGCAGAAGAACGAGGACTGAGAGGAAAAGGGAAAGAAATGGAGAGTAGATATGATGACGAGGGACAAAGATAGACTGAGAGAGAGAGAGGGGGAGAGGGAGAGGGAAAGAGTCAGAGAGATAGAGGGAAATAGTCAAAGAGAGAGAGGGGGAGAGGGAGAGAGAGAGAGGGAAATAGTCAGAGAGAGAGAGAGGGAGAGGGAGAGAGAGAGAGAGAGAGAGAGACAGACAGAGAGAGGGAGAGGGAGAGGGAGAGAGAGAGAGAAGAGGGAGAGGGAGAGGGAAAGAGTCAGAGAGAGAGAGAGAGGGAAATAATTAGAGAGAGGGAGAGGGAGAGGGAAAAAGAGAGAGAGAGTCAGAGAGAGAGAGAGAGAGTCAGAGAGAAAGAGAGAGGGGGAGAGAGAGAGGGAAAGAGAGAGAGAGATAGGGAGAGGCGATGTTGCTGCAAACCCACCCATACAGCAAAATCCTCCATACGACTCGGTGTACAACCACGTGCATTGCAATCCCCCTTTGGTTGAGGAGGAACAGGTTGTTGTCGGGAAATAGCCAGCTATGAATCTGACGGACAACCCCTAGTCCGCCTCAGCCGCAAATCAGGCGAGAGCTGATGCGTTCCCATCGGTGGCCAGTTGCCCGTGGCAACGGGCTATTCCTGGCTAGCCCCTGGGTTTCATCTCTCTTCTTTTCCCACGTCCTCTTTTTCCACCCTCTTCGTTATTTTTTTTTTTTCGTCGTCATCTTGGATGGTCATCGATCTCACAGCAAACCGGTCGTGGGACCTCAGAGACGGCACCAGTACACCCCCACCCCTGCCCCTTCGCCCCCGCACGAACACACACGCACACCGACCACGGTCCGAAGGAAAGTTCCCTATACGCGGGTGGCCAGTGTGTCTATCGCACCTTTCGCATTTGAGGAGAGCTTCACAACACAAGGGCTGGGGAGAAAATGTGAATATTTATTTCGGGAGAATAATTATCTTAGGTTTGCCCGAGTCATCCAGGTCGAGACCTGGATGACTGGGACTTGGACTCTGGGTCGACATTTTGTGATTCAAACGCAATCCTGCCCTTTTTAAAATCAACAATTCAGCTCGTTCTACCCCTTTTACTGATTGTGTAGGTTTAATATCGCGGTTAGTGACAAGCCTACTTCTAAATCTGATCATCGTACAGCAGGAATCAAGGGTCACACTGATATTTCCATGCGGGACAAAGCTCAAACAGTTCCACCTCGGGCGACAACCGCGAAAGCCCGCGTCACCTTTGTGCCGATTCCCTCCGGTCCGGATACTGGACACCCACGGTCCTCGTCCCGTCCTCTCCTCATCGCACGGGTGCTTCTGCCCGCGATTTCCGTCCATACACCCGTGCGCCCACTCTCGCCGTTGGTGACAAGGGAGGGCCTCTGAGCACTTAGCTAATCCGCGGCCAATCTGGGGTCCCTGATCTGGCAACTCGAAGCGAGCTCGTAATCTGCTCACTGGGACGGGGATTAAAACATAAAGACATTACCCCCTATCCCCGAGCAACGGATGGCACTGAATGACGACCCTTCTCTCCATTTACGGACGGGAGATCTTCGTCCGTCACTCCTCGAGTCCAGGGAATGACCCGTTCTTTACGTTTACACCTTGATGGGGTTACACCCTTGATGGTGCGGACCTCTGCAGTTTCGCGCTTGGTTAAGGATGGGGTTACGCCGTGATGGAAATGCTCCTACCATTCAGAGGACCGCCACAGAGTCATAGTGTAACACTTGGACTTGGTTTTTGTATACCGCTAGGTCTCTAGGCCTAGGTGGAGAAGTGTTACTTGGCGGTAGAAATAGACCGAGCACCACAGATAGCAAAGGAGACTACGAAGCATCAAGATTGGGTCGATGGGTGGTTTATTTGAAACCCAGACTAACTTGACTGCTCGAGGTTTTGCCAGCAGAAGGAGGCAAGGTGGAGAAATCTAACTTGGAAGGGGATGGGGACCTTTCTTTTATACATGGATAATGGACTCAGAATGGGTTTGGGGTAATACCTAAAAAGGACTTGTTTCTATCATTTACTGAATATGCAATTATAGTTCAATCATTAAATGTTGAACAAGGGACGGGGTTGGATGAGAAACTATAGGGGACTGAATAATGAATAATGGATGAAAAGGTGGTTTTCCTAATAGGGGCATGTTCTTGTCTTGGACACTCTTTCTTAGAATAGTGACCATACCCATGATGTCATAGGAGACCTTGAAATGCCTATGGGGTTGGTCACTACCGGACTTGGTCCACAGGGACATGGCTGGGGTGAACACTAGGTACTGGATTTAGGGCTTACAATAGGAAGGAGAGATGTCACAGATATCATGGTCGAAGCTTGACTTCAACGTATCAGCAGGTATTACGATCCCTCAGAGGGGAAAAACTCTCACATCGCAACTAAAGATTGTTCATCCAGCACGTGGGCTCACCGATTTATGTCCGCCATTTACGGCGATATAGCTATATTCCAATCGCTTTGTTTTCCCGCTTAGCAAAACAGCCTATTCCCATTCAAGAATACATTACACAAATAACACATACCATTACTTCGCTAAGCCATTTTCCCTCTATAAAAACGAACTATTGCCCATGTCAATATTCAGTTCATTACTCTTCCACATACAAAGGACCTTGCTCTTTTCAAGCTAAGCCTATACAGTAGGTTTACAACCACCCCAGCAAACTCTTCGCAACCGGACAAGCAGATTTAGTACCTCCCTCTCTCAGACTCTCTCCTTTTCTCTCTCTGTCTCTTATTTTGTCTCTCAGTCTAGCTCATCTCCTGTTTCGTTCGATTTCTCTGTCTCTATGTCTCTCCCTGGCTCTCCCATCTCTCCCTCTCCCTGTCTTTCCCTCTCTATCGCGCGGTCTCTCCCCTCTCTCTCCCCCTCTCTCTCTCTCTCTACTCTCTCTTTCTTTCTCGCTCTCTCTCTCCCTCTCTTTTCCCTTCCCCTCTCCCCCTTTCTCCTCTCTCTCAGCTCTCTCTTCCATCCCCATCTCCCCCTCTCTCCTCTCTCTCTCTCTCTCTCTCTCTCTCTCTCTCTCTCTCTCTCTCTCGCTCTCTCTCTCTCTCTCTCTCGCTCTCTCTCTCTCTCCCTCTCTCCCTCTATCTCTCTCCCTCTCTCTCTCTCTTTCTCTCTGGCTGTCTGTCTCTCCCCTTCGCTCTCTCCCTTGTCTGAAACAACTCTGTGAAGATTTCTTTGGGGATACAAGCTCAGACAGTATCCAGGCTGGTATGACGAGCACGCCTGCCCCCACTTGACCATATTTCGGCTGGTCGCCTGTTTTCAGAGAAAGCAAGTCGTGTGTACACCGAGGTGACCATTAACGCGCCGCGATATCGGGTCCACTGAAATCGAAGCCGAGCACACCTACACCTGCTTAAACCGATAGAGGGTTTTTAAGCCACACCACCCACGTCCACGCCCACCAACAATACCCGCGACATAAAATGTGGTGCAGCATGAAATTGACCACCAAGGAAGCGGATTATATGGGGGCCACCAGCGAAACGGGGTACCAGTCATTCAGACGGACACAATTAGATCGGTTCCGTGTTTGCTCAGTGTCCAATTCCAAAAAAAGGTAGGAACATAGAGTGTTGTTGATTTGAAACTGTGGTACAGATCGCATGAGAAGCGCACAGCGGAATTAGGTCCCCATGGCCTGGTGCACGGTCCCAATGACATTATGTCACTCAGTCTCGCCTGCACTCAACCTGATCATTGGTCCCCTTTGACTGCTTCTGTCTCCCCCCATATTTCTCTACCTATATCTCTGTCAAGGAGAAGGGCGATCACTGTCTGTATCTCAACTTCTCTCTCCCTCTCTCTCCAACTCCTTCCTCTCCCTCTCTACCATTATTTTCTCTCTGCTCTTCCCACTCTCTCCGTCTCTCCGTCTTTCTCTATTCCTGTCTCCCTGCCTCCTTGCCTCCCTGCCCTTCCCCTCTCCCTTCCCTTCCTCCCTCCCTCCCTCCCTCCCTCACCCTCCTTCACCCTCCCCATCATTTGTTTTCTCTCTTTCTCTATGTCTATCTCCCAGCACTGTGTTATTCCAACGGCAATACTCGGCGAGGCAGTTTATTTGAATAAAAACAAGTAGGCGCGAACCGCTAACCCTATTTCGGCGGGCCGAGGTCTCAGTGGACCAAACCCGTCCTGGCATCTCCATCCAATCCCTATCTCTCCCCTCCCCGTACCCCCCCCCTCCTCCTACCCCCCCCCCCTCCTCTCCTCCATGTTTCCCCATCCACGTTTCCCTGCACTGATTTTCTGCTTCCGTGCATGATTTTCGGGTCCGCGCTACATTTGTGTTTGCTTTGTCTTCTCCAAGGCTCGTTTTTACATCGTTTTTATTTGTTGTCGGCTTTTTCCCCCGACGAGAAGAGATAACTGGATTTCGTATTCACAGTCGTGGACGGTTGCAATGCCAGGTTGAGTAAAGGGCAATGCAATAATAATTGCCCCTGGAACAAAAGGAACGGAATAATTGCTTACGAAGCAACTCCTCCCGTAGGTCAGATTCACAGCCTGAAATACAACAGGGCATTTGACTTTATCAAAACAAAATCCATTCGTCTTCGCTCACACAATTTCTCGTCAGACTAGTTATTGTCAAGGTCCTTGATGTCCTACGAAAAGCTGCAACCTGCTCAATCACTGACTTGAATGTCTTATAGACATACATGTATCGACCCTAACCATCCTCACGCATTGGAAGAGAATTGAAAGAAGTCGGCTAACGTGAATGGCAGATGGAGAAACAGACAGAGACCCATTATTCGAGCCGAGAGACAGATGGTGACAAGCAGAAGAGGGAAACGGACTGGACATGCGATGGACATAGGCCCTTTTCCCACTGAGGCTTCGGCTCCGGCTTCGTCTCTGTTATCCAAAAGCTGAACCCACAGGTTGGCGTTCTTCGTTGAAGTTGACGCTTGGGATTTTTTTTCTTCAAAACGCAGTGTATCTTAATGATTCAAAAACGACGTCCAAGGCCCCTCGTTGTACTCAAAAAATGGATGAAAGAAATGGAGGAAAAGCCAGAGGCTGAGCCTAAGCCGGATTTGGGAAAAGGGTCATGAAACGAAATGGGCACCAGGTGGTAGACAGAAAGTGGGCAGACCGAGGCAAAGCCGGTGAAGAACTGTTGAGCAATAAAGAACCCAACTATAGCTGTACAGAACAGGAACAGAGGCTGGAAAACCAGCCTGAGACAGAGGAAGCTTGAGTGAGGAAGGTTGCACAGGGCACCGTTTACCACAGGGAAACATTGAAGTATTTGACGTAGAGGTAGCAGTGCTAATTGCACGCGATGCCTGTAGTGACGTTGGGCACAGCATGCATGGAGGTAGAATTCTACCTTCACGGGTACATCAATGTCTCCGCAGTGCCTGCGAGGACTGACCATTCGTGGAGGATAAGGCTGTGGGTGCCTCCTCCTCACTAGCCCCGTCAGGTCTCGTGACAAGTACCTCCCTTTAAAAAAGTGATCGCTCGTCTAAATGCACCGCACGTCAAAATGTTAACAGCAATTATTGTACGGTTACAGCCGGTGCTAATAATATCCCTTGGTTGTTTGTGACATTCTCTGAAGAAACGAGAGGTCCTTTGTGGAGAATATCAGCACATGCACATGCTGCCAACGCAATCTATTCTTGATTCCCTACCGTATACCCTTTTACCGCGAATACCCTGAAATCTCATCATTTCGTGCTCACTTTCGTTCAATTGTTGTATGTCTGGCGCCTGCGGAAATGTCAACTTCGCGGGTAGTTCGCCCACCCAAACACCCCCCCCCCCCCATTTTTTCCGTACCACATACATGTATGGGCCCATATGTTTGTGCACAACGAAAGTATGAAGAATTGAGTCTCAGGTCACTCAGATTGTTCACGTACGTTGTATCCGCTGTGCAGAAAGCCTTATTGGCTGTGCAGAAAGCCTATCCCTAGCTTTAACTTCAACTGGTATAGCCCCTCCCCCCACCTTGCCCCAAACCTCGTAAATTGCTTGTGCACAAAAATATGAGCCAATAGCGAAAAATTATGTGGACAGGTACGGGAAAAAACCGTCCCTCGCTCTCCCCGCCGCGTATGCGAGGTGAAGTCCCCCGCTGAAAAAAAAATTGCCTAGAAATAAAAAGCGACAATATTTGCTCTCGTCGCCAGCTGCCGCGACCTTCCGGGAATCACGGACTCGGACACAAACGAAGAGCCGGTGGGAAGATGTTGCGGTCAGTGACCCGCGGCCATTGCACGGACGAAGGGTGGCCCTGTCGCTGGCCAAAATAATTGACCTCAACATTCAGTGCCCACTCATTAGGAGGGCCTGACGATTCAAGTCTGCCACTTGGAAAACTTCTGCTAGGATCGAAACGTCAGGCCATCCTATTTTGTGATTTTTGCATTTTGCACAGTTGAGTCACTGAGCAGTTTCCATAATGTTTGCATATTACTCGAGTCGATATTAGATTGTGCTTACCAAAAGAGATAAATTGTTTTTTATTATTTTTTTTCGTCAGATTAACTGGTAAAATAGCAATGAATATCATGCGGCCTTTGAAAAAAAGAATACCATTCATACACATTACCCTGCCACTCGTGTTTGCCAATTAGTTTGTAATTATTAGAGAATGATCTTTATTTAAATGGACAATATTGCAAGCTTGTCAGAAATTCGTCTATACAGTGTTCCTGATATCAATATCATTTCGCAAAAAACAAACGCTGCACATTTTGGGGTATTCTAACGATGTGGCGAATCAGTAGTTTTCGAATGTGAACATGGCATGGAATCGCATTTCACGCCATGAACACCGTCACACACTGCATATACCAAAAGACGCGCAATTATGTGTACCCAAACATGTGACTAACTTTCGAAGGGCGATTTTTAAAACGCATATATTTTTTTTCTACCGCCGCGTGAGTTCGTGGAAATGCTGACGAGTTTTCGAAAAATGCCAGCTGTTGCACTCTCAAACTTCACAGCAGCGCAGGTGACTCATCTGGGACCGTGGGGGGGGGGAGGAAAGCGAAAGAGTGTATGGCATTTTCCCAAATGGTGTATCTCCCGTTCAGGTTTACGGTGAACGAAGCCCTGATTATCTCGATCTACCTGTTACTTTATGGGCAAGGAATGAAATTCGAAACCAAGTTGTCATTCAGCAAGAGCGACATCGGTGCTTATACTAAGCTCAGGCGCCTCGGAGAAGACAAAAAAGTCCCAGCGGCCGGGAGGTATAAGGTACGTCGTCCCTTAGAACTCTCCCCCCCCCCCCTTCTTCCTCAAGCACTCTCCTCTAATTGACCGGGCAGTATACAAAGTGAACATTTCCTTTCGGACCCCCAGAACCCGAGCCATTCGAGGGACGAACCTAGATATAAGTGCTTTGGAGAGGCACATCGAAAATGTAGCCACCGAGAGGGGGGTGGGGGGTAAAGTGGCCATGTCGACGCGGGACTCTGTTGAGTATACACTCGGTCCCGTTTTGCTTATAGATTTCACCTGGGAGGGGAGTTTGGACAAGACGTCTGGAGAATGGACCCAAACAAAGAAACCCACCTACTTCGACTGACTTCTACGCTAGTATAAGAACTCTCATTCAGGCCCACGCTAAAAGGATCGGAGGTCCACTCTGCTTGTTCCTCTCCGATTCCGCGACCTTTGAACTTGGCGCGGCGAAGTTGAATCCAGAGTTCGTTCACACGAGTCGCCGGGATCCGCACCGGTATCCCTCACGCCCTGCCCGGTCAGGGCAGGATAGTCGCCACCGTGCGTGAACGGCACTAGGCGAGCGAGTTTTATGAGGGCACTCGCGTGTGTATAGGAACGGCACTAGGATGGGCAGACAACGGTTCCTCGCCCAAAGTGTTACATGGACGGCTTTCAGCAACTGAGGGCGCTGTGTAACGGGAAGCTCTCAACAGGTAAGGTCACTGTGCTTAGTGTGCTGACACCACTATCGTTAATATTATCACGACTATCGTTAGTGCAGAAATGACCGAATTAGACAATAAAGTCACCAAGTTTAATCGTTCAAAAAAATATAAAATACGTAGTGCACATTCGTTCCTGGAAGCATAGTGCAACTGGTATTTATTCGAACCTTAAAGATGGCGTCCATGGTCAATATTGCGTCCATAAAACGACCTCATTCAGTAGCATTGACATCGCTTAGCCATCCGATGGATCTCGTTCTCATTAATCCATGCATCAATTTGTATGGCTTTGTCAAGGTACACTCGCCCGTTAAATAACTGACATACATAAGCGGTGCGAATGGGAGCAAGAAATCGACTGGAAGGATTCTGTTTTGTTTGTTTTTTCGTTCCAGGCACGAAAGTGGGAAAATCCATAGCATCGACTTCCAGCGATCGGTTGATCACATTGGGAGTTCCCTGTTCGGCTCGCTCCGGTTTAGGCTGGGCGAGCAAATAGTGCGGGGAAAAAAGAACGACACTAAAAAGCTGCGACGATCAGACAGACGTATTGGGCACACGGGAAATCGTTTGCTTAAATAAAGTAAGTTTCGAAACGACCCGTCATGGAATCTGATCCAGTCCGATCATCTTGATTCCCGTTGAAACTCACTGAGCGAACCCAGTCGTTGCTTGCACCTACGAACAGCCTGGATTAGCGCGGGAAGTGCTCCAGCAAATCCGTAGCACATGAACAACGGGTTTCCTGAGTTTTATATTTTGGAAGGGATACTTTTGAAGTAGAAGTCAGCGTGAAAGCACATCACAGACGTGATGGTAGTATCCACGTTATGGCGGCGATGGGCCTAATGTACACCCAAATTGATGACGTCTACACATTATGGCCGCTCTATCTCTCTTCATCCACTCTCCTCCCGTTTCCTGCTCCCCATCTCTCTCTTGCCGACAGTGTGTCCCAACCCTGAGTTTCTCACCGGAGATGGAAGCTTTTTTTATGAGGGTAGGGGTTGGTCATTGATCGTTTGCGGTCGTGCGGGAGTGTTTATTGGCCCTATTTGAATTTTCTTTCCACAGACGTGCGCATCGGACGTCCGTGCATACGACAGGATGTCTATCTGTGTATGTGGGTGCGATTTCGCGTGATCAGAGATATGAACCGCCGCATGAAAGACGCACACTTAAAATTGTTCTTACAAGTAATATTTACATTAAGATTATTTCCAGTGGTCGCGAGGAGGTGTCTATAAGTTGGGCTACATTCCCGGTACTCTCCCTTTGTGTTTGATACAATATGAGCCCTTGCGATCCAAACGCCTTATTGTTTCAGCACGGGTTAATGCATGGTGCACTTTGAAACGCTTCAAAGATGCCAGCGTTTCAGGACTTTTTCCACAAAGACAATTTCCAGTCATATTCCCAGCTTTTTTCTCCGCTCGTTTGACCGTTTGAACTTGGAAACGATGTCTACATAAAGTTTGTTTGTTTGATGATAATGTTTGTATTCTCAAGTGCGTTGGGCTGGTTCCCTTCTTGATCGGCGACAAGAAACCGCATATTCAACACGAGGAACCTCTTGACATCCGTGTAGGGATTTCATGAAGTTTATAGACACTGAGTGGAAAACACTGTCCGTCCGATTAGCATGTCCGGGTAGACCTCAGATATTCCCAACTGACCCCTCTACAGAGTCACAGCCAGTCGGGGGGTGAACGAGATTTACCCGGGGAAGCTGGTCGAAGGCACGCGGTGCTCCGATTTGGGGTTCGGCTGCCCAGTCTGTAATCAGTCTCATGTTTCCTGCAGCAGTTGAAGCTTGGCATTTGGTCAAGAGAAATCTGCCCAAAGCATGAATTCTGATACACTGCACTTTAAACATGTTCGTTGGGGGTGGAGGCGGTGCTGAAACATGAGCTGGGGCCGCTGTTCAGAGAGCCGTTCAACGCGGTGACAAACATGATTGCTTGGGTATAGACGGGCCAGCTGTGGATTATATAATTATGTGCACGTGGCGACAATGCTGGTGCATGAAATGAAATAACCTCAAGAAAGATCCTTTGTCAATCCATAATGTGGCACATTGTTGCATCTCAAGCTCGTCCACGCTGAAACATATGCCAGACATTTGTGTTGACACAATGTTGTCCATTAATCAATGGGATTTATAATTAATTAGCGATTAGTCTAATTCAAACAAACATTAGGTGCGAAGGTCATTATACATACACCATTGTCTCGAGTTAAGGTCGATAAACTCTTCATTGAATGTTTCAGACGGAATTTATCGATTGCTGTATGTTTTCTACCTAAATGAGTTAATGGGAAAATGTTAATTATTCCTGACACGAAACTAATTAAGATTTACCCTTTGAATGTTCATTGTCGCATTCATGTAGAATAGAACTCGAACTTCCTAGCAGTGTGCATAAAAAAAGGTTTGCATACAAAATATATTTTGTTTGCACTGACTGATTGGAATTGCTGTATTTTGCTTGCAAAAAAATAGATAATTACGAGAATCCACTTTCTATTTTCAGTTTGTGGTTCAACAAAATGATCAAGTGGGGGAAGAAAAAACAATAGGTGGACATTGCAGTATGTTATGCGCTACAAAATGGATTGGCGTGCGTGAGGCGGACCGTTTTGGGAGCTTTCTGCGCAGCTGATGTTCGCCACGTGCAGCCCCTGGACGCGTATCTTTTCCCAGGACAGGAAGGGCCATCATTGGCACAAAGGCACGCTATTGGTTGCATTTTATCTAAGGCAGAGTGAATTATTTATGATTATTATTCCACTTACATTCCATTTACTCACCCAAATCTTAGGCCTGAACAATGTAACTAGTGTATACTAGACCATAATTATGTACTAAAGATGTCGGTGCGTAAAAGTATCATAATACTTCACCATTTCTGGGTAAAATGCAAGCAATAGCGCGCGTTTATGTTAATGGTGGCCTTTCCCATCCTGGGCAAAAAAAGATTACGCCCCCTGGATCGCCGGAACAGATCGAAGGCTCCGTCGTTTAATGTTACGTCTTCGCCGGCGCAAAAAGTTTAAATCGATTCCCAGCTTCCCTTAAAGGTGCGCCCGGACGTGCAACCCGTCCGTGTGACATGGCACGGAGCTAGGATATGTCTCAGCGCGTAGACGACTGGACTGCGTAGAGTTCGTGCAATAACACGCGACCCAATTAACATTGACGATTCCATCTACAAACATGACGAATAATTAACTTTAAAAGTAGGAATTTACATTGAAAATAGGTCCCTCATCTCGCCTGATCTTCAAAATCCACTTTCTTCCGCAGGGTTCTATCCTTTGGAAATAGGTGAAAGCTGATTTCTGGCGGTGAACACTAGTGGAACCGCGCAGTGTTTCACCGACGTCTCGGACATCTATAGCGCCCATAGCCTCGCTTTAAGTTCGATGCATACAATTTGCACATATTTTTAAGAAATGTCTACAACTCCCAACTCAGACTCGTACCTCAGGTGTCATTTCAGGTGACTCGGACTTGGATCTAAGTCAAAATGACAAAATGACTCGGACTCGTATCTTTACTGATTCGGATTTGGGTAACGCGTGACTCTACGACAAATAAACTAACCAAACAAAGCACATTTAAGTCCTGCAGACAACATAGCAGGTTTTACAGACTTAGTATTAGCGTACAAGGACAATGATTTCCCTCCTCTTTCCAATGTTTGAAATTCGAAACAAAGTTAATGCATTTTACATATACACCACATTTTTTGAAGTATTGAAACGAATTCCGAAATGCATTGCAGTTGAGCTTAAAACCAAGCCAAGGGTAACTTACCGCTTAGTTCCGCTTGCTTATCGCTGCAGCTGTACTCTCGCTGATTGGACCGAGAGACGGGGCCAGTACTATGAGAGACTGCACGCTATCCACGCACGACTAGCGACACTCCCGCGGCAAGCTTGACGCGGTACACTCTCCCTCGTGGGTCGGCGGCCAGACACTTTGGGGAAGACCATCTGAGCCTGCGACGGGTGGCAAATACAAAAAAAAACACGACCGGTGGTAAAAATAGCACCAACAAGTCCCCACCCCTAAACACACATGCACACAGATAGAGACCACCAATAGCGACTTTAGCGAGCGGCGCGCCGAGTGTGGCGACTAAGTCGGTAAACAGTCGGGTTAACAGTCGGTCAGTCCCTTCTAGACACAAGCACGGGTCAGTCTCCGCGGAGTATCCGCACAGTTCTCACGTCCCGTGCAGTGCTATAAGCCCTTCCAGCCAGCACACCCCTTTCCCAGCCCCCTGGCCCACTATTATAATGATTGATTCACTTTGGACTTCTGTGACATTAATGCCCATGACGTCAATGTTGCCTGAGATTTATAGTTCGGTCGCTCCAATTCACTGGCCGAGATTGAGAATGGCACACTTTCGAGTCATGAACACGATTTCGCAGCCCGACCGAGAAACCCATATAAAAACTACATTCTGTGAAAACAAACGACTCAAATTACCGGTATCTGTGACGCACAATTGGCAGACGTGATGCCATATAGATACTTAATGGTCCGAATTCAACCCCAAAAAAGTGATTCTTAGGGAATCAGAAAAAGAGGTTTCATTAAAACCATTCAAAGTGCGTCAAACATTTTCCGCGTCGACTCCTCGATGCAACACGTGACTGAGATCAGTCTCATGGAGACTTTTGGGATCGGGTTGATATCGCGGAGATTTACGGATCGTCTGGCCTACGGGCACAGTGTGTCTTACCAGCAGAAATCTGTCCCGATGAAACTTATACAAAACTATACTCATCGCGTCGGAAACCCGACCATGTTCAGCGCTTTAAAAGTGAAATTATCTGGTGAGAAGTCTTTATGCAAGGTGATGGGAATTAAGGGTAACGACCTAATCAGGCGTGGCGGTAAACAAAGCGCGGATAGCATTGAGTGTCGTGGTAAAGTATGGGGCAAGATGGTCGAACATGTGCGGAGTTCCATTTAGGGCCAGGAATGTTATAGCATAAGACTTGTGTCGAGTTTGCCCCACTCCGCACCTCTAAGCGAATGATACTCGTTATGGGACCCAGGCTATAACAGATTACACTGTACAGGGAGAGACAGGCAGACTTAGAGGCCCTATGTACGCAGGCACGACCAGGCGATGCCTCACCGCTCCTTCGCCACTACCCCCCCCCCCCCACCAACACCCCACCCCAGCAAGTCCTGACGTCACCGGCTCTCGTCTTCTCTCTCGAGACTTGGGGATAGAATTTCAACACCCTGCCTACATCAGCCATCCCCTCAACCCCCCAAACAACTCGGATCGACCAGGACCCCGTCTTCAGTTAAGGCCGGCCGGATTAGGTGCTTGAGTCGCCGTTTTCGGTAGATCTCTATTCTTGTCTTTCTTTCTTTCTCAAATTTTTTTTGTTTTTGTTTTTGTTTTTTGGTTTTCGGGGTCTATATTTGGCCGGGCCGCATTCTGTGGCACGCGCGTGCTACGGGTCGGCGGTGACGTAGGTGACATCTCCGAGCAGGAAATACGACAAGCACTGCTCCTGTAGAACTTAGGATGTCCCTAACCCTAACCCTACCCCCCCAAAAAAAAAAAAACAACAACAACGACAACAATAACAAACAAACCAAAAACAACAACAACAACAACAACAACAAATAACAAAGACAAACAAACAAACAAATTAACAAAACAAACAAACAAGAAACAGACCACCTAATCCCCCACCCCCCAAAAAATCACAAAACATGAAAAAAATATTTATGGTTGTTTGAGCCAAAACAGGCTCCTTGTCCGACAGCGAGACAACAAGGCCGGGACCGAGACTTAAAACCCAAGATCCCTGGATTTCCGTACCAAGACTTATTTTCCTTAGTTAAAAAAGAAATACATTAATAAACACTAGCAATACAAATAAAAGCATGGAACTGTGGAAGTGATTTTGCAATTTGACTGGAGAGGGGCGTTCTTACTACCTGAGCTATCCAGCCCTTAGAAGGCGGCTTTCCCAAAAGAATCCTTAACTGTAGTCTTTGACGCCTGTCAGAGGCATTAATCCATTAGTTACCGTGTATCTCCAGCGATCACGCCCCTCCCCCGTTTTAGATGCAAACAACCAATTGTTGAAAACCTGGCTACAGCAGGTCGGCGATCATACAGAGTCAATGCGGCTGACATTATGCGCCTCGCTCGGACTTGAACTTGGCTGCGAGGCGTTGGACGGCATCTCCTGAGCCGAGCTTTCCGGGGGATTGGCTGGCCCGGGCCTGATGCGTTCCGAACGTTTAATCAGCGAATGTGTTTCGTCTGAGTGAACCCGCGTCTTCCCGGCGAGGCTGATGCCAGGCCTTGTTGTCTCGCTGTTCGACACGGAGCCTGTTCAGCCTCAGACGCCCTGCTGCTTGTCTGGCCTCGTCTAAGACGAGGCCAGACAAGGCTTTTTTTCTGTAGCCGATTGCCGCACATTTGTGCCCAGAAATCCGAAGGTGTTTTCGTTTATTTTGTGGCTCGACGCATTACAGTATTTTCGGCTTCAGATTGGACACGGTTTGGACACAAACCAACCAATAAACAAACTCCTACAACACCCCCTGTGTTCTACCAAGGAGGAATATACGAAGACCGTACGTTTTGCACGTTTATATGAGACCTACAGATCGAAAAAAAGTCCCAACCCAACCGCCGTCGCAAATAAAGTCCCAACCATCCGTCAATCCAACGACAACAAGGACAAGACTTGAATTGTTTGCGTGGTGTGATCAAAATGCGAACAATGCCAGGAGTTAGGCTCTGAAAAAAAACGTCTCTCAACGTTTCAGACAGTGTGAACTCTCCCGTCGTCAGAGGACAAAGACAGCAACAAATGTGAACAGCAGTTGCATTACATTTACAACACAAGCTGTAAAATGTGTTGACATCTTCGGAGAGAAGGTCAGGGGACAAGCGATGTCGCCAGCAACGCTGAGCAAAACACAGATGAGTGAGAGACGTGCCGAGGTGAACGGCTCGACCACGGTGTCAAATCAGGCACACAATGGCACAAGTCGTGCACACGCGTACCTTACGCAGTAATATAAATATACGGGGAGACGTACAGTGACAGGCGCCCACAGAGATCTGTGTACAGAAGGGGGGCGGTGGAGAATGACCTTTGGCCTTTGGGAAATTTCAATTGATTCCGGTGACACACCCAACCGTGGCTCTCCTAATGTCAGCAAAGTTATGACGAACCGGTGCAACAATTCCCAATAGGCTCAAATCGTTCACCCAATCCTCGCAGTTGGAAACCGCCACCCATTCCTCTCAGTCTCTTCTCTCTCCCCCAAATCGTATACCGATCCCCCCGAAATGTCTCCCTCTTTTTTTCCTAAACCGATATCCGGTTTACTCCCAATCTCTCCGTTGCTAGGTAACTTGATCGATTCCATCGACCTGAGTGCTGTCCCATTTGGGAGAGAGAAACGAAGATGGAGTAGAAAAAAGTAGAAGAGGAAGAAGAAGAAGACGAAGACGACCCGGACGAGAGAAAGGGTAGGGCAGAAAGTTGGGACGGAGGGCCAGTGACCTAAGCAATGGGCTCTCCCCGGTCTTTGGGTAAAGTAAACACCATTGCCAGCCCTCTCCATTCTATAAAAGGCGGCGGATCGAGTGTCCCGATAATTGCATCACTTTCCATTAATGACAAAATGTGTCCGGAGTTAGAGGTAGGAGGAGGACGGGGTGGGGTGGGAGGGGTAGTGGGGTCTCTCCCCCGCTGCCAAGTCTGACCCCCCCCCCAAAAAAAGGCGACAAGGCGCCCAAGCGAAAATATTAAACGACCGAGTTGACCTTACGGACTGTGTAGCCCGGGATGGGTATACAGTTTTTCATTGTCGGTGGTCAGGCGTGAGGGTTCGCCGTGTTTTCTCGTTTGCTCCCCCATCCCAATCGCTCCGCTGTGACTCGGGTTTTGGGTTCACTCTCGTTGTCAGAGTGAACGAGTTTTCCCCCGAGCAATATGTGGGCACGGCGCCCAAGAATATGCATAACTGCGAGGAATGCACATCTGAAATGGCAGATTGAATAGATTTGGCTTTACTTTGAGGGCGCTAGGGCGAGAACGTTTCTAATCAAAGTTTTCCATCACCAGAGCGAGCACCCACAAATAAGACAACAAACGGTACGGTATACGAAACTATATCGGTAAGCACAATCTATTCTACTTTGTAGCTCATTCATTTAGCAGAAATGACACACATGGGATGTGTTTTGAAATGTGTCGTTTTCAACATTGGCCGAGTTTCGTGGGAGGTTTGGTTACTCATGTCATGTGTATCCATTCCTGCATTACACAGGCCGATCCGTAAAAGGCACCTACAAAGCCGCCATGACTGGGGGCTAGCGTTGGCAGCCGACCCACTGCCCATCCTTATTGGGTGGCTGAATATAATTTATTGTCAGCATTTTTAGTCACGTTGTCGGGTACTTCGACGCAGTCCAGCAATAGCATATCGTGTAGAGATCGGGTCGCACTGATCTGCCTCTACCCTCGTTCTGTATGCGTACAATAGCTCCCAAAACACCCGTAATGTCACCTTTACATACAGCTCATGGGTTCAAATGAATGTCCCCATCACTCCCCATAGCCAATCGCAACCGCGTTTCCGGGATCTCGGGACGAGCTTGTTGCCTAAGATTCCCATCAGGCTTCCAAATCTCACTCAAGCTGCAGCCGGAAACCCACGGACCCATAATACAGGAATCGGGTCACTGGCTGAATCTCCACGCCCGCTTTAGGCTCGACAAAATAACAAGTCCGACTCAATGATAAACACAGCGCGGAAATAACCGGTAAGCCGGTGTTCTCGTTTTTAGTGTGTTGGGGGGGGGGGGTCGAGGAAGACTCAGCCAATACTCTGAGGCACTATTCCGTGAGCGCACTGGCATCTAAGGATGTGTTGGAAGGGATCCATGGGTATGACCGGATGGAGGAGAGGAGAGAGAGGGGGGAGGGGGGGACTTCAGGTAGGGCCCTCTCCTATTACCGCCGAAGACAAACACGCGCTGGGCGGAGCGCTTGGGAGAAACAAAAATAGTCCGCTTGTGCCTCGCAGATCTAATAACGGGTAAGACGATACTGTAGGTCCTTTCTCCCTCCAACAATTTCTAACATGCCTTCCGTCCCTCCCAAACACCCAGGCACCTACACGCCCACCTCCTCCTCCCCCTCTGCCTAAAGGGAAGATATAGTATATGAAAAATATCATCCGGTATCATGCATATTCGGTTTTTTCTTCCCTCTTCTATCCGACCGCAAGTTGCCCGTGTTGAAGGAGGGGCTAGATTGTCGGCTATAGTCTCGGTGCTGGCTAAGATGCACCGAGCAAGTTCATGGGTGACAATGTCCGAGGGGGGAGGGAGAAAGTGTTCAAGGTCTTTTCCCGTGACGATGCTGGCTGCAATCTCCTTATTCGGTTTCCGTGCATATCCCCCGTCGGTGCTCGTCCGTCCTTCGAGAGGGACCCCGGCCGTTCATCCTCAATTTGTGCCCGTCTGTCTGCTCAATGGTGCGCGGTGACTGGAGAGCGTCTTTCCCCGGCATGTCAAGGCCATTACAGCCGGCAAGATCGAATTTGATTTCCATCCAGCGTCCAGTTTCCGTCCCTCCTGCAGTCCCTCCTCCTGCTTACGTCTTACCCCCCCCCCTGCCACCCACTCCCTCAGTCTGCTAAACCTACCGGGTAATCTCCGCTTGAGTCACTGCTGACATGTACCCACCCATCCAGAGATCTTTTCGGCGGCGGAGAAAATACATCCATTACGTGTGGTACCGAACGCCAACCATTTATACTTATAGGCCTACTCACATTAGGTGACTGATTACAATTGATATACATGGTTCCTTACACACCAACCCTGTGTATGCCCGCTTCTTCGGGTGACAGAATGCGATAGGTAGACAGGGAAATCATACACCAACCATTTATTTACCAGCATGGAGGGTACCAGCTATGTGACCGAAAATAATTAGTAAACACGCTCCGGTTCATTGTGTACCAGCTATACAGGTGACCGGACACAATTACAGGTAGAGAACATAATAATTATAGTAATCATATACCGACGCTTCGCGAGTGCACACTTTAAGTGACAACAGACAATAATAATTGAAAGGCAAGGTGACCGCACACCAGCACTCTGTGTACTCACACCAGGCGTCCAAAGACAATTACCCAGGATCATTACCCACTAACACGTGGTCTACTCACTTCAGGTGGCTGAATACCAGTGCACAACAGGTTGCTATGCGACACTCAGCACGTCCATTATCACAGCATCCAAAAAGGTTCAAGGACTTGTATTGTTTTCCATAGAGCTACCGGCTCAAGTATATGAACCAAGCGCATTCATAGCATAGACCAATGTGATGTTTACAGATTCTGGGTTTGATATGGCTACATAATGCTAAGCAATTTAATTTAACCAAGGAGATTTGGCATCTGCTAAAGCAGTGCTATAAGAATCGGGGCATAATCGAATAGGACTGTGTATCCCGTCCCTTTACGAACATCACTCATTCTCCCAGCTAGCGCCACAGAAAAAGCTGAGGACAAAAAATGGCCTCCTTTTGCTGTAACATACAAACATGTTGCAAACTGCTTACCGACTGAATTTACCAAAACGCAAATCTCAAAATGTAGTGGGCCTGACATTTCGATCCTAGCAGGACCTTTCTCAAAGCCAAAGTGACAAGGACAAAACAGATACGAGAAGGATTGCGAAGCTCTTTTTGTGTGAGATATCGTATTACTTCATCGGCCAACTCACCTGTGGGAACATCATGGGAAGAGCTGGGGCTCGTACTCCGGTATGTGACCTATTATAGTAAGCATGTTGCACGCACCCGTATTGACGCTACTATCTTCCGAAGCTATAAACAGTGCAGAACAGGGTCTGAAGTAGTTCGGTCGCAGAGTGGCCGCCTCTCGCCCTCACTCTATCATCTGACAACATCGCCTCCTACTATCCGACGAGGGAGGAGGGGGAGAGGGGACGGTACACACAAGAAACGAATGCGTGTGATCCCGGGACTTCAAGGCCGGGATGACAGGTCGACTTCAACCACGTTGGCACAGCGACACGTCAGTTACGGCTGTTGGTACAACCATGACATGATAATAACGCCACCCAGCTGTGCATACGGGAAATGGAGGAGGGGAGAGGGGAGAGGGGGGAGGGAGACTGCAGGGAAACTCTCCCGTGGCAACCAGGTATGAGTGAGGCGGGAGTGACGGGGTGGGCAGCCAGTTGGTTGCTTAGGCCATTTTTTTAATCGGAGGTAAGCATTTCCGGCTCGGCCTTGACAGTCACGGCACACGTCGGCGGGCATCGGGGCGTGGACAACTCTTCTCGTAGGTAATGCTGTCTCTTCTGGCGAGGTCATAGATATCAGCGATAGCCAGCCCTTCTGGAGCCATAAATACCGAAGAGCGTCCCCAGCTTAGGCACACAAACTACCACCATTATCCCCCCGCCCACTTCAACCACTGCATTGAACGTGTTTCTATGGAGGCGCATAACTTGCGTAAATCCCGGGATGCCATTAACAGCCCCCGTAGGCTTATTTACAAGTCGCCACAATGGGCGAAGGCTACACAGCGATGAGCGATCTGGGACCGCCACGACACTGACCTCGCAACTGCAGCGCATGCACTCGGAGAAAGGACGTGGCATGCCTTATTCATGAGATGCCCGGGATAGTGCTTCGCGCATGCGCACAGTCAGACACTTACCAAGCCCCAAAGCTTCATCCCCCAGCACGCGAGCTGCCACAGCTATGTCTTTACGTTCGGTTAGTGCACATTTCTGTTTCTTCTTGGTCAGTGAATATCATGCATGGAAGTCCGAATGAGAACCCAATCAGATGCTGCGCTCAGCCTATTGCGGGTAGTAAATAGTGCATGCATGTATGTGTAATAACTACGCCAAATCATGCGTAGTCAGGCTGCTAAGCATGACAATTTTATGTGAATTTCATTTCAGTTGAGTTATTTCTAGGTTACATCTCATTATTTTTTAATTGGTCTGCTTCACTTCACTTAAAGAACCAATTTGTTTCATGTCCCTCTGTTTAATTTGCTCAACAGAGCTGTGTGCATATTTCAAACCTCTGGCACTCGCGTGGACTTGGTATAGACTAAAAGTCTTCATTATAATTGTTATATTATTACTTCATTACACGCAGCGAATCGCCCGGGACACCGGAGCTGCTGCGAGCCCAACGCCTCACGAGAGCGCATGCGTCTCATGAATATGCATTAGGAGCGGGCAATCGGCCACACGGGCCAGGGCTAGCCGGGCCGCGATGTGTCACCCGACTTTCGCTTCAACAGGTATGCGTCACTCGCATGACTCGTAACGCGCACCCATCGCGCACAGGGACGGTCACCAACTCACAGTGCACACTGTAATGTGCATGGCTGGGGCTGGGGGATTAGCCGATCGTGCCCAGTCATCGTACACCTGTTGATAGAAAGATCCGGACTTGGATAGAGGCTCTTGTGTGCTGGAGCGGGGATTGAGTTGGCTTAGAAGCTATCATGCCCCGGCCTTGCAAAATGTACACTATTTGGCTCCCAGCCATTCTTAATTAATTGACTTCGAGGTCAATGTTATTGAGTTGTTTCAGTGTGAATATCTGCTAAGGCATATGGCACCGTTTGCTTTTGACTTGTCTTCAAGTACGGCAAGTTTGTTCAGCATGAGCAGAAAATGGCGATTAAGGAGCTTTATGGCATGGGTCCTCAGGCATTGTCTACTTTGTGAGTAAGTGGGAGAACGAGAGAGAGGCGAAGGGAGGAGGGAGAGTGTGAGAGGAGAGAGAGAGGGAGAGACAGAGACAGAGAGAAAAAGAGAGAGCTAGAGAGAGAGAGGGGAGGGGAGATTTAGAGAGAAATTGAAAGATATGAGATATAGAGAGATAAGACCAGGGAGGGAGGGATGGAGAGAGAAACGCAGACATGCAGCGACAGAGACAGAGACAGAGACAGAGACAGAGACAGGGACAGGGACAGAGACAGAGACATAGACAGAGACACGGACAGGGACAGAGACAGAGACATAGACAGAGATAGAGACAGAGACAGACAGAGGGACACAGAAAGAGATAGGAAGAGAGGTGTAGGGAGAAAGAAATACAGAGAAAGAGTTAGAAAAAGATGTGGAGAAAGAAAAAGAAATAGAGAAGAGCTAGAGGCGGACAGGGAAGGAAGAGAGAGTTGGAGAGAATGAGAGAGGGGTGGGTGTGAGGGATAAGAGAGAGAGAGAGGAAAGCGGATGTATAACGATGTGTGGGGAGAGAGAGAGGAGGAGGGAGAGAGGGAGTGAATGAATTGGATAGTGATCTGGCTTGGTAATCGGGAAATTGCTGAAGCTATAACAAAATGAGGTTAGTAATCCCTGTCAACCTCTTGAATTATAGACAAGAATAATGCCGCCCATGCTGTCTACGGAATGCCCCACCCCCTCCGATCAGGCTCCAGGGTTACCTCACAAAGGCGTTCCAAACACCGTCTGCGAGCGATCTTCGCTCATCACTGATTCTGCCGGCTCGCTCGCCGGAGCAAGGCGCATTTGTTCGGCCTGGCTGCGTAGCAGTAGGCGCAAAGGATCTCTCGCACGGAGGTTTTGAACTGTGTGACATAGTTTACCCGCGAGCGCTGCGCACCGGACCCTTTATTAGCCGAACAAATACATCGAGAAAGAAAAGGAGAGCGCGATAGAGAGAGAGAAGAGGAGGGAGAGAGGGAAAGAGAGAGGACAGAGAGAGAGAGGGAGAGAGAAATTGCGAGGGAGAGGGGAGGGAGAAAGATGGAGAGAGGGGGAGAAGGGGAGATGTGGAGAGAGATAAAGAGAGAGAGAGGGAGAGGGGGAGAGAGAGATTGGGAGAGAGTGAGAGGGGAGAGAGAGGGAGAGGGGAGAGAGAGGGAGATGGGAGAGAGAGAGAGGGAGAGGAGGGAGAGAGGAAGGGAGGGAGGGAGAAAGAAAGAGAGGGAGATGTGGAGATGTGGAGAGACAGAGAGAGGGGGATAGAGAGGGAGAGAGGTGGAGTGAGTGAGAGAGGGGTTGAGAGAAAGAGAAAGAGAAGGAGAGCGAGTGAGAGAGAGAGAGAGTGGGGAGAGGGAGAGGGAGAGGGGAGAGAGGGTACAGAGAGAGGGAGCGAGAGCGACAGAAAGAGCGACAGAGAGGGGGAGAGGGAGAGGGAGAGAGGATGGAGAGAGAAAAAAAGAGAGAGACAGGGAGGGCCGACACCGAACGAAAAGAAAGGTAGAGCGTTTGACTTGTTCGTTTCCGCGATTAACTGGATGTTGTATCGCGGGAGATTTGAGAAGCTTTACTGGCTCCGGCACTAAAGTTGCATAATCCTAAGAACCAACCCTGTTAAAACTGATCGTGAATTTACAGATATAAAACTGGCAGTAAGAGTATACTGTGCGACTGGTGACCAAGCTATATCGATACACTCGAGACAGAGTTCAAAGTCAATTCCGTCCTCATGAATAACCTTTTTTCGAGAAGAGAAGAGAACTTCACACTGCCATTAGGAAGGAGCAGTGATTATCTCCATATTGATTGTGCCTCACTATAATTGTTTAACCGAGGAGCTTCGGCCATTTGGATATTATTGGTTGGGAAAATACGGCAGTGCCTGAAAAAGAAACTCCCAAAGCGCGCTCTAATTGAAACCACTGATTTACCAATCAGACTTCAGACCAGCAAAGTCAAGTACAGCTTCTAACAAAACGAATAAGAATCGTTCACCAAACGTCACGCCTCGCGTCACGCGAACCCGAAGCTCGCCTGAGGGTGCAAACATCGTATGTACATGCGGGGTGTATGATTCCGCTGTTCGACCATGAAACGGAACCGGGACAGCGATACGCTCTCTCGACCCTCTCCCCTTCCTCCTCCCCTCCACTCCCCTCCACTCCCCTCCCACCCCACCCCACCCCGCCCCTTACGTACCACTGATGAATAATGTTGCGTGGGTGCGCAATTCAACTCTTTCATCCAAAAGGTGAATGAATGTGTTTAATAACTGACATAATAGAAGAGACAGAGAAAAAAAGGGAACGAAACAAAGAGAGAGAGAGGGTGTGGATGGGGAGAGAGCTCGATATAATTATACAGTGACGGAGGAAGTTCGCGATGTAGAGAGAGATGGTGGGAGAGAGAGGGAGAGGGAGAGAGAGCAGGAGAGGGAGCGAGAGAGGGGAGAGGGAGGGAAAGATATAGACATACAGACAGAGAGAGGAAGAGAGAGGGGGAGAGGGAGAGACAGGGGTAGAGGGAGCGAGAGAGGGGAGAGGGAGGGAGAGAGATATAGACATACAGACAGAGAGAGGAAGAGAGAGGGGGAGAGGGAGAGACAGGGGGAGAGGGAGCGAGAGAGGGGAGAGGGAGGGAGAGAGATATAGACATACAGACAGAGAGAGGGAGAGAGAGGGGGAGAGGGAGAGACAGGGGAGAGGGAGTGAGAGAGGGGAGAGGGAGGGAGAGAGATATAGACATACAGACAGAGAGAGGGAGAGAGAGGGGGAGAGGGAGAGACAGGGGGAGAGGGAGTGAGAGAGGGGAGAGGGAGGGAGAGAGATATAGACATACAGACAGAGAGAGGGAGAGAGAGGGGGAGAGGGAGAGAGGGGGGAGAGGGAGCGAGAGAGGGGAGAGGGAGGGAGAGAGATATAGACATACAGACAGAGAGGGAGAGAGAGGGGAGAGGGAGCGAGAGAGGGGAGAGGGATAGAGATATATACAGACATACAGACAGAGAGAGGGAGAGAGATAATAATAGGAGTTTATGGGCCTAACCTAGAGCAGCGGGCGAATCGGCGGGGTCGTCAACCGTGTGAACCGGCGACTCGACCGACTTGCCACCGGGAGCCACGGGTCACCGGGGGAACGGCGCAACCATTGGGGCGGGAGCGACAACGGGCTCTATAAAGCCAAGTGGAGCGACGTACTGAGGCACAGTCTTATGGACGAGATGAAATGGGGAAGGAGGCAGAGGGACAGGGGACGACAGGGAGATGGGGGTGGGGAGGTAGGAAGGGAGAGAGAATAGAGAGAGAGAGTGAGGGGAGGGGACACGGGCTTGCCGACTCAAGTACCCATCTCTGACAGAAGGAAAAAACCGGAGGGTCTTGAATTATTTCTTCGCTGTGTTTATTTTTGTCGGGTTCTTTGCGAGACTTCACGGGCTGGCGATGCTTGGCCGCTGTTGCAGTGCCCGGGCACTGGCGAGACGGAGAGGGAAATGGGGCCGGCGTTTCTCGGGGTGAAGGAGGGGACTGGGGGCAGGCGTTTCTCGGGGTGAAGGAGGGGACTGGGGGCAGGCGTTTCTCGGGGTGAAGGAGGGGACTGGGGGCAGGCGTTTCTCGGGGTGAAGGAGGGGACTGGGGGGCAGGCGGTGAGCATAATAACACCGGACTCTTGTTTGTTTCTCGCTGCCGACAAGTCAGGTAAATATCGGGGGCCCATTTTTGTCCTGAGCGGACACATTTCTTAAGGGAAGCGCCCGGCGGAGGATGCAGCTGGAGGGTGGGGATGGATGTGGTTCGTGTATTGAAGATGGGAACCATTTCGGATTGCTCACCTTCTAAATCAATCTGCCCTGGACGAAATACCATTTTGCCGTAATAACATCGTGCCGAATCGGCCGATTCAAATTTAGACGATTGATTTATGAGACGTAAACGATTTATGTGCTCTTTTCTAAAACAAATAAGCATTTTAGACATGAAACATTTTAGATATGTTTCAGTGCGAGGGTTCTACTATAACCATCTTCAAACTTTGTAAGTTTCATGTAAATCTGTGCACATTTCTATTGTTCGATCTTACCAATGATGTGTAGGGGCTTTAAAGGCGTTATAAACAGTTGCGTTCGCAGCAACACCTACTTTATCAGATGCAATGGTGGGGGGGGGGGGGTTGGCCTACCAAGTACAGGATTCATTAAGATGGGACCAATAAACTCAAAGAACATGTGAAACCGACATCAAATCTAGCTGTTGCTTCGTAAACGTATAATGCACTTTCCAGCTGGTAAGTCTTCAACAGCTATCCGTAAGTTGTTATGATTCATCAGTTAGACGAAAGCACCTATCTTGACACTGTATAGAATAGGAAGGATAAAGCGTCATTTGCAGCTGCAAGGTATTTTAATTATACGCAGTCGCCATGCAACTCGGTTAAGGTTGTTTTTGTCTTTTACCATTTTCCCGCCTACTAAGCTATGAGAATAGGCTTCCTTCGAGCCAGAGGGTTTGTGAGTCCGCTCATCGGCTGTCAAGAATGTAGATTATTCATGACTCAATCATTTTCCGTCGATCACATCCCTGGCGGAAATGTGTGCGCGGAATGGGGAACATTTTTGTGTGGGGGGATGTTGCTTGGGGTAGGACGGAGGGGGAATGAGCCGGCGATATCAATTAGATACGCGAGCACATTCATCATGAACTCGTGCCAGCTGCTTGGTGTCATGATGGGGCCCGAAACGAATACAAAGTACAGACGCCAAACCGAAACGACACCATCGACGCTCGCTGCATTACGACTCGTACTGACCGTCCCCCACGCTGTGGTAATGCTACACATTGACAGGGCCTATTGGCAACGGGCTCCGATCAAGAGCCGACAGGAAGGAGGAGTGGATAGGACACGGGTGAGGGACACAGACACGCCCTCCTATTGTCAGAGCCACCCTCAGGATATTCTTGGGGTCAAACGGACGCAGGCCAAGGCATACCAAACAACGCAAAACAAACAGAATAACTTGTTTTGGCTTCCGAGAATTGGTTAAAATCCATCAAATCCTGCTGTCAAACGATTCCTATTGAAGCGTGGTATTTGCAAACGTTTTCAATCAAATTCGGACACGGTCCGTGCTCCGTAACGGATACTGACGCTATTTCACCACTATATGCATTTCTTCTCGTTTAATCAACCCTAATTATGACGTGCAGGCCTAATGATAATTATAGCCTTTTCTTTACGCTGATATTAAGGCCTATTACTTTTACAGGTATCTCATTTCATCTATTTAATGACGATGTTATGGGTTTTTACAATAGATAATAGCCTTTTCCATTAGCAGCACACACGGCTTTCCCTTTTGGAAATGCGCAGGCAATGGTTCTGTCGGCGGTCGTCAACGCTGCGCTTGGAAAAAAAGGGCTGTATTGGGTATCAAAACTGCTGTTCTGATGCATACAGCCTTTTTAAAACTCTCTCTCCCTTTCTCTGTTGCTTTTATGCTGAAGAGGGCTTACCTACCCAAGAAACCTGTGTACCGTCGCCAACTGTAATAGCCAAAAGGAACTCCGATGGAAAAGAAGAATTTGATCTGATTCAATTTGATTTGAATTAGTTTATTATCCCCGTATGAACATAGACACAGAATATACATACTGTATCATACAAGCTGACTTAGTTTTAATGACACATCTTATCTCAGCCATCTGTACATAGAGACCACCCCACCCTCTCTACGTCCTGGTGATAAAAAATGTCCGACAGGACAAGGAGTCTAGGCAGGGCGACATAGAAACGTAATATGTTGACGGTCGTGTGGTATTCGATGAGAACAACGTGAACTGGCCGATTTTTCTTGAAATGTGCTCGGGAATTTTGCCGCGGCCTCAGCACTTTAGCACCACTTCGATGTGATCAGGGCAGAGGAACACGATAACCAAATGATAATCATGATAATCGAGTTGACTCGCACTTACGCTACTCCACAAGCCGGTGGCGTGGGGATGGAGCTGCGTGTTGACAACGTCGATGTAGCACGCTGTTGATTGGAAATTAATCTCCTCTCCTCGCGGTCTGCATCGTTCAGTCTATGGGTCCTCCATGCACCGCTGGCAGCTTGCACGGACGGAGGGGACGTGGGGGAGATTCGCTGGGTTAGGCCCCAGACCTAGGGGCGACAGGGGAAGGCTGAGACAAAGCTCTCCTCCCAATCCAGGCTGATCCCCTCCCCGCCACAGGTGAGATTTCAGATGCGTATATATATATCCTGCTCATTGCTGCTCGCTCTCATACAAGACCCAGCGATCACGGACTATCTGAAAACCCCGGGAAGCGCTATCTGTATATGACGCTCTGGGTTTGTTTATAAGGGGCAGCGGAGAAATACAAAACGCCCTCTATTGACAGCTCCACCAACCACACAACCAACCAACCAACCTACCAACTGAACCCGACGTTGCGAGCATAACGGTTAAGCACTGACGTTTTACTGATGGACGAGGGAGAGACAAAGGTGTGGGGAGAGAGACAGAGAGAGGCTGAGAGAGGTGTAGAGAGAGAGGTATGAAAAGAGACGGGGGAAGAAATCGCTAGGTATATTACAGTGGTCGTGTACCTGCGGTGCCACCACGAGACAGTGGCACTGGCGGAGAGATGAGCACTGTCGGTCTTTGGGGAGCGGAGGAAATGTCACCGAATCACCGCACGGCGAAGCGTGCAAGCCTGAATGAGCGGCCAAGTACCCGCCATTAGTGCGATGCATGGCTGCCCATGCCTGTCCCGCCCGAAGTGCATGGCGTTGCAGCACCAATCGCGCGCGTGAAAGAGAGAGGGGGATGGAGAGGGGAAAAACAGAGAAAGAGAAAGACATGCAGATAGAGAGACGGGGAGAGAGACAGGGAGAGAGACAGGGGGAGAGACAGGGAGAGATACAGGGAGAGAGACAGGGAGAGAGACGGTGATAGAGACAGGGAGAGAGACAGAGACATATACAGAGGCAGAGGCAGAGGCAGAGGCAGAGGCAGAGGCAGAGGCAGAGGCAGAGGCAGAGGCAGAGGCAGAGCCAGAGGCAGAGGCAGGGACAGGGGCAGAGGCAGAGATAGAGGCAGAGGCAGAGGCAGAGGCAGAGGCAGAGGCAGAGGCAGAGGCAGAGGCAGAGGCAGAGGCAGAGGCAGAGGCAGAGGCAGAGGCAGAGGCAGAGGCAGAGGCAGAGGCAGAGGCAGAGGCAGAGGCAGAGGCAGAGGCAGAGGCAGAGGCAGAGGCAGAGGCAGAGGACAGAGACATATACAGAGGCAGAGGCAGAGGCAGAGGCAAAGGCAGAGGCAGAGGCAGAGGCAGAGACAGAGTAGAGACTGTGTCAGAGACAGAGTTGGACATAGATAGGAGATAGAGATCCGCACCGTTCTGGCCTAGCAGGCTGTATTGATTTTGTTCCCATCAATGTTCTTCCCTGAGACTGGTTCAGTGCGCTTAAGACGAGGGTCGGCCGGTTAAATGAATGCCCGCGTCAGTTGCCAGACCCGAGTGTCCTAGCAACAGTGACGAGGCAGGCGGGGAGAAAGAGAGATAGAGAGAAGGGGCGATTGAGGGAAATTATTCGGATTCAACAAGTGATGTGAGCGGTGACATGACAGCGCGTGGTTCGTGAGGTATAGTGCGGAAGAACAAGTCCTTCCTCTCAGCCGAGAACGAGGATACCTTACGCTTTGCCCGGAGGGGGAGGGGTAGGGGCAGAGAGAGAGAGATGGGGCATGAGTGGAGTCAAGACGAGCGAAGATTATACTCCGCCCGAAGACAAAATCCTATCAGCGGCAAGGTCCTTGGGGATCGTCCAGTATCGAGCGGGGCTAGACAGAAAACAAAAAAAACATCTCGTCCTGTTCTCATCCATCATACGTATGGCTCCTCTGTGTAGCCTTTCCCTGGTAGTGTTGGATATCCTTCGTTCTTCTTTCTATTTCTCATTCGTTCTTTTTTTTTCGGCGCTGGAATCCACAAAAGGATATAAATTCTCGTCAAGCGGACGGCCGAGTACAGCGCTAAGCGCCTGAATTAGTTTAGCGGCGAATTTCCCGGACGACAAACTCGGAGTGAGTTCAATCCTACTAAAGCGATCAACTTCACACCAGGCTCTGTTTTTATGTCTGCTTTCCCCTCCGTCATGCTGTCGGCGCCCGGACACCCATTGACCGATTCAATCATTGGGAAGATGGACGGAAATTGGGTCACTTGGCAATCTGTTGAACGGAGACTTCGAGCCAACCACAAATGCACCGTCGCCCCGTTTCCCGGCTGGGAATCGCCTTCACGCATTCACGCCCATCGGGTTTGACTAAAACAATTACTTGACCCGAATAAAGTACTCCGTGGTCAAATCGATCTTCGTGGGCAGGCGGGAGTGGGGGAGGGGGTGGGGGGTTGGGGGAGGGGTGGGGATGAGGGAAGCACACGCGCAAATCTTCGAGCTGTTAGAAACCAGACGCCTTTCAAGGTAATCGCGGTAAGTGGGAAAAAGTGCACGACCCTTGCTGTCCCTGGGTAAATGTCAGCGGTTCCTTTCTTCGGGAGAAAGAAAATGAATGGTACTGTCTCTAGCTGTCTCCCTTCCCCCCGTGTCTCTCTCTCCCTCTCTCTCTCTCTCTCTCTCTCTCTCTCTCTCTCTCTCTCTCTCTCTCTCTCTCTCTCTCTCTCTCTCTCTCTCTCTCTCTCTCTCTCTCTCTCTCTCTCTCTCTCTAGTATCTCTCCTGTCTCTCTCCCTCTTTCTATCTACAGGCTAACTATCTACAGGCGGGTGGGCGTTTGCACCCAGAAGACATCATTTGCACATAGATGCAATTATTCACCAGCCATTCTGGCCCGAGGTTGTTAATTGAATAGAAAACAGAGAAGGCGGCGACGGCTACTGGACTCTAATGCGACCTGGCCAGATTTGCATTGCAAAGAGGTCCAATATATGAGCGCGCTGAAACATTGCTACTGCAAGTAGCCCCACCTCAGCGTCGAGCCTGTGAAAGGCGACCTCTTTGATCTCTTGAGGGCGCCCTTACCCCCAAACCCCAGTCTCGTGCAGGTCTCGTACAACTTAATTGTCATGCTTCTCGACGAGGACTCTCATAGTGCGCAGCTGTTTCCATCCCTCCCTTCCTGTACTCGCGCGCTTTAAATAAATTAAACCGACCCCAATGAAATACTAATCGCTTCGTTTGCCCAGTTACCGATGCAAATGTCGGCAGTGCGTCCCAGTGGGACTGGTCTTTGCCGCGACGTTTTGATACGGCGGCCCCCTTAAAAGGTTGAGACTAACGAGGCACGCAGCGCTTGCGTAATTAATTCAGACTCCACGCGGGTTCGGCGGACCTCACAGCCTGGCAATTTGTAGGATGCAATCATTCCTCCATTTTTCACGAGGGCACGCGGCGCAAGCGACCCTGGTCGCTACCGCCCCTCGGCCCGGCTACCGGCACTTCCTCGGCGCGGCTTTGACCACCGCGGCGTGACGTGACCTTCAAAGACCGTGCTTCTGATCGTCATTTATTCAGTCCATCAGTGACCGATCCCGTCACCAGAGAACGAACTGTGACTTTTCCAGAAAAGTGAGCGTGCCTTTATATATCTTTTAAACGTTCTTGGTTAAATGCATCCTATTTTAATCGTTTGACAAAGTGTGAGAGTTTGCATCCAATACACTTCATATTCAGTGTCTGAAAACGAATTAATATTCATCTTTTGATATTATTCCTTCTTCCGTTCAAATAGTGCAAAGGTGGTTGAGTTGCATTTTGATGAAGGACCCTCACATGAACAGGTGACATAATGGGGTACGTAACGACCGCACACAGTATTAACATTTAAAATGTAGAGTGTCCCAAGGATGATACAGCGATACAGCGGTCGCGTATCTGTGTGTTTCTATATTCAAGGATGACCTTTGTGAAATGTGAAATGCCAGGTGAAGATCGAAAGGTCGGGTCGAGGTTTCTGTCTGTTTCATGAACTTTGAGATAGATAAAAGACGGTTGGGTGTGACGACAGACATCGACAACGGTGTGGCAGCTATACCGTCTCACTGCGTGATCAGGCCAGGGGAACAATCTGTGGTGGCCTGAATACAAGACGCCATTGATCTTGGGAAAGAGTGCGAAATAATTCTTCCGAATATTCGCTTCCTCCAAAACAGCGGAAGTTGTCCATGAGGCGTATCGCGTAGCCGGCCCCTTCCTTCGCGCTGAACATTCGGTGGCGATGTCAGCGTGTCCGGTAAACACTTCTCCGCCGACCGACAAGCTCCTGCGATAGCCTTGAACGCCATTTCTTGTTGACAGGGGCGGGTTCAACCACGCCCCACTGGCGGGATCGTTCCTACCCAAATCCTCTCGCATAACCTTTTCACGGGATGAGGAGACCGAACAGATATAAACTTCATTTTCCTCGTGCCAAGGACATTCATTTCCATCTAAATGAAATCAAATATAGAATTCCAAAACGAAGATGAAATAACAGATGGAGGCACCTTCGTAAGCCGAAGCTTATATCAGAAGCACGCATCTAAATCAGAATAGCATAAAGAGTAGATCAAGTAGTATAACACTGGAAGACAAGCACACACAAGATAGCTCAACAAATTATATCGACAACTATTTGCAGTTACCGTTAAGGTTCCGACCCAAAGTTGTCTTCTCGGTGAAGCGAACGGTCATACCAGTGGTATGGACAAAAGTACAATATTAACATTGAATTGTTAAGAATGATCCCGCTTGATATGTCTATAACGGCGGTATTTTTCAGCGCTGCATTTGTGCATGCATGATTGTGCATAGTGCATCAGTGTGTTCTGTTCGCTCTCCTCGGATCGTAGCACGTACTACGGTGATGCCACCCCCCCCCCCACACACACACACACGTCAACCTTATCTCCCTCGCTCTAACTACATCCGACGGGACGGAAATAGTCTGGTGGCGTAAACCGACTCGACTGGGTCCAGTTTCTACAGTAGGACAGGCACCCGATCTCAGAGAGCGACATCCGGGCGAACAAAACATGTTCTTGTCTTGGAATTGGGTGAAGCCTACCTCGATTGCCGCACAAAATGCCATATGATGTACATTCTCTTTTATTTGTCGTTTCGTCATCATATCTGCTTGTGCCCACTATTGTTATCTACAGGTAAGTATGCTCTGCATCCACAACGTACTCAACATTGCTGCTCAGTACACCGGTCACTGGCACTAAGACTTATGGACATTATTGAAAACGGCAAAGAATACATCGACTTGATTGACCGGGATTTGAATCTCAGACCTCGGGTTTTGCGTACCATCGCTCTTACCATCTGAGATATCCAGCCCGAAAAAATGGCAGCTAACATTACCTTCCGCATCGGCAGCTGTTGTTGTCGGTGTATAGATTACTGCTACCTCTGTCTGTGTGCATAGAACATTAATTTTGATGACAAGCCGCCGCTATATACAAGGCCTGGGCTCTTTACAGCACGTGACACACATTCCTCCATTATTAAAAAAAAGGATACAGTTCAGTTACCACGAGGGATATGGGAGTTTAAACGAGTAATTGCGATACATTTCCGAGTATTTATGTCATGCTTTCAGATAGAGGCCGCCCGATGCACAAGCACTGGTGCTTTGTAATTGCTTTATAGAGGGTGGCCTTCGGGTGCTGTACCACGCGTAATATGACACGGGTGTCTTATTCCTACGACCTTCGGTGCATCCGACGCGGCAGGCTTGGTATTGGGGCGAAGCAAAAAAAAACGGAGTCACTGCGCACGCGCTAAGTCAATTAGTGCGCTCCCTGCAAAAACAGAGCGGCCGCGTGCCGACTGTGTGCCGCTTCGATATTGGCGGACATAAGGTAGCCGTGCGTAGCGGGCCTTTGCGATGGGAAGCAGGCACCGCAGGTACATTAAGCACGTATTCAACCTTTATGAGGAGGAAGGGGATGAAACCGGAAAATGACTATCTGTTCTGATTGAGAAATGGTGTCTTATAATAGCCACTAGCTCTCTCTCTCTATTGTGGAACGGATTAGCCGTGTACTTTGCAAGCGCGGAAATCTGTTTTGGCGCGACTGCATGCAGCTGCTTCACTTGGTTGACTTAGATGTTTAGATGCTTACACGGCGACCGGCGAACTAATGCGGCGTGTCTTCATTCGCCAAAGTAAGGGTATGGGAAAATGGAAATGGCCATGGCAATGATAATGGCAATGGCAGTGGCAATGACAATGATGGCAGTGGCAATGGAAATGGCAGTGATGGTAATGGTAATGACAATGACAATGGTAATGGTAGTTGAAATGAAAATGATAATGGTAATGACAGTGATGATGGCAATGGCAATGACAATGGCAAAAGCTATGACAATATCACTTATGATGTCCATGGAAATGGCAATGGTAATGACAATTTCAATGGCAATGACAGTGCTGATGACGATGACAATAGAAATGACGATGACAATGGAAATGACGATGACAATGTCGATGGAAAGGGAAGTGAGCGATAAAACCAATAAATGACTACGATGAACGAGCAAATTAGTTCGTTCTAACCTATACGATGGGATCTTCCTACGATCGAAACTTTAGGCTCTCAAAATGTTTGTTTTGACAAAACATTCTAAGGAACAGAACCACACAGGTTAACAAGATGCCGAGTGTCGGACGGATTAAAAGCCTTTCCAACTGGCGCCCTCTTCGTCAGCATAACAGGGCTGGCCTATTACAGCACCAATTATCTGCTCTCAGTTCCCAGAAATGCCGCCACCGAGATGCGGCGCTCCCCGACATATTAAGTATACCTTTGCTCCCACTTAATTGGCACAGCGGCGGGAGCCAGACCACTTGCCAAGGTGGCATTCTCGCACTGACGTGGTCGGCTCACTTACAGCAGCATCCGTCGGGATTATTAACACCTCGGACAATTTAAAGTTCATCGACTCGCAACGTCGCCAATTGGCGCGTCACTAACTCCCTCTTTTCCGCAAATTACGGTATAAAAGGACGGAGCAGTTGTTGTTTTTGGTAAAAAAAAAATGGTGGGCGTTGGTTTTCGGTGCCCGCTGTGGAACCTGTGGCCTTACCCGTTCAGGTAGCGGACCTGGGGACTGGGGTTACCAGCGAAAACTGGTACACGGGAAACGCACCATGCACAATGTGCATGGTGTCTCTTCGCAAGTGATAGCATTTTTCTTGTTTTAGGTAAGAAATGTGCACAAACAAATGGGCTGGGTACCTGGGTGGGTGAGTCTTTCGTCCCTCTCTAAAGGGAACGAGGATGTGAACCCCCATCTGAATTACGTGGTATAGACCTACTTACAGTGGCATGAAGGGTGGGGGTAAGTGTGGTTCATCATGGGGTCAGGAGGTAGCTTATGTAGGCCTACTGTAAGTTGTGTGTGTCGCAGGACACAGGGTCCCTTCACGGAGGGTTTCAAACTATGTGTACGTTTTGTGGCAGCACAGTGCCGAGCCATTAGAGGATGACAATCGATATCGCTCCTTGGCTTTCCGTCGGGGTGCGCGCGGCCTATGATGTTGTTCAGTCTGCCACTGTAACCCACGTTCCCTAGCTCTGCCTTACGCTACCTCGGCATTGGCCTATGAATGAGACTCGATGAGGTCCGAGAACGTTCTACGCGGGTTGTTCGCATAGGAGCGGCCCTTGATATTCTAGAAACGGGCGTCTTGAGAAAGAAAAACGGGCCAATTGAGAAAAGCCACAGATTCCGGCTTGCATATGCATGAGGCCCTATATAAAAGCAATCGGAATATATCAATATGCATAGCGTACTGTACACCTCACCAAATGGACTTGGGAGTGGAGGGTTTTTCTCTGTGCTGTGGCTATTTTTGGCGGGGACTGTGCCTACAGTTTCTCCACGGCGTCTGAAGTGCTCAGGACATTTCGCTACCGAAGTGAAGTGCTTTAGAGTGCAGCACCATCCCATCTTAAGTCAGAGGACACGAGAGGGCAGGGGAGACAATTCAAAGACGAAAAGGATCCTTCTCACCATTTCCTTTACACGGAGCATTCCCTTGAAGTGCCCCCTCCATCAAACCATAATCCCCCCACAATAACGAAACCGTGAAGATACCCCGGCTCGACCAAGTACGGAAGCTGGGTACCGCCTCTTAGTGCTACGACCTTAAGTTGCTACCCTACTCCGTCGTATACCGATGCAAGACACCCATCAGCACTGAGAGCACTCGCTGAGGGAGGTCGGGTCGAAGAGGGAGCTTTTAGCGAGGACTGACACCGTGGAGCCAAACGCCATCAAAGGGGGGCACACCAAGACCACAAAAAAGGAGATTGGTATCGGCAAATCGTTTTATAATTCCACGGGAAGGAAACCAAACAGAGCAATGCCCTGATTTCGTCACATGCACCCATTACATATAAGGAGTGCCGTGAGTCGGACCCGCACGATTTCATTCACCTCCAGGGCACGGGGCTCAAGATTAAATAAACGGCCCTTGAGGTGATGCACTAAAACCGTGGGGGCACCCCCTGAAATCTTAAACAGAAATACGAATGGGGTGAGGGAATGCCACGTAAAGAATGTATGAGGAGCCGAGAGGGCGGGGATACGGTTCCATAAAAAGAATAAAAATAAAATGTCAATGCTGTCACGAACAGCGGTTTACTGCGGTGATGAACGGTGCATGCCACCCCATAGAGTGAAAAGGTTCAGAAAGCGATGAAAAAACACAGGAAAGAACCATTCTGTGGCCAGCGAAAAAAGCATCAACCGCCACATAATGAGATCGAATTACGGATGGGGTTGGAGGCAGTTCACCGACGGGATGGAATGCATAATTTCCCCGACGAGGAAAACAGGGTTTTTGGGCGGTCGGTCAAACTATCGTGTTACCGTCCAAACATGTCCGGCCAAATTGACTGTAAAGATGATTCTGGGTTTGGAAAGGCAGACCCTTGCGTTACGGTGCTGTCCCCCGGAACAACCCCCACCCACCGCAGCCCTCTCACTCTCTTTAGATTAGAATCTTGCTTGTATATATCGGGATAGTCGTCGTGACATCTCTGATTATTAAGAACTTTTCACGGGGGGGGGGGAGAGTGACAGATCTATTCTACTCTTCAGACATCTGGGTAACTCGATAGCCTTTTCTCCGACTTTGTTTTTGCCAATGCGGCTAAGTTTTTCTTTCCATCAATACCCTAAGCGAACGAAGAAATCCCTCCCACACAACGACTGTTTCGTGGCAGGGTATTTTTGCTCACAATTAATTTGGCGAAGCGTGTCTAAACGTTTCGAGCGCGAGGAAGTAAAAAAAAGCTTAAGGAAATAGCAGTCGCCTAATGACACTCTTTTTCCTAGCAAGCCCGATGGTTATAATTTTAAGCCACGTCCCAATTAGGATTTGGTCGAAATCACCACCTTCGCATACATCTTTGAGGGGGGGGGGTGGTCGATTACAACTTTACCCACACTTTAACCTAGATTCGGTTTCATTCTCCTTACAGCCTTCGTAATAACAGCACGATCTTCTTGACTATACATTTCTCCGGGCGCACCTTCAAACACAACCCCATTGCCGGCAGTACATGTGACACGATCCCAGAACTGCTGCTTCATGAAGTCGAACGGAGTCCGCATTTTACTAATCAGAATACAGTAGTAAAAGGCAACCCTCCATTTCACAAATTCACAGTAAGCACGAAAAGTACCCCTTGTATTAACGGGATTACTAAATAACATAACATACTACGGTCGGAAGGCAAGGCTCTTTGGTCTCTTCACCTTTTTTGTAATGAATTATTTTCATTATTTCATTTTTCAATTATTTTCGAGTGTGCTTCACAAGAACGCGTCCCGTATACGTTCTATTCAGCATGCCTTTATTCCATCGAAATTCCACTCAGTATAATTGCATCGATGCTGTCCCGCGTGCCACGAGAACTGTGGATACATGGACTTGTTGTAAGTCTGGTGTAGACAGCTGCTCTGCCCGGCTTAACCGCTGGCCCCGAGTCGACCTCGAACCCAAATCCCGCCCGAAAATTCCTCGAGAATAAGGGATTCCCTCTCCCCCCGTAGATGTCATTATAGCTATAACCGCCAGTTGGTAGAGGCCTACGTCACGCGCGCGCGTGCGGTTCAAGTCTAGTCTTCTTACCAGGCGCTCTGTGTGTTGACATCCTAGATTTGTTTCACAGGGGACCGTCAGTGCGTTTGTCCACGCGTGCCGAGTTCAACCTTCTCGCCTGTGCAAGCAATTGAACGAGTCGCCCCGAGGATGAGAGGGAAAGCGGGTCAAAGTTTCAAAGGATGACGATGCCATTCCTGCCTGGTTCGTTTTTTTTCTTTGATAAAGGTTAGTCTCCCTCTCGAGAAAGCTCCCTCGAGACAGAGAACTAGAGCACAGAGGAAGAACCATCGCCCATTACTGATTGTTCATGACACATCCCGATCACTAACTGTGACCCCTTCTCCATCTCACATTCCCATGCACAAACTACTCCATTTACCACCTTCCCGTCACATTCAGTTAAACATTGTAGTGTACTAACACGCCACGGGCAGGTTTTGGCGTCTGTAAGAATCGGGGTAGCGATGGACCGGAAGTCGTGCGATCTAGATCGCTCAGCACGGGGACAATTCCCCGGCATGGTAAGAATGAATGTTCCCAGCATGTGCGCCCCCAACAGATGAAGAAAAACAAAAATTACATCGAATTGGACAAGCAGCTTAAGGCCCCTAAGCCGGTTAACTCGAACATCTTTCTAGGCCAAAGATCGCCGCACTGACGAACACGGGGCTGCAGAACTCTGTTGCATCCAATGAAAAAAGAAATGTGCGGTATTTTAACACCACGGGACGATGAAGGACGCTCTCGCAGTCGCTCTTCACCGTATTTGCGCAGGAGAAGTGGAGCAAAGAGAAACCAGTAAGACCGAGTTGAAAGATGTTTAGCCGGCTTGCTCTGTAACCAATCGAGGGAAGGTCCGTCTCCATCGACTGAGCAGGAAGCGGGGGCAACGCGGTGCCCCGGGGGGCAAGAATCCCCTCCCTTCCCTTCTCACGCTTTTTTCCTTTTTTTCCGTACCACATTATTCGCTTTGGGCCCATACGTTGGTGCACAAAGTACGAAGATTTAGTATCGGGTCACTCAGATGGTTCACTGTGCAGAAAGCCTTATCGGCTGTGCAGAAAGCCTATCCGTGGCTTTAACGTCAACTGGGATATCCCCCTCCCCTCCCCTTACCCCCATCCCGTAAATTGTTTGAGCACAAACATATGGGCTTTATGTGGTGAGGAAAACAAATCGCTGGCCGGTCAGCCCGCGATCGGTATGCTCCTGGCCAGCGCCACCTCGTGCTCGCTGGGCCGGCGCGCTGACGGACGGACGGTAAACGGGGCCGCCACGTACCCCGAGGCAACCCGAGCGTGTCGAATGGCAGTCGGCATCCGATCTGACCGCCGGGGCTACAGCCGGGTCCGCTCCGGGTCCCGAAAAAGGAGCCCGTAGCCAACTCCTATGGCACGGCGGACCTATAGGTGAGAGAGGTTGAAGGTTGAGGAATTTCCGCCATCTCCCGATAAATAGCTCGGAAGCACGTCATCATTCCCGTAATAGGTCACCAGACCTTCTTAAACATTTCCCCCAAAAATAACCTACGACGGTTTTAGCAAGTGTGAGAAAGGACAGAAAGGAAGAAAACCGTCACGGTTTTCGCACCGTTCTGAAAGAAATGATTTATTACTCTTGAGTAATAAACTTTTTGTCGATGTTTGAGCGAAGGTTTCTCGAGAAGTACAGCATCCCAGACCGTAGTATTTCAACATGAGGATTCGATCATGGCCATCTACAAACTGTGTAAATTAGAAGGAGATATGTGGACATGGATGTTTTCCGATCCAGTGATGTATTGGGCCTTTATATCTTGCATCTTGAAACCACTTGGTCCTTAGCGAAACGTTTATGCTTAGTCACAGTCTACCAACAATTACAGCCACGGTAGCCCGTCACACGAGAAAGAATTAACCTATTGTAAAAAAAACCTGCCATGAAATCTACATACTTCGATTTGTTCTACTCTTATCGAGTGTAGTGCGACTACCAGCCACGTACTTCCAATATCTGCTTTGAAACGTACACCAGGGAAGTATCACTCCATGTAACTAATACAATATAATATACATGCAAATTTCGATAAGATAAATCAAAAGTTCGCAATTAGTCTGACAATCAGCGTCAATCTCACCAGATGGGCGAATGTTTACTTTTACGTATCCGATTCCAGAAGGAGTAACTTTCCTGCACTGATATTGATAGCGAATGTGATACATGTAGGACCTACCCTCGCTGTACATTGGACTTCAATGTTTACACGGTAAGACTGTTTGATACCATTATCATGAAACGTAATCGTGAACACCCCGCTAAACGAGGAAAACGTTTCTATTGCAGATATCTGCTACCAATGACGAGTAACCAAAGACTAGATAAACCAAGAAAGCAGAATTATGTGTGGTATCGTCAACGCCGAAATGCATTTTATTCAGAGCTGTCATTCGTGCACGATTCCTATGCCATACAGTTACACAAACTAAAGGACGCATTGCTTGCTGCATGGTGAATGCGGGCTCTATGCTATCCAAATTTCTGGAATTCTCAAGGCGTCGATATCTATCCTTACCTCGGGGTGAGTAAAAGTGGGTGGGGAGGAAGGGTGGAAAGAAGGACAGACAGAAATTAAGAAAGAAGGGTAGGAAGGAGGGGTTACAAGAGGAGGATCGGTGAGGACGAGAACAAATAGAAACCGAAGGACTAGAAGAGGAGGTAGAGGGAGAGGGTGAGAGAGACAGGGTTTAAGGTGAGGATGGCGTTGTGGAGATCGAGAAAACAAAGAGTGGAGACAGAAAGGAAATGAGTTTGAGGATAATGTTCACTTGAAGAAGATGAGGGGATGGTGGGAAGAGGAAGAGGACGAAGAGGGGAGGAGATTGGGAAGAGGGAGGAGAATTAGGAGGAGGAGGATGCTGAGGAGAAAGAGAAGAGGGAGGAGGAGAAGGAGAAGAAGGAAAAAGAGAAGGAGGAGAAGAAGGAGGATAAGGAGGAGAAGGAGGATGAGAAGGAGGAGGAGAAGGACAGGAAAGAGAAGGAGGGGAAGAAAGAGGAGAAGAAAGAGGAGCTGAGAAGGAGATGGAGGAGGAGAAGGAGGTGAAGGAGATGAAGGAGATGAAGGAGGAGGAGAAGGAGGAGGAGGAGGAGGAGGAGGAGGGCCCTCCAGGAATTGGCGAGGAGGAACTGTAGCACCCTCACGACAGTCATCATGTGGGGACTTTCGTTAGACTTTCACCGCCTGCCAACTCAACTCAACTTGAAAAAATCCCCTACACGGAACAGAGTGATACACGGGCCCGAAATTATCGACGAAAAAAAAAGGGTAAGGTAATCCCGCGGCTGTTGGATCTGTCCCGTGGATACGGGCCAAGGAAGCGAGTACTTCGAAAGGAGGTTGGCAGCCGACGACTGTTTGCTGTGGAATAGGAATACTAATACCCCCTCTCAACCGATCTCTTTTGTACTGCGGAGGGAATTGCACGCCTCGTTGGTGCCATTAAATGACGCATTAGGCCAGATGCTGCATGCAGAGTACTTGACGCCTATATGACGCGTTTCGCGAAAGTAATCGGCCGACTTTCTACGAGAACGGGGTCACGAAACAGCCGTCTGGACCGGCCTAGCCTCCCTCGTACACACACACACCCGCGAGACCTCCGCTGAAGATGCGACGTCGGTGAAGGTTTACACGGGCCTGAAAATTGACGCTAAATTGGAATAACAGTCAACATTAATACGGGCTGACAAAGCGAAGGCAAATGTTGTGATAAAGATAGCACATGTTCGAGCGAACCAACGACGCGACGCCAAAAATACAACCGAGTCAACGCCCCAAACAGCAGGCGTGCAACTCGAACCACGCCTGCCGCTGTATGAGTGACCGCCCTCCTCCGCGTGTGTGTTCAAACCAAACAAACCCGCCAAGATTGCGAACAGTTACATTTTGAGCCGAACAGTCGTCGGCTCCCAAGATTCTGGTGTCGTGCAGCAGTATAGAAATAGACGCCTTTTTGCAATAACTGTATATTCCCATTCAGTGGGACTGTTCCCGATCGCTTATTGGTGTCACTGCCCTGTATCAATGGAGGACGTCTGCACACCGTCACCACTTTACTTAATCTCCCTGAAGTGGTGAGAGAAAAAAAAAACAGAAAAGGGTACGGGGAGAAAATACCAAATGAGGAAAAACGAACGCTGCGCGTACGGACACGAACCCCAAGCTAGCGACCGTGTGAGAAACGACATAAAGAAATGCGTTTGGCTCGGTGCAAATCAATTGAGACTGCAAAGCATCTCCTTCGTGTAATTCGTGACTAGATCTTGCCTTCGTATACGGTGCAAAGCGATGCGTTTGTCCAGAGCAATAAGCAGGGGTGACCTTTGCTCGGCAATATGTCATTCGCTGATAGAAACAAAGCACTAATCGTGCGGAGATTTCAAGATGTTTCTTTGCTAATCGTCTGCGGACGGAGATGGGGAAGGGGTATTTATCATGAGCAGACAATGCCAGGTTGCCTAAACTCCGTCTGTCTGCCTTCTCTAATATTAGACGGCATGCAATCAGTCGGCTCGGATTCATTTGGCCATCAGTCACTGATGAGAATCAATTAAAGTGCGTGCGCAATTAGCCGGTTCGTCTTCTCGCCTCTCTGTCTCATGACGTCAGAGATAAATGAGGAGACCACGGAGAAGGAGAAGGAGGAGGAGGATGAGGGGAGGGTTAGAGGACGCAACTGAAGCGTTGTTACCTATCGGCGTCTCGGGTTCAAATCCAATCAGTGATGTCCATTACATTCATGTTCATTCCATCGCGTTCATAGCAAACGTGGACGTAATCATTGAATAACATCGTGATGTCTATGGAAATGGAGGTACATCTCGGTAAGTAGTGCTTGTGTTGAGTGAGCCTTAGGGCAGAGACTAGACATGCGGGCAAACCAGACTAAGGAGACACGAAACAAAACACAGACAAAACAACGCGACAGTTACAATGGTTTGCACGGTTAAGAGGTTTCAACGATAACCGGAATATCGTAAGTAACATTATAATTTTGAAAAATTTCAAGGGAAATGTTGACTGGACCGAGACTGCTAGTTTTGCGTGCCAGCACTTAGATGATGGCCTTCCCATAGTTATAGTCAACTCGTCTTTGACGTGACGGCGGGGGCCCAATCCTAAACCATTCAACCATTATAATAAGTTCATTTTAGTCTACATATGCATTTACCATCAATATTTCTAATTAATTTAAAAGATACATTTTAATGCAGTCTGGACGGGGAAGGTGGAGAAATGGAGAATGGAGAAGATGATTAAGGCATCGGGAGAGGCGAAGCTGTCAAAACTCCGATGATGACCCAAAGCAAGGTTTTCAGGTTTCAGGGTTGAAGCAGGAGCCGCTGGCTCAGCTTGGATCTGGGGGAAATAAGGGCCCACGTCATCCCAAAACTCTTGTTCCCAATTCTCGCTTCCAAACAAGAACAAGGGGATTTCTCGTATAATGTCTTCTGATGCGAGTCAACTTAAGGTTAGTTTCTGCAACCAGCTTATTTCCTCCTTTTTTTTTTTTCTTTTTTTTTGGGGGGGGGACTTCTCGTCACCCTCTGCTCGATGTGGGTCAACTCGTCATCTACGCTCAACCCCCCTTTTATTAGAAGGCCTTTTGGGCTCCCGACAAGATCAGTGCAGGCGACTGCGTGTCACACTGGCCCCACCATGATGCATGTGGCCGACAGCAAATTGTCTGATATCGAGCCAGTGTCCTCCCCGCCTCACCTCCCTTCCCCCACTTCCACCCTTCTCGCCGCTCCTCCGTAATTGATCAAATTCAGCGATCGGGTTTTTGACTTAGTCATCGAGACAAATTGATCGGCACCGGTTTGTTTTTTCCTGTTTGTTGTTGTCTGAGCCCGACTGCCCGGCATTATCATTATTGCTCTCCCATAAGGTCTAATGTTTGGAGCGGCGATCGGAAGATAATTATAAGGAGGGTAATTGCAATTGACAAAGCCGACTTCTGCATCCAGCGCTAACCTAATTCAAGGTTGTCCAGACGTTTGGTGGGATGCGTCTGAATTGAATTTTGCGGAAATTCAAATTATTGAATTGAATTCCGTAATTATAACTCAGTCCTCACTGTCAACAGTAAATCATGCAATGTACCAGAGCTATCAGATTGTTGTTCAATTTCAATGTGGAATACAATGTTCGTGGTACTTGGGATCAGTTGCCTTGGAGTGTAAAAGACGCGCTTAACCACAGTAATGCCTGATTCGATGTAAATAATAGTTGATTATACACAAATGTTGCAAACTGCTTACTGACTACAATTACCAAAAATCTCCAAATTTAGTGGGCCTGACGTTTCGATCCTAGCAGGACCTTTCTCAAAGACAGAGTGACGTCAATACTAGTTGCTAATTATGCGGTTATTCAATGCATGTAATCTATTGTATGGAGTCTGGTGAATTGGGCAAGCCGTTCCGACCCTGATTAGATATTTCTCATATGGGGGTTTGCTTATTTGTTTATTGAGTGTGTGTGTCTGTTTATCTGTCTGTTGTCTGTTTGTCTGTCAATGTGAAGGCTGTTGGGGTGTTTGGCTGTTTGTGTATTATCTTGTTATTTGTTTCTTATTCGACCGTGTCGATTCAAATGCGGCTACATGACACGACACCTTATTCCAACGATGGATTGACTTAGTGTACAATGTCGTCCTTCCATTATTCATTGCCAAACATCTTACGCCTTCCAATATCACACTGATGTATCGCCTGTTACTTTATTCATTCGAGAAGTATATGACCCAAAAAACCGAAATGAACTGGATTGAACTGCAACTTTTCTTCGAGTAAATCGCTGTAGGCAGTCTGTCCCCCGCAAGGATGCTGTATTCTATAGAATCATCGCCCAATCGACGGCTTTTTCATATTTTCTGGACCGAGGAGAAAAATAAAATGGGTTGAGATCGACACCGACGGCGACAGCTTCAAACGCCCGAGGCGGGAGAGGACGGGCTGCCCAAATGCCTGCACCCCCCCCCCCAATCACCCCACTCCCTCCCGGTCACGAATCCTCCACGCCCTCCACAGGCCAAGAGGTGTTAAATGTCTACAGCCCACCGAAGGAGCATTCTTTCTCTTACCCAGCCCCCCCCCCCCAATCCAAACCGACCAATCAATGCCTCACAGTTGAGCTGTCTTGACCCTAGTATGGATTCCGATGCTGGCTTAGGTTTTACGCCCGTGCGCCCAAACACGCCAGCGGGTAAGTTCCTTCGACTAAGGCGAGCGATACCGGGGAAAGGAGACCACGGTCGACAAAGGGGAGAGGTTTGACGCAGACGTACCGGTTAATTATGCATTGGCGTGTTGGCTCCACCAAAAAAGCCATAGCCATTTCAGTATAAGCATCCACACGAACTGTATAACCCGACTTGCCACGTCGCCGTAACGTGCGTCCCTTTGACAATGTGAATTTATTTTGTTTTTATTTGGGTTTTTTTCAAACCGCCAAACATCAGAATGAGATTTGAAAGGCTACTTATGTCAGGCAGCTCAGGCCGTGCAGTGCGTGTTAAACGTGTCCGATACGTGTCAATGTATTCCGCACTGTTCGCAGGGATGTTAGGGGGGCCAGTAGATTGAAGCGATAGGTCCCCGTCGGTGGCAGCAGATTCAATAAGCTAAACTAACAGGAGTGGCGATAGAATTACTAGAGACACACATCATAGGCGGCATCCTATCCGTTATCTTTTTGAGAAAGGACCACAAGTTAAGGAAAGTAGCTTAGCGGGTCAGTTCATCCGGGCCAACATGCCGATGGATTCCGGTTTACGATCACAAGACCAATTTGGAGAAAAGGGCACTGATCATAACACGTACGTTCACCAGGAAGAAAACAAGAAGAAATCGATTGACAGAAAATTATTAGAAATGAATTCAGAACCAAAGAGTCCATGATATTTGTATCCAAACCTTCTCCATGAGCTGGGAAAGTCTACCCGAATAATCTGATTTTTTTTAAAAAGTCGATGAACCGGAAATATGTTTTCCATGTTTCAGATTGATTACAACTGAAATTGTTTTGCATCACGTATACAACTATGTTAACACTCACAAAAATGCTGCAACTAGAATTGGAAGACGCGGATATTTGAAGGGAAAATGCTTCACGTTTCAGAACTTACAGGAGCTTTCTCGGGCGCACAAAGACTCGGCCTCTACGTGATTTCTCCAGTGAAAAAGAAAACGCCCGGCTCCTTGCTCCGGGGTTCCGTAAAGGTTTGAAGGTTTGAGTATACAGTTAATAACAAGTTACTAGTTTCTTTCAATCCGACACTAAGATCTCGGAGTCCGTATACACAGACTTCGCCTGTCCCTCCCGTACGAGGTGTGTCGTCGCTAAGGATTACTGTATTATCTGATACATGTCCCTCAAGGGCCAGCTAGTTGCAGCCAGACCATCGACCACAGACATCGTCGAGGCGGGAATTGTACTACAGTTTTGTGCTAGTATAGAAATCGCTTCGCGCAAGGCTTAACGAGAGAGAGAAGGGGAGAGAGATAGCGAGAGAGATAGAGAAATAGAATATAGAGAAGAGAAAGGAGGAATAGAGAGATACAGAGGAGAAAGTGGGTGTGTGTGTGTGTGAGATCGGAGGGAATGAAAGAGGGAGAGAGAGAAAGACAGACAAATAGAGACATGGACAGAGAAAGGGGAAAGAGGGAAATAGGGAGAAAGGCAGATACAGCTAACGCGAGAGGCATAGGGAGCGAGAGTGAGAGGAGATGGAGGAGAAAGAGTTGGAACAGAGGAAGAAGGATAGGAGAGGGGAGAGAAAAAAAAGTGACAATTATGGGGAAAGTGATGGATAGAAAGATAGAGGAAGAGAGATGAGACAGGTCGAGACACAACACAGAGGGATCGAGTGAATAGAGACAGAAGGAGACGCAACCGAACGAGAGCAATATCTTAATATGTGGATGGAAAATGCGATCTTGGAGTAAGGCAAATTGACACAGGACCCTTACCCCGCTGTGTCCACTGGATGCTGGTGTGGGTGGGTTCTGGGGATGTCCGCAGTCCTGAGACGACTGTACCTCGTCAGTCCCGATTCCAAGTTTCCGTCCACGGACAAATCTCAGCCTATCGCCGGCACGTCCGATGTGCGTCGTGGCACTTCAACCAGTCCCGTGCGCGAGCCCGATCCGGGCCTATAGACCCGTCCTCCTCCTCCACGCAATAACCACGGAGACCAGTGCCTGGGAATTAACTCAGGCTGCTTCCGTTGAGCGTCGGCGACTATTAACCCTCCAAGACTGATATCTGTGCCCACGAGCCCGTGCAAGGATACCGCTGAAGACACCCTCCCCGTAATGAAGCTATAATGACGGGCATTTGGCGGTGGTGACACTGAGGAAATGACGGCCGGTCTCACGGTCGCTACCGGTGTGGCGGTGGGGACGATCTGGCTTTCAGACACCAGCACCTAGTCCCTCCCTGCCTCCCTCTCAGTATTCTATCTATCTCCACCACACACGCACACGCGCACACTGAGCCGAGAGTGGCAGAGTTATCCAGCACTGACTCTACTCCTACGTCGTGACGCTGTAACTCGCACCCAGGTGACGGGTGTTTAATAGAGGCATTACGATAGGCTATACTATGACAAGATACCGGCCTTACCTGGTTACCGAAGTCCAGGCTCCGTAATTAAAGCGGTTTCGACTAATTTCACATCGTCGGGCCTACATGCCGTACATCATTGTCCGCATGGCTTCCCGTGATAATTGCAGATGCCGAACATGGGCACAGTCTGCGGTAAAAAGAAAGATAGAGAGGGAACGAGGTTGAGCAACAAATACTGCGTCGAAGCTTGACAGCACAACACTCTACGACATACAGCGATATACCGTTTTTGTCGGCACGGTTGTATTCACGTAAAAGGTCAGGTAGCTGGGGATACGAGAGTGTATTTCTTTCTTCCTTCTCTACTCTAGCCGAACGATTAGCTCTGGCCCCATTTAGACATGCAATATGCATGTTGTGCCACATTATTAACGTACTGCGTGCGTGTTACCGTGCGCGTACTTGCGCGTGTCTACAAGCACTGCCACACGCCCTCACACGGTACAACGCACGGCCGATATAAGTCTGCCCGGGTATCATAGACTTAAGTACACCCTGTCTGAAAGCTCTGCCGTTTTGACTGACTTCAGGAAGGTCCCGATGGAGCTTTCTCAGTAGCAGATCGGTGCTTCTGCCTTTGTGAAAGATCATGGTACCGGTAGCATCAGATTTCGTTTTCGAGATTTGCAATTGGTGCAAAATCTCGCAAACTGCTTGCTGACTAAAAATGACCAAAATGGGAATATTGGAAATTAGAAGGGCCTGTAGTTTCGATCCTAGCAGGACCTTTCTCAAAGGCGGAAGGATCGATCTGCCTCTGAGAAAGGTCCTGCTAGGATCGAAAAATCAGACACTTTTGATAATTTTTAGTAAGCAAGTTTAGAAAAAATCGTGTCACTTCAGATTTGCTTGTTTTTTTCATTGGTTAGATTATTGGTTTGTTGGTATGACCTGTTTGTTTGTTTGGCTGAATCTAATTAAACCCATGCCGTAGTAGGAAATGCTTTAACGTACATGAGGATCAAAGGCTGGGTCGACGAGAGTCAAGGTCAATTCAGTGCCTGCCTCATCCCCGGTCAAGACTAGCGACCCTCTTCCCTTTACGCCCACCCGCTAACAAGCTATCCAAACCCGCATCCCTTAGCCCTCCGACGCCTCCGCCAGCTTCGGGTGAATCGGGCCAATTAGCGCGCCATCACTATGGGACACCCAACCTCTCCCCCTCTCTCTATCGTATGTCGAGTGCTGGCACGCGTCGTATATAGGGGAAGAGGGAGAGGGATAGAGAGGGAGAGAGCGAGAGAGAGAGAGACCAAGAAAGAGTGAGAGAGAGAGAAAGAGAGATCGAGAGAGATGAAGACATAGTGAGAGAGAGCAAGAGAGAGAAGGAGAGATACAGAGAGTGAAGGAGATAGAGGGAGAGAGGGAGAGCGTGAGAGAGGGGAGGGAGACAGAGCAAAGGAGAGTGAGAGAGTGAGAGAGAAAAGGAGAGAGAGACAGAGAAAGGGAGATAAAGAGAGAAAGATAAATCGAGAGAGAAAGAGAGAAAGAGAGAGAGGAAGAGAGAGATAGAGAGAGGGGGAGAAAGAGAGATAGAGAGAGAGCAAGAGAGAGATAGAGAAAGAGAGTGTGAGAGAGAGCAAGGGAGAGTGAGTGAGTGAGAGAGACCAAGAGAGAGATGGAGGGGGCGGTTCGCGTTCGAGTGATGGCGTCAAGAGTACTGCAGCGCGTCCCGGCTCTAAGGAGGAATGATGATCAAAAGAGACGCGCGTGGTATCGTCTTCGGGGGCGGTCGTGTCGTTCTATCCCTATTAACGCTGGAGGAATGGAGATCGAGGGTGGTAAGACGCTTGGTAAAACACAAACATACCACGAGGAGGTATAATGAGGAGGTTCGCAGCGTTGATATGTCCGTCAAGGTAAGTTGCTAAGAGTGTGTATAGGAGGCGGTTCATGCCAAAGCCACTCAAGAGGGATGCGTTTCAGTCAGTCATGACCTTTTGACAATCAGTGGTTTGACCGAGTACAGCACCCCCCTCAAGGCAGAAAGCAAACGGACAACACACTCCTACGGAAAGAGACTACGAGGACCAGCCCTTCGTACGGAGCGCCTGTTAACTCAAAATACCCCTGAGCCAAAAGACCCGAGTCACAAAATTGATCTTTCACGGTGCTGGGTTACTTCCTTTTGGCAAGAAAAGTATTGCCAACCGAAAATCCTCTCCAGAAATTATAGAATCTTTTTGAGAGAAAATTCAGATACATTTTGTTATAGAAAAGACATGTATGTCAATCAATTTAGTTTATAATACAGGGAATACTCAACTGAATATTAGCGAACTACCAACAATGCTTTACCCATCTTGTATCCTTCTTTCTCTACTGAAATTCGATCAGTATTAAGATTTATCCTAGAAAGGTATGGATATCAACCAAGGGGACCTTCTTTAATAAGCAAAGAGAGGAAATATAGAGAGCTGAAGAGGAAGAGGGAGAGGGGGATAGGAGTGAAGGGGATATAGAATAGAGAGAGAGGGAGAGAGAAAGAGAGAGACGGAAAGAGAGAGTGATTCCTCGCACAGACCGAAAAAAAACCTGACATGTAATTACTTTACAAGAGCTGCTTTCCACAATAATAATAAAAATAGTTCCCCTCGTCTCAGCGCTAACGGCATGTCCACAGCCCATAATGGCAAAGCTAGTGTGAGGTCAAACAAGAAGGGGGGGGTTGGGCTGAGAAGAAAAGAAATAACTCGCCAATATTCAAGAGGAGAACTTTAATTAAAATGAACATCGCCGGGTATTAAGCCACTTCCTGTACGTTTCCTTGCCTCCAAACATTTGTAGTGCTGCGGTCTTCGGGCAAATTGCAAACCATGAAGAGAAAAAGGGCAAATACAAGGAGGTGGGTTGGGAAGCGAAAACAAAATGAAAGAAGTGAGGTTATAAAGAACAAAACCCTACGTGCATAAATCACGCTGCCAATTGGAACGTCAATTATTTGCTCGCGATCGCGGATTGAGGTTTGCAACGCGTGCAGGGCGATGTTCAACTCCCTCTAACTAGAGATCCGAATCGCTGGTTTGAATAATCGGCCCGTGATCTGCGCAGGCGCAGCGACCGTTTCCTTGTGGAGCCACAGTTCTTCCACTGCAATGGCTGCCGGGGTTCACTATATCGACGTGGCCTGTCGTTATCAACATCATTGGTTGGCTGTGTAGAATGTGATGGACTGCATCCCGTCATTTCTTTCGAGAAAGAGTTAAATTGATCATACAGCGAGTTGAAACGGAAGGTTGAACACAGAAGTGTGCAGAGAAATTATATTGAAACAACGGGGAAAGAGGTATAGAAACAAATGCGGAAACAGTGAGGAATAAAGAAAGACATAGAGATACGTGGAGAAACATAAACACAAGAGATAGAAGGGAACATAGAGAGATAAAGAGAGACGGAAAGACAAAGACGATAGAGAGAGAGGAAGAGAGAGAATGAAGGAGACAGAGAAAGACAGAGATTGAGACAGATATAGAAACATAGAGACGGAGAAAATGAGACAGGATTCAAGAGCAGGGATCTTGCAGGACAAAGACATGAAGATACGGATAAACAAAGGGAGATAGCAAGATAGAGACACCTCAAGGAAAGGAGGCACGGACAGACAGAGAGAAAGGCAGAACAGAATGAGGAAGACAGAGAAGGATATAAAGAGTGGAAAGAGAGAGCAGTATGGCGGAAAGTTAGTGAGAGAGTTACTGAGAGAAAGAGAGACAGAGAGAGAAGGGGAAGTAAGAATGAGAGACAGACAGACAGACAGACATGCCGAGAAAGGGAGAGACGGAGACAGAGAAATCGATGGTTTGGTCCCCGTCTGCTACGGAATGAAGCAAGACAGGCCACAATCCATACGCGGGGCTGAGTTCGGATTGTGCCTGGGGGTAAAAATCATTTCCCAACGATCGAAGGCAACAAGCGAGCAAGTTTTCAGGAACTCTCGCGAGACGAATACAGCCCCAACAAAATATGAGACACCTTCTATGAGTTTCGCGTCCGAACGACCCCCCCCCACCTAAAAATAAATTCATATCAAACCTCCCCCTTTAACCGAAGCAGAGGAACATATCTCGTATCAATCACAGACACAGACTATAACAAAAATACAATGCATATCGTATTTCATTATTATCATGTCTCTCATCAATGATGGATCTTTTCTTCCGAAGACGGCCACTTTTTTTTTTTGGTTTTGTCCTTCGGGATTTTTTTTTTTTGCGGCAGGAGTTGTGTTTGAGTACGGATCGGTGTGGCTACCCCAACCGGGTCTGGCGACAGAGGTCTCCCGAAATTCGTCACGGGTTCGAGCCCCGGGGCAAGGAGCCAGGATCGACTGTCCCGCCAAAAGAAGAAATCTCCCCTCCCTTCAAGAGGAGAAATGCCCCAAGAAGAAGAAAAAAAGAAGAAGAAGACCAAAGAAAAGAAGAAGAAGAAAAAAGAAAAGAAGACGAAAAAAGAGGCGATAGCTTCGTGTGGCTTTCGGGAAGGACTCATCAGCTGGCGGCCTAGCTCCCGACCCGTAATCAATGCAGGCGGATAGGGCCGCGACCACGAGGGTTTGCGAGGCGTGCTCTAGACGGCTGTTTGCTGCGTCGGTTCTCGGCAGGATTCCTGGTCTACGACGGCAGCGGGGAACAATAGGTGATAGAACGCAAGCAAGTCTGGACCCACCATCCGCTTCAGGATTGTCCGCCGCTATTTACGGCAGCATCAGGTTGTCTTAGCATGGGAAACCCTAAATAGTTACGAGTGAATAATTATATCTTAGGATTTCTCTTGACGCTCTATGATAAAGAAACAGGGAGTCTAACTTGCAAAACAAAACTCAATGAAATGGGTTTTTTGGTTTGTTTTATCGTTTTGGCTTGACACCAATTGAGTTTACTGATTATACGGCGGTTAATGGTTAAATGCTTCTGACTTGCGCCCCATGCCGGCAAAGACTAGTTGACTATTTGGGGAAGGTCACCATCTAAGGGCTGGATAGCTCGGATGGTATGAGGAGCGCTGGTTTGCAGATCCCAGTCGAGTCCATTTTTCAATTTTTTTCAAAATAGTATTGTTTCCAGTTCCCAGTCAGTTTTTCTTTAGTTATTGCTAATTTACAACGAAATACCTGTGTATTTGTTCAAGGGCGCGCGTACATTAAGAGTTCCATTTACACTCACTCTACATAATTACGATTAGACCCAAGTGTCTGTTTTTGCGACATACTCATTGAGTTCAGGGTTGACAATGTGATGACTGCTCCTCCCAATTAAGCTGCAATTCTTATCAAAGTCAGTGTAAGCCACTAACGTTAGTTCGACGAGCGTTGCTTTTGCATGCAATGCACGTGAATGGGCGTTCAGAATCTGAGTGCATCATTTCTTGTCTGGGTAGAGTGTGGGGCACAATGTGCCTCTTGGTGGCAGCAGACAGATTGGCTGTGTCACGCCTCTAGAGGTCAATACTAATGATCTTCCAGGGCGCAAGGGGTAAGCTCATAGGCCGAGGCAAAGCGGTCAAATCGAAGGTAGCCGGGGGAGGCGAGTTCATCACCCTGTCGTGCCTACATTGCAACAAGCACCGTGTCGTGTAGATATCTCTACGACCGATATAAACACGCGATATAGCGCAGTGCCCTGGTCGTATATGGCGTGAGAGACACGGGTAATGCCGTATCTTGATTGGTCGTTCTGCGCAACTTCTCCACGTCAAATCGCCGAGGTCATAAAGTGGATGATTGGAGTACTTGTTTCTGTTGTGAGCTGTCGTGCGAGTGCCCCGTGCAAGGGACCCTGGTACTTATCGTTAGCCCTGCCCGGGCCAGGCCCACCCGCTTCTCCGTCGGCCGACACTCGCCCCGTCTGACGGCGAGATTACAGGGCCCCGGTGCCGCTACAAATTACTATCTACGAGACAGCTTTGGAAATCAATGGCGTGCCCAGTGGGCCGAATAAGCATGCCGGAGAATGGAGCGGGGAATTGCCAAGGATCGCCGGGGGAAGGGGGTGGGCGGGGTCAAGCGGAGGGGGGGAGGTTAGTATGTCTGTAAAGAGCATGCGTGGTACGTATGTGGCGCGCAGTCAGTCACAATGCGTTTCGACAATTCTCTCCATGATCGTTTTGCCTACAGGTTGCTTTGAAATATACAGTGCAGGAAAGAGAGCAGTAGTGGTCGTGGGGGTGGGTGAACTCATTCCGTTTTCAACCAGCATGTAGCACACTATACACCATTGCAGTTTCCAATACGAGACTGGTCGCCTGTCCTCACTTGCAAGGGGAGCCACAGAAATGCATCCGTGATCTTTACTGTCCGCTCACTTCTATTTAAATGCACGGCATGGCCTCTCCTTCAATCCGCCCACAGCTGACCTATCAGGAGTGGTCATCGCCTGTCAATCAAGAGTGACGCAGGCGGAGCTGATATTACGAATAATGCTTGAGTTCTTACAGCGAACGGAAGGTTCAGTGTCATCGTACCTTTTGGTGTTAGCTTTACCTGAAGCCAACAAAACCTACTGTTACAACAACGTCCGATATATATATACAGGTATACAGTCATAGTTCAATGCACTGTAAATTGAAACGAAAGTCGGTCGTAATGCGCATTAGGCTGAACATAAGCTTTAGCCGATTAAGCTTGTTCATGTCGCTCTAGGCGAATACATCCTCGTTTCTGTATCTATCAACGAAGAAGCCTAACTTCCAGTGCTATTGTAGGACTGTGGCAAGCGTGCACACACTGTGCATAGCTATGCTCAACTTGTTTACAGTTATCAACCTGGTAGATGTTCTAGTGACGGACAAGGTCTTTTGCCGTAGACAGTGCTGGGTCTCGAGACATACAGCACCCAATTCTCATTCACAATCTCAAAGATATATAGATCATTTGACGACTTCAAAAGAGTTACAGCATGGTTGACTTTCGTCTAATTCTTAATCACGAGGTAGTGAAAGATTACTTGATAATGATTGCACGAGTCTCGAGAAAATGTATATTTTTATCCGCTTAACAAATCCCGTATAAACATTAATGAAAAATAAGCCCTGCTTAAAACCGTTTGTCAATTAATTGTATTCTAGAAACGAAGCGTGGTGGGAAACGTCAAACAGCCGTTGACCCAACGGCCCGCAGTAATCAATGCAGGCTTCGAATTGCAGTCTGGCATCAGCGGCCGGTATACGATGCAGCATCGTCTGTGTTCGCTCATGGTTTGGCTAGGATGGTGTGTGTGTGTGGGGGGTGTCTTTTTTTGTCTTTCTCCCTTTTCGATCCGTAGTATGCTGTCTACAATTTCTCTTCGCCGCGGCATGGGGTCAAGTGGGCAAAGGTCTTCCCAACAGAGTCCGATGCGCTGATGGCGGGTCGACCTGTGGTCAAGATTTCTTGGCCCGATTTCGGCGAGTCTTCTTTTTATACAGTGACCGGTCTCAGGAGAGACAGTTCTCAGTTACAAGCTCCGAGAAAAATACAGATCGCGTCCACGGAGTCCGTCTCCCAAAGCGCTGCGGTCATGTCCATTCCCTTGTTTTTAATTTCCAAGATATCACCTCTATGTCAATATCAGGTGTGGCCTTCGTTTCGACAAGGCGTGCTCGTGTTTTCATGGATTTATTTGGTCGACTTTATTCTTTGTTTTGTTCATACAGCACAGCAACTTTCCGAATTGAACTTGCTGACACACACACCGATGTTTGTGAACCAACCAGGGTAGGAATGAACTCAATTGCCATTAAGACGAAGGGTACGCTTTGAAAGACAAAATGTACAATGGAAATATTGACCGAGTCAAATTTGACCTGTTCGATCGGTGCTTCTAGCTCGATTCATTTGATGGGAATGTGCCAATGACAACACTTTCATAACAAGTGGGACGACTTGACGTGTGCATCTTAGGGTCAGTCTTCAAAGCTCGTTAATCCTAGCACGACCATTGAGAACAATGGTAGCATGACAACATAGGAGCCACTTCGGGTAATTCGAATTCGGCAACTTTTTTGTTACATTTTATAGAAATACACTTTGGATAAAGAAAGGGTAAAACATGGTGTTTTTCCAGCAACCATTATACGGTCTACCTGAAGGGGTATACATGTTTTTAGTGGTATTAGGTTACGGGTGCACGCCATATTGCATGCACTTTCGTAAATGGTGAGACGCTTGTTATCACTACGACTGGCATGGCGATACGCGCAGTACGGTACTCAGTCTTTAACGTCGTATACGTGGCAGCGCTGACGACTTGGCACTTTGGGCGTTAACGAAATGGAGACTTAGGCTCGGGCTTAGCTTTCGGTCATTTCCCTTTAAAGTCGGATGGCATCTAGAAACAAGGGTTCGGCGACCACAAAGTTTTTCCATTAAACTTGATCCCATGCAAGTCTGGTGAGAGTCTTCTCGTCTAGGTTTCCATCCTTGACACACAAGTGACCGGGAAGTATAGGGAAGGACAGACATTTGTATTTGTCGGTCAGGTTTTCATGTTGCCATGGTATTGGCAATAAAGAACATATTGATTCTTCTTCCTGCATTCTGTGAACGATGATGATTTATACATGTGACATATTTTACACCCGCTGAGGTTTGATCTTTCGCAGCGTCGGCTCAATTACTAGACTAAAGAGGAACAGAGTGTGGCAAACAGTTTTCTTGCAGTCTGTAGCTTGTTTCAAACTCTGCTGGTTGAATATCTGTCTCGTTTGTCTTTCATTAGAAGCCACACCTAAACGGGGGCAGAAGCCATTACCTTACTCTGGCTTACCGAGGTCGATATGACGCCAGACCGAATATTTCACAAACTACACGTGGATCGCTCGGAGATTAAACCATATACAGGGTAACGTCGCTACAACGAACGCCGACATGCCAAACATAATGGCTCTAACGAACATACCCTTTGGCTCCCAATTGTTGTGTACAGAATTCAACCCCACACACAATAAAGTGTAAAAAACATGATTTACATGTATGTGTGCTTACACAAGTCTTAAATTGGCATTGTTTCCACAGAGAATCAACGGGAAAGCCACTCGTTTCTGTTGACTGAAATCTACACTGTGCAGCTCAGAGGAATTACATCAATAACGAGTTGACGTAAGAGTAGGCTACAACGAACATTCCTGTCAGCGCCATAGAATTCAATGAGTAGATAAGTTGGCACCAGACTGAACTAACAGTGGACAAGAGAAGGCACCGTGATAAATTGAAACCCTGAGCTCCTTGAAGAAACATTGAGAGGTCTGCTGTTATTTACGCTCAATCAGACCATCGGCATTCGTTCAAGTCTTAAAAACAATCAACTCCGAACGTCATCATAAATTTCCATTGGCAGACGTTAAATTGATCCACTACAAAGAATGTCAATCACTCCCGCGAAGCACATGAAATGCAATTAAGGTTAGAATATCGGCATATCAACACTTGCAGCCTGTGTTATTTCAATCAACAGCGCTCGTCTCTCACTCAACGATCTTTTCAAATCATTTTTTCCCACCTCGTTCTCAAGGGGGCAAGATCGGGGAACTATTTTTCGAGTCATCGCCCTCCACCTCAAGATTAACTCTCTTTTTTTTGGCCCCCTGTCCGACGAAGAGGAAGAAGAAGTAATATCTTCCATCGGTTCCAGCCCGAAGGTGGGTAGATGGAGGAAGGAGTTTGCCTAGCCAGCGGTTTAAATAACCCATCAGATGATCAGATGCGATCAGGCCGTGCAATATAACTCCTGAAATCCTGCTCGGCCCAATGCAGTCATGGAATGCCCGCGGTGAAATGCCATTGTGCGCATGTTAATTTCTGGCCGAACTAAGTCAGATTTCGCCTTTCTTTCTGCTTCGCTCTCGCCCTGTCTCACACTCTCTATGTATCTGTGTCTTTATGTCTCTATGCTTCCTTGTCTTCATTTCTCTGCCACTTTCAGTCTGCCTCTCTCTCCCCTGTTTCACAATATCTATGTCTTTATGTCTGTCCGTTTCTTTGTCTTTATCTGTCTCATTATTTCTGCCTCTCTATCTCCCTGTCTCACACTCTCTAGGTTTCTGTCTTTATGTCTCTATATCTCTTTGTCTTTTTCTCTATGCCTCATCTCTCTGTCTCTCTGCCCTGTCTCACACTCTCTCTGTCTCTATGTATTAATGTCTGTTTCTATGTATTTCTATCCACCTCATTCACTCCGTCTCTCTCTTCATCTTTCTCTCTCTCTTCCTTCGTCACACAACCTCTCTGTCTGTCTGTCTTACTCAATGTCTGTCTCTTTTCCTCTCTCTTTCATACTCTCTGCGACTGCCTGCTATTTATATTAAAGCGCCGTTTTCACATTTCCGTCAACGCGACGAGGAACAGACCGTATAGGGTCTTTACGTTCCCATATCCGAGATATACGGAAATTATTCTCTGAACAATTAATGGTTCTTTTCGTAACATCCTCTCACAAGACATGCTTGTGAGACGGCTTCGGCAGCAGAAAATTACTGTCACAATGAAAATGTATTATTTCTCTCATCAGGGAAATGTTACAGACCTAGCGTACATGTCACACCAACAACCAATACTGATACCTCCAAATTGTTCATTCCTTTCATGATTTGGTGAGAGAGACTTCCATTCTAAATTTCATTTCAATTGATATTTTATCCGAAACATTCCCAGACGATTTGGATGGTAATCACGAGGATTACATTTACAGAATGATTGATGAATCTAATTAAAATGTAAAATAAACTTGCAGACTTCACGGTAATTATGTCCATGCAACTGATGTGAGTTACCACGACATTAATCAATTGATATCAAGTTTACGCCTACGTCTCCTGGTAACTCTGTTTCACTTCAAATAAGTTCCCCAACGTATACTTTTTTTTGCAATTGACGTGAATCCATTTCACTATCAATCACTGTAAGGTTCTCTCTTTTTTTTACATATAAACGTTAATGTATAGCATATACAAAGTGAAATAAATTAAGATTGAGGGGGCCAGAGTAACAAAATATGGCTTGTCTAGTAATAATTATGACTCTATTAGAGTGCAGATGTGAATTAACATTCACAACCAGACGAGGGCACGGAACTTCAGTTCTGCTGAGTTGACCAATGCCGTTCAATTAATCATCAAAACGGGTGAATAATTAAACAAGTAGGTTCGTAGGCTGCAGTCACCGAGTGAGGTTGAAGTTGGGGGGACGGGCGTGCATGTGAGGAGGGTGGAGCAATCTCCAATGCAAGATGGTTTGTACTCGGCACGTTCATGGTACACTTCTTCCGCGCACACCCAAACGCCGCTGCTGAGAAACACAAGCCAGGCAGGCAGACGACGACCTCCTGGTCAGCAACCTCCACCTATCCTAGCCCAGGTGATATCGACGAATCGACGACGAGTAAGATGCCCTTTGGCCATCAACCAAGATAGAACCCCTTTGGCCAAAAACTAACACAGAACCCTCTCCAAAAAAGAAATAATAAAAACATATCCACGTCATAGGCCCAAGGCGTGTCACGCAAATCAATATGTTTTTGTTTTTCATTTACATTTTTATGCATGAGTCATTCATATTCATTCATTTCTTTCCCCAAAGATCATTGCTTGTATGTGATGGTTCCTCGTGGGTATGTGTGCCTCCGACCACCCTCAATGATGTACCAGTTGCACCGATTGATAAGCAAAAGACACGGGTGTGATTAACCGCGTAGACCGCTGTGCGGCCAAGAGGTTTCGATCCGTCGATGCTCTTTTGGCTCGGCGAGAGCGCTGCCCAGATGGAATAAACTACCGCATGAACATCCCTTGAAATGATTCCAGATTCCAATTACAAGTCCCCAAAGAAATAGATGACGGTGCTGAAAATTGCAAAAAATCGGCCACGAGGCATGCTGCATTGTACGGCATGCATGCCTATTCCTCTCTACCCGCTTTCGCTGACGAATAGAAAGGTTTGTAAGCATAGACAAACCTTGTGGAGAAAAATGGATGTGTGGAAAAACCTTGGGCTATTAAAATCAATCATCCTTTGGCGAGAAGTGTGATTCGACGACTCTTTGGTAAAACTCGATGCTCCGATGCTCTATACGATACTCCTATGGCATTACTGCCTTGGCTCCCCAAGATCGCCCAAATGTTCGTACCACGCGCTTCTCTTAACATTATCATGCATCCATATGCAGTTATGGCACCTAAAGTCAATACTAAGCGGTACTCCTCTAGCTTCTTCCCGTGCACTGCTGCACTATGGAATTCTCTACATACAACCTGCTTCCCCCTTTCTTATAACCTGTCCCAATTCAAACGAAACATAAACACTCATCTTTCTTCCTCATGCTCGCGATTCTTCTCCTTATTGTTTTTTTTTTCAGCCCTCACCTTTAGTGAATTTTGGACCTAGTGTTGGGCGAAAGAAAGAAAAACCCTCGATAAAACCACTCTAATCTCTACGGTATGATTAGAGTGAAAGAATGTGAAGACGCGGCAGATCTGTCGGTTTTAAATCACCAAGATATACGCAGACTTCGTTCCAAAATACACTGGACCCGCCTGGAGACAGGCCGGCAGGTACAACTAGCCGATACGTCTCTGCATGACGTATAAATCGCAATGAATGCTCCCGGTGATGCCACGTAAGGCGTCTGGTCCGTGAAGGCAGCGTGGTTCTGACGAAGCGCAAGCAACTCAACGTTTCAGACAATGATTTGCCCTGTTCGTCATGAGGAGACGACCGACTGTCTGATTGGCAGACATCGGTTGACAATTGGAGGTGGGTATAATTCGTCTCCCCAGGATCAAATGCCTATTCCAACTGCTTCCCGCCGAAACGCACATTATTTTCACCCCCCTAAAAACCCCAAACAAAAACCAAAAATAAGCCCTAGTCTAATAATAAACCTTGCCTCCCCACTGCAGTGCTGGCAGACCCTCGGCCGAGCCGGTCAGTTTCAGCGACACACCGGCGGGCTAGTAACACCGAAGCTCCGCGTCGCTCCCATCCCCATCATCCGCCCAACCATGAACAATCCGGGACCGTCTTCAACGAGATATCGCATTATCGGCAATGGTCCGGGACGGTGTGTTTGTCGCCACGAAAGCAATTAATTTCCCGAAGATGACACCGATACGGATTCCCCGGTGGTAGATTTTCATCGCGAAATGATTTCGTCGTTTATACGAACATTTGTGTCTGAACACCCCCTTTTTTTTAGTGAAAACCCTTTTCATTTCATTTGCATCAGGACTTATGATAAGCTTCTTAAGGGCACCTTTATGTTGACTCGGATTTCAGATTGACCTGGAACTTCGCCAGTTTGAGCACCAATGATGTCGAGTCACAGCGAATGGATACCAGGCCTATCCGCTTATTTTGAGGCGGCCGAAAATGACAAAACCCGACGGACAAAATACAAAACTATATAAAGATTATAAAACAAAACTATAGTGATTATGATAACAAAACTGTAGCGATTATATAAAAAAAAACTATGGTGGCTATATATAAACTATAGTTTTTATATACCAAAGCTATGGTGATTATATACAAACTATAGTTTTTATATACCAAAACTATGGTGATTATATACAAACTATAGGTTTTATATATACCAAAACTATGGTGTTTAAATACCAAACTATAGTGATTATACACAAAACAATAGTGATTATAATTATACCAAATCTATCGATTGGACGTTGCCTCTTACAGTTCTCATGTGCCTCCGTAGAGGGCGCCAGCGGCCAACATGGCGTACAACTTCCGCTCATAATTCGCCGCGCCATTTCGAATAATTATGAGTACAATTCCCAGTAGTGCTACGAGAACTAGATACACCTCTGTTCACGTAGTCGTGCGCAGTGCGGCTAACGGGAGTCGATTCCGTGCATGGTCCGAAACCCTTGAGCGGTCAGATTTCAGCCCCGTAGCGACTCCACGGGTTGGCCAACATCTAGTCCCGTAGGTATGTATGATATTCACAAGCTGATCACCAGGAAGAGGGAGGAAAAGGGGGCGGGGCGGGTTCACCAACTCAGTGTAACAAACCGACGCCGCATCTTCTGTGTCCATTCGCCCACCCCATGATTATCATGCCCCGTTTTTCCTGGAAACCTTTCACTCGGCCTCCTTCCGGCGGAAAGGGTCGAGCGTTCGCCCAAGTGATGAGGACTCTGAAGGAGACTCGAGGCCTCTTCACCAACCCCCTCCCCCCCCCCCCACCCCAAAGACCCGTGCAGTCTTGCATCGCAGCCCTTCCAGCCCGGCCATCATCCCTTCGACGCCTAAACGCCACCTGCGAGACGAGAGACCGAGGAGGGAAGGGATTGAAATGGGAGTCACCTCAGTCTCCAGACGCGGTCGGTAAGCCCTGTGGTCAAAGTGTCGTCAACTGCCCGCCGAGTCCCGAGTGTTTCAGGGAGGAAAGTACTGGTATCTTCTCCCGCCATCATAGGCCTGTCTTAATATTCATGCAAATTGTATGCATCGAGCTGAAAGCGAAGCTAGCTACGGGCGCTAGATTTCCAAGATGTCGGCGAAAACACTGCGCGGTTCCACTGCGCTCCTCAAACAAGAGAAATGCCAGCATGAAAAGTAACACACGACACACTCAACACGGACGATTCCATTTACAAACATGACGAATCACTCTGCCTTTGAGAAAGATCCTGCTAGGATCGAAACGTCAGGCCCACTAAATTTTGAGATGACGAATCTAACTTGAAAAAATAAGTCGTTAAGCGAAATCTACCTAGATAAGTTGTCCCTCATCTCGGCTGATCTCTATAGTCCACTTTTTTTCCCCGCAGGGTTCTATCCTTTGGAAATAGGTGGAAGCTGATTTCTGGCGGTGAACACTAGTGGAACCGCGCAGTGTTTCACCGACGTCACGGAAATCTAGCGTCCAAAGCCTCGTTTTCAGTTCGATGCATACAATTTGCATAAATAATAAGAAAGGCCTATTGTCAGGGAACCGAGTACGATTCCCTTCAGTACTGCAGTGTAGACTTTGTTAATCTGAATTCATTGGTTTCATACAGCGCAGAGAATGATTGCGATGCGCTAGTCAATATAGGTAGGTTTGTTATTGTGATTATTATCGAAGCACACTGTCCAAGTTCAGAAGGCTCATCGGAGCGGACACGAAACATCCGTCTGGGTAATGTAAAGGAGGTGGCCGGGGTGAGGGAACGAGGGAACGAGGTTGACGGTTTCGGCGAAGGGCATCGGTGGAGTGGCACGGGTAATCCTTCCCACTCCCCACGATCGCTGGCAAACTGGAGCCGACCGGATGGGTCTGTAGAATACGAGACCGGGGGTCGGGTGCCAGGGAAGGCCGACTCAGGTGACGCCAGCCCCGCCCGGCCGATCCCCGTCCCCGCTCAGGGCTCCCTACTGGCACGCCCCGCCGTCCTATAGTGCGCCCTGATGGTTGGCGTAAACGACCAACATTGAGAATCTCAATAACTTGGACGTTCCGACGCATCGAACCAGGTATGACCTTTTTGAGAGATCGTTTTTCCAAAAATAATCAATCCATGTTATTCAGCAAGGTTTTTAGGTCAAGCAATGTTGGGTGGTGAAGCCTTTGAAGGGAGAATCGGTGCCTGGTGCTGAGGCTATGATCCCCGGGGAGGTAAGCGAGACGCCCGCTGCGGAGTCGTGTCCGTAAAAGGAGGCCGGTGTCCGCAATTCTCCACATGTCCCCTGGCCTTTTATCCCAGGAAAACCAGAAACCGGGGAATTTCCGATTTCCGCGAAATCCATGAATACCGTAAGGTATGCCCGGGTAAAAGAGAGAAAGAAGCCAAACCAAACCACAATAATAAAAGAGAAAGGGGAACAAATCGGTGGGAATTAAGAGCTGGGAAGGCTCTCAGATAGCCTCCCATTCGGAGTGGCTTATTTCCAGCCTTGGGCTTGGCTAGGAAACATACAACACCGGGTCATCGATCGGCAAGCCTAAATGTGTGCTTTTCCCGGCGGCCATCGAGGCTATCACGGTCCTGAGAATCCAAGATGGCTCCATCCATCCCCCTCCCATTCCCAGCCAACAGGTGAGATCGTCGGTGCAGTAGGCCTACTGTACAATATGTGGGTCTTGTTTATCACACGAAGACAGACCTGGGGCCAATTGTACAGAGCTGCATGCATAACCACCAACATTTGCTTGAGCACAACGACTTATGATTCATATAGAATCACCTTGCCAGCCCAAAACTTATCATAGTGCTTACAATGAGCAGGGCCTCAATGATACGCTGTGGCGTCCTGCACAATTACCATCAAGAAAACGCTCAGTGATGAAGCAACGCATTGATTGCACATAGTCGCGTCTGGGTTACTTAGAGTTTCTGCGACTTCCAAAGGACCTGGATGTTTGAAACCACTCTGCAGGTATCAATATTACGGGTGTCAGCCACCTGCTCTCTTGTTTCTCGCCAAAGAGCGGAAGACTAAACTTGCCCACCCTCCCAACTCTACCAGCGACACCACGACACGCCTTCTTCAAAACTAGACCAAGGAAGGCGTCGAGAAAGACGCAAAAACAAAGTGGGGCCGAAAGTAACTCATTGGTGGATACAGAATGCTATCGTTTCATGGCCCCTGGCACCGTGTCAACCTTTTATTAATTGCAAATGAGGCGGCACTGATCATCCCTTTAATGCTGCCGCTTCCGGCCCTAACTGGGACGTCTTTAATTTCCCGTTTGTCATCAATATGCAGGCGATGGGCGAATGACTGCATCCTTGCGGCTAACAATTAAATTTCGGCGAGCCGTACGGCTACTCACAAGTTTCCACTAAGATTTATAGACAACCCCTTTTGTTCATTTCCTGCTCCCTCCTTCTTCTCCTCCTTATCCCCCTCCTCCTCGCCCCTCCTCCACCTCCCCCTCCTCCTCCCATCCTCCTCCTCCTCCGCCTCCCTTACCATCTTCCTCCTAATATTCTTCCTACTCCTGCCCCTGCTCTGTTTTTTCAGTTTTGTGTAAAAACGAGCTGCAAGTAAATTTCGCATTCCCAACATAGGTTCACCTAAAACAATCCGAGCAAGGGCCCTGTACACGTCGAACGAAGACCACATTCAGCATGATGTCGGACGACCGCAGAAATTGATGACGTGTACTCGTCCCGCGGACCGCACAACGCGACAACCTTCCCCCATTCCCCTTGAAAACGGTGCACTGAGAGCGTCCCCGGATTTGTCACGAAGGAGGCGCACGAGGAATACGAGAGCTGGGAGAGACAAGTGCCGACCATTTTCAAGGAAACCCAATCTAAAGGGGAGTGTGCCCATAGTGAGACGATCGGCAGTCGCACAGCCGGCTTCGCCAACAATTAAGCTAATGGAACTCAATATTCGCACAGAGGCGGAGTGCGCGGCTTCGCATACTGATGGCCAACTTGGCTTGCCGGCCGCTCTTAGAGAGACTTTTAATTAGAGCACCGAGTATCAATTTTCTCTGGACCCAACTCTGTTGACTGCACGTTCCGATTGCTTTGCCGAGATCCACGTTAAAGCAATGGGGTGGAGTCATTCTCCCACAATGATTTAAGAAAGACTTTTAGCGAAATCATTAAGCAATACACTCCTTGAGAACTGCTTACTGGATACCAAAATGTTCCAGATTTTGAAGATTCCGATCGTTGATATTTCAAGAGCGATAGGGGCTATCAGCCATTATTTTGTACCGCAAAAAAGCAATGTGCAAAATAAATGTACCGACCATTTTACACTTGTATTGTCATTGGCTGAATAAGTTTTACATTGATTTCAACATTATGCCTTTCATTTAAACAGCAGGAGTGATGGAGCGATGGAGACAGAGGGCGTCCTTTTAGACGACTGACCAAACTGGATACAGCTGCAAAGCCAGTCAAACGCTTGTCGACGTGTGAGGGCGCTGCCTCGGACAATCTCAGGCACCATGAGATATCTCTATTATCACGAGGACTGGGCTGCATAGCGATTTCTTAACGAGCACCGTCTTGGGTTATAATACCCAGACCTGTCTTGACCAACACTCGATCCGATCCGGATAGTATGGTGAGAATGACGCACGATGTATCAGTTTCCAGGCAAACCTTCACCGTCGTCAAAAGAGGGCGCAATATTGAGAATTTAGGGAATGCAAACGATGCAACAGAACACCGGGAGCCAAAGACGTAAGGCAGCCATGAAGGCGATCCCCTACAAGAAAGCATAACGGAGAAATACGTAATAGCGCACTCTGGTGTCGGATTGATGGAAGCTCGACTCAGCCGTCTGATGACAGAGACGTCCAGGTTCAAGACGTCTCTGGTAGCGAACGTGAAGCTTAGGGAAAAGGCCACAGAACCAATCCCCCCCAAAACACACATTCAATGACGTTGCGTACACATGCAGGTAAATTGCTGCTCCTTTTCCCATTGCAATCGCCAGGTTGGGCTTTCACCTCACGCATGATTTAATAAGTTAGGACCGTGCTTGCCGTAATCCACTTTCGTTCGTTTTAATGCAACATCTAGATGTTTTACGTTACAGAACTGTACCCAAGATACCCCTATCAAGGAATGGGTCCACTATAACGTAAGACTGGTAGATTTAGAGAGCAGATTAATCTGGAATCAATGAGTGTTTGCCAGACTCAACGGACTAAAATGTGCTCAGTGCTTTGTCCGATTGCTTATTGCCTCGAGTCTGGCAAACCCTCTTTGAATTGCATCTTCATCTATGTCAAAATCACACCTATTGAAATCACCGAAAGAAAAAACATGCGACAAGCCTCATTAATTTAAGGTTAGAAGGAGTCAATCAGCTTTGAAATGATTTCAAATTTACGCGGTGCTTTTCTAGACATCGTGACTTCAAAGTGGGTTATTTATAGAGGGATAATACCGCCCTATGAGCGGGACAGACCTCGCGCGTGTGAGATACTGATTGGAGCAGGATTTACGGTTGTCTGGAGGCATTACTGACATATCCTAATCCTGTCTCGTTCCATTGGGACTGACTACTGGCTGTCCTTCAATGTTCCATTGTAGCTATAGGGACTCAAACGAGGAATAATTGACCGTGGGAAACCCGATCAAGTTGGGGGATGCTGCTCGTGGCATGTGAAGAGCGGAGGGCGCTGTGCCATTTGCTGTACCTCGTTGAATTGCGTGAACGGCACTGCGTCCTGGGTTTAAGACCAGCAGACCGAATTAAACGCGATTTGTCCTATTGCTGCTCGTTAGAAAAAGAGGGAGAAAGAGGAGGAGAAGGGGAAGGAGAAGGAGAAGGAGAAGCAGAAGCAGTAGCAGAAGGAGAAGGAGGAGAAGGAGAAGGAGGAGGAGAAGGAGAAGGAGAAGGAGAAGGAGAAGGAGGAGGAGAAGGAGAAGGAGAAGGAGGAGAAGGAGAAGGAGGAGGAGAAGGAGAAGGAGAAGGAGAAGGAGAAGGAGGAGGAGAAGGAGAAGGAGAAGCAGAAGCAGAAGGAGAAGGAGGAGAAGGAGAAGGAGAAGGAGAAGGAGAAGGAGAAGGAGAAGGAGAAGGAGAAGGAGAAGGAGAACAAGAAGGAGAAGCAGAAGGAGGAGAAGGAGATGGGGAAGGAGAAGGAGAAGGAGAAGGAGAAGGAGGAGAAGGAGAAGGAGAAGGAGAAGGAGAAGGAGAAGGAGAAGGAGAAGGAGAACAAGAAGGAGAAGCAGAAGGAGGAGAAGGAGATGGGGAAGGAGAAGGAGAAGGAGAAGGAGAAGGAGAAGGAGAAGGAGAAGGAGGAGAAGGAGAAGGAGAAGGAGAAGGAGAAGGAGGAGAAGGAGAAGGAGAAGGAGAAGGAGAAGGAGAAGGAGAAGCCGAGAAGGAGAAGGAGAAGGGGAAGGGGAAGGGGAAGGGGAAGGAGAAGGAGAAGGAGCATGAGACGGAGAAGGAGAAGGAGAAGGAGAAGGAGAAGGAGAAGGAGAAGGAGAAGGAGAAGGAGAAGGAGAAGGAGAAGGAGAAGGAGAAGGAGAAGGAGAAGGAGAAGGAGAAGGAGAAGGAGAAGGAGAAGGAGAAGGAGAAGGAGAAGGAGAAGGAGAAGTAGAAGGAGAACAAGAAGGAGAAGGAGAAGGAGAAGGAGAAGGAGGAGAAGGAGAAGGAGAAGGAGAAGGAGAAGGAAAAGGAAAAGGAAAAGGAAAAGGAAAAGGAAAAGGAAAAGGAAAAGGAGAAGGAGAAGGAAAAGGAAAAGGAAAAGGAAAAGGAGAAGGAGAAGGAGAAGGAGAAGGGGAAGGGGAAGGGGAAGGAGAAGGAGAAGGAGAAGGAGACGGAGAAGGAGAAGGAGGAGAAGAAGAAGAAGGAGAAGGAGAAGGAGAAGGAGAAGGAGAAGAAGGAGAAGGAGAGGGAGAGGGAGAAGGAGAAGGAGAAGGAGAATAAGAAGCAGAATACTTTGACTTTTCCTTTGACAGTAACAGAAACAAAATATACAGAAAACCACTTTAAAACAAAACAAAGTAGTGACAAAAACTATCACACACATTTTAACACAATGTTAACACAATGTACGATGGAGTTGGAATTGAATATTGCATGGGACAGAGGCCTTACGATAGACTTCAAATAATATCACTCAAGAGAAAATGAGGAAGAAATATAAGAAGACTTTTCCGGGTGGAAGAGCAGAGGGCTGAAGGGTTTCATTTGGAGACAGAGTTCTTGAAGAAGCGATCATTTAGAGAATGCTAGACGTTGCCCTCTCAGCTCGATCATGCAGAAAGCTCATAGTGACTTGTCAGGAAATGTCAAAGGAGCAATATCCTTTTTTGGGCCGGACCCCATCTGCACCAGGCCACATTTTATAGATATCAAATGAAATTTATTTGCTGCGGTTTCAGAACCCCATATGGCCAGGAATGGTTTATGATGCACTTCGTCAAAGATTAAGACACAGTCAGACAGAAGAAGATGAAAAGAAAAAAAAACAGAAAGAAAAAAAATACCTAACGCAGTTTGGTGGTTGTTATGTGAATTTATACAGCCCTTGGGAGTTGTACAGGGGCGTGTTTTAATTCTGAAGCAATCCTAGTCCATCGTGCAAAGCATCTCCACCTACGACGGAGCACGGAGATGCACTCGTCATTTTGTGTTTCTACTTCTCTCATTCACTCACACTCTCTCCCCAGGGAGAATCGTTTCACTAAAGGGGAATACCCAAGGACTTTCAACTAAGGCAAGTGGGGGTGGGATGGGGACGGAGAGGTGGCAAGCTTAGCGTACTTCTCGACAGATGCGAATCCATTTAGCACCCCTCCATTAGCCAGGCCACAAAAAAAAAAAAAAAAAAATACCCTCCTCCTTCGTCCTGACACTCTCTACTCTTGCGCACGGGGATGGCAGGCAGGGGGAGGGGGTAGGATGACTGGCACCACTATCAAACTGTAACGTCCTTCATGCAATGGGCTCTTGCTTTCTTACTTCTGTCTGTGTGATCTCACGACCGAGCGAAGCAGTCGGCGTGTACTTGGTGCCACGATCCCTCCCTCCCCCCCCCCCGACTAAAACCAAAGACCAAGTGTCGCAGAATTGATTATCGCATGATCCTTTCTTTATTTAATTTTCCTCTCTAGAATCTTGCAGCAAAATTTTTTTTGGTAGCTCTTTTATTGGAATAAGGGATTAATACAGGCAATTCGCTATAGTGCGCCCTCAAGAGTTTGCAACGCGTTGCCCCCCCCCAAAAAAAGGAAAAACCAGATTATTGCACACATCAACATAACACAGGGTATTCTGCTAGAGATCCACTGAATGCAGCGTAGATAGGCACCGATGTGGGCACCTTATTGTCTTCTGCTCAGAAAATAAAACAAATAATAATTTTATGTTGACGCTTGGTGGCAGCAGATACCGATGTAGTCCTGACACGTACTGCGGACGTCATTTAACGCATTCATCTGGTTGTTAAACGCACCAACAAGCTGCCCCGGTGGAATACGTTTTCTAAATCGATGTTGTTGTTTTTTGGGTCATAAAAGACCATTTGTTGTCATGCGTGTTGCTGAACTTCACAACACAGTTACTGGAAGAAATTTTGCATTATTACTTTTATATACCAGTGAACTTAATACAGGGATCTGAACGATTGGCAATCTCACAATCTGTATCTTAATAATATACACTAATGATCTTGATAGGATGTAAAGTTCCACCTCAAAAAGGCAATGCAAAAACACGTACGATGCCCAGGACCCTACTAGGAAGAACGCCACAGATGAAATATGACTCTCCATTGCAACACATTCACAGCTGTTAGTCAGCGATGATTGAAACAGTATCATTTCTTTTTCAATCATGTAGCCAGACTGCTGATTGGTCGCCGTATATTTATGATTGGCGTCGTCAAGAGTGTAGTTTTGCACTTTTGTTGCCATGGGGTTAGCGCTTTGCAATTGCACATAGTGATTGGGGTCCACAGGATGGGAATTAAAAAACAAATTAGCTCGCGATCTTTTGAGAATGATCTGTCTTTTAGTGAATGCGTGCGAAACCAAATGCGACTTAGCAATGCGCTTGTTAACACCCTCCCCTAAAAAAAATCAGATTCATCTCTATGAATCGAATGACGGTGTTTTTGAGAATGCAGGGAATCTCTCATCGCTGCAATTCCCCCACGCAGATCCGTACTTTATTTTGTAAGTGGCAATTAACGTCATCTCTCTCGTCAGTTTCTGGCGGCAAAAGCAATCCTTTCTGCTCACCACCCGTTCGACACAGCGTCCTGATAACTGGGTGGGCGATGCTCGTTGGATCCAAGGACAAGTTCATTAGCTCGACAAGGGCTAGATGCGACCAACCACTCCTCCATGCCCACTCTCTCTCTCTCTCCCTATATCTCCCCCTATCACCCTCTCTCTCCCTATCTCTCCATCTCCCTCTCTCTCCCTCTCTCTCCATCTCCCTCTCTCTCCCTCTATCTCCCGCTATCTCCCTCTATCGCCCTCTCTCAATTTCTCTCCCTCCCTCCCCATCTCTCTCCTCTCACTCTCTCTCTCTCCCTCTCTCCCAATATCTCTCCCTATCTCTCTCTCCCTCTCAGCTCTCCCCTCTATTTCCGCTCTCTCCTTCTCCCTCTCTCTCTCATCCTCTCTCCCCCTCTCTCTATCTCTCTCACACTCTCTCTCCCCTCCCCTTTCCCGCTCTCCCTCTCTTTCTCCCCTCCCCCTCTCTCTCTCTCCTTTTCTCTCCTTCTATATCATCCTCTCTCTTTCTCTTCCCCTCGTCCCCCCTCTCTCTCTCTCTCTTCAACCCAATCAAAATAATTTCATCGGGTCTTTGACCTGCCATGCTTCGGTTAAAGAGAAAGACGGAGAGTCAGACAATGGCAGATACAAGACAGACTCGGAGGAGTGATAGTGGAGGAGAGTGAGAGTGAGACACCGAGAGAGAGAGGAGACAGTGAAAAGGAAACATTATAACTGAAACCGACATTCGGAGAGAGGGACGATAGAGAAGAGACTTAGGGAGAGAGTGAGAGAAAGAGAAAGAGAGAGAGCGTGAGAAAGGGAGAGGGATAGTCCTATAGCTAGGATTTTAGATAAATACGCGTGAGAGAGGCAGAGAGAAAAGGAGAGAGACGCCTGGGGGAATAGAGCTACAGAGCACGGGAGGTAGAGGAAGGGAGAAATTCATTAATTCACTATCACATCCTTTTACAGTCATGGCTTTTTGTTTCATTAAAAGCAGGATGCAATGCTCAATTATAATTATGTAGCCTATACACATTTCTACGTAGTTATCAACGGGTAATATACACAAGTGTTGCACTGTTTACTGACTAAATTTACCAAAATGCAAATCTTGAAATTAAGTGAGCCCGACGTTTCGATCCTAGCAGGACCTTTCTCAAAGGCAGAGAGAGGTCTTGCTAGGATCGAAACCTCAGTATCTTTAATTTCATTTCTTTAATTTTTTTTTCAACTCAGAAAGAGGAAGGATTAAATGTCTTCTTGAAATTGAAACTGATAGAGTGAGTGAGCAAGAGAGAGAGAGAGAGGGAAAGAAGGCGAGGAAGATGGGCAGAGAGAAATATCCAATGAGAGATGAGAGAAGGGAGAGAGAGGGAGAGAGAGAGAGGGGGAGGCCGGATAAAAGATGAGAGGGAGGAGAGGAGACTGTTATCTGTCTCGGTCTTGTCTCAGGGCAAAATCTCCAACAGCGTTGGACAGCTTCGCGGGTTCTCCTTTAATGAACCTTGCCAGAGTCACGTCTCGGTATTTCTCTTGGAAGCCGAACACTGAGTGTGACCAATTCCGGTCGTCACATCAGTCTCGGAGAAAAAAAAAACCTCATCCAATCCAGAAAAGGGGGCTTTAGAAAGCCGCTATAGCTTGAAGGGTTACATGGAAGGCCTTCACTGTCTGTACCCAAAGCAGGAGACTGTAGATTGCAATACGCAAAGGCCAGGGGATGGGTTTCACGAAGCACTGCGCGATTCATCGTAACTCAATTTAAGATGGATAACTGACTGTACAATGTTCATTGCGATAGGCCGTATGGTTCCCGCGCGTCGCTTATCGTCTTGCGATCCGTTGTAAGATTCGATGAGGTTAATGAAATCGACTACAAGTCAGATATGTGCAGTGAGGACAAGTCTACCCGTCATTGTCTCTCTTGGTCCTCTCTCGTATCAATTTGGACTCATTGTTATTATTAAAAAAGATGGTAAAATTTGACTGGATCGAGATTTGAACCCGAAACTAAGGTACCAACACTCTTATTATACCATATGACAGTGCAGCCGGCCAAATGAATCTATTAACACCGCAATCAATATAAGCCTTGCATATTCATGTCCTGAAGTCACAATAATTACCGGCTGAGCTGTGTACTATGTAAGCTTGTAACAAAGAGCAATCATCCGTAATAAAAAAAAAGGTTTTCTCCGGCTAATGCGTACCAATCTTTGCCTACAATTCTAGTGCATTCGCGGCATGTGTACTTCCGAATGAACCTCCCTGAAAGGGCTATCTGCTAGTAATCCACTGATGGAGTTTGAGTGGAATCTGAGACGTAGTGAAACTATATACACGGCGAGACCTACGTGCTCCATCGTTTTAAACCTTAGGTGAAATGAGACGCGAAATGGTATCGGTGGACTTTGAGTGTATTGGAAGGGGATGTTGCAAACCCACAGATCTAGACCCTCATCTTGTGGAAGCCTTCACATTTTTGAGAGAATTAAACTAAATTTATATGTGTCTTTCATCTCATCTCATCTCATCTCATCTCATCTCATCTCATCTCATCCTCTCCTCATCTCATCCTCTCCTCATCTCATCCTCTCCTCATCTCATCCTCTCCTCATCTCATCCTCTCCTCATCTCATCCTCTCCTCATCTCATCCTCTCCTCATCTCATCCTCTCCTCATCTCATCCTCTCCTCATCTCATCCTCTCCTCATCTCATCTCATCTCATCTCATCTCATCTCATCTCATCTCATCTCATCTCATCTCATCTCATCTCATCTCATCTCATCTCATCTCATCTCATCTCATCTCATCTCATCTCATCTCATCTCATCTCATCTCATCTCATCTCATCTCATCTCATCTCATCTCATCTCATCTCATCTCATCTCATCTCATCTCATCTCATCTCATCTCATCTCATCTCATCTCATCTCATCTCATCTCATCTCATCTCATCTCATCTCATCTCATCTCATCTCATCTCATCTCATCTCATCTCATCTCATCTCATCTCATCTCATCTCATCTCATCTCATCTCATCTCATCTCATCTCATCTCATCTCATCTCATCTCATCTCATCTCATCTCATCTCATCTCATCTCATCTCATCTCATCTCATCTCATCTCATCTCATCTCATCTCATCTCATCTCATCTCATCTCATCTCATCTCATCTCATCTCATCTCATCTCATCTCATCTCATCTCATCTCATCTCATCTCATCTCATCTCATCTCATCTCATCTCATCTCATCTCATCTCATCTCATCTCATCTCATCTCATCTCATCTCATCTCATCTCATCTCATCTCATCTCATCTCATCTCATCTCATCTCATCTCATCTCATCTCATCTCATCTCATCTCATCTCATCTCATCTCATCTCATCTCATCTCATCTCATCTCATCTCATCTCATCTCATCTCATCTCATCTCATCTCATCTCATCTCATCTCATCTCATCTCATCTCATCTCATCTCATCTCATCTCATCTCATCTCATCTCATCTCATCTCATCTCATCTCATCTCATCTCATCTCATCTCATCTCATCTCATCTCATCTCATCTCATCTCATCTCATCTCATCTCATCTCATCTCATCTCATCTCATCTCATCTCATCTCATCTCATCTCATCTCATCTCATCTCATCTCATCTCATCTCATCTCATCTCATCTCATCTCATCTCATCTCATCTCATCTCATCTCATCTCATCTCATCTCATCTCATCTCATCTCATCTCATCTCATCTCATCTCATCTCATCTCATCCTCTCCTCATCTCATCTCATCTCATCTCATCTCATCTCATCTCATCTCATCTCATCTCATCTCATCTCATCTCATCTCATCTCATCTCATCCCATCTCATCTCATCTCATCTCATCTCATTTCATCTCATCTCATCTCATCCTCCGTCCAGGAGACTGTAATGATATCTACGAAAGTCCTTCCCTTCGTCAGTTAGAAATAGTTACAATTGCAAGAGCTACTGCACTACATCATGAGCGGTAACACTATGAATGACAAACGGATAATTTCAGGAATCTCCCGGGACAAGGTTTTGCTCGTCTTCGTTGGAGCGCCGATCTCCGACTACACGAGTACACATTCTCCAGGCCAGTGGGGTAATCAAGTTCAGTATGGATAAATACGAGGACCCCGGGTAGGCTTTGGTAGAGCAGCTTACACGAGAATATCGGCTTAGAGTGAAAACTCCTCCTTTGCAATTAGGGGATTACCGGTTAGATGCCCGTGCGATTATAATCCCTTCAAATTATATGCGACTTGATCGTTTGCTGGCGAGCGTACTCGAAGTTCCCAATAATTATTGACTCTTCCAAGCTTTTCTTAAAAACACACTTTGGTAGAGAGTCTCTGTGACATACATTCCCCTTTGTTTGTGGTCAGCACTTGTAAACAATCCTTTACTAGCGGTTAAATACTGTCTATTATTATGAGATTAATACAAAAACTTTTGCAAACTGCAAACTACATAAATCTCAAAAGTAAGAGGGTCTGATGTTTCGTAAAAGGACCTTTCTCAACGTCAGGCCCTCTAACTTTGAGACGTTTTGAGAAGTTAAATAACTTGTATTATTGTTATCAAAATATGATCGCAGATTTTGCCGGCAACTCAAATTCATACAGCAAAGAACTATTTCTTAGAAAGATGCAAACGTGTTCACATAATAGAGAAGGGTGAACAGGGATTTGTATGCATTAGCAGGTTGGAGTGGTTAAGCAGCAACACGATAATGGCCCCAAATCGCTCCTAGTCGTGAGCTCGCACTTAATATCTTTGAGCACAAATGCACAGTACATGCACCCACACGGTTTCACGGCCTCGTTTCTATAAAACGCATGGTGACCTCAACAAAATCGAAGGAAGTACATCAAGTTGGCAGGGAAGGCTGGCAAAAATAATGGGGAGAGGGGAGAGAAAGAGAGAGGAGATAGATAGAGAGCTAGAAAGAGATGGAGAGAGATGGAGAGAAAGGAGATGGACAGAGAGAGAGGGAAGAGAGAGAGAAACAAAAGAGAGAGGGGAGGTAGAAAGAGAGAGGGGGATATATAAAGAGAGAGAGGGAGAGAGAGAGGAGATATTGGAGAGGAAGAGGGAGAGAGAGGGACAGGGAGAGAGAGGGAGAGAGGGAGAGAGGGAGAGAGGGAGAGAGGGAGAGAGAGAGGGTGAGGGAGAAAGAGAGACAGAGGGGAGATAGAAAGAGAGAGAGAAGGGGAGAGAGGAGATAGATAGAGAGGGGGAGGGAGAGAGAGGGAGAGAGAGAGATAGAGGGAGGGAGAGAAAGAGAGAGATATAGAGAGGATATAGATATAAGAGGGGAGGGGGAGAGAGAGGAGATAGATAGAGAGAAGGGGGCAGGCAGGCAGACAGACAGGCCGACAAAAAGGCAGACGGACAAGCATACATACAGACAGAGACAGGGACAGGGGGAAGTGAAGAGCCAGAGGGAGGGAGGGGGACAGAGACAGGGACAGGGGGAAGTGAAGAGCCAGAGGGAGGGAGGGGGACAGAGAAAGGGACAGGGGGAAGTGAAGAGCCAGAGGGAGGGAGGGGGACAGAGACAGGGACAGGGGGGAGTGAAGAGCCAGAGGGAGGGAGGGGGACAGAGACAGGGACAGGGGGAGGTGAAGAGCCAGAGGGAGGGAGGGGGACAGAGAAAGGGACAGGGGGAAGTGAATAGCCAGAGGGAGGGGGGGACAGAGACAGGGACAGGGGGAGTGAAGAGCCAGAGGGAGGGAGGGGGACAGAGACAGAGAAAGGGGGAAGTGAAGAGCCAGAGGGAGGGAGGGGGACAGAGAAAGGGACAGGGGGAAGTGAAGAGCCAGAGGGAGGGAGGGGGACAGAGACAGAGACAGGGGGAAGTGAAGAGCCAGAGGGAGGGAGGGGGACAGAGACAGAGACAGGGGGAAGTGAAGAGCCAGAGGGAGGGAGGGGGACAGAGAAAGGGACAGGGGGAAGTGAAGAGCCAGAGGGATGGAGGGGGACAGAGACAGGGACAGGGGGAAGTGAAGAGCCAGAGGGAGGGGGGGACAGAGACAGGGACAGGGGGAAGTGAAGAGCCAGAGGGAGGGGGGGACAGAGACAGGGACAGGGGGAAGTGAAGAGCCAGAGGGATGGAGGGGGACAGAGACAGGGACAGGGGGAAGTGAAGAGCCAGAGGGAGGGAGGGGGACAGAGACAGGGACAGGGGGAAGTGAAGAGCCAGAGGGATGGAGGGGGACAGAGACAGGGACAGGGGAAGTGAAGAGCCAGAGGGAGGGAGGGGGACAGAGACAGGGACAGGGGGAAGTGAAGAGCCAGAGGGAGGGAGGGGGACAGAGACAGGGACAGGGGGAAGTGAAGAGCCAGAGGGAGGGAGGGGGACAGAGACAGGGACAGGGGGAAGTGAAGAGCCAGAGGGAGGGGGGGACAGAGACAGGGACAGGGGGGAGTGAAGAGCCAGAGGGAGGGAGGGGGACAGAGACAGGGACAGGGGGAAGTGAAGAGCCAGAGGGAGGGAGGGGGACAGAGACAGGGACAGGGGGAGTGAAGAGCCAGAGGGAGGGAGGGGGACAGAGACAGGAACAGGGGGAGTGAAGAGCCAGAGGGAGGGAGGGGGACAGAGACAGGGACAGGGGGAAGTGAAGAGCCAGAGGGAGGGAGGGGGACAGAGACAGGGACAGGGGGAAGTGAAGAGCCAGAGGGAGGGAGGGGGAGAGAGACAGGGACAGGGGGAAGTGAAGAGCCAGAGGGAGGGAGGGGGACGGAGACAGGGACAGGGGGAGTGAAGAGCCAGAGGGAGGGAGGGGGACAGAGACAGGGACAGGGGGAAGTGAAGAGCCAGAGGGAGGGAGGGGGACGGAGACAGGGACAGGGGGAGTGAAGAGCCAGAGGGAGGGAGGGGGAGAGAGACAGGGACAGGGGGAAGTGAAGAGCCAGAGGGAGGGGGGGACAGAGACAGGGACAGGGGGAAGTGAAGAGCCAGAGGGATGGAGGGGGACAGAGACAGGGACAGGGGGAAGTGAAGAGCCAGAGGGAGGGAGGGGGACAGAGACAGGGACAGGGGGAAGTGAAGAGCCAGAGGGATGGAGGGGGACATTGACAGGGACAGGGGAAGTGAAGAGCCAGAGGGAGGGAGGGGGACAGAGACAGGGACAGGGGGAAGTGAAGAGCCAGAGGGAGGGAGGGGGACAGAGACAGGAACAGGGGGAGTGAAGAGCCAGAGGGAGGGAGGGGGACAGAGACAGGGACAGGGGGAAGTGAAGAGCCAGAGGGAGGGAGGGGGACAGAGACAGGAACAGGGGGAGTGAAGAGCCAGAGGGAGGGAGGGGGACAGAGACAGGGACAGGGGGAAGTGAAGAGCCAGAGGGAGGGGGGGACAGAGACAGGGACAGGGGGAAGTGAAGAGCCAGAGGGATGGAGGGGGACAGAGACAGGGACAGGGGGAAGTGAAGAGCCAGAGGGAGGGAGGGGGACAGAGACAGGGACAGGGGGAAGTGAAGAGCCAGAGGGATGGAGGGGGACATTGACAGGGACAGGGGAAGTGAAGAGCCAGAGGGAGGGAGGGGGACAGAGACAGGGACAGGGGGAAGTGAAGAGCCAGAGGGAGGGAGGGGGACAGAGACAGGAACAGGGGGAGTGAAGAGCCAGAGGGAGGGAGGGGGACAGAGACAGGGACAGGGGGAAGTGAAGAGCCAGAGGGAGGGAGGGGGACAGAGACAGGAACAGGGGGAGTGAAGAGCCAGAGGGAGGGAGGGGGACAGAGACAGGGACAGGGGGAAGTGAAGAGCCAGAGGGAGGGGGAGAGAGACAGGGACAGGGGGAAGTGAAGAGCCAGAGGGAGGGGGGACAGAGACAGGGACAGGGGGAAGTGAAGAGCCAGAGGGATGGAGGGGGACAGAGACAGGGACAGGGGGAAGTGAAGAGCCAGAGGGAGGGAGGGGGACAGAGACAGGGACAGGGGGAAGTGAAGAGCCAGAGGGATGGAGGGGGACATTGACAGGGACAGGGGAAGTGAAGAGCCAGAGGGAGGGAGGGGGACGGAGACAGGGACAGGGGGAGTGAAGAGCCAGAGGGAGGGAGGGGGACAGAGACAGGGACAGGGGGAGTGAAGAGCCAGAGGGAGGGAGGGGGACAGAGACAGGAACAGGGGGAGTGAAGAGCCAGAGGGAGGGAGGGGGACGGAGACAGGGACAGGGGGAAGTGAAGAGCCAGAGGGAGGGAGGGGGACAGAGACAGGGACAGGGGGAAGTGAAGAGCCAGAGGGAGGGAGGGGGACAGAGACAGGGACAGGGGGAAGTGAAGAGCCAGAGGGAGGGAGGGGGACAGAGACAGAGACAGGGGGAAGTGAAGAGCCAGAGGGAGGGAGGGGGACAGAGACAGGGACAGGGGGAAGTGAAGAGCCAGAGGGAGGGAGGGGGACAGAGACAGGGACAGGGGGAAGTGAAGAGCCAGAGGGAGGGAGGGGGACAGAGACAGGGACAGGGGGAAGTGAAGAGCCAGAGGGAGGGAGGGGGACAGAGACGGAGAGGAGGCACGGACTGCAGGTGATGACGGAGGAGTGTCGTCACCACGCAGATATGGGATCAACCTGGATCAGAAGCATAGCCAGCCGCGGCAACACGATCCTTGTTTCATTAGCGTGAATGACCTTACCGTGAGAAAACAGTCAACGGCGAGAAAGGCAGTCGACTAGGGAGGGAGTAGGGGAGTAGGGGTGGGGGTTCTTAGAGGGGGGCTGCAGGGATGGTCGCTACCCTGCAATTAAACTTCATTCGACGAATTGGGACAGCATTGTCGCTGGCAAGCCATGGGCCGACAAATCTCGGCACTCTGCGAAGAGCATTCGGCGGTGTTGACTCGGTTTATGAAACAGCCGTCGGGAGGGTCAAACCTTTTGCTCGAGGTGATCGTGGTGCCACATGACGTGCGCATGTCAGTGTTGGGGTTCATCATTGACAGCCTACTTGCTCGCTTGCTTGCTTAGTTGGTTGGTTGGTTGCTTGCTTGCTGCCATGCATCCCTTCCCCTTTTCATTACCCCCTCACGTGCTTGCTTGTTGGAATACTTGCTGGCATGATCATTTGCACGCTTATCCACCGACGTGTTTGCTTGCTTGCCTGCTTTTTGGCCTGTTTGCTTGCTGGCTTGTTTGTTTGCATTTGTGTTTGCTTGCTGGCTTGTTTGTTTGCATTCGTGTTTGCTTGCTTGTATGTTTCCCTTCTCCCTGCACGCTTGCTCGCTGTCTCGGCTAGATAGGGCCAATGCACTGTGAGGGAGTAGCGCCCGTGCGAGAAATGTACACGCCAGGCATTCCTACCGGTAACTACTGAATTAATAACCCGTGTAAGGATTTACGCAAACTTCATTAGCAGGCGAGTGACATTAGCACCGCGATGGCTTAGCATAGAGAGAGAGCGGGGAGGAGGGGGTGGAGGAAATGGCGCGGTTAAAGGTTGCTCACGACAAGAGAAGACCGGAAACCTATAAAAGGGTTTACAGGCAGGAGAGCGACCAAAGTGCCGCGTCTGTAGAGAGACCGTGCAGACGCCTTGGACTAGACTCCAGCGAGTTCGATTAGCCATTTGCTTGTCGGCCGAGGAGCCAGGGTGCTCCACTACTCCAATACAGGAGCAGAATACTCGATGAGCCCTCCGCCCCACACACCCACCACCACCATTTGAATACAACTACCGTCAAGGGGGAAGAGAAAGCGGTATTTGAAGAGCAAATAAACAGCCATCTGTTCAGAATCCACACATCAAAATCACGGGTGCCGACAGCATCTCTTTAGGAGGAATACTTTCCTCCATACTGACACTGTGTGAGATTAATTATGCAGAATAAGATTTCACACGGTGGAAGTAGAAAGTGCTGCGTGATGGAGATGGGGCGTGGCTCTCCTATTACTCTTCCTCTCACTGCTTTCGATTTTCCTCGTTCCTCTCCTCTGTCATTTTCGTCCCCTTCCCTCTTGTCCCCCACCCTTCCCTTCGTCCTTGGTCTCATCCTTATTATCTCCCCATTCGTCTCCTCACAGTCACAACCACCCACAGTGCTTCCCGTATATCTTCCCATCCTCCCCCTTCCACCACAGTTTAAAGCCCCTACACAATATTGGTAAGATCAAAAAAAGAAAACCTTTTCACAAATTTACATGAAACTTATACAGTTTGAAGATGGTTATGGTAGAAATCTCGCACTGAAATATTTCTGTCTAAAATGCTGTATTTTGGGAGAAAAGAGTAAAGCAATAATTTACGTCTCACCCCCTATATCTAAACGATTTTTCGGAAGAATTCGTTGAATGCTGCATTTTCGTGAAACAAATGAAGCGGCTTTTCATTATTTTCTCGAGACTCGGTTGGCGGATTGAGCTGAAATGTTCACAGGTGTGCTATTCCATGCATATGTTGGATCGACCGATGTTGTGTCATCCCTAGTATAGGGACTTATTATCATTTATCTGTGGCCTCTCTCCCATCCTGACCGATCTATTCCACCTACGCCCAATGCCGGCACTTTACAAGTTGCCCTTAATCGTTGGGCAGGAGACGTGCTCGGAGTGGTTAGAGCAGGGATCAGCTTGCTCGCGGTTTGTCAGTGCTCTGGAGCTGCCGTGAGCACGCGCATGAATGTCCTCCCCAGCCTGTGATGCAGGGCTGGTATTTGGGGGACGATCACGGAGCAACGCACTTTGTGGGTAAACACTTCCGCGCTGTGTGTACAAACGAAAACGAGCGAGAATGAATGCCGAATCGACTACAGAGCGGTGGACCGATCGGTCAAGTGCTACGAGACCTTCATTGGTCGACGCTGGGGGAGAAGGGAGAGAGTGAGGTGGAGGGGAGGGGAGAGAGTGATGGGCGAGAGGGGAGAGGGTAATGGGGAGATGGGGAGAGGGGGAGATGGGGAGAGGGGGAGGGGGGAGGGGAGAGGGGAGAGGGGAGAGGGTGATGGGGGAGAGGGGAGATGGGAGGGGAGAGGGGAGAGGGGAGAGGGGGCGAGTGTGAAGTGGAGGGGAGGGGAGAGGGAAGAGAGGGTGAGGTGGAGAGGAGAGGATAGGGGAGAGAGGATGAGGTGGAGGAGAGGGGACGAGAGATAGTTATAGGGAGAAGGGATAGGGTGATGGGGGAGAGGGTGGGTAGGAGGGGGTGAGAGGGGAGAGGGGGAGAGGGGATTGCCTTCAGAGCATGTTTAAAGGGGGCTTATCGAGCGTCCTGAGGCCTTAGCGACGGCACGGGTTGACAGCGAGGGGGTGGGACCGGGAAGGCTAATGAATATGGGCGTCCGATCAACACTGGGTCCTCCGCTAAATGATATGAGAGACTAAGGGTTCATGATTCTATAGGTACCGTCACACAGTATTAGACTGAAGGCTACTGGTCACGAGCGCAGATAAAAAATCACATACAAATCTTGATCAGAGACTGAACTACAGCTAGGTTACAATACACAGTGTAATTATAACAACATTGGAATATGTAACGACCTAGGTCATCCTACATACAGACCCCTACCGACCAGTCGAAGATTGAACTCCCGACAGCTTTGTGTCCTGCACTTTGACCAGACATTTCATGTACTTTTCCTCTGGAAAATAAATCAATACACCTCGACAAATGAAAAGGTTGCATTATTGAACGCCGCAGCATAAAATGAATTGATTTTCGGAGATTATACCACCAGTAAAACAAACAAAAGGATGTCAATGGTGAGCTCCCAATGGACACTTTCTTTTCGTTCAGGAAAACAAAAAATTGACTTTTGACAGCGGGCGGGCAGACTAGGAGACCACCTAGAGCCGCTAATCTCACGGAGACGCCGGGCAATGTGGCGAACGATACAATCATCAGATCGACCCGAACTACATATAGACATCATGAAAAGGGAAATGCCCAGACCTTTCGATCTGAAGCAAGACCCCTCTCTCTCTCTAAAAAAAGGCACAAATCCTGAAACTAGATTAAAATGGCCGGCGGAGGAGACACATTGATTATAGGGCTTGGGTAAAAAAAAAGATGGGTGGGGACGAGCGTAGCTTGGGCGTTTCGTGAGAACCTTAACGACAACCCAATTTCACAGTTGAGCAGGTAATCGATGCGCAGTTGAAGACCTAATAAGACAATAATTATTGTTGGCAGATCGTCTTGGAGACCGACACAAGGAGACGAATTTCTCCGAAATCTCCCCCTGATAGGATTAGCGAAGTTCCGAGGGCAGAGATGGGCAGAGGCTTAATTCTCTTTGTTAGGAGATTAACCGCGATATTGATTTTCAATCTCTCGTCAAACCTCCCTGGAGGGTCCATCGACACGGAGCCGATGTGCCCACAATACTGACTGAGGCTTGCCCCCCAGGTGGAGAGGAGCTGTTGATGAGGCAGGGAAAGAGTATAAAGAGAAAGAGGAGAGGGAGACAGAGAGACAGAGAGAGAAAGAGAAAGAGGAGTGGAGAGAGGGAGAGATTGTGCGAGAGACAGAGAGAGGTGGAGGGGGAGATGGAGAGATGGGGTAGAGGAAGAGAGAAGGGAGAAATGGAGAGTGAGAGGGAGAACAAGAAAGGGAGTAAGAGGGGAGAGAGATGAGGAAGGGGTAGAGGGATAGAAACGGGAGAGAGACGGGAGAGAGAAAGGGGAGCGAGCTAGACAGAGAGAACGAGAGAGGAAGGGAGAGAAAGGGAGAGAAGGGTGGAGCAGGGGAGCTAATCAGAAAGAAAGGGGAGAGAGGAGAGGGGAGAGAGAGGGAGAGAAATAAGGGGATACAGAGGTGGAGGAATAAGAGAGACATTCAAACAAATAGGAAAAGAGAGTGAGAACAATACAGAGAGATGGAGAGCGAGGGAGAGAAGAGAGAAAGAGAGAGGGGGATGGGAGGCAAAGACAGACATGGTGAGATTGACAAGGAGAGACAGGCTGAAAAAGACTGAAACATCCCCGTACCCCCGAGGGTCGTGTCTGTACGCCTCTAACCATGCTGCAGCGAATCGCAATCGAGCGATGTTCCTTTGTTCAAATGTTCGCTTGAGGTCGATTTCGTCAACCGCGACGTTGATGTCAACAAGCTGTTCTTTCCCATCCTAATCCGGGACATCAGATTACAGCCGGAGATTGTACGAGCAAATTACAGCCAGCAACCGAATACTCTCTCTTTTTTGTTTAGCTTCGTGCTGCCATAATGACTCCTGGGTATTTGCCTGAACGAGAAAGTAATAGACATTCGTTCCCAACGAATCGTTCTCATGACACACGATGACCGACTACCACATGTAAACAACTACTCCCCTGTATTCCAATTATCTTCTTTTTTATAATTACCGGTAAATAAGAAGGGTCGAGTTAAACATTTGAATACGTACGCACTGCGTGATGACATCAAGATTGGGAGAAATGTGGAAGTGTGCATCTAAGGTGCCGATGATCATAATGAGAAAGACGAGTACACAATCACGATGTTAAAGCACACTCCTCCCCCCCCAAAAAAGGGGGGGAGAAATTCCCACGAAGCGATATTTGGAAATTTCCTCTTTTCTCCAAAACGGCAGATTTTCGTGCGCAAAAAAATCATGGAATCCATGATATCATTACCCACCGCCCGTTGAGCAATGAATTGCCAGATTAAGAATGGTGTACTGACCCATTTTAGGGCATGACACCACCACCCCCTACCCCAACAATAACAGACAGTTCGATTTGGATTGAGATGAAATATCTGTCGGCTTATATATCTGTCTTCGGGCTTATTATTAGTATTGAAGAGTTGATTTCCCAGAGGGATAAAGTCAATTTCCTTACTTCGCGATGTGTTTAGCAAATTCAAATAACGCTGTACTACTTGAAGCTCGCCCATATTGAAATCATGGACGGACAAGGAGTAACGTATGTACACGATATAGACTAGTATTGGACAGCATTTTGTTCAACGGAACTGGGGTCAATGTATGAACTGGTATTATTTTGGTCAATAAAAACCCTTTATACTCTTGCATTCTCTGTCAAAAATGATAGCAAGTTCCCAGCATTTCTGCTTAATGCGCACAGGGTATTCGGCATATGATTTTGCTGAATACTTTATTCCCTGAACGACTTAGCTGTTCACGGGAAATGGTCAGTCCCTACCAGAAGGCCTGCCTCACAGCCACAAAACCCGGGAAAGATTGAGCACATTTAACCAAGCATGTACAAATTACAAAAATATATTGTTGGCCATTAAGTAATATTTCATAAAAATAATATTACACATTATTTTTGACAGATAAGAAAAACCGCACACTCAAACATGAGACAGAACTCGGCAAATGACGAAGAAAACGAAATAGAGAAGACTGACAACCTGACCCCTTTCTCCCCTTTCAAAGGAAGAGGAAATAAGTAAGGAAATCATCGCATAATAATGACTCTGCCTTTGAGAAAGGTCCTGCTAGGATCGAAACGTCGGGCTCACTAAATTTTGAGAAATAATGATATCGATAAATCAGTGTATAAACTGAAATAACATTGCTTCCACAATACGGTTAGCCGTGTATATAGGTAACCCATTGAGAGAATTCAATTCACGTTTGGTCGAGAACTTTACCGACTACGATACAGATGACGTACGTTACCTATTCCTGTGCCGAGAATAGAAATTGAGTCGTTTATGGACAAAAGCTAGTATATATGTAAAATGAATTCACACAGGCGTCCATACAATACATATTTGGAGACTCGTCTTCAATATACAGTGATTATTAAAGTGTGCGTTGGCATGCAATTACAGGCCATATTTCGAGACGGCATCTGCGCTATGTCAGTGCCTGAGTCGACGCTCTATCTCGACGAGTGTAACAACTTGCAGTCTGCTCAAGGTGCGATCGAGGGGGGGGGGGAAACGCGAATGTCTGACATTTCCTCGTCGGGGTTTGGCTAAGAGTAGAAGGAAGAGGGAGAGGGGAAGGTCGGTGGAGAGAGGTGGGGTGTTGTTGGGCAGCTGCCCTCGAAACACGCGCCTGTCTATTAGACGCCAGATATCGGGCTTGGGGTACCACGGTCTGCACGAGGTGGGTTAGTGGGAGGTCTTGTAATTAGCTTTGTACAGGAAGGTTTCACCAGTACGGCACTGGGCAGAGATCCAGGCCAGACACACGCAACGGCTCTACCACTGCGGATCCAAGCTGAACACGGCACGGAGACCGCGCCGCTGCCATTCCACACGCGACAATCCGTGTGCGTACTTGTGTATACGAGCGTGTACGGAGCCGTCATACGGACAAGGAAACCGATGGCACACAACAAGTGCGCATGCAAGCTGCGGACGGGCGGGGATGGTGTGCGCAAGCTATGAGCGGTGAATGGGGCTTCATTTCGGATATCACTCTACACGGTACCAGTAAAGCGCAGTTTTTTTTCGAAGTCGTACTTTGCTGGTTCTCGTCGCCATCTAACAGCAAGAAAACGTTTGAACCAAAGGTTAATCCTCGTCTCTCTCACAAATGTGTTGTGTCTGAATGACTATAGCTTCTCTCTCGTGAATCTTCGGCCAAATATGGAATGCAAGGCCGAGGAAAAGCCAGACACAAGAGGGCGCCCAGCCACTATAAAAAAAAAACATGTTTATTGTCCAGCTTTGGTGGAAATAAATTTGTATTGCTCAATTTTTTTTTTTCGTAACAGTATTGCACCGTATACACCGAGGCGCCTTAAACAAGAAAGATACCAGCACGGCGGCATTTAATAAGGGATCGTGAGGGGCGATTAGAATGTGATCCAATCTCTGCGGTACATTATCCCTTTCTAGGTTACCAGCACCGAATGCGGGCGTTTTATAATGAACCTTTTAGCGGCTTGCCCGACTCCCCTCTGCCTCCCGCACGGTCCGCTGGCGTTCCATGTTCCTCAACGCAACGGGGTACCACTGAGCCGTGCACTATCATGCGACTCACGTATACCCGTAATTCGCGTCACCAACCCCCTCCTATCGCTGATGACGGCCTTTTCCCTCTCCCCTCCGTTCCCCCTTCGGAAGGAGGAAAATAAATCCGACCTCAGGCGCAGTTTGTGTATGCGCGTATGTATATCACTGATAATTCTCCTCACAGTCCCCCCTACCGGGAGCTTAGCGTCAGAGATCGGTTAATAAAACACAAGGGGGCGGCCTTATCTGCATGAATAAGCCAGTGGTGTCTGGCCGCACCGCGGTACACGCGGCGCTCATTCCTTCCCATTTGTTTGTGTTTCTTCTTTGGCTGTCAACCATGTCGGTTATTTTGAGAAGCAATCTGGTGTATGTCATGCATCTTTCTATGCATCTCGGTATGTTGTTTTTCGGTGTGGTTTTTTTTCTTTCTTTCTGGCTGAGACTCAGCAATGCTTCGGCTCCCAATGAAAATTCTAACAACTAAACCTCACATTGCATCTACACTTCAATCGGGGGACCACCCCACGCGCTAACAGCTGCAAAGACCCTTTGAAAACGGGGCGTGTAAATATTCCCTTCTGGCTGATTTTGTCCAGTCTACTGCCATACCATGAGGAAGGCTCTTCGTTTCCTTGCATGTAGGCGCATGTCCTGCCCGCTAATGTTGCTGTTTAGTCGCCAGTGATGCAGCAACTGCCACATTGATAATTGCTACTACTGCTGCGGTTTGTGCATCTTCTCGTTCTCGTTCCCGTTCTCGTTCCCGTTCTCGTTCTCGTTCTCGTTCTCGTTCTCGTTCTCGTTGTTATCGTGGTTTGATATCTGTGTTGTTCCCTACAGTCACGTTGAAACTGTCATACCACTGATTGCAAATAAGCAGGGCCGGTGTTATCCCTGCGCTTCGTCCCGTCACACACTGACGGCCTGACCTGCCCCGCAGGCAAACAGGAGCCAAATATATACACCAGTAATTACACACCACCCTCAATAAATTATTTGAATTATTTGCACAATTGGAGCAGCTCTTCGCTTACCGTATCTGCGGGCATATTAAAGCCTGCGTCGATGTGGTACGGACCAAGTTGGAGATCTTTCTGACTAAGGCCAGCAGCCAACAACGTCTCCAAGAGTAGACATCTGAATATAGACAGCTACCTCGAGTCTGTCTGTTCTTCGTCAATCCTGAGTAATTCAGCTTGCTGCGAATAAGTCTCAGTGGCGTTAGTTGGGCGACCCTGTACACTTTTAATGGAGCTCATCTTCCTAGGAGTAGATGCATGCATGGATTAGTGAGGGAGCCCGCATATTGAATACTAACCGCATTGGTTTCGTTGAGTTTACCAAGCTCCTATGCGTAATTATGCAATTCAGTTTTGTAATTGGCGCTATTCGACGGACTGCTGTTTACGGCTTCCGCACTGGGCTAAAAGCGATGTTCCCCCTGTGCACAGATGTTCTTCGCGTTTACCTGAGTGGCCATCCGTTACTCTAATGGGCACGGACACGAACGATGCGAGCTGGCTGAATTGAATTACAGCCAGAAAGGTTAACCGAAAGGCGAGAATTACGTCGCATTCCCCCGTCTGGATGGACGGGGAACGCGCGCGACATACCGCTTGAGTAAAGGATCGGCCGACTTGAGGTGATAGAGGGGAAAAGAAAAAACAACCGGGTGCATGTATATTGAAGAAGAGACATCCACAATCCGGATAACGAGCTGCCTTTCTCCCTCCCTCTGCCTCTGTCCTTTCCTCTCTGTATCCACCAATGTCTACATCTCTCCACCTCGCTTCTCTTTCACCAGTCTAGTCTCCCAGTCTCCATATTCTATCTCTCTCTCTCTCCATCTGTCTCTGTCTATCTATCTCTGTCTATATGTCTCTGTCTCCGTCTCTGTCTCCGTCTCTCTTCATCTATCTCTGTTTCGATCTCTCCCATCTATCTCGCTTCTCTCCTTTTCTCCTTCTTACCCCTTCCCTTTATCCCCCTCTCCCTGTCTCCGTCTCCACCTCTTGGTATTCTACCTCTGTCTCTACCTCTCCACCTCACCGTTCCATATTCCTCTCTCTCATTCTCACTTATCTCCCATCCCCCTCTGTCTATCTATTAATCGCGCTGTCTCGGCTTCTCTCTAAAAATATATGCCTCTATCTCTCCATCTCCCCCCGCCCATTTCCTCTTCTGCCTCCCTCGGTCTCTCTGTCCCTCCGCCACTCTCTGTCTATCTGTCTGTTTAGTCTCCTCCCCCAGTCCCCCCTCTCTATGTCTCTCCCTGGTAATGCACCGTCTCAGTTTCCTTTGAGCGTACGTCACATCAAGGAACTAAGTTCACCCGCGACTCTTTAAGCACAGTGCATCCCGGGGCAGGCGCGGCATGGCTTGGTGCTTGCGACCTCTTTGAAGGGCGAGGTGCCCGTCGCTCTCTCGGCTGGAATCGGTACAGTGCACCGTGGAATTATTCATGAGCAACCCCTCCATACACATGCATAGACACGGCAGCCGAGGTGCTGGAACACGCGGTCCCAGATATCCAGTTAACCCCCCCCCCCCATATTTATTTGATCGCCAGATTATGTTCAGGTATCTCGAAGGTCAACCGTATACATGACAAATTGGTAGACGATACCTCAGATGACACTACGCGACCGAATTAAGAGAGAGAGAGAGAGAGAGAGAGAGAGAGAGAGAGAGAGAGAGAGAGAGTGTGGAGAGGTGGGGACAGGGAGAAGAGGGTGAGCCAGAAACATGAAGACATGCAGGGGAGAGATGGACAGACAGACAGAGGGAGAGAGAGAGTGTGTGTGGAGAGGTGGGGACAGGGAGAAGATGGTGAGGCAGAGACATGAAGACAGGAACGGAGAGAGACGGACAGACAGACAGACAGACAGAGGGAGAGAGAGGTGGGGGAGAGAGGGGAGGAAAACAGAGACTGAGAAAACAAATGTGGCCCGACACAAATTCCTGAGGAGGACAAAAAGTCTGAACAGATTTTCTGTGTCAGTTATAATGGGAGGTTCGGGGATGCCAGTGACCCATTGCTACGTCATCCACGTAATTAGAATATCACTCACATCGGCAGACAGACAACTGACATACACAAGATGCTTGCGCGGGTTTTCTTTTTTTCGGGATCTGGGGAAGGCCATATTGCTTAACGCAAGAGAGTGATCAATCAACCAATACATGTCCATTCTTATCAATCCCATTATGGACGCAACGTGATATCGTACAAATGGGGTTCAGTGCTGGACGGGTAGAGGAACTGTCACGGAACGTCGTTGTGTGAAACCGGGGGAAAGGGGAGTCAGAAAGATCGCTGAAAATGCGTTCATGCAACAGCCGTTGACTCAGCTCGGCTAAGCCCAACCCCCCACTCTGATACAACTCGTATAAATCAGTTTTACGGCGGTAGAGGAGCATCGTCGGCTGTGGTCTATCTCTGTGGAACAGTTCGGATACGTTGCCCGCAAGCGCTGCGGTCGTCTTCTGATTCGACGAGGTGGTTCGGTTGTCTTGACTCGCGCTCTTTCTCTGACGGGCTGGCTCAGGCACGTGGGAGCTGAGCAGTGCAAGGGCTGATCTACACGGCGGGGACGTAGCGCGGGAGATCGGCTGAGCCCCGATGCCGAGATGAGAGGTCTTACGCCCGTCAAACGCGGCCCATTGTGCGGACCCAGCGGGTCGAACATTGCCGCTCCGGTAATCTCCTTGTTTACCCGGCGTAACCCATGTTTGGTCCAGGTTAGCAACCATTGTTCGTGGGCGCTGCCCCCCTACTAAGCCCCCCTATTCAGGTAGGGGAGGGGGCGTACGGGTCGGAGCGAGAGGCTACCACCCGTTTGGCCCGAGGCTGAAGAAGCTGCGGACGTCAACGCATTTGTAACGGTGCACCGTTGCTGCATAGCGAAGGTAATCCCCGCACTACGATTACACGAACAATAACTTCATCAGTATACAGTTTGGTTAGTCGTTCGCAGGGCGCACAGGCTGGTCACCGCTGCAGTTGTAACGTCACTCCTACGTCTTGTATTGTTGTTGTTGTTGTTCTGGCGAAACGATCGCAGGTTTTTTGTTGTTCACTTGGAGGATACCAGCATCATGTTGCCAACCAAAGCATAATTTGGCCGCATTGTGGGGAGTTTAGACAACACCATTCAATGCGTTAGGGTCGTCACTCTGGCACAGGATCGAGTCTTTTAATCGACACCGAGGAATCGCTCGGCAGTTGTGGGAAAATCTACTGCACCGCAGTCGCCCATCGCAGATCTCCTCACGCCGTCCAGCAAAGGAGGACGAGGAGTTCACAAGTCGGTGTTTGTGAAATCGAATGGCAGTCACACCCGAACTGGACGAGATGTCAGTGAACAGTAACGTATAACCGTCCCTAGTTGGATAATTCGACTGTTTGAAAGGGCAGAAATCTTCGTACTCTGAATTTTGTTTCCGAGTGGAGGGAAGTATGGACGTCAACGACACGGAGGCGCCGATGGAGGAGGCGGCAGGGGGACGTTCGGTGGCCGCCAACGTGATCATCGGCATCGTGCTCTACTCCATCACCATCTGCTCCATCGCCGGCAACATCCTGGTCATAGCGGCCGTGCTGAGCCTTCGCCGACTCCGCTCCTCCGTCACCAACTACTTCATCGTGTCGCTGGCCTTCGCCGACCTGATGGTATCCGTGCTGGTCATGCCCTTCGCCGCTGTCTTCGAGATTCTGGACTACTGGCCCTTCGGGCTGGCCTTCTGCGACGCCTACCAGGCCTTCGATATCCTATCGGCCACGGCCAGTATCCTGAACCTGTGCGTGATCGCGCTGGACCGGTTCATGGCTATCACCTCGCCCTTCACCTACTACGCCCGGATGAACCGGCGGACGGCCGGCGGCCTGATCGCCACGGCCTGGGTGGTGTCCTTCCTCATCAGCGTCCTGCCCGTCACCCTTGACCTGCACGAGGACGCCGACCTGCGGGCGAGCGGCTGGTACAGCACCCCGGACTTCTGCGTGCTGTCCATGAACTCCACCTACGCCCTGGTCTCCTCTCTAGTCTCCTTCTACATGCCGGCTGCCATCATGATGTTCACCTACGCCCGCATCTACGTGGTGGCCCGCCGACAGGCCCGTCAGATCGCCGCCTACGACACCTCGGCCAACCGCCTGAAGGACGGTCGCACAAACCAGAAGTCCATGGCCCGTGAGCGCAAGGCGGCCAAGACGTTGGCCATCATCATCGGCGTCTTCATCCTCTGCTGGCTGCCCTTCTTCGTCGTCAACATCATTGACCCTTTCTGCGGCCACTGCATGCCGCCGCTGCCCGTCAAGATCTTCGTCTGGCTGGGCTACGTCAACAGCTTCCTGAACCCGCTCATCTACGCCCAGAACAAGACTTTCAAGCGGGCCTTCAAGGCGGTGCTGGGCTGCTACCAGTGCCGTGGCATCAACCCGCGCGAGATGGAGACCAGCGATGAGGACCGCACGGCCGTCTCGCGCGGGCACCGGCTCCAGCCGTCTCCCCAGCCCACCTCCAAAGCCAGCCCCACCGCCTCCAACGCCTCCGAGGTCTACGCCGTGTCCGGCAAGGCTCTGACGGCCAACGCCATGCCGCCGGCCAAGCCGTCCACGGACTCCGGTCCCCCGCGGGACCCATCCCCGGCCCCTGCCCCAGCGCCGGGCAGCACCGTCCAACTGCAACCCAACGGATCATTACCACCGGACCCCAACGATAATACGCACAAGTGAACACTGGTATATAGATCAGATGCACATAGTTGTTTTAACCTTGTTTTTGGTTTTGGTCCGTCTCTGTATTTTTGTATATATTGTTTTTGAATAGACTTAAGATAGAGATATGCGACTAATATATTGCTATCATGTGAAATAACAATGTTTTATTTTTGAGAGTATCTTTTCACCAAATAACATTGCACGCTTCCCCATGGGAGCCGTCCTGGCGCCTAAAGCCGCAAAAAAAGAAAGGGAATTTCTTCAGAATTGAAACATTGTCTTCTAGTTTCCACAAAGAGGAAGGTGGATTACCGATAGATCCGTTCATAGATTTGTTCACTATGGCTTAGGATAAGACTATGATGGACCGTCTTCAATCGGCTGAAAACGCAATCGGTCCTATCAGTATTAAAGCGATATAGGTGACCGTACATGTATCTCTTCTTGAAAGACAGTGTGCATTAAAACAAACCCGCTCATGTTTCATCCGATATTCATGGTTGTTAGTGAGGTTGCCTGTATACACAAAAACACTGACAACAATATTCCCTCCTGACATCGCTATCATACCGTCAGGAGTACTCCCGATGCACGTGACATCCTTGCTCGTGTTCATTTTGACTGAAACGGTTGTAAATCGATAGTCACAGCAGGGAACCAAATGCAGAACAATTTCCCCTCACAAAGGGCCAAGTATTTATAACCATTGGGCCGTAACTGCATATCCCGGCCCAGCTGCAGGTTTTCATCAGTAATAATTATTATCATATTTTTTAGAACCACCATGGCATATACCAGTAACGCATTTTACCAGAGGCTGGTCGTGCATTTTCGAAAAACAGGTTTGGCTTTTTTGGCTCGGTCAAAAGGCCGCTTTATAACAGCATAAATTTGGTTAGTTTTAAATCGATTTGATTTTCTGGGGTTTTATGGTTAATTTAACGTCAAACCAATCGTCGGTTTTGAAAATTGAAGGTATGAAGTGCGAACAATTCTAGATTTTTTTTTTTTTCGGGTGATGCAACCAAGCATGTACTGTGCCGATCTGGTCGATTTTCTGGTTCTCGTTTAGATAATGACAATACTATGTATAGCCCTTCCAATCGATTCAGACTCAGACGGTATTGAAGAAGAAAACCTTTTCTGCTAGGGGGTATGCCAGAAGGAGAAACCAGAACCACACTTCCCATGTACAGGATGTACAAGTACGCAATATGGAACGGGTTAAATAAAAATGCATGCATAAACAATGTTGCGTAGTTTTCAACATGTTTATTTCCTTCATGTCTCTGCCTTTTTGTCGAAAAGATTTGTTTTCTCTTGCAGCAAACTGGTGGCTGCATTGAAAGATTAAACTGAAAATATACAAACAGGCCTAGGGCACCTATGTCTATCATAACCTTTTTTTTCAAATGCAGGAAAACGGTCTTATGGGAATCGACGCGGCGCCAAACTGTTTCCGTCATAGGATTGAGAAAAGCTGAATGGGGAAAAAGCAAACTTTGACTGGGTCGAGATTCGAACCTTAGACCTCTGGGTTGTTGTTTTTTGGCGTACCAGCGCTCCGGTTGTAACGATGGTAGGAACGATGGTACGCAAAACAAGAGTTATCGGGTTCGAATCCCTGTCAAGTCAAAGGTGTCTTTGCCATGTTTTGATTAATATCTTTCAATAAGTGTCGAGGGCCAGACGTTTAGATACTATCAGCACCTGTCACAATGGAAATCTTCAATTGTGGAAGGTCCTATGCATATGCTGTATAATTTGTGCGATATGCATTGGTATTCATGGAGTTCGTAAGCATGTTGGAGCATTTATTGTGCATAAATGAATGGATATGTTTTATGCAAACTCGCGACCCTGGAAAAAGGAAGCTATATTGGGACTTGTTTTGGGCACCAGCATGAAATATTCCACAACACGGCGACACTGTCTAAACCAAACAGACCTAGGTGCAGGCGTTTTATTAGCATATTTCCTCGCCGCGTTTTTGGCAGTACACAACACCCAGCGGGTATGCGCGTGCTTATCGAAAACCCGCCGGTAAACAAATATCGCTGAGAATTTATGGCGATGAGTGAGAGACACAACGTTGCCTTGGCGACGCTCACCGATACTGACTCATGAAAAAAAGGAGAAACAAGAAGTCTAGGGCTGACAGAACATGAGTTGTCGTTCTGGGAAAAGAAGGACGCGTCACACCTATTTCAGAAGCGCTATCGCCAGCTTTTGTGGAACAGTAACATATATTTCGTGCGTCTCAAATATCCCTCTAGAAATCCCATGGTAAAGAATAGGACACTATCTGGTGTCAGTCAATAGCTGTATACGCTGATGGTTTGTGTGGCGAGTTAGTCTAGCATTGACACAAAAGTGCACCACTGTTTACTCGCACCATGCTCGTACTAAACACGAAATTGTCCACACCGGTCTTTGGCTGCGTGCATAAATGTGCCCTTTACATCACGGGCCCACATTGGTAGATTTATGAGCGCTGTCCCGTCTTAAGTGCTGGTATCTTATAACCCAGCTTCTGATTGGCATGGCACCATATAGATTGCATGGAGTTCAGCGCCCTCTGTTGCAAAAACACATACCGGTAGAATTCACCTAGCAACGTAACCATATTTCAACGGGTGACTGCACGCTATATATAGAGACAGCACATTTTTCTTCACGATAATACAGTTTACGAGGGATGTGGATGTTTCACAATGTCATGAGAATCGGAACATGTTTCGACGGGGGTTACAGCAGCATATGTGGGAACGTGTGTCCGTGTGTTGGTCTGTTGGGGGCGTTTGTGTCTGTAGGCTATTTGTGAAATGATTACGACGTTAGCTTCAAGTAACTACATCACGCCATCATCATGTTTGGAATACACAATGGGAATACACCAATGTGGGAGCATGACTTTGCCCGCAAGACTTGCACTAACAAAACATTCTTGAAATATTTCAAAAGGTACCAGTAGAATTTCCAATGGACAAAGAAGAGGTTACGTAACAAGTGCTCCATATCAAATTAAATAGATCCAGTGAAAACATATCGATAAACTAATCCCTTGAAGTATAGACATAATTTATACGGTACACATTGAGCGTATAGAAACGGGATGAGTATATCAATATGAAACAGTGACAGGGGAGGCAAAACGGTCCATTCGTTGTTAGCCATTTTTCGGCAAAAAAATTAAATACGTTAATTTATAGCCTCGGTAAGTACGATCAATATAAATGCTCATTCAACTGCGTCACCATGACAACGCATTATTTTCGAGATCGAAACTCTCTTTCCAAATGAATAGATTTCAATTCATGTTAATGTCATTTGCATGTTTTGCTATTTTTGATGCCTATCATTTTTGGTTGTCCCTTTGTATGACCGAATAGTGTTGTATTTTAATGTCATTCACCACGACGCTAACATCGTAATATTACGACACTACAAGAAGGAAATTAACTAAACCATGAATGTGTAATGTGTACAAGTGAGAGACTAGAGGTAGAAACCGAATGACATCCATTGCCTGATAAACTGTTCATGAGGTCTTCCGAACAAGTTTAACATTTCATGGCCATCGGAAAGATGCTGTCCGCCTCAACAGGGAGAAACTGTGCATTAAGCGTCTCCCCACTGTACAACCTCATGGCTTCAATATTCAGGAAGGGAATGACTAATCCTCACTTCAATAACACCTCTTTTCTTTCATCTTCCCTGTCCCTTTCTCTTTTAATCTCCCACCTCCCCTTCCGTCCATTTGACCCTCCCCACCCTTTTATTTGTTCTCCCTTTGATCTCCCTTCACTTGGTGTACATCTGCATCCCACTCCCTTCCCTTCTGTCCTTCATCTGTCATGTGTGTCTGGGCTTTCCTTCCCCTGACTGTCTTTGTTTGTGTCACTTTGCCTTTGAGAAAGGTCCTGCTAGGATCGAAACGTCATGCGCTCTAACGTTTGAAGTTTAACATTTCATGTCACACGGATCGGGATGGAATGTGACGGAGGGTTCAATAGCATCGGTTCGCTTAGCTGCGCAGCTCGCGCAAAACAGAGCGGCCTGTTTGCTACAGTGTTTTCATGACTAGCACCTTTACGGTTGTGTCGATGAAGATGGTGACGTAGGCAGTCGGATAGAGACGGCACACAGTTTATATAATGTGCTTCTTGGAGGGTGTCGATGAACCGTGGGACAACTTTGTAAGGGTTCCTTACAAGGATCATTATTGCACTAATCCCCCGGGAAGGCTTGTCCGAAAGGGATAAAGACCACACCGACCTTGGACGGCGCTTAGTCAGAGGGTTACTACCCCGGGCCCCATCCCACTCCCACTGTCCCGACTTTCTCACGCCAGAAGACCTCGTGAGCAAAAAGTCAAACATCTTCTGTAAACGGTTGGTCGCCTGTTTCTTGGTAGGGCTTGGGGGTGACAATACCAGGTCTGTCTATAGGCCTAAGTGGCTACCGTTTGCTCAGGGGGCCGGGGTGGGGGTGAGGGATCCACTCTCCAAACAAAGAAGTGCTCGGACGTAGTTCGGGGTTGTTTTGGCGGAGTGCCATCGTGCCAAGTGGACCTTTCCGCTGAGAATGTCCTTAACCACTTCATACCGAGCCACTATTTCAGTTCTGTCTTTCAATGTTCGGCCATTTTCAGAATTCGTTGTCAATCGGTAACAATAAATACCTGTGAAATAAATATGAGTACAAGCAAGTCACAATCAGACGTCTGTGTGGCTTTTGTCATACTATACGTGCTGGGGTTTTTTTCTGGCAGGCTGAACATATAGTCTTCGTTAAAACTTGGGCAATATTGGGCACGGCGAATAGCAACACCATCGACGCTCCGAATTCGAAAGTCCCAGCACAAAGTGGTAAGACCTTTCCCACATCAGAGGTGAGTTCAACCCGCGTTGAAACAATGACCGTCCCGGGAACAATGTGATGTCTGAGGGTTTTTCAACCAATCCCGGGTTCAATCCGGCATACTATTTTCCCATCTGAATCGCACAAACCGTGGTTTTTTTTTACAATCCCTGGGCAAGTTCAACCCCATCCTCACCATCACGAGAGATTCACATTGGACTTAAAACAGCTGGCACCATCGCACTCTCCACCGCAATGGCCTTAGTGTCTACCGTCGATCGGATTGCAAGAGAAAAAAACAACTAAACCCCATGATGCCCAACCCAGTTTTCAATCCCAGGTTGAAAATGTCAACCCTGGTCACGACGTTGAAACCCGCGTGGAAACCAACCTAGTGGTTGGCGCGAGGTTGAAAGTTGTCAGATGTTAATAAGTTGCCATTTTTCGTTCGACCCTGCGACAACTTGCACGCGTCCAACCCGATATTTTTTCTGATGTGAGAAAAAAAATCTTTGATTGAAAATAAGAGGAGAGAGCTGAAAATGAAGTATTTCACGCTAGCTACTTTAGTCCAAAAACAAAATCAAAAAAAAAATCAAGGTTAATGATATTCTCTCCCTTCAGCTTGGAGCCTTCGTGCATCGTCTGAACAATCAGTTACTTGCTAATTCCATAGAACAAATATTACGCGGAAATGAATCTATTATCATCACTTTACACGACAGCTAAGAGAATTTCACTTTTCATTTCCAAGAACAACCGTTTAGTGCAAGGTTTGCGGTGACACCATGTATATCTTCACTTTCAAGAAGTGTGGCTCTGAAAAGAGCCAGTAACTCAACCTTTCGGGTAGTGCGTACTCTGCCCGTCGCCAGGAGACAATGAGTAGGCCTACACACTACCCGAAACGTTGAGTTACCGGCTCTTTTCAGAGCTACACTTCTTGAAAGAGAAGATTATACATAGTGACACCGCAAACCTTACACTAAGTTGTTTTTCCATCATGCCAACCTTCAAGTCGACAATTAGGCATAAAGGCCCTAAGTACTGGAAGTCCTTCCCTATACATAAATCACTTCAAGGCATTCGTAGCCATCCATTATTTAAATCCAAACTTAAATTGAATATTTTCTATCAAATTATAATAGCTCAGATTAATCATCTTACATGGTTACTACTCCGCATTTTCCCCCCGATTAGCAATATTTTTACGGTGTGTTATGTACAGCCTAAAGTTATAGGATCAACTGTTTTGTCATTAGTTTATATTGATTTCTGATAACTGATCACTACTCAACAAGCGAGTCTGCTTTTTGGCAATCCCCTACCGCCATCTCAAACTAGAAAAAAAATTGCCCATAGTGTATAAATATATTTTGAAAAAATAAGTTGATATCCTTAAGTACGTGTTTGTATTTATGCCTTGTCACCTATTGAAACGAGATGTGGTAAAATAATAACGACTGAATGAATGAATGAATACCAGAGAGAGAGATAGAGAGAGAGGGGTGAGAGGGGGGGGCAAGAAAAAAGAGAGAGAGATCTAGGGGAAGAGAGAGATTGAGGGGAAGGGAGAGGGGATAGGGGAGACTGGAGAGTGTGAGAGAGAGAGAGGAGAGAGTGGGAGGGTGGTAGGGAGTGAGAGAGGAGGAAGGAGAGGGAGAGCGAGAGGAGGTGAGAAGTGAGGGAGAGGAGTTAGAGGGGGATGGTGGGAGGGAGAGAGTGGGAATGAGTGTGAGGATAGAGATGGGAGAGGGTGAGGAGAGAGAAAGGGAGAGAAGAAAAGGGGGAGGGAGGGAGCGAGTGAGAGAGAGGGAGGAAGAGGGGAAGAGGGATGGATAAAGACAGGAGAACAAGAGAGGAAGAGACCCACGGGAAGAAAGAGGGAGAGAGATGCAGAACGAAGAGGAGACGATGTAGAGAGAGAGACAAGCAACTGGTATTGACTGATCAAATAACAGGGACATGCAGTTTGCCCTCGTCCGTGAGATCTCGCCATTTGCCGAGCGAAAAAACAAGTTCTTGAAAAATGATTCATCGATCCTTCGTCCGTTTGGAGGCTGAAGTGCGTCGCCGTGAGAACCTTCTTCCCGCGAGGGAAGTGTTGATATTTCTTGCACAGTTATCGACTCGCCGTGATGCTGCATCGAAATGAGCTCACCAAAACAGCCGAGAACGGGAGAGAGAGAGAGAGAGAGAAGGATAGAGAAGGATAGAGAGAGACAGAGAGAGAGAAAGAGATAGAGGAGGAGGAGAGAGAGGGGGAGAGAGAGAGAGAGAAGGATAGAGAAGGATAGAGAGAGACAGAGAGAGAGAGAAAGAGAGAGAGAGAGGAGGAGAGAGAGGGGGAGAAAGAGAGAAGGATAGAGAGAGACAGAGAGAGAGAAAGAGAAAGAGAGAGAGAAAGAGAGAGAAGGATAGAGAGAGACAGAGAGAGAGAGAAAGAGAGAGAGAAAGAGAGAGAGAGAAGGACAGAGAGAGACAAAGAGAGCACACCGCGATGAATTCCACGAGACGTTAGTCCGGCATTAGTCGAGGGAGCACCGCGCCCCAATAGGACGGGGTCGATGCAAGAACACATTGCAAACATCGTACGAGAATCCATTTTCTGCGTTCCGATCGAGGAGGGTGGGGGCATCTAAATTGGTCTCGACGGGGTTCTGACGGTATTGTACTTCATGTCTGGCAAGTCGAGCTCTCACTTAGTAAAGCCGGTTTGCACCGAGTTTGTTTGCATGGGTCACGTTGCCCAACAACATTCATTCCGTTCTCAATTCATCGAAGAATATTTGTTCAGTAAACTTCCTCTTCCTACTCCTCATCCTGCTCCTTTTTTGTCTTTTTCATCAATTAGGTCATTGTCTGACTGATGACGAAATAGCAAAGCCTGAATGATCAACCGTTACCTTCCACCTTCTCTCAACCGGGAGAAGTACCCCCTCCCCTCCACTTAAAGCAGCCCAACTTGTCATGTGTTACTCGAATCGATCGTCCCCGTTTCCTTTCGAATGGCCTTTTGACTTCAGCCGATCAAAGCGGCGGGCTAGCCGGTCGGCGCCTACCGGGGCCGGAGCAGCGTGAGCCCCGCGCATCCCGATCGCTCACCGCCGCCAGGATTCTGGGTCAATACTTGCCTTGCCTTGGAGGTCACCTTTTCACGGAGCCAAACGTTCACTATGTCTCTCTTTCGTGCTCTCTCCTTTCTCTCTCTATCCTCTCTATATCTCCCACTATCTCTTCGTCTCTCTCTCCTGCTCTCTCTCACCCTCTCTCTTCCTCCTATATCTCTCTCTTTCTTGCTCTTTCTCTTTCTATCTCTCTCTCTTTCATGCTCTCTCCCCTCTCTCTCACCCTTTCTCTTCCTCCTCTATCTCTCTCTTTCTTGCTCTTTCTCTCTCTCTATCCTCTCTATATCTCCCACTTTCTCTTCGTCTCTCTCTCCCGCTTTCTCTCACCCTTTCTCTCCCTCTCTCTATCTCTCTCTTTCATGCTCTTGCTCTCCCTCTCTCTCTCTCTCTCTCTCTCTCTCTCTCTCTCTCTCTCTCTCTCTCTCTCTCTCTCTCTCTCTCTCTCTCTCTCTCTCTCTCTCTCTCTCTATCTCCATCTCGCTCTTTCTTGCTCTCTCCCTCCTCTATCTCTCTCTATTTCAAGCTCTCTCCTCTCTCACGATTTTACTGCTCGGCTTCTACGCTGCGATTGTTTCCGTTCGTGCATCAAATCAATTTGCCCTCTTCCCCACGGGGATGTTCGTCCATCCGCCCCGTCCATATTATCATTGCTCTGTCATGCTCGGCAGAGCGAATGCAAAAACGGCGGATGTCAATGAAATGGAAAGCAGTGAAGGAGGAGGGTGTTAGGAGGAGGAGGAGGAGGAGGAGGAGGAGGAGGAGGAGGAGGAGGAGGAGGACGAGGAGGACGAGGAGGACGAGGACGAGGAGAAGGAGGAGGAGGAGGAGGACAATTGGAAGGAGGGCAGGAATGGAAGATGGAGAGGACATTGTTTGTTTAAGATTGATTGTTTAGATACGGTAGCTGACCGACGGTTTATAATACATTATAATATTTTATGTTTTGGGTTTTGGAATACAAAGACTTCACCAGCTGGTTAGAACTATCTATAATTTGTTGCCAATATTAATGTTACACACATCTGGTTAATAATTGTCACTATTATCTCAGTGATATCCGCTGTACCCCAATGCTTCCAACAGAAAGCACGCCATAGTATCTTGCCTATAGCCAATAGACTGTACAGATCACCGTTGCTCATTAAAAGACACGCATTCCAAGTACATAGGAAAGCAAAGACGTCCAGGACCAAGATTTGTATAATATAATGTTAACGGCCGGGGAAGGGACGTTGCAACCTGACTATTCCAGACCTGAGCCGTGCTAGTTAAACCATGGAGGACCTCCATGGAGGAGTCTCATTCGACGGAGATGCACGCGCACGCTGAAAGGAAACGCACGGACCGTTCGCGTTAACGACCCCAGGGCGCGAGCTTGTAATGAGCAAAGCGGCGCCCACGTGCATCTACGCGTGAGGTGAGCAATGTCTTCGTTCACATCGTTCCTAGAGCTGTCACCGGGAGACGGCGGAGAGTCGCCCGGGCAGGCACGGGGTCACTCTGATGAGGGCGACCTCTCTGCCAGTCGTTAATTACTGCGCCTGTAGAACAAACAGTGATGCGGCTCTAATCCCGTCATTGAGGACCGCCCGCTTTGCTTTATGACCGGAACAATCAGAGAACCACCGACCATGATCTACGCCGTGATTAACAAGCCTATCCACAACCCTCCTTCCTATACCTATAACCACGCCTCTTCTAAAACCCCCACAACCAGAACCACACAACCACACGGCGTTACCACAAACCTAGTATTTCCACCACAACCACCACAGCCATCACGGTCACCCTCTCCATCGCCAGGTCCCTTTCCCAAAACCCGGCTTAGGCTCGGGCTCCGGATTTGTCTTTCTTACTTTCGTCCATTTCAAAGTGCAAGACATACAAACTTGGCAGGACTTTGGCTTTGTTTTGTTACAGGCCTATTTAAAAAAGGGATCCAAAGAATCCAAAGGAACCCCAATCTGTGTTTTCAGCTTTTGGGTGACAGAGACGAAGCCGGAGCCGAAGCCTATATAAGCCGGGTTTTGGAAAAGGGTCTTCAACCAGCGCTAAACAAAAACAAATTGGAGCGGAAACCGCTTTGTGAATGGCGCCCTCCGCGAGACTCAGACGAGGCACTCGGAGCTTGCCTCCTAACACCCATCCCCTCCATCGCTTCCAAGGTCGCTGCCCGCAGGTACCCGTCACTGAGCCGTCTTTCAAAGCCCCGGATGTTTTCGACATTTTCCTATCACTCCCAAACAATAGAGAACTTGACATTTCGATCCTAGCAGGATCTTTTCTCTTAATTTTGTAACGTTTCATTCTCGCAGGTCACTGGCGAGCCGTCGGTCCCTGTTGAACAACGAAAGCTCGCTTCCGTTGCATTCAATACGAATCGCCCTTCTCTAGCTCTATAATACTAGTCCCGGACACCCGTTCTGTGGCCAATAGAACATCTTGATAGATCTCCCCGGAGAAAATTGAAAATTCGACCTCCATAAAGCACGAACAACCAAGATGGGCACATCTAAATTAAATGAAATTTGTATTATCAAATGTATCCGCGGGTAATAACGTCATAAGGCTATAGTGGCAGCCGTGGAGTGTCTTTTTTTTCTTCCAAATTGGTTTCCAATCAACGGTGGGAACAAAAACATGCCTATAACTACGACATTTAGTGCGGGCAGTTGCAGAATCTCGGGTTCGTTCGTACTCCTTTTTACAAATTACATTATGAATAATATAATGATTAGGTCTACCCCAAGACATATTGAATTTCCTCGACCATCCTCATCAGGTTTCGTATAATAGTCGCTTTGTCAGATTGCCAATGGCCTTGGTGGGTGTATCTGTGGATCAATGGTGGAGAGGGAGAAACATGGGCAGACGGTGTGGGAAATTTATCCCGACAGCCACAACGGCCGCGGTAAAATAATGGACGCTGCACGCAATGAGTTCGGGAAATGTGAAACTTTGCCAGGGCAATGTGTTGCTGCATCAAGGTGAGGATGGTGATTGGGAGCTGATGTTAGAACACGAATGGTTGGTGCTGATACTAGTGACAGAACGGGTGGTGGTGGAGCTGACGCTTTTTTTTTCTTTTTTTTGCCGGGGTTGATTTATCCCCTGCTTTCCCCCTTTGCAACAATACTGTGCGGTAATTGGCCTATATAAAAAAAAAGTAAGGCCAAATGACCAAAATAATTAGACAAAAATGACCAAATAGATTAGGAGGGTCTGACGTTTTGATCCTAGCAGGACCATTCTCAAATGCAGAATGCCTTCGTGTGCTTTTGGTGTTGTTATTATTGTTGTTGTTGCTACTGTTTTTGCCGATGTGGTTTTGTTTATTCACAAACACTGTTTTGTTGCCAATTTCAAAGGGCTGACTCAGCCGAGGTCAACGCTATAACTATTCATTCCGCATAACAGGATGCTGATGCAAGGCCAATAGCAGACGTCGCTGGGCGGGTACGAACACGCGGCAAAACCAGCATCATATCAGTTTCAACCTTATCATGTAAGCAAACGAACATTACGATGTTTACGGTTGGTCGTATCAGACCAGACTATGACGAACACAGCGCGATGGGGGAAGGGAGGGGAGGGTTGGTAAATGTGACCGTCCGCGGACCAAGCAAATTGAACCCCGATGAACCAGTCAGTTAGCAATAAAATAATGCACCAAAATAGATCGCCGTGCACTTACTGCTATCAAGGCCACATTTTTTTTGCTCGGTTTTTGAATCAAATTGGTCTTGACGGAATGGTTACTGCCATAGACAATAATTATAGCAGCGACATCGGTTCAAAAATAGAATCGTACAACACTATCTGTACGTGGGTGGGGTTGGGGGTGAGGGGAACGAAGTGACCAAGGCCGTACAAGAGGGGTAAGTGACTGGTGGGTTTGAGAGGGGGTTGTCCCTGCACGATAGGGAGCTTGTTGCATGTGTGTGCTTGTAATCATGCCATTCGGTGCATCGGTGCATTGTGTCTGATTCATACAATGGTCATCGTGAGTTAGGAAATGTATTAGGGGGCCTACACTATGCCTTGCTGAATGCTGTTCTAGTTACCTATTACTTATATTTCCTCTGATCTGTTTTCCCCCAGTCATAACATTGCCCTGTTCGGGGAGGTTGGTATAGATCGTGCGCTCTCAAGCCTAGTGGATAAACCCGATAGCGTTACAATAGGGGTGGGATGCGCCGATACATATAGGGACCAAGACCATGATTTAAAACCGTAAATAATAAACTGCACGGTGTATAAATCAGCCTGTGATGGGAGCAGTTCCAAAGATGAGAACCGCTCTGCAAACGGAGAGGGGAGCCCTTAATGCCACGCCTCATGACGTCGGCCAATCATTTTCCTAAATGAGCGGGAATCCGCGGAATGCGCATTAAGAGCACACGTGGCTATTTAGTCGTGCACCGGAAAATGTCACCGGCTCGGTTGGGTTGTGCGCGGCTTGCGGGACGCCGGGGCTCGCTCTCATTCTCAGGGAGGCTGTGCTCGGCGTATAGGCACATAGTTACACGCTACCGTCTGGTAAGGCGGTAAACATGTAACATTTCAAGCGAAATGGAGCATTAGTCAATCTTTCTCGCAATCGTTACATGACCGTGTCTGCATAGCGCAGCACTGATGGAATTGTGTCGCCTGTTACTTGCGACGGGCAGACCACAGACTGTCCGAAACGTCGAGTAGCCTGCTCTCATTGTAGCCACACTCGATCACCATTGTAAGAAGACCCCCTCCGTGCCCCTGTCCGATTCAACCAATCGATTCCAACCCATGTCTTGACGGCATTAGCATCCTCTACGATACAGTTCCACGGAGTAGGTCATTTATTCTATGCGTTTTTCATCCATACCGCAGTCAATGGCTGCAAACGGGTTTTGAAAACTTCAACTGGAGACGTGTCTGATACAACGACATTCGGCATTATAAGAAATGAGTAAATCAATAACCGTTTTATTTCATGTGTGTATTATTTGGGTCGACTTATTCTATACTGCCGTGGGCCATTGGTTGAGCCAATCAGATTATATGTTACAGTGCTTTGATCTGTTGTTCATTTGAACACACTAATTGTTTGATTTTCACACACACAAAAGGGCCAAGCTGAGTGAGCCGATCTGTGCACAAATGAACGTTGCACGCAGTCATGGAGTTGCCACGTAAATGGACGCAGCAGCAGGGATAGGCTTCGGCTGAGAGACGTGACGTAAAGACAGACGAGGAATATAGATTTATTTCCAATTAATCGCAAGAGGAAGCAAGGGACTTGTCCCGGTGGTAAATTAAACTCGCCTGGATGGCGGACCAATAGCGCACAGCCGGCGAGGTGAACGAGGCATCGGCACGGACGAGGAGGTAGGCACAGCCAGGCACGCACATAATGGGCAGAGGGGGCCTTGGGAGTAGGACCTGGGAGAATCCTCACTGCGGTGATGTACAAGGGCTCGAGACAGGGCGGCAAGGGTATCTCGTCCAGATGTGCGCGTGGTGATACGCGTGCAGCGACCTTGCGAAGCGAGCGCAGGTTTGGGGCTGCTCCGGGCAAGGCATTGAGGTCGGGATCGGACTCTGGAATGGGGTTGGGGTTAGGGTCGGGCTTGGGCTTGGGCTCGGGCTCGGGCTTGGGCTCGGGCTTGGGCTTGGGCTCGGGCTCGGGCTTGGGCTTGGGCTTGGGCTTGGGCTCGGGCTTGGGCTTGGGCTTGGGCTCGGGCTTGGGCTTGGGCTTGGGCTTGGGCTTGGGCTTGGGCTCGGGCTTGGGCTTGGGCTTGGGCTTGGGCTTGGGCTTGGGCTTGGGCTTGGGCTTGGGCTTGGGCTTGGGCTTGGGCTTGGGCTCAATCCCGGGGTGGGGCTCGGGGTTTAGATTTGGGTTAAGATTGGGCTGTACGGATCGGGCTTGAGCTCGGGCCTGGACACGTCCTTGGAGTTGGTCTTTGGCTCGGGTCTGAGTGTTGATGGTGTGACTGATGGTCGGGCTTCACGTTGAGATTAGGATCCGGCATGGGCTTGAGCTAAGGCTTTGACTGAGCTTGGGATGGCTCCTGTGCTTCGGGTTGAGGTTTGGCTTGAGTTTAAGGTCAGTCTCTGGTTCTGGCCTCAGCTCGGGCATAGACAGGGACTTGGGCCTGGGCTTGAGAATGACCCATTCATACTCGACCCACCTTGTCAATCCCGGAGGCATCATTTCCCAACTCTGAGTACCCTTTATGTGGCGTTGCGATGGCAACGTCTCGATCGACTTCCGTGGTGACCCATCCCGCTTTCAACTTCCCATGCCCTGCAACGAAATCCTTCTCACGGGTATTTACAAAAACACACATGGAAAGACCATTAAGTGCTCTCTGTATTACATCTGTTCGAGAGCCCCTTGTAAACACATAATGATATCCCATGGAGCAGGCCAACTCATTTCAATTACTTCGCCTCCATGCATTGTGCCGAAGAAAAAAAACAAGCGACAGCAGAATGGCTTTGATCTAAGTACGTCAAAGGCACTCGCAGCGATGTGCTGAATTTTGGCCATCCCTAAAAACAATCAGAAAAGAAATTGGGTCTACGTGACAGGATGACAGCCAAAGTAGCGCGCTCTAATATCTTGGCACTAATAGCTAGCTCGACACGAGGCGGAAATTAGGAAGTGAAGGGCGACGGCAAGACCAAATCAGCTAAAAAATGAAAGAAAGATCAAAACGGAGGAAAGACAGAGAACGTCGGGAGAGAGAGAGTGTTGCATCAGGAATCCTCGATAAATCAGCCAATCAGCGGAGATGGAATGGCCGGGTCCCCCCGGTGTCTCCGATTAAAAACAGAAGCCGGGCGATGTGACCGATCGCTGTGGAGGAGGGCTAGGGACACGGGGGAGGGGGGCGGGCTCTCCTAATCCCAGGCATCTGCGAGGACATCGAGTCCTGGCCCGTCTATCCCCCTGAAGCAAGAGTTTCCGAGCTAAACGTGGGTGCAGCAGATCTGTAGGCCCGCCGCGGCTGACGAACCCCTCCCACCTCCCCCTCCCCCTCCCCCCTCTATTCCCGGGCAGTCCGAAAAGGAATGTCATTACACATTGCTGTCATAGTTGTGCCGTGCGGTCACGCGATGCGGGATTTAGGAGCAGGGATCGGCGGAGGGGATATCGGGAGCGAGCGGTCGGGCTCTTCCCGTCTGACGGGATATGAGCTCGGTCAACCGTCCGTCGCCGACCATCGGGCCGGCACACCGAGGCCCGGGCCTGCGCCTGTAACCAGAGGCTTGATTTTGTTTCTCCTCGCTCCTGCCTGTACAGTTGCTCCATGGATTAGGTCAAGAATTGGAGCGACGCTGCCCGGAGGCATCTTGGTGTTTTTCGGGGACTGCTTGTGCTGCGTGTTGCTCGTATGGTCACTGTGGTTGTTGCCGTGGTTGATCCTGCAGTTGATGTAGTTATTTTGGTTGCTATGGTTATCATGGTTGCCACGGTTGTCATGGTTGCTAAGTTTACTAGAGTTGCTGTGATTCTTAAGGTTCCAATGGTTTCTATGGCAAACAGCTTACCAAGCAGACTTAAGTGACGAATCTAGTTAAATTGGACATCATGACGTGTCGATCTTTGCTCGACATTTCTCGACTTTGATATAATTTATGTACTCTGGTTGCCATAGTTACATTGTATGCTGTCATTGTTACGGCTGCTATGGCTGCTGCTGTTGTTATGGCTTTGCGGTTGCTGTGGTTGGCGTTGTTGCTAAGATTGCGACTGTTTTTGTGACTTTTTGTCGCAATGGCTCTTTACTGTTATTGCGCGATCCTAGCAGGACCTTTGAGAAAAGGTCCTGCTAGGATCGAAACGCCAGGCCCTCTAACTGTTGAGATGTGTCTTTAATCATTTACATATCTATACCAGGCCATCTACGAGAATATACCGAGGTCTCGGTTTTGCAAAGGTCACGGCTGATCTTATTCCATGCCGGTATATATCAACTTAGGGTCGCCGAGCAAAGTGTGATGCAAACCACGCGGGGGTTTCTTCCGCGGCGGAGATTGAAACCTGAGCGTCTATAGTGCACTCCCGCCGGATGACTAGAGCAGGGGATCCAAAAGGGGGGAGCCACGATGAACGAGAGTGCACAGAGATCGTGCGTCCAGATAAAGTGCTGATTGAATGCGTGCACCTAGGATGACCGCAATGCATGTGCACGTTACGTCGTTAAACCACCCCGCACGTCCAGAAATGAAACGCCCATTCGTCCGCAGCTCAACAGTTCGCGGGCTCCCTGTCGGGATGAGCTGTCCATCAAGCTATCCGACAACAGACGGAGACCGTGGCGATGTCAAAATGGCCGCAACAACCTCCCGTGACAGCTGCCCCGGGGACAGACCGGTCGCCAGAGGCCATTGGCCCTGTGCCCTCGTCACGCCCTGACGGTAGGGAGCCAATCAAACAAAAATCATCTTCCACGATGCATTCCAGACAAGATGGAAAATATCAAAAGAATCAAATAAAGATAGAGCCGAGACGATTTGATGGCCTACATCGGGTGTTACGTTACACTGCTCGTCCTTTTCACCTCGTCTAAGGGCCGATATAGTGTACGCAGTCCATTAATGACATCGGATTTGATTGTTTTATTCACCTGCTAAGCCCGAAACCAATTAGCTGGCATGCGGCCGCCACATGACAAACCGTTTGCCCCGTGCATGATAATATCGAATTCAATTTGGCTAGCACATCGTAATTGAATGGAATGAACTAATAAAAAATTATCTTTTCATAAACAAATCCATGGAACACCCTGGGGAATTGCTTGTTCCTAAATTAAAATATAACCAATTAATGTTGGGCCTGACGATTCACATACCAGTAGAACCATTTTCACTGTGTGTTTTTTGAAGTCAGTAAGCAGTTTGAAACATATGTTTTGCTTATACCCTAATTTATTTTAGATTATATGCAGACAACAATGAATTTGTTTTATATTGCTCAACAAGCAGTAGCGGCCTTCGCATTGCCCAGGCGGTGGAAATTTATTTCATCTCATTATGAAATCATTTTAAGATTGGTCTGTAATACGATAATATACAGCCTGCAGTATACAATACAATCTGTCCGTCCGCCAGCCATTACGCACTGATACCACTCAGCGATGTGACTTGTGGGATATCCAATTCCACAAAGGACAAGTCAAAATGGCTCCACGCAGGCTCCTGCATAAAACATGTATTTCCTCGCCTATGTATATAGGCAATGAATGATTTGTAAAGTACGTGTTAGTTGATATGGTCAGATACACGGGCCGTTCTACATGCTCGCCAAGGCGTAATAGGTTGAGGAGTAACCTACATCTGTTCTCTCTCTCTTCCTATCTATCTATATCCCCTTGTATATCCCCCTCTCTATTACCCCTCTCTCTCCCTCTCTCTCCCTCTCCCTTCCCCTTGCTATCTCTATCCCTTCCCCTCTCTCCATCTCTCTCACTCTCTCTCCCTCTGGCTCTGTCTCTGTCTCTGTCTCCGGCCCTGGCTCTGGCTCTGGCTCTGGCCCTGGCTCTGTCTCTGTCTCTGTCCTTTTGTCTCTCTGTCTCTCTGTCTCTCTATATCTGTCTGTCTGTCTCTGCCTCTCTCTGTCTATCTGTCTGTCTCTCTCACCCTCCCTTCCTCTGTCACTGGCTATGTCTGTCTGTCTCTCTCTGTGTCTCTCTCTCTCTGTCTCCCTCACCCTCCCTACCTCTTTCTCGGTCTCTCTCTGTCTCTCTCTCTGTCTCTCTTTCTCTATCTTCATCTCTCTGTCTCTCTCTCTCTCTGTATCTCTATGTCTCTCTATCTATCTCTCTCTGTCTCTCGGTCGGTCTGTCTCTCTCTCTCTCTCTCTCTCTGTGTCTCTCTCTCTGTCTCTCTCTCTGTCTCTCTTTCTCTATCTTCATCTCTCTGTCTCTCTCTCTGTATCTCTATGTCTCTCTCTATCTATCTCTCTGTCTCTCGGTCGGTCTGTTTGTCTGTCTCTCTCTCTCAGTCTGTCTGTCTGTCTCTCTCTCCTCTGCACACAGCCGTGTTTTTCCTCCTCTACTTCCTATCAATAACCGATGCAAGAACAGTGAGGCTCGTATAACCTCCCGGCCACTCTGACCCTGCAATAAATAGCCAGGTCCATTACTCATCTCCTCCCCCACAACTCTCATGAACTAGCCCCACCTCTCCGGTCAGTGCGGGTCGATTTCAACGACAAGCTATTACCATGGGAGTGATTGGGCGCATAGAGGAATTAACACGTTGCCCCTTTAAAGTGTGACGCTTGCACTTAACACTGACAGTGAATTAGCTATTGATTCTCTCTCCGCAATGCCCGCAGTGCGCAGAATCCTTGTTCGATAGAGACTAGTGCGCATGCGTGACAGATGTGATTCACCATCCCGTAAGTAGGCTGAGCGGTGCGGCAGGAAAAGGTTGTTACACCCATGCGGGGCCACGCTGGACGACAATAATTAGGATCATTATGAAGACATACATCGTCATTACCAGACTGACCGAGACGTGGGGCCTTGCATTCGTCCCATTGGACGTGCAAAGTGGTGCAAAACAATCTGCCTACTGACGTCATTGAAGACGTCATAGACCTGTGGACAGTTCTGGAAAATGGTCTTTGTCGGCGATCTGTCTTGGAAGTGAAAGCGATTAACTTAATAACTGGGACGACTGCTTTGAACGGGTACTGCAATTAGTCGACGCCCAGATCCAAGAAGGAGACTTGGTGGAGCTATTGGCTTTTGATTCACACTGACATTGTTATCAACCATCAAGATGGGCGGGCGAATGGAACTGTTTGCCGATATAGAGGGCGCCATGCAAGTACTCCACAATGTTAGCTTTAATGCCAATGTTCAAAATGTTACTTCAATACATTTTTAATGGCCTCTTATTAAGGCTGACTTCTCAAAAGGGAAACCAAATCCCGTTTCCCCTCCTGAAGTGATTTATTCCGTGACAGAACCGTAGTCTTGACGAGTTATAGTATGATGAGTGTCAACAAGACCACATCCAATGTCGATTGATAAGAGCGCCCTCTTTAGTCAAAACTAGGGTCGTACACACACATTCTTAGCTTAACCCGAAGGATTGGAAGAGCTACGGCTAGGGCTATTGCCTTCGCATCTCCGCATATTTCCAATGGGGGAAGGCCTAGACCTAGCTCTAGACGCCCGCTTTGGACACGGCCTTACGCTCAGCACTTTCATGGTCAGGCTATAACTATTTGAACGAGAAACAATCTACGCTTGGTGGCGCTACAACAAAATCACTATCACACTAATGTACCCTACCCTTTACTTGAAAGATTTGCACTTGCCTTCGTGCAAATGGAAGTAAAGAATTAGAAATTCGATCAAGAGGAAATACTCCGTTTTGTTGACCGATTGCTTTTTGTTTTACTTATTTCGACCCCCAGAAAAAAAATCAGCAAGACACATGATCCAGTGCTCCCTGCAATTTCCCGTTTCGTTAAGCGAATGCATCGAACACACTGCAAGGTTAAACGAAGCAGACGCGATCATTATTATTGGAATCATTTTCACGTGCAACACCTGGCAGCACTCGTTACTTCCGCAACTACTTTGACGCTAGTCGGGTCCCCCGTGACGTAACAGTATCCTGACGTCTTTTCTACTAGACGCGGACCTTCTACAGGTTATGTCTAAATTTAATATCAATGGATAATTCATGTATCTCTGTCTAGACGGGCGGTTTGTCAAGAGTCTCATGCAACACTCGCAAGTCCCGTGACATTCACCATGATAACGTAGCAGACAGCTAATTATCTAATCACTGGGCTAAAGTTATCACCCGTCTCGCTCAAAATCAAAAGAACGCTGCCACTATAATTATTTCGCTGGGGATCAGAGTCCAAACATGCAAACAAAGTCGAACGATTACATTGATGACTTAATGTGAGGACTAAGAAATGTAATTTTATCTTTTTGAATTAATCTTTCCATTTTTACCGACACAAACACTTATAAACAGTACTTAAGTTGTCTCTAAAATCAAATCCTGAAAATAATTCCTTGACAGATCCTCCGATCCATCCTCTGATCGTTTTTATCCTCTGTGATAGGCCTGCAGCTGGGATCCAAACATCGGGCCCTCTAAGTTTTGCATTTTTGTAATTTAATTCAGTAAACATTAAAATTTACTGAACTTGTACAACTTTGAATCAACTTTCAACAAACGCATTGAGCAAAAAAAAAACATTAATTACAAATATGTTCCTTCTGCTCTTTCCTAGCACACTCTTCGGTCCCTCTTTTCTCCTCTTTTTCTTTCTGACTTTCGATTTTGTTTTTGCATCGGCTTCGCATAAAAACTGCTCGGACACTGGGTCTCCGATCTATAGCCGACTACAGCCGCGACTGCGCAATCAATGCGACGGGGGCACCGGCCGAGATGGCCGGTAGTGGGTTCGGGTGACGCGCGCATGAATACCTGGCGTGTGGAATGAACGAGGTCAACGAGCAAAATGACCCAGTGAGAAAGTCTACGGCGACACCACGGGAGCAACCTCTATTGGGCCATACTCCGTCTAGTCTTGGTTCAAGTCGTTGTTTGTTTTGGATAGCCGAGCATGATCCGGCTTCCTCTGTCTTCAATTCCTGGGCAGTTGCAGTCCACCTTACAATATTAGTTGGTGCTATAAGAATCAAATAAAAAGGCTGCCGGACAGGAACTTAGCGGAGAAACTTAGACTGCAGCGGTACATGGATGTAAAAACCTCTGGTAAAACTTGCCAGCGCTCTTACCACCTGAGCTATCAAGCCCGTAGATGGCGACATCTAAGTCTCTTTGTGGCGTAACTGGCTGGACAGATAGATAGATATGGACGTGCGAAGGTAACACAATCTACGTGATAAGTTGCATCTACCCGAATTCACGCCAACAGGCAGCGGGAAGTATTAGGGAAACCTTCCATCACCATCTCATGTCACTCAGTTCACACGGGGATACAGAACGACCTGTTCTAGAGATGCTTTCAGTACCAGTCAGAGCGCTCTATAGTATTAGTGGGACGTGTTTTTGGCCCTGTTTTCAAAATAGTCTATACACTCACAAAGGCAAACGCGTTCAAGTACAAGTGCGCTCTACTGCCGTACCTCAACCGGTGATGCTTCACGTGGGTGTGTGTGTGTTTCGCAATTCTGCCGGCGACGCGCAAAATGCGTCGGCTCAATGGGGATCAATGGGTCTCCTGGCTGACCGAGAACGGTATCGATTCCCGTTGCTGTTCTCCCGAGACTAAAAGGGACCGTGACCGCGTATATCATGTGTGTGCCTGTGGTGGTTGGTTCTGACCAAATGGTGGCGCCCTAAACATCAGCTCACGGTCAACCCGTAGGCTCTACACGGAACGAATGCTTGCCGTTTGCGCGTCGGTCTCATTTTTCCCGCACGTTGATAGTCATGCCAGTGGTTTGCAGGGGCAGGCTTCTGATCACAGTTTCTAGCACGGCTTATATGTTTGCATGACGGGGACGAAGCCCGAGCCGAAACCCTCCACAGGGATTCGTTAGAAGGGTCATAGATGGGCGTCCCTTTATCTGCTCACTCGGGTATAGTGAAAGCGATAAGTCCATTGCCCATCGCGCGCAGCTGGTTGTAAAACGTTCTCGCACGGGGCACCGCCTGACGTGATATCAGCAATTAGGATCAACTTTACTCGCACGGGTATGGCATTACTGGGCCCCCGTCTCTCGCTTTCTGTGTGCGCTAACTTGATTTGTGTCGATTCTGGAACGAGGCGAGTTGGGTACACGCTGCCTGAATAAATAGCTAGTCGGGGGTACACGGCAGGACGGCAGGATTGCCGACATATCCTGAGGGGTGGGTTTTTACATCGATTGTTTGAGAGGGGGCTGGGACGTACAGACAGGCGGCCGGGTGGGCTTCACTGTCATTCTATGCCACGAATACAACCACTAAAGCTAACGAGAACATGATCAGTAAAGCTGTTCGTCCATAAAGGAAATTTGCTTTCACGATCTGCCTTTGAGAAAGGCCTTGCCGGTATTGAAACCGAACCCGCGACTCGTACTTTCTAGTCTGCACTCAAGAGACACGGGTTCGATTCCCGCCCGAGCTGTCCGAATTGTTTTTATGGGACATCGGGAGACTGATCCTGCTAGGATCGAAACGTCAGGCCATCCTATTTTTGTTTTTCAATTTTGCATTTTGGTCATTTTAGTCACTCAGTAGTTTGGAATAATTATTTGTTTGCTAAAAACCCATTTTCAACGATTGCCACAAAACTGCCTTTTCGTTTCACTTATTTGAGGGCTTGCGTTGTGGGCAGACAGTTCGTTTGACCACAGAGCAAGGATGGTTATACTGCCTGTGCAGCATAAATGCACCCTAGACGTGTATTTGTTTTACACCGCAGCCATGGGTTCTTCGCTGTGGCTGTGCAAATTCGCGCCTGAAAAGAGACTAGCACTGCGTTACTAGATCAGCCAGTGCAGCAGGACATTATCACCAACAGGAAGAGATTTACAATTAATACATCTTACATGTCTGTGTCAAACTACAACTACAACAACAGCCAGTCACATTCCGCCCCTTCAAAAGAAATCCAAACTGGCTGATCTCGCTAAGCAGCACTACACGTGGTCTCTCTTCAAGCGGGGATTTGCAATAAAGCAGCGAACAACCCACGGCCGCTATGTAAAGAAAAAAATACGCCACCGGACAAGCATCACCGGAGACCCAAAGAGGAAACATAAAAAAGAGCCGCAGTTTCCCGGCCAATTCCAGACGACAGACCCACAATAAGACGGCGATTATACTGTGACTGGACAGTGTGAAATAACACCCCAACGCACACACCCACGGCAACCGTTGTAAGTACACTTCAGGCACCAAACCGGTGTGTATTTCCGCGAGGGGGGGGGGGGGCTGTGATTTCTTTTCTCTCTGCCAACTCGAGTTAGCTAGCCGTCGAGTGGCTAAAATGTTGCGAATCCACTCGTTGTGTCGGATTTCGTGTCGAAGCAATTTCAACGATCTTGTGAAATCAGCTTTCTGCAGGACTTGAACTCCCCAACCTCCTTTACTCGTTCGCTAACCGTCCGCCGGCAAGCGAGAAAAAGACGTACCGAGCGGCTCGATGTGGAAATCAAATACATCCGAACCACTCGTCCAGAAAGCGAGAGAGAGTCCGGTACCACGCCCCCCCCCCCATCACCGACCGCTTTCCCTCAATAAGACGGCCGACTTTATCTTCAAAATGTCCCTCTTTGCATCCCAGCCACGGCGCACACACACACGCTAGTCCACTGAAAAGAGTTGTACTATAAATTCTCACGCAGCGCTGAACTGTAATATTATTGATAGCCGCGTTGTGTTTCATTTAGGCCCGTCTAGATTGTTTGCGCGGCTTGACATAATTCTCGCATCAATTACAAGCGATAAAGTAGCCATAAATATGTCAATCCTGTGTCATGGCGCCGCTTAACCATAGAAGACACTACTAAACACGAACGGTTTTATCTCATATTATAATAATATTATGTAAAGAAGAATATGTACTGGCATAATAGAATGAGACCTTCTTTTCTCTGCGGTTCAGAACGTTGGCGGGTTACCCCAAAATTGACATGACAGAAAAAAATGTGGTCCTTCCACAATGAATGTCTGAGAAGAATTTGTACGGTCGTTTGGTATGTGACCATCTCCAATGATGACCTGTACATCATTGGCCAAAGTCAAGACCGAAGATGCTATAGCGCGCGAAGCGCGCAAGATAGCCTACTCTGCGAAAAAAGGGTGAAGTCAATCGGCGGCCATTTTAGTACGCAACGGAGTCCTCTGTCGTCTGCTTTTGGTGCTCCTGAGGTGAAGCGGGAAAGTCACAAAGAGTGACAAAGATACAAGATTGGATGCGTGACCTTTTTGGCCAACGTGGCCTTTCTGCGCTCACTGACCGTGAAATGACTTCAACAATATTCAGCTGTCAAGTCAAAGAGAAGACGATATGTTTCTGTGTTGTTCTATTTGTCAAACAAACCAAGGAAAAAGGGACAGGGAACTTTTGAAAAATTTGAACAATTAGCAACAACAACAAAATTTCTGAACCGCGACTTGAACCCTTGCTGAGCCAAAAAAAAAACCACCTGACATCTGTCCAATGAAAGCGCACGCCCTGTTCACGTGGTTTCCAAAATCAAACAGGACAGGTATTGGTCTCAAGACCTCTGAGGTAGAAATCTCACCAAAAGTTGAGCGCACACGGTGAGCTTTACAATGCTGAGCTAACGGTCTAGAGAGATGTTCAGCTCAGCATATAGCTGTCGTGTGCGGTGTCCTTAGAACTCGAGATTACCGCACGCCATCTACTCATTAGTGGGCTTCTCGATAAAAAAAAAGGACGAACCTCCATGGATCGAACAGATGTTGTTCGGAAGATTCTTTTTATTATAACTGTTGCTTTAGCCCATCCATTCTGATAGCCTCGATTAGTATTTATGACAAGACAGTGCTTACCATGAGTATGATTTATGTTCAGTCAAACAAAAAATGGGCTGGCGCGGAAGAAAGTGACCATTAGAGAAGATCTCTGTCAATATTATCTTCATGATTGAGTCGGCATGATGTAAAAGGGATTTTCCCCCAACATCGTTTTAACACATGGATTATCACGGGGATATTTCATCGAAAGTAATGAAATTATAGCGTACCGATTTCAAACCTCATTGCTAGTAGATCTTGGAGGCGCCAGAGGTTTTTTTTTTTACAGATAATTGAAATTATGATAATTCACACTAAGTGCACCCTATATACAAAATCATCACCGACACTCTCCTTAAAAAAAAATGTTTAAGTAATACTTTCTGGACAAAATATTGATGTTCATGTATATATTTATGTACGAACACATTCAATACTTCTTTGTCTATACGTGTATATGTTTAGCTATACATATACATGGATATAAATGAATATTTGTATTATTTTGTGTATTAGGACTTAATAACTTAAAACATATGACTATATTATAGTGTGTTATTTTCTCCCTTCTGAATAATTACGTATAGGACTATGTAATATAATGTATTTTAATTTATTTGTCTCTTTAATTGCATTCTTTGATATGTTTACGTTTCTTGTCATTGTCTTTCACGGGTAGAGGTACAAAAGCAATTATGCTTCACCTTTTCACCCATACGATTGGTTTGGTATTTTGGTTTTAATTCCTTCCACGCATAAACTTTGTAATTGCAAAACCCAACGGAGGCTTTAGAGAGTGTGGCTCGTATGGGTCTAGTAATACATTATTTAATGAAAGAAAATATATTAATGTCCTGTAACGCAAGTAGAATGGGCGATACCACACCGCGGTACATCAATGCAGAAGAATTCATATCATGGGAAGCCAATTATTGTTAACAAAGGCCCCTGCAATTATAACGACTTCTATATCTAGGACGTACGATGATCGGTTTATGTATACGAACGTGCGCATAATGTGAAGGACAACTTATCATGGACATCAGATGTGGCTGACATGACGAGTTGACAGGCTGAGTTGGATGAAATAGGTATTGCACGACACGATTGGATAGGAACAAATGGAATGATACATTTGTAGCTACATCGAGAGCAGACGGGAATTTGAAACACGACCCATGCAAAGGCGAGGTGAACCTGAGTGGCGCCAAAAGACTTGCGTAATTTACACTGGACTTCACTGGTACCTTGTATAGAACTCAACGATAGCGTAGCGACCCATTGGACGCTACATCGACTTATTAAATCCATCATGGGTGTCACTCAGATCTCTCTCGTTTCTCTTCCACTAAGTGACTCAGTGACTCATAGATCAAACCAACTTGTTATTATTTTGGTTCGACATTTTCTTAACTTTATTCTGACGTTTAATTGATCCGGTTGTGTTTTTGCTTGATGTGCAATAATAGTGTGGTATTTTTTTCTATTAATATGGGAAGTCTCATTGTTCCTGTGGGAAATATGCGCAATGTATTACGACGTTTTTTATGAGATTTTATTTGCAATTGTAATGCATGTTTGCTTGTCTTTTAGTACCGTAATAACAATTGTAGCATTCTTTTGATTTTGCCATTGGCCTACATTTGTATTGAAACATAATGTTTTATGATTGTGTTTAAAAGTACAACACGTCTGCCGATCTCCCTCGTTCTTCTTTTTTTCCTCAGCAGAAACATCTGTTTCTGCGGTACACGCGCCCTCAGAGAGATGGAGAGCCGAGCGCTCAATCCATCACACACGGCTCGGAATTGAAAATGTGAGAGGGTCTCACCGATAATTATCCGCTGGCGAGGTTCGGGACAAGATTAATCACAGCTATGCTTTGTTCAGGCGGCATTTGCCCGTTTTGCACAGGCAATAAAAAAACAAGGAATAGGCGCTTTCCAATAATAGCGGGTGCTTGTATAATGAAGACGGTCGCCTACTCCCTCCAAAGAGACGAATGTTGTATCGATGCTAATTGTCCGTAGGCCAGCAGGCATTCATGACTGCGAAATTTACGAGCTACAACAAACCGTCCACCGGTCCATTTGCAAGTATATACGGCAGAGAAGCCAGAACGACAGGCACACAAACAAACAATAACAAACAAACAGATGGTTTCAAATGCTCCGATATCGGGCCGGTGATGCAAACAATAACCTACACTGTTTTCCAAAGTCTTCCAAGTTTTGGATCCTAATTTCGTTAATTTTGCCGTCGTATTCGCTGGAAATCACCCTCACAATGGTCACATGGCGGTTGATAGCTGTCGTTTACTTACGAGCAGCCACAAGGTAATGGACAATACAGACAAACCGTTTCTACATATCACAAATTAGTATGGATTTTATGGAATTAACCTACTGTACGTGCATAGTAACCTTTGGTGGACAGAACGGACATTTGCTACCTTGGAACTGGATTTATATTATTTCTTTCTCGTTATCACCGCATCCTATTTGAATAGGTTCGATATGACGTCATCGAGGAGGTACGCTATTGGCCAAAGGTCAACAGTAGGCGGCGCTTTGGCCTAGCGGGGGTCGTGCGCGTGGAGGGCGGTGCGCATGACGTAATGCCGACATGGCCTCGCCTGCTATGAACAATGGTGAGCCGGTGAAATCTAACCCTAACCCTGACCCTACTAAGGCTGTGACCAAACTACGTCTCTGACCCAACTATGTCTCTGCCCCTACTACGTCTCTGACCCAACTACGTATCTGACCAACTACGTCTCTGACCAAACTAAGTCTGTATAGCAAGACACCCCGTGACAAATAGTCACTCGGAAACTGAAGTTGGGTGTATTGTTGGGGCCATGAATTTGGTTGGGATGCTGCACGTCTGAGTGGGCCTAGATGATACAAGAGTCGGTGTCGAGTGGTGGACCATAGTACCTGATGTAGTCCGTACATGGCTACCCAGTTTGCCCCGATGCCGCTATGTACATATTGAATCAACAACCACGCTATATACATCAAATCGCCTATTGTGCGTCGTTGTATAGGTGGCTTTCCCATCGGTGAACATTATGTCAGAATAAAGTATTTATGAGTGAAAAGGAGAAGTGAACCACACCCTTGCAATCATGACAATTCGGTTTGACACAATGCTCAATAGGAGAAGTCAAACGATTGCCGCATTTTAAAATGTCTGTGGGGTTGTTTTTTCAAACGAAACCTTCTGAAGCATACCGATTGTATCCACAAAAGCCATGGAACAAACTCCAGTTCTCAAAGGACCGACATAGAATAAGAGTCGCTTAAACAATAACTAGACAGAGTGAATGCTTCGAATTGCCTTTATGCCATGTTACCTCGCCGGGATCGGGCACCCAACAACTCCATAGGGGTCATTGTAATGTCATCCTTGAAGGTTAAAGGTGATCAGAGAGCAAAGGATAATCGACTCGATGAGGGTTTGCACTGCTCGATGTGATAAACACCGAGTGCTTAGTGTTTTCCCGATGCCTGATAAAAAACAGACAGCTTGGACGGGATTCGAACCCGCGACTGCCGCTTATGCCCAGCATGGCAAACCTCCACTGAATTACATTCTCCTCGACACAAATATCATGTTATATCAAGAGAAACAATCTAGAGAAACATACCGCCCATCCCCAAAGAAAAAAAAATGGGGGATATTTTGCTGTAAGATCGCCGTAACCTTAGAATAGGGCTAGTCCCACTTACTTGAGATTGTCTGTCGCACTAGCTAGTGCGACAGACAATCTCAAAACTCGTTTACTTTAAGTGGAGCTCCTAGCCGTCCAGTAAAGTTGGACTAGAATGGGGCCTACCTTTCGCAGTTTTCCCCTTACTTCATCCGAAATGTACAGCCTCTTTCCAGCGTTTGCAAAGAACTGAATCGACACGAAGAGCAGCTCGGCCGGTGGGCTGGCACAGCGTAGAATCCCGGCACGACGTCCGTTCAGGGGTCGGAGAGTAACGCGTGACCGACGGCCTGGGCTGCAGAGATTCCCCAGCCCACAGGATCCATCAACGGGCAAGCTCTCTCTGTCTCTGTCTCTGTCTATCTACCACCAGGGTGGCCCAAGCCGTGTAGAAGACTTGGGAGAATAAAGGGAGAGAGGAGGTTGAGCAAATACGACCGTATCGTAATTGCATCAAATCGATAATGACTGGTTGGTATCGAGACCCCGTCCAGACTGTCGTATACGAGGAGGCCCCCACAGGAAAGACACGATGTCAACAGTTGTGTCTCGGAAACAGCTTCTCTCTCTCCCTCCGGCACAACCCCTCGAGAAAGACACACCCCCTTCCAGCCTACGGGACAAGAACGACGCTGCAAGCCACGTGCATAATACTGATGTCCGAGGCAGTTATTATACAGCGGCCACGCTGTTTAAAGCACTCGGCGGCGAGAAACGAAGCGCTGGTTACTTGTAGCCGTCGACTCGGCGGGTGATGAGGGCCGGCTGGCAGGACGCATTAGGTCCCGGTAACATCGTGGCTTCCGTCAGCTGACTAGTGTCGCTCCCATGCCAAGCACATTTGTGTGCGGTACCCCTGTTCCACCCACTTCCTCTCTGCGCATCAGGACTACACTCACCTGCCACATCACAGTTGCGCACAAAATGAGCGGCACAAACCCCCCCCCCCCACCCTGACCAATGTAAATACCGGATTTCTTTCTCAGGCTCACAGACTGACGACTACATTTATGGTCCATCCACAGTGACCGTAGCGAAATGAGCCCAATGGTATGGCCTCTATACTTCGCGTGAATAATAGGGAAAAACCACGAACGCCATGGAAGTGAATGACGCGGTTAGTGTGTCAAGAACAAACGACATTGCTCGACTGAGTCTGAGATCTTCGAATGGTTGCCGCAGTCAGGTCACATCAGTAATAGTTTTTATTATTTCTAATTTTCGTGGCTGACGACCGAGTCACCTATTGGTCGTTCTCCATGTCCCGTGTGTAAAAAGACTGGTAGTGCTTACGTAATGTTTACACTGAATAACTGAGTACCGCAGCGCACAAGTGCTTAGGTGGAATTCCACACAGTGAGAATGTGGCCCGTTAGGAATTCAGAAAGCCTCAGTTCTGGAATTTCTCTCACCATCAACGCTCGAACTCCCAAAATATCTCCCCTCGTAAATCAAAATCAATATAGTACAAACTCTCCCTGCCTTATGTAATGGTCGGGATAATGTGATGGGGTGGTAGGCAGACGGAATGCTTTCTGAGTGTAACATACAGGCCGAGAATCGGACGATTATAAACGGAGAAAGTCAATGGGGTGGGAGTGGGGGTATGCTAGTATCTACTGAGGGCTAATCGTAAATAGACCGAGTTGAAAAGCTGAAACTGTACGGCACTCCAGTACGTCAACCCTTGGTGCGTTCGGGTACCGTTTCTCGGGAAGACCCGCTTTTACCTCTCTTTAAATGCCTTGATTTCGCACTGGTTACGTTAGAGGTGAGTGCAGTAGGCAGCCCCTGGACCGACCAGGGTAGATCTGTAGTAGTTAATGGAAGGCTATAGCATTAAGCCGTTCGGTTCGAGAATTTATTTGTTTATAGACGGTCACGGGGCAGTGAAAAAAAACAAATAATTACGGGGGTGGAAAATAACAGGAGTGAACGAACTCATTTTTGATCTTCCCCATTTTTGGGGGTTCATTAAACGATGCGGATATATAGATTACATATATACACTTTAGACTGGCAGTTGTAAACGTCTGTGCTGTACATTATTTATTTATTTGGTTTATTATCACAACAACAAACGGGAGTAATCTTTGTTTGCCCTATTGTACCCTACCGAATCTTCTGACCTGTATGTTTTCCGTCTGAATTGCGTCATCCGAATTGGCAAACTAAAGCATCGGCTGCGTTGATATACGTCTGGGTACCACACGTCGTTCGCCATTCGAGGGAATGGCATAGACGGGAACCAGACCATTCCGAGTTGCTGTACCGTGTCTGTTTGCATTTCACGGGATCGTGCAAAAGCGGAGTTCGAAATTATCTCATCAACATCGTTTTTCAATCGTGGGTCATACAAAAAAAGAACTCGAGCCGACCACTTGCTCAGAGATGTTGGTGTGAAACATTGGCCTTCCTGACTCCAAAGTAATTATTCAGGCAACCATAACGCCGTATTTAACTATCCTCATTGAGAAGATCAGAAAACATTGATGTCCAAAAATTTACACAGTTTATTGATGGTCATGATAGAATCCTCATGTTAAAATCTTACGGTCTGGGATGCTGCAGCTCTTAAGAAATCTTCACCCAAACATCGACAAATAGTTTAGTACTCACGAGTAATAAACTATTAATTACATTACAGAACGGTGCACAAACTGTGGCGGTTTCTTGCCTTTTTTCTACTTTCTCAGATCACCATTTGAGCTAAAGCCTTCGCAGTATTGCTTTTTTGGAATGGTTAACGATTTAACACACAAACTGTGCCAATCTTGTGACCTTTACCAATGTTTTACACTTTCCAAATGGTTTGGAAGAATGGCAAAGAAGGGCTTCAGCCCGAGATCTCTGGTTAGGCGTACCAGCACTCGTTCATCTTAGCTATGCAGCCCTTAGACGGTGGACCTCGCAAATAGCTAGTCTTTGTTCTCAACACTGTAGAGGGCTGCATGCTATGGACGTTCCGATACTAGCAAGAGCTTTCACGAGGGCCAGAAACAGAGATCAATGTCTACGAACTCATACAACTGCCACGACTTCATAATGACGAGTGCTATGAAAGAGAACGAAATGCCCCGGACACCAAATTAGCAACAGCTTTGACCAAAGTCGAGACGCCTAGATTTGCTTTGATACGGAGACCTAAAGGACGAGTTTGTTTGAAAGGACGAGTTTGGTAAGTCTACCCTAAGTAGCAACTCGACCGTTGACTTCGCCAGGCCCTCTCACTTTGGAGCTTCGTGTATTGCAGGTCATTTTAGTCAGTGAGCAGTTTGCAACAGGTTTTTGTATTAACCTCGAATAATTATTCATATATTTCAGCCACCGTTTATTTCATATAGGTTCGCAGCACTTTAATTAACATCAACAGACGTCTACACAAGTACTTCCTCGCTTCAAATATGTCTCAGTGACAGGCTTAACAGAGGTTTCATTAGTCAAAATGTGTAAACAAAATGTGTTTACAATCAGAATGACGCTATTTCAGTATCGTCTCATTATCGGGCCTCTTTGATGAGTACGCCAAGAAGCCTTTTAACACATAAGAGTAACTGTGCAATTAACCTGGATATTAAGTTCGTAGCCTGAACGTTAATACTGTGTGAAGGATATCCTGAGAATCCGTATATTATTTGGGATTTTCCTGGAATGTTTGCGAGGCTTAAAAGTATATCAGTGTTTAAGATGCAGACAAATGGTTAATATATAGCACCGTATGGAATGACTGGGGCATAATTGTGGTGGATTTGGGAGAGGGAAATGATGTTTGAGTGAGCCGGGTCGGTGTCCTCGTGATTCCGAGGCCCAAGCCTTCCTGTAAGGTCCCTCAAATCTATTCCGAGAAGCTTCTCAAAATGTGTCCATCATAGAGTTTGTCCTGATAAGAGTCCCTGAACCAGAACCCTCGTGCAAAGGGTTCTTAGACGAACTACCAGAATGCCCCCCCCCCCTAAAAAAAAAAAAAAACGGTTTCAAAAACTGGGAAAAGGGTCCGAAAGTACACTGAAAGAGCACTGGGAATCAAAACCTGAGATCTCGGGTGCAAGTGTCAAAGTTTCATTATCATTTTGACTCTGCCTTTGCGAAAGGTCCTGCTAGAATCGAAACGTCAGGCCCACTAAATGTTTAGATTATCATTTTGTAATAACAAGTATGGCGTAACATGCATTTGCTTTACTTAGACCCCTTCTCATTGCTCCTTAAAACGGCATTTATCAATGGGTATAGTTGATCATTCAACATCTAGTGTATATATCCAATCATTTTTATGATTTCGTATTCAATCTTGAATGTTTTCGATAAAAATACCAATTCAAACGCCTCGTCAGTAAAAGTTCTCAAATTCAAAGGTATCTGGGGAGATTGAATGGGCAGTATGTAGGTGTAGAAAGGATGCAATGAACATGTACATTAATGGAGAAACAATGCAACAGATGTCATCTAAAGACACGTAAGAGGATGCAAGACCACTTCCGATCTTTGGTTGAAACCTTACAGTAACTTCCCTGTCTTGGGTATTATTTGTACAGGTGTAATATACGCCTGGGAAAATCGCTAATGCTGCCATGTAAGTCTGTATGAAGTTAACTTTTGGTTCGTAATAATGTCAAAACTTTAACTGGATTTGGTAAACGGTCATTTCAGATCCTACCGGTCTTGGTAGTTCGTGCAGAATGTCTAGTTTTGAAATGAGATACATATACATGCATTACAATTTATTGGTTAACCTTTTTCAAAGATGAGGATTGATCAGTATGCTAAGATTGTGCAATGCAATTGGTACAACCCAATTGCCGCACTCCTGTATAGGATCGCATAGGCCCTCATCTTTGAGGTCAGACGCTGTAAACTATTATACAATTGCTATGGGACAAGTGAACATCTCTGTGGATTGTATTGATCACTATTTGTTAGTAGATGGTTGGATGAGGGTAGAAGGTGCAACACTCTATGACCATGTAGCAAACGCAGCCGCTGACTAAGGCTTAACCTTAGCTCGTGCTCACGGTATAGGTATAGGTATTGAAGAACAGGCAGCGATACGTACGGAGACTTTGCAATCTGAACAGCTCAAATTGTCCAATGTAGGCCTACCCAGAGTGAGGGCATTGTCAATTCAACACAGGCTATGCCTTATCAAGGGGCAGTTGTTCCTCGTTAAGATTTTAATCGAGAAAAAGCAGCGATAAACATCTACATTATGTCCTCCATTAACACTGGAGTTGCACATTAGATCAATACTCTTTGTCCCCTGTCACTAAAGTCGAAAACAATACCCACCGATGAATTTCCAGCCCACTTTTCATGATACAATAACGTTTATCAGGCAGCTGCATTCCTCTCAGTATCTGCAGTTGCCTCGCTGGTAGTCATTCGGGCGCAACAGCGAAATGAGTGAACTAACGTTATGGCTCTATTGGCGTCAGTCGCTATAGCGCAACGCACATTACATCCGCTGTCCATCCTGACCTTATGACCCCCATCGCCGAAACCTATTGCTGGCCAGTATCGCGATTGCGCATGCGTGAACCTTGTTATCAGCATAGCTATTCCAAACCTGGGGAGGGAAAAGGTAGGGATAACTTCAGACATCGCTTATACCCATCGTAGAGGTCCTATCGGTTCCCAAACTTGGCTGATTGAGAGGCGATTTGTCCGCAACAATGGCCCATCTGAAGCGCCATCTTGGGCGCGATCTAGGTTGTCATCGCAGGGGACAACTACGGTGACATTCAGGCGTCACCTTGGACGACATCTACATTTGCAGGTCGTCGTCTAGGGAGACCTCTTGAGCGTCATCTTGTGGGCGTTCACGTCTCAATCCTGCCTCTGCGTGGCTCCTTGGGGCCTAGGCTCCCACGTGTCTCCTTCTTGTCGTCAACCATGGCTCGGTGCAGGGGAGCATATTGAGGGTCGTTTAACCCTACACTCAAATATGCTAGCACCAAAAGCTGCCTTGGTAGAGACAAACCAAACGAACGCAATCAGGGCCTTACCGATGAACGATGGGTTTTTCGCTCTCGGTGCTAGAGGTGACAAGCATTTCAGCTCAGCAAGTCTTATTGTTTGCTTTGGTGCTCAAGCAAAATGCTGCCTCTTCACGTTTAGAGCAACGTCCTGGTGTTCGGTCGTGAATTCAAGGATTTTCGTATTTCAACGTTATGGCTCCACGACGCTGGTTCCTCGCTGTAGCCGCGTGCCTTTCCAATCGATGGTACCCGGGAAGCCTGTCTCAGCACGGTCGGTGATGGCGCTGTTGCTGGTCTTGTTCACGCCGCTTGGCAACGCACTCGATGTGTCATCAAAGGGAGTCCACTCTGCAATCAACGTAGAAATCCAATTAGACGCGTTCAACGTAAAAACAAAGCAAAACATCGCTTCATCTTCCAATCTTGGCCGGGTCTGCCAGAAGGCAACCAATTCCGATGATATCAGATCATTAATTTACGGACTCAGACCTACTATTACGTAATATGTTGACGGCCGTGAGATCAAATGCAAGTTCTTGTGAATCTCTCCACAGCTGTCGAGAGAATACTTGCGGAGAGAAGTCCTCCAAGGGTGGAACCGTGAGTACATACCCGTGGTAGAGGGCGGAGGGTCAGTGCACCTCAGTCCACAGCCCTGGACGGGACGGCATCGGTGGCCCTGCCCAGGACAGTCCCTGTCCGTCAGGCAGGCAGGCAGACGTCCGCACGGTGGCATCGTCCGGTCGCCCTCGGGAACGGACCTGGACGATGGGCCCGAGCTGCCGGCTGCTGTAGTCAGGCAGTTGGGCAGTGTGCCATTCGGCACTGTCGTGGGCAAAATAGCCAGAAAACTATCACATTACCAAACACACGCAAGTCGACGACAATAATAGTAGCAGCATGAACGAGGATAACTACAATATCGGCAAAACTACATCTTAATTTGAAGCATCCAAAAAAAACCTAAAATTACAACTGCAGCAAAACCATCAACAAAAGCCACTGCAGCAACAGCAGCAACATAATCCACAACAGCAACAGCAGCAGCAACATTTGGGCGTCGTTTCCTGCCAGGCTGTCTTGACAAGGCCTGAAGGTCTTGGGGCGTCCCCGTATCATGAAAGGGTACATTGTTTGTCATTGGTCATTGTCAAGCAACCTTCAGTCTCTGACCTCCTAATTTGTAGAAGCAGTCTCTGTGAACGAGGCTGAGAAGCTTTCTGAAGCATCGTCGTTGGCTCACATAATTATTTGACCTTGATTTGTACATGGTGCCGGAGATCCTCACAATGGCTTAGACCACTCCTGGGTGTCTAAGGCTATAAGAGCATGCATGCCCCTAGAGGGTGTTCTGTGATGTGGGCTTAAATGGTGAACCAATAGCTTCGAAAGTATCCAGGACACGTGCCCTTCTTGAATGTGACCGGAGAACCGGAGTTTAACCTAAAAAGAGTCATTGAACCAGAACCCTCGTAAAAAAGGGTTCTTAGACGAACTACTGGAATGGCCACCCCCGAAAAATAACAACAAACAAACACACAAACAAAATAAATAAAACACAGTACAACCACAGATGGTCCTAGAAACGGTTTGAAGGAGAATTGGAAAAAGGGTCCGAAAGTACAGCCCCGATATCAAAACTCGAGATCTTGGGTTCAAGTGCCGGTCCAGTCGAAGTTGTCATATCGCTTTTCAATGTTATCAAGATCACGGATCCGATGAAGACCGCAAGATCGAGGTATAAAACACATGAATGTTTAATTGTTCAATTTGGATCTTCGGGTATCCGTTTTCTCATTCCTTGTGCGCATAGAATAGAAAACACTGCGGTTTCGAAAGAAGGGTTTGTATACCTTTGCGCACCCACCTCTCCCGTTGCTGCTACTGCTGCTGTTGCTGCTGCTGTTGCTGTTGCTGTTGCTGCTGCTAAGGTCAAGGCTGTCGTTGCGTGGTGTGTGGTCGAGGTACGGGCTCTCGTGGGTATCCGACTCGGGTCCGTGCTCCACCGAGGCGTTCAGGCCGCCTGGCGGACGGCCGCACGGTCCCGGGTGGGCCACGGCCACGCCCGCCGCCCGCTGCTCGCGGAACTCGCAGTAGGTGCGGTAGGTGCGGCCGTCCGTGGCGCACAGTCGCCGGTGCTTGTACAGGCCGCAGAGGGCCCAGTCCCTCCGGTCCGGGCAGGCCGTCCCTCCGCCTCCACCGTCGGCCTCCAGTCCGCTGCCGCAGTCGTCCTCGCACTCCATCTCGTCCTCGGTCGCGGTATCTGTCCCGTTAGCAGCCGATGCGTCCGTTTGGGTCTTGGTATCACTGGTGGCTTCTACTAAACAAAATGAAGAGAAATTGGAGATGGCATTTCAAGACCCTGTTTCAGGTTAGGGGGAAAGCACTCTGCACTTGATGGTAATTTGTAGAACATTTTCTAAATGAAATCGTAAATGAAGGGTTGCACGATGCGTTCTCCAAATGAAATCGCTGATAAATGGATGGCCAAGGTTTGCTTTGCTAGGAGTCTATAACTCACTCCGACAACTAGCGATCCATCATCCAAAGAATCTGAACACCGGATACCATACATTTCAATGCAGTCAATTGATCGCGTCAAGAGGATGTACTCTGCTTAATGTTAGTCTGTCTGCTTACCTGCGTCTGTCGCCTCTGCCCCGTCCAGCCAGGGAACCATGCACACCCAACCACACAGGTCGTTGTACTGGCAGGTTCGGTTGGTCGGGCAGTCGTCGTCCACTGTGCACTGGGTCAGCGAAGAGCACAGCTGTTCCCGACTCACCGGCATCTTGAAAAACTTGAACAAGACTCCAGTCCCCCGCTCTGACTCTGCAATTAGCGGAGACAAGAGGGGGCTCAGGCTACGGCCGGTAACAACGCACAAGTCTACGGGGTGGAGGAGACCGACTGGCTACTGACACTCGTGTGGCTTTCCATAGTCCTGTGTGTATCTTAAAGCCGTAAATGCACAGCGATAACTACGGGCAAGCAAGTGTTAGCCCGACACCAGGAATTCTTGTATCAGAAATATTGGGCGTATTGGTATGCTCGATTTTGCCTGACACTATCCACCGTAGACCCTGTGAACATCAATGTTACTCAGCTGCTATTGATCAATATGTTGGCTAAATGATTGCCCAACACGTCGCCTACTGTATAATGAATGAGATATACCCTTTTCATTCATGTAGAAATCAGCCTTGTCAAATACGACGCACGGAGCAAATGTAAAATACAGTATTGATTTCCACAGCACAGGAAAAGGTACCGGACGTGTTTCCCTGTAGCTCGACACATCCTTGCAGTTTTTGTGCAGGCTAGCAGATTGTGGGAGCGAGACAAAGCGAGCAGAGCTATAGAAGGAGTAGACCACGTACCAGCGGGATGCACCGGGTAGGTCTGACCGCGCCCAGCTCCGAAGCACCGGTAGCCGCAGCCGTGCACGCACCGGCAGACCTCACCCAGGATCGGGCACCGTCCGTCCTCGGCGCACGCTGCCTCGCTGCAGTCGGTTTTCACGTAGCCCATGGGAGTAAATTCCCTCTCGGACTTGGGACAGATTTCCTCTGTATACACGTGGCAAGAGTGACATATTTCGGTTCAAATATCAATTTGTACTCAATTCTGGTAGGAAATTTGAGCAATAGTATAGTCTGACAAGCTCAATTAGGACTATTGAACTCCGTGTAGTTGCACTACATAACAATTTTACGAGTTGATATTGTGCAACATTGAGCAGCGCTGTAATCTCAACTCAAAAGCAGAATGTGCAGGTTTAATTAATTGTTGGGTGACGGGGACGAAGCCTGAGCCCAAGCCAAAGACGACTGGCCTAAAAGGATTCATTGCCGGGCACCAGCGATGGAGGTTATAGCCTTCTACGAGATGCTGATGGATTGGGCTCAGGGTCAGTCTCAGCAGGAACCAGGAGCTTGGTTGAAATGATTGCCGCACTTGTGGCATTGTGGCTCTTATAAAAGACGTGGGCACCAGCGACCCTTTTTGCTAAGCCGGTCTTGGGCACGGACTTCGACGGTCGGGCACCAGCGGCAGTGGCTTGGCACTCACCACAGCGAAGACCACACTCCGTGCAAATGCACTTCTCAGTGGACAGACAGCTGCCAGCGTCCGACTCGCAGCACACGGAATGCTCGCAGTTAGAAAAACCAAAGGGGAAGTAGTTGAGAGGGGACTGGTAGCAACTCTGGGAACAAAATGGCGTCTGTTCTTGGTCACCTATAGGGATGAGGCACAAGGCCAAAAAGAATCGTATTTGTATACTTTGAAATGCTGTTGATTAACTAAATTCACGCACGGTATCCTGGGTGCTGTACTTTATGCCATGGCTAGGAAAACATTGTTTTCTCTCTCCCCAAATAAGTCATATACCCAAATACAATGTATCGGAGTTGCTTCAAGACACGTTCGGTGCTTTTATTCAGAGCGGCGGGTGTCTTCCCTTTTCACGGAAAAAGTGTCAACATTTCTTTAGAACCTGATCAACTCTCAGCATATAGATGACAAGGATAGAGATTATGCATACAGAGTTTGATTGCAACAGACGGGATAGCGGTGTACAATCCTAAACATATATGAGCCCGAAAGGCCGAAATATTGACGATGGACATTTTACTGCACGCGTTGACGGGTCTGACCATTATTTTCGCTCGTGTCAGCGTGATTTTTAACATCCAAATACGGTTTAATCTATCACCAAGAATGAATAGGCTACACGTTTATTCCATCTTTAGTGATATTTCTACACCCTTCAGCAAAGACTATTGCAGGCATGTCAACGAATTTTGTCTACATTGTTTACTACTGAAATGTCCTCATGGGGACAATTTTGGCCGATTGTGAGTATTATAGGAACGTCCAATCTTCCCTCGTGAATGTTTGACTGCCCACCTTTTGTTCTGGCTCCGTAAGGCAACCATGCGTAGAAACCTTGACCCTTAGATACGAAGGTCAAGTTTGTTTTGATATCGTATCGGATGTTTTGCTTTGAGGTGGGATTTTTCGTGTGCCTTATTTATTCAATGATTTTTGTTCCAGATTTCCACCGAGTGTTTCTCTGTAAATATGTAGGGGCCTACTACAGCGATCACCCTGCATGTCAACAATTGGAAATTGGGGTTACCGTTCAGATCATCCTTCAGAAACTGGGATTAATACCACAGAGAATGAGGCAAAGTTTACATTTAGTACTGGAGCAAATAGTTTGTTTACCCGTTATTTTGTTTACAGAATCCTGCACGTCAACTCGGGCAAATAATTATGTGTGCGCAACATCGGGACTGTGTTGAAATGAAGCGATACACTTTTGAAGCTGACTGGCTTTTACGCAGGCAATATGGCGTGGATATATCTGTGGTAGAAGCACGTGCCAGTGTGTAGGCATATCATATCAGCTTCGTCGTTCGAAGGAAGTTTAAGGGATAGCTTAGATCATTAACCAATAATTTCAATACCATACTTTTCAATCGTTTTAGATTCCAAATATGCCTCTATAACTGCTTGATTTTATAGGTCTAGGTCCCTACGGGACTTCATACGGTACTTCATACGTGAGTCAGTGTTTATATCGCTTACCGTATCTAGTTTTGACCTACATGATAATGCAGCCCTATTCTTGTATTATTGTATATGGGATATTATTTTATGGAAATAACTACTGAGTTAAATCGAACTTAATTTAAGAGGCCCACGATGGCAGGGAAATTTGGGTTTTCAGGGTTGTTTTTGCTTGTTTTTGTTTTTATTTGGGGTTCTATGGAGGGGATAGGTGAGGAGAATCGATGGCGACCACACGGCGAAGTGTACTCACCGACGGCAGCCGTTGGTAGTCCGAGCACGAAGTAGACGAGCACCGGGAAGCATGGCGCGCAGGCCCGGGGCCACATCGCAGGCCTCTTGGCTCGAGTCAAAGGCCTCACCGAGTCGCTGTCGGGAGTGCTGGGGGAAGGAAGAGCAGCAACACCCGACACATGCACGGGCACTTACCTGGTGACAACCGGGATGGCACTACCCTTTATATGCCGACACTAGTGGACCGAGACAAGAGTCGCACACCAGTCGCTCCACTGGTTCGAGGGGGGCATGGCGTGGCATGGCCTGAAGAGAGGGTGGGGGTGGTGGTACCTCCACGAACTTCGGGCGGACACTGACTGAGGACGAGTCGAATGACGCTGTTTGCTTTGCTTTAAACTTTGCCACCCTCCCGTCACCAAAGAGCGAGATACCTGATCGCATTTTGCTTGATTTAGGTCCCTGCTCTCCTACTCATCTGTCTAAATTTCGGAGGTCAATAGTTGACGAAGACAAAGCCAGATACCCCCGCACTTCCTTTATTCTTGTAGAATTGTAACGCGCTTAATTACCCACACGCGACGTCATCCGACGAACCATTGTTCTAAAACGGGAATTTGTGCTGCAACCTGTTTGATTTCGTGGTGGGTGGTCAGGAGCTAATTAGCCTTTGATCAATGTTCCCGCTTGCAATTTAGTTCATCTAGGGTAACTGGAAATGACGTCATGGGAGTGCAGGGCGACTATTAAAATCACCCCTAGGCCTCATTGAATGTTTGAACAGCAGTTTGGAGTGCGATACCTCAAGCACCATGGGAATACGGCAGAGCTCCCACAACAATTAGCGCCCAATGCCATACAGCCGCTTCAGCGTCCAAATCTGCCAAGCTCGAAAAATCTCCCTCTGATAAACGGGACTACGAACCACATTGCGATGTGATGTCAATGGCTTTTGACGAAACAACGAAACAAAAGTGGACTTTGTGTTGACAAGATGATCCTATGAAACGTGACTTTTTGTGCTTGAGAGTAAATGTTGTTGCTTGAACAGCTCTATATGAAATCAGCCCCAGGACCAGTGACGTTTCGATCCTAGCAGGACCGTTCCCAGAGGCAGAATGGAGACAATGACAGGACAGATAGGAAGGGAGAGAGGCATTGGGATGCGGATGACAGAAAAGGGACAGAATAGGAAATTGGGTGAGATGAAAGAGAAGGGTGTGAGAGTGTGGCCTGAAGGGAATAGAGAGACTGAGGATGAAGAGAAACATATACAAGGGAAAACTGAGACATTTGAAACAAAAATGGCGAAGAAAACTTTGACTGGACCGGGACTTGAACCCGAAAGGGTGTGATTCCTGGAGATATACGGCAGTTAATGGTTGAATTGCTTCTGACTGGCGCCCCCACCCCTGCTAAGACTAGTTGACTATGAGGGAAGGCCACCATCTAAGGGCTGGAAAGTTAAAATGGAAGAGCACTGGTACGTTTAGTCCAGAGGTCTTGGGTTCAAATCCCGGTCGATTCAAAGTTTTCTTTGCCATTTTGTTTCAAAGTGTTGAAAAGTTTTCTGCCCGTTTTTCCTTGGTTTGTGTGAAACTCTACATTTGTTAGGTTTGCAATTTGATCATTTGAGTGATGTTTGAGTTTCCTACATTTTGATCATTACTTCATCATATCATACCAAATCAACGTGAAAATTCCCATCTCTCTAAAACCTCATTTTGTTCTAAAACCGAAAAATGTTATTTGGACAATGACTCGTGTACGTGGCACCTCGAGTTGCAATATGCGTGGGTGATGAATTAAGCGTGGTATACCTGGAAAATAATAAGAGGGATTGGTAAAACGTGCCGGGGGTATCTGGCTTTGTTTTCGTGAACTATTAACCTCCAAAATCTTGACAAAGGGTTGGGAGAGCACGGACCCAATTCAAGCAAAATGCGATCAGGTATCTCGCTCTTTGGTGACGGGAGGGTGGCAAAGTTTAAAGCAAAACAATCAGAGTCATTCGACTCGTCCTCAGTCCGTGTCCGCCTTAAGTTCGTGGAGGTACCACCACTCCACCCTCTCTTCAGGCGACGCCATGTCATGCCCCCCTCGAACCAGTGGAGCGACTGGTGTGCGAGTCTTGTCTCGGTCCACTAGTGTCGGCATATAAAGGGTAGTGCCATCCCGGTTGTCACCAGGTAAGTGCCCGTGCATGTGTCGTGCCGGGTGTTGCTGCTCTTCCTTCCCCCAGCACTCCCGACAGCGACTCGGTGAGGCCTTTGACTCGAGCCAAGAGGCCTGCGATGTGGCCCCGGGCCTGCGCGCCATGCTTCCCGGTGCTCGTCTACTTCGTGCTCGGACTACCAACGGCTGCCGTCGGTGAGTACACTGTGTGGTCGTCAACGATGTCACTCTCTCTTTTCGCAGCAAATTTCGCAGCATTTGTAGATAGGCTAGATAAGCGATATGAACGCTTTAACAGACTTACTAAGTACGGACAGAAAATAAAATGGACCTCTTCAAATCAACTGTTTTGGAGGCAAATTTAAAATATAAAAAACGATTGAATTTGAAAAGCTGGTAATAAAAATGTATTAAAATGCTCGTGTCCATCACCCAAACCCTTCCAACCACTGAGCATATCCACACAGCGGCACGTGTTTCTACCACAGATATCCACACCTTGTTGCCGGCGTAAATATCAGTCGACCGACCGACCCACCCACACACCCACCCCACCCTAACCCCTAACACTGACCTACCAACCCACCGACTGATCCACCTACCCACCAATCGACAGACTGACCTACCAACCCACCGACCCCGACCCAAAGACCCACCGACCCACCGACCGACAGACCGACAGACCGACCGGCAAACCGACCCACCGACCCAAAGACCGACAGACCGCCAGACCGACCGGCAAACCGACCCACCGACCCAAAGACCGACAGACCGAAAGACCGACCGGCCGACCGACCCACTGACCCAAAGACCGACAGACCGACAGACCGACCGACCCACCGAACCAACCACCCTTCAACCCACCGACCCACCGACACATAAATCGAAGACCTTCACAAAAGTACATGAAGCATACACGCGTCTTGGAGTTGGAACTACTCCATATAAGTGTATACGACCTGTTCAGAGAAAGGAGTAAAACGTTTTCCCAGCCATGATGACGAAAGAACAGCGCACAACGGGCACAATTTATTGGAGTGGATTTAATTTAAGTAATACATACAAATTTGTAAACTGCCCACTGACTAAAATGACCAAAAAAACGAATCAAATAGGCCTGTAACACATAAATGGCATTTGATCTGAGATTACAATGTCTCAATGAACATATTAAGGCCAAATCAGGCTTATCAAGTTTTGGTTTTTCAGTCCAATGGAACTCCAATTATTCAATCTGCTAAGCCCTCCCGACATCCAACGCACTATCCGGTCTGTGTACAACACAGGCTACAGCCGATTTATTTTGCCCTTATGTCTCCTCTCTAGGTGACCAAGAACAGACGCCATTTTGTTCCCAGAGTTGCTACCAGTCCCCTCTCAACTTCTTCCCCATTGGTTTTTCCAACTGCGAGCATTCCGTGTGCTGCGAATCGCACACGGGCAGCTGTCTGTCCACTGAGAAGTGCATTTGCACGGAGTGTGGACTTCGCTGTGGTGAGTGCCAAGCCACTGCCCCTGGTGCCCGACCGTCGCTGTCCGTGCCCAAGACCGGCTTAACAAAAAGGGTCGCTGGTGCCCACGTCTTTTATAAGAGCCCCGATGGCACGAGTGAGGCAATCATTTCAACCAAGCTCCTGGTTCCTGCTGAGACTGACCCTGAGCCCAATCCATCAGCATCTCGTAGAAGGCTATAACCTTCAACGCTGGTGCCCGGCAATGAATCCTTTTAGGCCAGTCGTCTTTGGCTTGGGCTCAGGCTTCGTCCCCGTCACCCAACAATTAATTAAACCTGCACATTCTGCTTTTGACTTGAGATTACAGCGCTGCTGAATGGTGCACAATATCAACTCGTAAAATTAATATGTAAAACTAGACCGAGTTCATCAATACGTAACTGAGCATTTCAAATAGAAATATAGCGCGAATATTTGACCATCAGGCGTAGTTGATACAAGTTGATATCTGAGCCGACTTTGGACAAAGTTTTATCAACTTTTTGGACTATTCAAAGACTATTATCACAAAACGTATTTACTGAGGGCTCTCGTGTTTAATATAAAGTCACTCTTGCCACGTGTATATATATAGAGGAGATATGTCCCAAGTTCGAGGCGGAACATCGTCCCTTGGGCTACGTGAAAACCGACTGCAGCGAGGCAGCGTGCGCCGAGGACGGACGGTGCCCGATCCTGGGTGAGGTCTGCCGGTGCGTGCACGGCTGCGGCTACCGGTGCTTCGGAGCTGGGCGCGGTCAGACCTACCCGGTGCATCCCGCTGGTACGTGGTCTACTCGTTCTATAGCTCTGCCGTGCTCGCTTTCTCTCGCTCCCACAATCTGCTAGCCTGCACAGAAACTGCAAGGATGTGTCGAGCTGCAGGGAAACACGTCCGGTACCTTTTCCTGTGCTGTGGAAATCAATACTGTATTTTACAATTGCTCCGTGCGTGGTATTTGACAAGGCTGATTTCTACGTGAATGAAAAGGGTATATCTCATTCATTATACAGTAGGCGACGTGTTGGGCAATCATTTAGCCAACATATTGACCAATAGCAGCTGAGTAACATTGATGTTCATAGGGTCTACGGTGGATAATGTCAGGCAAAATCGAGCATACCTATACGCCAAATATTTCTGATACAAGAATTCCTGGTGTCGGGCTAACACTTGCTTGTCCGTCGTTATCGCTGTGCATTTACGGCTTTAAGATACACACAGGACTATGGAAAGCCACACACGAGTGTCAGTAGCCAGTCGGTCTCCTCCACCCCGTAGACTTGTGCGTTGTTGCCGGCCGTAGCCTGAGCCCCCTCTTGTCTCCGCTAATTGCAGAGACAGAGCGGGGGACTAGGGTCTTCTTCAAGATCTTCAAGATGCCGATGAGTCGGGAACAGCTGTGCTCTTCGCTGACCCAGTGCACAGTGGACGACGACTGCCCGACCAACCGAACCTGCCAGTACAACGACCTGTGTGGTTGGGTGTGCATGGTTCCCTGGCTGGACGGGGCAGAGGCGACAGACGCAGGTAAGCAGACAGACTAACATTAAGCAGAGTACATCCTCTTGACGCGATCAATTGACTGTATTGAAATGTATGGTATCCGGTGTTCAGATTCTTTGGATGATGGATCGCTAGTTGTCGGAGTGAGTTATAGGCTCCTAGCAAAGCAAACCTTGGCCATCCATTTATCAGCGATTTCATTTGGAGAACGCATCGTGCAACCCTTCATTTACGATTTCTTTTATAAAATGTTCTACAAATTACCATCAAGTGCCGAGTGCTTTCCCCCTAACCTGTAACATGGTCTTGAAATGCCATCTCCAATTTCTCTTCCTTTTGTTTAGTAGAAGCCACCAGTGATACCAAGACCCAAACGGACGCATCGGCTGCTAACGGGGCAGATACCGCGACCGAGGACGAGATGGAGTGCGAGGACGACTGCGGCAGCGGACTGGAGGCCGACGGTGGAGGCGGAGGGACGGCCTGCCCGGACCGGAGGGACTGGGCCCTCTGCGGCCTGTACAAGCACCGGCGACTGTGCGCCACGGACGGCCGCACCTACCGCACCTACTGCGAGTTCCGCGAGCAGCGGGCGGCGGGCGTGGCCGTGGCCCACCCGGGACCGTGCGGCCGTCCGCCAGGCGGCCTGAACGCCTCGGTGGAGCACGGACCCGAGTCGGATACTCACGAAAGCCAGTACCTCGACCACACACCACGCAACGGCAGCCTTAAACTTAGCAGTAGCAACAGCAACAGCAGCAGCAGCAGAAACAGCAGCAGTAGCAGCAACGGCAGAGGTGGGTGCGCAAAGGTATACACCTACCTCTCACGAAACCGTGTAAAAGGTTTTTTGCACAAATAACGAAATCACGCGAATCGCTTAATTTTCAAAATTACTGAAAAAAATCATTTAAGTCGAGCTACTATATATGTTATTCTGATCAATATTTGGATTGATGTGGTCTTTATCTGATCCGTGATCTTGATAGCATTCTTACGGAGATTAGGCATACCTGGATTGTTGCATTGTAGTATTTGAGAGCTGAGTAAACACACGGTCCTCGATACTTTCGACGCTACCGTTTCACTATTATACACATCGCCATGCCCACAGCACGCAACTCCACCGTGCATTGCTAGCCTTTGAACCCAGGACTTGTGTCAATCAGTGCGAGGATCTCAAATCAAGTTCGAATAATGATGTGAGCACATGAAACGGCCACTCTTGAAACCACACATTGTTTGAGGGGGGAAACATCAAAGAATAGGAACATCGGAGATAAGATGCTGCAGAAAGTTTCTCAGCATCGATTACAGAGACCGCGTCTTCAAACTATAGGCCTATAGGAGGTGAGAGTCGCCAGTTGAATTACCACTGGGCTCAACGATAATCTATTGACCACTTGCAAACACAACAACCTGCAAAGGTGCAGGTTACTTACAAGATCATTGAGCCTTGCCCGAGACCGCCCTGCATCAGGGAACGGTGCAAGGAGGGAGAAAGAGAGGTCAAGGCAGAACAACGGGATGACAACATCCCAGAGTGGGCAGGCGTGAGGCTGGTTGACACCAAGGGAAAGGCTGATAGACAGAGGTAGAGAGGAATGTAGGAAGCCACCAGACAACGGGATTATACATAATTATTACCAACTCTCTATTCAAGAAATAGAGGCAATATATTACAGTAAAAATGCGTCGGAAGTTACCAAAAAATTGTCTGACATTTGTTCAGGTTTAGTTAACTTTAGGCTACTTCACAAGCAATACAGTTGTCAGACTCAGAAACACCCTGTCGCTGATATGGCTTCTGTTGTTGCTGTTGCTGCTAGCTGTTGCTGCTAGCTGCAGCTGTTGATGCTGCAAATAATCATGTTGTCGAAGTTGTAGCTATCCTCGTTCATGCTGCTACTATTATTGTCGTCGACTTGCGTGTGTTTGGTTATGTGATAGTTTTCTTGCTATTTTGCCCACGACAGTGCCGAATGGCACACTGCCCAACTGCCTGACTACAGCAGCCGGCAGCTCGGGCCCATCGTCCAGGTCCGTTCCCGAGGGCGACCGGACGATGCCTCCGTGCGGACGTCTTCCTGCCTGCCTGACGGACAGGGACTGTCCTGGGCAGGGCCACCGATGCCGTCCCGTCCAGGGCTGTGGACTGAGGTGCACTGACCCTCCGCCCTCTACCACGGGTATGTACTCACGGTTCCACCCTTGGAGGACTTCTCTCCGCAAGTATTCTCTCGACAGCTGTGGGGAGATTCACAAGAACTTGCATTTGATCTCACGGCCGTCAACAGATTACGTAATCGTAAATTAATGATCTGATATCATCGCAATTGGTTGCCTTCTGGCAGACCCGGCAAAGATTGGAAGATGAAGCGATGTTTTGCTTTGTTTTTACGTTGAACGCGTCTAATTGGATTTCTACGTTAATTGCAGAGTGGACTCCCTTTGATGACACGTCGAGTGCGTTGCCTAGCGGCGTGAACAAGACCAGCAACAGCGCCATCACCGACCGTGCTGAGACAGGCTTCCCGGGTACCATCGATTGGAAAGGCACGCGGCTACAGCGAGGAACCAGCGTCGTGGAGCCATAACGTTGAAATACGAAAATCCTTGAATTCACGACCGAACACCATGATGTTGCTTAAAACGTGAAGAGGCAGCATTTTGCTTGAGCACCAAAGCAAACAATAAGACTTGCTGAGCTGAAATGCTTGTCACCTCTAGCACCGAGAGCGAAAAACCCATCGTTCATCGGTAAGGCCCTGATTGCATTCGTTTGGTTTGTCTCTACCAAGGCAGCTTTTGGTGCTAGCATATTTGAGTGTGGGGTTAACCGACCCTCAATATGCTCCCCTGCACCGAGCCATGGTTGACGACAAGGAGGAGACGCGTGGGACCCTAGGCCTGAGGAGCCACGCAGAGGCAGGATTGAGACGTGAACGCCCACAAGATGACGCTCAAGAGGTCTCCCTAGACGACGACCTGCAAATGTAGATGTCGTCCAAGGTGACGCCTGAATGTCACCGTAGTTGTCCCCTGCGATGACAATCTAGATCGCGCCCAAGATGGTGCTTCAGATGGGCCATTGTTGCGCCCAAATCGCCTCTCAATCAACCCAGTTTGGGAACCGATAGGACCTCTACGATGGGTATAAGCAATGTCTGAAGTTATCCCGATCTTTTCCCTCCCCATGTTTAGAATAGCTATGCTAATAATAAGGTTCACGCATGCGCAATCGCGATACTGGCCAGCAATAGGTTTTGGTGATGGGGGTCATAAGGTCAGGATGGACAGCGGATGAAATGTGCGTTGCGCTATAGCGACTGACGCCAATAGAGCCGAAACGTTAGTTCACTCATTTCGCTGTTGCGCCCCGAATGACTACCAGCGATAGATACCATCTATAGATGCCTTTGGCATTACAACGGATAAGAGAAATCATTATGACCGAAGCCTAAGCCCGAGCCACAGCCTTCATTTCGTAAAGGGCCATATTCTCTGTGCGGTATCCCTGCCTGCTCTCCAACACCTACTAAGTAGTGCATGGACACGGGCTCAGGCTAACCTTAGGCTGCGTTTGGTACAAGGCCACAGCCAAGTGTGGCGCGGTCTACCTCATTCATCCACATTACGTCACCTAATCAACAGCGATCATTAATATCACCCATAATGTTCTCGTGTCATAGCAGCTGTATAATAGAGTTTACACCGTTTGACCTCAAAGCTGAGGGCCTATGGCAAAAGGTCTCCAAAAACCTACAGGGGTGTATACTGAACAATCCTCATCTTTAGGTCACCTGATATCAGGTCACCTGATAAATATGAATGCATGTATGCCTATGTATTATATATATTGCACACAGAAATCTTAACATTCTTCACAAAATGCCAAGACTGGTAGGATCTTCACTGTATGTTCATGTTGTAGTTCGTCTAAGAATCCTTCTCAGGGGGTTTCTGGTTCAGGGACTCTTTCAGGGACAAAATCCGGTTCTATTGAGACACATTCCGCGTACATTCCAGGAATGTACAGAGACCTAAGGTGATATACAAAAATGATGCAAACTGCTTACTGACTAAATTTACCAAAATGTAATCTTAAAGTTTAGTGGGCCTGACGTTTCGATCCTACAGATACCTTTAATACAGGGCCTTGGGCCTAGGCCTCGGAAGCACCAAGGAACCAGTCACTCAAGAAACACTCTCTGGACCGTCACCGGATCCTCTCCAAATTCAAGCCAATGCTGTCCGTCATTTCATACGGTGCTGTATTTTCACCATTAATCTGCCTCTTTAACGTTGATATACTTTTAAGCCTCGCAAACATTCCAGGAAAATCCCAAGTAATACGGGTTCTCAGAAAGTCATTCGTAAAGTATTAACGTTCATGCTAAGATCTTCAATCGCAGCTGTTGAAGTGATCCATCCAAGACCAAGCTTCTAATAATTCGAATGTACATTGTATGAACAATTGTAGCACATCTGCTACTTATATATTAAAATGTGTGTAAATACTATCTTGACATTATCACCCAATGGAGAATAATAGGTATATGAGGGTCATTAATTTAAAAACTAAAAAAGTCATGAACTAAATTAGATTTTTATTTAATATCAACTGTGGCCCTCAATTGATAAAAAAGGTTAAATTAGATTTGTTCTCCACTGGTATATAGAGGTTTAATATATCCAGGTTAATCATTGACATATTGAGACGATACTGAAATGGCGTAATTTTGACTGTACCGTAGCAATTGAAAATTATTTCTTCACATTTTTAAGAGTTACTAAAAAAAAACCTCTGCGACGAATTTCACAGACAGGGTTGAGGGGAGGGATTACTTTTGTGTAGACGTCGATCTGTTGATGTTAAATAAAGTGATGCAATCCGATATCATGTACAGTGCTGTATTATGTGAACGTTGCCTGCAGTGTCTGGCTACCTGTTTGAGTGCAGATAAGATTTGAAGCTTTGAATAGAGGAAGTACCAAGGACAAGGGTTGCAGTCACCATGAAAAGCATCTCTTGACGCAGTGTGGCTCATTTTTCGGCTCTCGTCAAAGCCGCAGCCTTAATAGAGATGTTTTACATAACAATGGCGTTTGGGTCCATTGTTAAATTTCGCCTGACACAATACCCTATTGTTTGGTATCTAATGAAGTTGTTTCTTAAGGAGTGATATACACAAATGTTGCAAACTGCTTACTGACTAAAATTACCAAAATGCAAATCTTAAAATTTAGTGGGCTTGACGTTTCGATCCTAGCAGGACCTTTCTCAAAGGCAGAAGTTGTCTCTTGCTACAACAGATTGCACTCTTTCTAACTGATCATTACTCTATTGCTTCCTTATTACTCAGCTTTACCATGGTATATCTCTACACACCATGTCTAACCGAATTCTTTCGGCAAACATACACTGCGCACTATAGTAGTCCCATCGCACGAGCCTAACAAAATGGCTAGGGGCAGAAACGGCTGACGGGAGTCTTTGTACTACATGTATGTCAACGGTCGAGTTGCTACTTAGGGTTGACTTACCAAGGACTCGTCCTCTCACGTTGACTTGGTAACTAGCAGGAACGCATTATATTGTTTCCACGCGAAAACACACGAGACTGCCGCTTCAAGGGCGAGAACGTTGCCTACCAGCAAGACATCTCTCTCGCCCTCCCCCCCCCCCTCCTCTCCAACTCCCCCTCATTACTACTTCTCTCCCTCTTTTCTCCCCACCTCGCTCTTTCTAAAATCTCTTTCGCTCCCTCCCTCTCTTTTGTGCGTGGGACATTAATAACCCATTTTTAGTCGAATAGTTTAGGATCAAAATATGTCAACAAACTGATGGAGGAATCAAGTCCCACAAATCCAGGTTATCAGAGGCTGAACTACATGTACACCTGTTTACGAACCATTAGTGGCTATACATGTGCAATTAGGACATCAAGTACTGGGCACCTATTAGCCGTCAATTTGGACTTCATCCAAGTAAGGAAGCATAGGAAATAGGCCTACATGGTAAAGTATAAAATATTACAATTATTTCATGTACAAACATGTTGCAAACTGCTTACTGACTAAAATTACCAAAATGCAAATCTCAAAATTTAGTGGTCCTGACGTTTCGATCCTAGCAGGACCTTTCTCACTCTGCCTTTGAGAAAGGTTTTCCTTAGAGTTATTTGATGTCCCTTTAAACAACGTGGTCGCGGGACAAAGTTTGAGAAAGAGCTTATCGATTCTTCGTCTTCTATGTGGGTTCCCTTCAATCTTCTACACGTGGAAATCTGCCAAAGTAGCAAGGTCAAGGGGTCAGGGTACGTTAGCGAGACGGCACGGCTCGTCCTTGGGAAAACAACATTTTGCGGCAGTAGAGGAAGGCGAAACGAAATAGATGGGCATCCTAAATAAAATATCCGACGAAAATAAGCTTCGCCCGGCTGGTGAGTAGACATGGATATACAGTATTTTCTTTGTAGTATTTCAGAGCAGCACCCATTTCTGTTTGCTAGGATATAACAGAAGAGGATTCCTGTGCATGTTATTTTGATTGATCAGCAATGTGGTACCGTTTTAAAGAAGCATCCATTTCTGTCAACTTGGCTCATCGCAACAGAGTTTTGTGGGGGATGGGATTTGTACTAAAAACAACAACAAAACGACAACAACAACGACGACGATGCAGAGCTCATGACAGAGTATTGTGTGATTTATAATCATTACTATGACGGGACTTGGGCAGACACACGGTGGGATCTTGAAGGCAAGACCTAGTTCGGACGAAGATCCGAGGTGGGCAGATCGGGAACTAATCCGGTCCGATTTCGGGCTGGAGTCCCGCGTCTGCGAGTGTGGGGGGAAGGCCCCGATCAGCTTTGCGTGTAATCGGGGTGCTGGGACAGGGGAGAGGGTGGGGAAAGTGGTGTCCCCCATCGCATTATTTCGCTTTGAGTTCGAGAGGGATTAGAGTAAGACAGTTTGGCCGTTTCCTTCGCCTCCTGGTTCTACAGTACGAGCACACAGCGCCATCAAGGGAACACTGACAATCCCCGACCAAGGAACGCTTTCGCCAGTACAAGTACAAGTAAGCCTGATTTCCAATATTGCCGACTACTCGAATGAATTTGCTACCATCAATGTATTTCACGCTCCACAGTACAAAGTCAAACGCTATCGATAAAATAACATAAACATCATATGCAGTTCTTAAATCAAGTCTGCTTCCAGCTCACAAGAACAAACTGAAAAATAAACCAAATATGAAGTTATGGGTGGGGGTAGATTAGATGTATTTAGCGGTCAGATCCTGGTAGGGTCTTTCGTACAATGATCTTAGATCTTGAATACTTGCTTGCCTTTTTCTCCCTGTAGAATAGAAAATAAGAATTAATATACTTGGTTTCTTTTTTTCAAAGCTGGCTTTCAACAGAATGAATACAAAACAATTGTTCTCCTACACGTATTACTTCTGTGAGCAAGCAAGGAGTTACCGGTACCTTTGTTTAACTGCACGCTTTTTTTTAGCCAAATGACTAAAATGACCACATTCGAATAATTATCAAAAATTAGGAGGGCCTGACGTTTCGATCCTTTCTCAAGGACAGAGCAACAGGGACAGTCAGCAATAGAGGCATGGATGGCAGACAGCAGACAACGATGGCTGGATAGCTGGTAGGGACAGATAACAAAGGAAGGGCAGGGGTTAGGGTGGGGTTTAGCTAGCAGAGGGGGAATGATCAAAGGGGAAGGTAGGGAAAATGAAATCCAAATTCAACCAAACTAAATTGTGCTTCCTCAAAACTCAGTAAGAAACACAATATCATCTCAAGACACACACTTCTGCCTCTAAACATTTGGGATGGTATGCTTTATTCCCGGATTGCTCTTGTTACATTCACTCCTTCCTGCTGAGGTGAGAAATCATCCTAGGAAGGAGGCAGGAAATCTAGCGCCCCTGTAGAGATGAAACAGAAAAGCAAACAAGAAAAAAATATCAACAGATTTGTGACAACATTAACATTACAATTAATATGATTTTGTGGCCTGATCAGTAATGATTATGCCTATGGCAATGACTATGACTTAACTATGACAATGGCTCTGAGCATGGCAATGATACCCGTGGCTATGGGCAGTGGCACTGGCTATGGGTTTAACCATGGGAATGACTATAGGCTATGACAATGGCTATGGGCTATGGCCATGGCTTTGATAATAACATTGACAATGACAATGACAATAGCAATGGCTATGGGCTATGGGCTATGGGCTATGGGTTAAGGTTATGGTTATGGCTAAGAGCTATGGCTTAGGCTATGACTTGGGCTAAATACGTGTATATAGCTAAGGTCCTTGATACCAGCCACATCAGTGGACCCATAGCTCTTGATACAGATTCTGACAGAGTGGGCAGGTAACATTTGAAGATAAACAGTTTTTCTTAGGAGAAGCATTTTCCCCCCCAAAATTGGGGGGCCACCATTTCTGCAGTGTATATTCTTGCAATGGTTCACTAAAATCCTGTACAAATGGATGTGGTGTTTGTGACAGCAAAGAAAGGTCGCTAGTCGGTAACCCTCACCGAGACTTCCATGGGTTGTATGGTGGGGGACCGGGGAGGTACAGGACTCAGGCCATCTGGTGGCTACCCTCCTGGGCGACATCCTCCTCACACAGAATGGTCTCAATCAGCTTCCTACGAGGTCAGAGGGCAAAGTGCAGAAACATAGAGAGACTGAGACACTGTCAGTTACAGAGGGGAGGAAACATGGCAAGGACATATGTGGGACCAAACTGTTAAGAACTTACATCAGATCAGGAATGGGATGGGTGGGGTAAGGGTGAATGGTTTTTAACAAGCCAAGATAAGTGAATCTGGCGCTGAATCAGAGGCACTATGCTGAAGAGATTGTTGTAAGGGTCAGGGAGCCCACTGATGGAATACAAGGGTGTACTGCTGCAAAGAGTAGACACCCAAAAGCAATATCTATTCTCGCTTCAGCACTAAAAGAAGCTACATACAAACAGATGAAAAAACAGCATCCAGAAACCCAATCCCAACACTTAGCACAGGCCCTGGGATGACAGCCGGGGATCCAGGGGCCTTTCCATAACTGCACCTCACGCTTTGGCTATGGCTTTGGCTCAGGTTCTACCCCAAGCTCTGGCTCTTGACTCAGACTCAGGTTCTAGCTCAGGCTCAGGATCTGGCTCTGACGGTGGCACTGGCTCTGGATCTGGCTCTGGCTCTGGCTCTGGATCTGGCTCAGACTCTGGTTGTAGCTTAATCTCTGGTAATATAAAATGTGGCTACTACAAATGTTCTGTTCCTTGCTGAATAAGAGAAAGAGCTTCCGCATCAAAGAAAAATACACACTCCAGCTGCATTTTCAGCTGGTAGATGACAAAGAAAAACCCTGAGCCCAAGTCCAATATGGGATTTCCAACATTATTTTCCACTTATCTATTTGTTTCTCCTTTATATCTTTGTGTGGGCGAGTTGTGCAGTTTTCCTTTTGTGTGAAGTGTTGCTATCGGGTGGGAAACGCAAACACAGGGCCACTTTGTCGCCCGGTGGGCGTGACAAAAAACTCACCTTTGCCGGGGGTGGAGCTCAAATTCACCTTTGATTCTGTCAGCAAATGGCAACACCAAGGTAGAGCTGATACTTGCCACTAGCTGTAAACACTCCTGGCAAACCACACAGACAAAAGAGGGGAGAGGGTTATCGTAGAAACTCTTCTAGGTATTGATACCATAAAAAGACACGTACACACCCGCTCCTAATTCTTCAGATTGAGCAAACCCTGAAAATGAGCATTTCATTCGTTGAGGGCTCATCTCAGTGTAAACACTCCTGGCAAACCATACAGACAAAAGGGGGGAGAGGGTTATCGTAGAAACTCTTCTAGGTATTGATACCATAAAAAGACACGTACACACCCGCTCCTAATTCTTCAGATTGAGCAAACCCTGAAAATGAGCATTTCATTCGTTGAGGGCTCATCTCAGTGTAAACACTCCTGGCAAACCACACAGACAAAAGGGGAAGAGGGTTATCGTAGAAACTCTTCTGGGTATTGATACCATAAAAACACACGTACACACCCACTCCTAATTCTTCAGATTGAGCAAACCCTGAAAATGAGCATTTCATTCGTTGAGGGCTCATCTCAGTGTGAGTACAAGTGAGCATTGAGTAACAGTGAGCAATGATGCCAGTCCGAGCTCCCAACTCAAGCAGAAGACTGCAGCCATCGATTTTTACAGATTTTCGGATTACTGAAGTTCAGATGGGCAAGGCTTCCCCCAACAGCCTCAATCGTCCAGCAAGCAACCAAAACCAAGAGTTCCCTGACCCGCCATTGGGAACCCCTTAACTGATTTGGCACCACTCCAAGTTACATAGAGGGTCGTCAGAACCAGGTTAAGCCAATGCGGCCCCATTGAGGTGGGTGGCAGGTGGGATGGTCTAACAGCGGATGGTGTGCAACCCCTCCCCCTTGTATTTACCCCCTTATAAAACAATAATAATCTGGCATTCCAAAAAGCTGGAGTGTGTTTGAGAGGGGGTGGGGGGGGGGAGAGATGGCAAACAGAGGGGGCATCGAACATTCCCCCACCAGACATGCATGCGGTCCATTTCCCCGAAACAGGCAGCGAGCAATGTGCTCACACCAAGAGGCCTATCACGATGGGAGTGGAGTAGAGATCCAGCAATAACGGCCTTGTGAAATACGACCCCAGGCACGGCCCAAAAAAAGGCTCATTTAGAGAAAATCGTTGGCTGTACCACTCTGCAAGAACAGGAGTGGATTTCACAAAGCATTGCGCTGCATTGCAACTCAACTCACGGCGGATAACCCATCGTGAGTCGTGATACACAGTAGAGTTTCTGTGCAGCGCTCATCGTCTTGCGTTTGGATGCAAGTTAAGATGAGTTTGGTGAAAATGACCACAAGCCTCTGAAATCAATAATAGGCTTTTTGTTTAGTTCTGGAACAAAGAAGTGAATGATTTGTTAAGAGTGAGGAAGGGAGAGTTACGTGGCTATATGTTTATCTGACTATCCGCACCTGTTAGTCATAGACTAGGCCCCTTACAGGAGAACAGAATTGAATTTCAGGAAAAAAATGTGCTACACAACACGTCTAGAAACTAAAGACTCTTACTGGACCTGAACTATTTTGAGAAGACCATAAATAAGAAAAAAAAATACCATAAAAAAGTGCTGTTAACTTGTACAGGTCAAAGTTATACATGTATTTGTGTGCCATTTTGTTCATGGTGCAAGAAAAAAAAATACTAGACAGCCAGTCCAGTACAGTCACACTCGGCACTAGACTGACGCTGACATCACTAGACCTGGTCCACGGTCTGGTGGATATTTCAATGCCCATACTCACAATGGATTGCTGGCTGCTTCTCGAAGCAATACAAGCGTCCAGGTAATCCTCCAAAAGTATATTGCTGCCAAAAACAAAATAATAATAATAATAATTGTTCAGGCTATTTCACCTCTAAGATTCATTCAATCATTTCACCTTTATTTGTCATCATGTTGTTATAATGTAGGCAGAGCAAAAACACACACAGCATACCTATGGTGATTAAATAAAACAAAGGTGACTATAGCATACATGTAGGTGATTCGTGTTCATACATTATAAGGCCACAGATGAAAGGCAAGACCTAATAAGCCGGAGCTTGAGTCAGGTATGCCTTGACAAAAAGGGCAGGACAATTAAAGACTGACAATGAATCCAGGGTTACTGCTGATGACCAAAAAGAGAGAAACAATAACAGTATGGGCACATTCTTAAGCTAGATTATTGAAGTGTGTTTTGAGTTTAGACTTGAAGATGTTGAGTGAGGTAGAGGTCGTGAGTGAAAGTGGAAGACAGTAGATATGATGGCGTCAATGCATTAACGTCTACTCATGAGATGAGAAGGGCAACATGATTCATTCTACATACCTTGGTGCTTTCTTCTCTTGGGTAAACAGATCAAAGGCCTCCCTGTGTGATATAAACAACCACACAAATGACTGCTGTAATTAGGTTCACAACAAATTGCTGTTTGCATCAGACTGGGAATGGTCAAATGCTTCTGACTGGCACCCTCCCTCATCCAAGCTAAGATAGAACTTGTTGGGAAGGCTGCCACATCCCAAATACCTCAGATTGTTGCTGGATACCTCAGATTGTAGGCGCTGGTATAACAACATATTATGAGGTCTTGGGTTCACGTCCCAGGTCCAGGCAAATGGTCTCTGTTTTTTATTTTTCATATTTGTTTGATTGAAGAAAAATACAAATTGTACTGAGTTATCGCAAACAAATAATTCTGTATTGACTTCTTTCACAATGGCTGAGCTCCTAAAGCCGGCACCCATTAGGAATTAGTTTCCAAAAGATGTCTACCTTGCTCGGGCCACGCTCTTGGCTCTCAGGCAGATCATGGCGAGGTGGGTCAGACTGGTTGTCCTCCACCTGAGCAAGAAGGGAGACAAACAAGACACGAGAAGCCTAAATGAAAGTCATTGCCTTTCACAGGGATCCGTCCATGAAACAGACAGGTCAAAAATTAAGAGGGTCTGACGTTTTGATCCTAGCAGGATCCTAGCAGGATCCTAGCAGGATCCTAGCAGGATGCTAGCAGGATGCTAGCAGGATCCTAGCAGGATCCTAGCAGGATCCTAGCAGGATGCTAGCAGGATCCTAGCAGGATCCTAGCAGGATCCTAGCAGGATCCTAGCAGGATGCTAGCAGGATCCTAGCAGGATCCTAGCAGGATCCTAGCAGGATCCTAGCAGGATCCTAGCAGGATCCTAGCAGGATCCTAGCAGGATCCTAGCAGGATCCTAGCAGGATCCTAGCAGGATCCTAGCAGGATGCTAGCAGGATGCTAGCAGGATCCTGGCAGTACCCTAGCAGGATCCTAGCAAGATCCTAGCAGGATCCTAGCAGGATTTTATGGTTTTATCATTCTCCTCTGGGTGTTGAGTTATTTCGGTTGAATTGTCTGAAGACACTTCATCTGCAGTACGCTTTATTTACATAACGAAAGCATCTCTATGATGACCAAGTGATCCTAGGAAAGAGCTGAGCTACCTACCTCATGAGGAACAGAGATCAATGAATTGTTTGGTTACCACCATGTGCATCAGGAGTTAGGAGCACAACAAGAGAGGAGAGAGCTTCCTGCCTGACGAGGCAAAGGGCTCAGCGGTTTGCTAACAAACTTCATGACCACCACCACCACCTAAAACAATGACCTCATCACAGCTTACACTAGAGGGTCTCTCCTCGACTCTGAGCTCTTCATCAAAGCTTTGATTTCCAGGGCAATGTCCAAGAAGTCTGACAGAACCTATTGAAACAAATACATCAAGAGGGTGAATGGTGAATGGATGTAAAAGAAGACATTGCTTTAAATCCCTTCACAAGCCACGCACTGCTTTCTGTGAGACTCGGCAGTGCCAAGTAATTCGGAGGTGGAAAAAAAAAAAAAACCAAAGCAAAAGTAAACAGATTTTGTAACCTACATTTACAGGGAATGTTAAACTTAACAGGATTGTCTCTTAAAATAAATAAAGGAAAAACTGCATGGGAACATTGGAACAATTTGGAAAAATAGCAGAGAAAACTTGGACTGGGACTTGAACCCGAGACCTCAGGTTTTGCGTACCAGCACTTTTAACATATACATGTAAGCTATCCAGCCCTTGGATGGTGGCCTCCCAAATAGTCAACTAGTCTTTGCCAGGGTGGGGGCGCCAGTTAGAAGCAATTCAACCATTAACTGCTGTATACCTCCTGTGATCAGATCCCTGGTTTCATTTCGATACAATCAACCAATTGTTGTAAACCTGGCTACAGCAGCTCAGGGATCACACAAAATGAGTGTGGACTTTTCAATTCAAGTCAAACAAACCAAGGAAAAAACTGACTGGGAACTTTTAAACATTTTTAAAAAATTAAAAACGGATATTCAGGATTGTCTTTGCCTTCATAAAGAGTGAGCAAGGTTGATGCAATACCTTGTCATTGACATGAGTGCCCTGTGCCATGACAGACAGGAAAGTCTCCAGTAGGGTCTGGACGTAATGCAGGCCAAAGTGCCGCACATCTGTGTACAAACAAACACAAATTAAAAGCTAGGACTTTGAGTTTGAGGCAGGTCCTGCTAGGATCGAAACATCAGGCCCTCTAACTTTTGAGACAAACTAAAAGCAATGACAAACATGCTGCAAACTGCTCACTCAAAAGCCCTACATTTACTACATTTAGAGAGCCTGAAGTTTCAATCCAAGCAGGACCTTTCACAAAGGCAGAAAGTACCCTTCGTCTACACTACTCTCCAGATTTGATCGCTAGCCATGTACGCGTGCAATCCCCAGCACACAGCCGGGCCCCATCGTCCGCAGCGCACCGACCACAGGACGCCGATAAACATGCTTTGTGTTACTGTCTTCCTAAAAAAAAGCAGATGGCAGCCTCACCTCTCCAGATGAGACCGAGTTTGTGGTAAGCGCCGGCCGTCTCCATGGAACGCAGCATCTCAATGTAAACCTGACTGCTTGGTATCAAGGCCTGTAATAGGGACCATAGCAACACAGTCAGTTGGTCGGGGATTGGGTCTGGGAACAGACACAGGGATGTAAGTGACTGCTTGGTATCAAGGCCTGTAATAGGGACCATAGCAACACAGTCAGTTGGTCAGGGATTGGGTCTGGGAACAGACACAGGGATGTAAGTGACTGCTTGGTATCAAGGCCTGTAATAGGGACCATAGCAACACAGTCAGTTGGTCAGGGATTGGGTCTGGGAACAGACACAGGGATGTAAGTGACTGCTTGGTATCAAGGCCTGTAATAGGGACCATAGCAACACAGTCAGTTGGTCAGGGATTGGGTCTGGGAACAGACACAGGGATGTAAGTGACTGCTTGGTATCAAGGCCTGTAATAGGGACCATAGCAACACAGTCAGATGGTCAGGGATTGGGTCAGGGAACAGACACAGGGATGTAAGTGACTGCTTGGTATCAAGGCCTGTAATAGGGACCATAGCAACACAGTCAGTTGATCAGGGATTTGGTCAGGGAACAGACACAGGGATGTAAGTGACTGCTTGGTATCAAGGCCTGTAATAGGGACCATAGCAACACAGTCAGATGGTCAGGGATTGGGTCAGGGAACAGACACAGGGATGTAAGTGACTGCTTGGTATCAAGGCCTGTAATAGGGACCATAGCAACACAGTCAGTTGGTCAGGGATTGGGTCAGGGAACAGACACAGGGATGTAAGTGACTGCTTGGTATCAAGGCCTGTAATAGGGACCATAGCAACACAGTCAGATGGTCAGGGATTGGGTCAGGGAACAGACACAGGGATGTAAGTGACTGCTTGGTATCAAGGCCTGTAATAGGGACCATAGCAACACAGTCAGTTGGTCAGGGATTGGGTCTGAGAACAGACACAGGGATGTAAGTGACTGCTTGGTATCAAGGCCTGTAATAGGGACCATAGCAACACAGTCAGTTGGTCAGGGATTGGGTCAGGGAACAGACACAGGGATGTAAGTGACTGCTTGGTATCAAGGCCTGTAATAGGGACCATAGCAACACAGTCAGATGGTCAGGGATTGGGTCAGGGAACAGACACAGGGATGTAAGTGACTGCTTGGTATCAAGGCCTGTAATAGGGACCATAGCAACACAGTCAGTTGATCAGGGATTTGGTCAGGGAACAGACACAGGGATGTAAGTGACTGCTTGGTATCAAGGCCTGTAATAGGGACCATAGCAACACAGTCAGTTGATCAGGGATTTGGTCAGGGAACAGACACAGGGATGTAAGTGACTGCTTGGTATCAAGGCCTGTAATAGGGACCATAGCAACACAGTCAGATGGTCAGGGATTGGGTCAGGGAACAGACACAGGGATGTAAGTGACTGCTTGGTATCAAGGCCTGTAATAGGGACCATAGCAACACAGTCAGTTGGTCAGGGATTGGGTCAGGGAACAGACACAGGGATGTAAGTGACTGCTTGGTATCAAGGCCTGTAATAGGGACCATAGCAACACAGTCAGATGGTCAGGGATTGGGTCAGGGAACAGACACAGGGATGTAAGTGACTGCTTGGTATCAAGGCCTGTAATAGGGACCATAGCAACACAGTCAGTTGGTCAGGGATTGGGTCTGAGAACAGACACAGGGATGTAAGTGACTGCTTGGTATCAAGGCCTGTAATAGGGACCATAGCAACACAGTCAGTTGGTCAGGGATTGGGTCAGGGAACAGACACAGGGATGTAAGTGACTGCTTGGTATCAAGGCCTGTAATAGGGACCATAGCAACACAGTCAGTTGGTCAGGGATTGAGTCAGGGAACAGACACAGGGATGTAAGTGACTGCTTGGTATCAAGGCCTGTAATAGGGACCATAGCAACACAGTCAGTTGGTCAGGGATTGGGTCAGGGAACAGACACAGGGATGTAAGTGACTGCTTGGTATCAAGGCCTGTAATAGGGACCATAGCAACACAGTCAGATGGTCAGGGATTGGGTCAGGGAACAGACACAGGGATGTAAGTGACTGCTTGGTATCAAGGCCTGTAATAGGGACCATAGCAACACAGTCAGATGGTCAGGGATTGGGTCAGGGAACAGACACAGGGATGTAAGTGACTGCTTGGTATCAAGGCCTGTAATAGGGACCATAGCAACACAGTCAGTTGGTCAGGGATTGGGTCAGGGAACAGACACAGGGATGTAAGTGACTGCTTGGTATCAAGGCCTGTAATAGGGACCATAGCAACACAGTCAGTTGGTCAGGGATTGGGTCAGGGAACAGACACAGGGATGTAAGTGACTGCTTGGTATCAAGGCCTGTAATAGGGACCATAGCAACACAGTCAGTTGGTCAGGGATTGGGTCAGGGAACAGACACAGGGATGTAAGTGACTGCTTGGTATCAAGGCCTGTAATAGGGACCATAGCAACACAGTCAGTTGGTCAGGGATTGGGTCAGGGAACAGACACAGGGATGTAAGTGACTGCTTGGTATAAAGGCCTGTAATAGGGACCATAGCAACACAGTCAGTTGGTCAGGGATTGGGTCAGGGAACAGACACAGGGATGTAAGTGACTGCTTGGTATCAAGGCCCTTAATAGGGACCATAGCAACACAGTCAGTTGGTCAGGGATTGGGTCAGGGAACAGACACAGGGATGTAAGTGACTGCTTGGTATCAAGGCCTGTAATAGGGACCATAGCAACACAGTCAGTTGGTCAGGGATTGGGTCAGGGAACAGACACAGGGATGTAAGTGACTGCTTGGTATCAAGGCCTGTAATAGGGACCATAGCAACACAGTCAGTTGGTCAGGGATTGGGTCAGGGAACAGACACAGGGATGTAAGTGACTGCTTGGTATCAAGGCCTGTAATAGGGACCATAGCAACACAGTCAGTTGGTCAGGGATTGGGTCAGGGAACAGACACAGGGATGTAAGTGACTGCTTGGTATCAAGGCCTGTAATAGGGACCATAGCAACACAGTCAGTTGATCAGGGATTGGGTCAGGGAACAGACACAGGGATGTAAGTGACTGCTTGGTATCAAGGCATGTAATAGGGACCATGGCAACACAGTCAGTTGATCAGGGATTGGGTCAGGGAACAGACACAGGGATGTAAGTGACTGCTTGGTATCAAGGCCTGTAATAGGGACCATAGCAACACAGTCAGATGGTCAGGGATTGGGTCAGGGAACAGACACAGGGATGTAAGTGACTGCTTGGTATCAAGGCCTGTAATAGGGACCATAGCAACACAGTCAGTTGGTCAGGGATTGGGTCTGAGAACAGACACAGGGATGTAAGTGACTGCTTGGTATCAAGGCCTGTAATAGGGACCATAGCAACACAGTCAGTTGGTCAGGGATTGGGTCAGGGAACAGACACAGGGATGTAAGTGACTGCTTGGTATCAAGGCCTGTAATAGGGACCATAGCAACACAGTCAGTTGGTCAGGGATTGGGTCAGGGAACAGACACAGGGATGTAAGTGACTGCTTGGTATCAAGGCCTGTAATAGGGACCATAGCAACACAGTCAGTTGGTCAGGGATTGAGTCAGGGAACAGACACAGGGATGTAAGTGACTGCTTGGTATCAAGGCCTGTAATAGGGACCATAGCAACACAGTCAGTTGGTCAGGGATTGGGTCAGGGAACAGACACAGGGATGTAAGTGACTGCTTGGTATCAAGGCCTGTAATAGGGACCATAGCAACACAGTCAGATGGTCAGGGATTGGGTCAGGGAACAGACACAGGGATGTAAGTGACTGCTTGGTATCAAGGCCTGTAATAGGGACCATAGCAACACAGTCAGATGGTCAGGGATTGGGTCAGGGAACAGACACAGGGATGTAAGTGACTGCTTGGTATCAAGGCCTGTAATAGGGACCATAGCAACACAGTCAGTTGGTCAGGGATTGGGTCAGGGAACAGACACAGGGATGTAAGTGACTGCTTGGTATCAAGGCCTGTAATAGGGACCATAGCAACACAGTCAGTTGGTCAGGGATTGGGTCAGGGAACAGACACAGGGATGTAAGTGACTGCTTGGTATCAAGGCCTGTAATAGGGACCATAGCAACACAGTCAGTTGGTCAGGGATTGGGTCAGGGAACAGACACAGGGATGTAAGTGACTGCTTGGTATCAAGGCCTGTAATAGGGACCATAGCAACACAGTCAGTTGGTCAGGGATTGGGTCAGGGAACAGACACAGGGATGTAAGTGACTGCTTGGTATAAAGGCCTGTAATAGGGACCATAGCAACACAGTCAGTTGGTCAGGGATTGGGTCAGGGAACAGACACATGGATGTAAGTGACTGCTTGGTATCAAGGCCCTTAATAGGGACCATAGCAACACAGTCAGTTGGTCAGGGATTGGGTCAGGGAACAGACACAGGGATGTAAGTGACTGCTTGGTATCAAGGCCTGTAATAGGGACCATAGCAACACAGTCAGTTGGTCAGGGATTGGGTCAGGGAACAGACACAGGGATGTAAGTGACTGCTTGGTATCAAGGCCTGTAATAGGGACCATAGCAACACAGTCAGTTGGTCAGGGATTGGGTCAGGGAACAGACACAGGGATGTAAGTGACTGCTTGGTATCAAGGCCTGTAATAGGGACCATAGCAACACAGTCAGTTGGTCAGGGATTGGGTCAGGGAACAGACACAGGGATGTAAGTGACTGCTTGGTATCAAGGCCTGTAATAGGGACCATAGCAACACAGTCAGTTGATCAGGGATTGGGTCAGGGAACAGACACAGGGATGTAAGTGACTGCTTGGTATCAAGGCATGTAATAGGGACCATGGCAACACAGTCAGTTGGTCAGGGATTGGGTCAGGGAACAGACACAGGGATGTAAGTGACTGCTTGGTATCAAGGCCTGTAATAGGGACCATAGCAACACAGTCAGTTGGTCAGGGATTGGGTCAGGGAACAGACACAGGGATGTAAGTGACTGCTTGGTATCAAGGCCTGTAATAGGGACCATAGCAACACAGTCAGTTGGTCAGGGATTGGGTCAGGGAACAGACACAGGGATGTAAGTGACTGCTTGGTATCAAGGCCTGTAATAGGGACCATAGCAACACAGTCAGTTGGTCATGGATTGGGTCAGGGAACAGACACAGGAATGTAAGTGACTGCTTGGTATCAAGGCCTGTAATAGGGACCATAGCAACACAGTCAGTTGATCAGGGATTGGGTCAGGGAACAGACACAGGGATGTAAGTGACTGCTTGGTATCAAGGCCTGTAATAGGGACCATAGCAACACAGTCAGTTGATCAGGGATTGGGTCAGGGAACAGACACAGGGATGTAAGTAACTGCTTGGTATCAAGGCCTGTAATAGGGACCATAGCAACACAGTCAGTTGATCAGGGATTGGGTCAGGGAACAGACACAGGGATGTAAGTGACTGCTTGGTATCAAGGCCTGTAATAGGGACCATAGCAACACAGTCAGTTGGTCAGGGATTGGGTCAGGGAACAGACACAGGGATGTAAGTGACTGCTTGGTATCAAGGCCTGTAATAGGGACCATAGCAACACAGTCAGTTGGTCAGGGATTGGGTCAGGGAACAGACACAGGAATGTAAGTGACTGCTTGGTATCAAGGCCTGTAATAGGGACCATAGCAACACAGTCAGTTGGTCAGGGATTGGGTCAGGGAACAGACACAGGGATGTAAGAGACTGCTTGGTATCAAGGCATGTAATAGGGACCATAGCAACACAGTCAGTTGGTCAGGGATTGGGTCAGGGAACAGACACAGGGATGTAAGTGACTGCTTGGTATCAAGGCCTGTAATAGGGACCATAGCAACACAGTCAGTTGATCAGGGATTGGGTCAGGGAACAGACACAGGGATGTAAGTGACTGCTTGGTATCAAGGCCTGTAATAGGGACCATAGCAACACAGTCAGTTGATCAGGGATTGGGTCAGGGAACAGACACAGGGATGTAAGTGACTGCTTGGTATCAAGGCCTGTAATAGGGACCATAGCAACACAGTCAGTTGATCAGGGATTGGGTCAGGGAACAGACACAGGAATGTAAGTGACTGCTTGGTATCAAGGCCTGTAATAGGGACCATAGCAACACAGTCAGTTGGTCAGGGATTGGGTCAGGGAACAGACACAGGGATGTAAGTGACTGCTTGGTATCAAGGCCTGTAATAGGGACCATAGCAACACAGTCAGTTGATCAGGGATTGGGTCAGGGAACAGACACAGGAATGTAAGTGACTGCTTGGTATCAAGGCCTGTAATAGGGACCATAGCAACACAGTCAGTTGATCAGGGATTGGGTCAGGGAACAGACACAGGGATGTAAGTGACTGCTTGGTATCAAGGCCTGTAATAGGGACCATAGCAACACAGTCAGTTCCAATTTTTTGGGGAAATGGCCGTGCTCGACGCTAGAAGTCTCAACAGAAGCTGATGACACTTACTGCAGGCACCAGGTTGTCGTAATAGTCCAGCATGGCATCCACACCGTCCAAGAGACAGATGAGGTTGAAGAATTTGGAACTGGAGGAGAAAGGGGCAAAACATAATTTCTTTCTTGAAAACATCATCGTCAAAACTGAGCATTGGACAAAACCTGGCACTATTGGACGTCTGTGTGGCTTTTGTAAGACTACAAATTGTTTGGTTGTAGACTGAAAAGAGTCTTTGTTTAAAAGTTGGACATTAGTTGTGCCGGGATTGAAAGGGGCCCAGCAAACTGCAACACAATCGGTAATCCATATTCACAGGTCCCTGTACCAAGCGGTTAACATTATTTGTAAAAAATTCCTGGTTGCAGTACTGGAGTTTGAATTGTGTCAGCCATGATAGCACCTACTAGTAAATGTTCTGCGAAAAGTAGTCGCCGGCCATCTTGTAGTTTTCATCCGTGTTGAGCAAGAGGTCCAGTTTGTAGGCCAACTCCAGATCCTTCAAAGACAGACACTGTCCAGTGCAAATGTGTATAACAAGATGAGTTCCTTGTCAGCACAACATCACAACCTCCATGTCTTAGACTTAGCAACAAGACCCAGCATGGACAGATTGAGTTCCTGATAATCCTCCTGGAATTCTTCATCAGGACAACACACACAGACAGGAATAAGAGTGTACTGGTATTGGTACGTGCTGCCTGGTTCACCCTTCCATCCTGTGAGTCAGAGGTGACAGCCGATTCCATGCCCAAGAAATTAATTTTGGTATACTGTGGATGTGCTAGCTGGCATGGTGCTACCAGAAACACAAACATTCCTGGCAGAATCCAAGCATTTCTGAACCTTTGTCATACATTTACAGAAAAGCAAGAACAAGCAAATATGAATCGGCAAGATTGTACTCACAATTGACATAGCATTCTTGAAGAAATGAACTGTTCGGGGTGAAGAGAAAAAAGAAACAGGACATTGAAATTATAATCAGCGGCCGTAAAGCGTTGAATTATTCGTGGTTTTAAAATCCAAAATCAAAATTCAGCTGACAAGCTTTGAAGTTGTAGAACTGTTTTCCTTACTCAACAGAATTCATCTGGCACCAAAATGAAATAGAACAAAAAGGAGAGATAGAATATTCAATACAATGACTAATGCCATTCAGAAATTATACAGCAATAACACCTATCACATTGTTTCAAGGCAAAGTTATTTTTGATTTTTTTTCTCGATTTCTTTGACTGATATTGAACAATCTGCATTCATCTTGGATTCAGGTCTGTTACACTTCCGGACAAAGTTTTCTTTGCAATTTTAAATAACTAACTAAAATCCTCAAATCAACTTGTCTGGGATTTGAAGCCAAGCCTCTGGCTTAACCCAAGCTATCCAGTCCTTAGGTTGGGCCTCCCAGTACAAGTAGTCCCCTATCCTTACTGGGCAGGCATGCTAGTTCAATGGCAAGTACACAATTAGAACTGCACACGTCGCACAGGGAGTACAATACCATGGCTTGTGCTGAGCCTATTACTGATACATGGCAAGTCAATGGCAGGTCATGAATATTAATAGCCAGGGTTATTCCATTCTCACAGAAGCTGGGGGGAGGGAGGGGCAGGAAAAACTTACCATCTTGCTCATGTCTGAGGGTGAAGCTGGTGCCTTCAATGGAGTCTAGGATCTCGTGTATGATGTCACTTGGCGGCAATGCTGAAACATGAAAAGAACAAATGCACAAACGCTGACTGACTAAAATGACCAAAATGTAAAATAACAAAAATTAGGAGAGCCTGACGTTTTGATCCCAGCAGGACCTTTCTCAAAGGCAGAACGCAGGATGTAGAGTGTAGAATGCCTTTGAGAAAGGTCCTGCTAGGATCACAACTTCACGCCCTATTTCATGATGAAAGAACAAGTTGGTGACATATACCGGTAGTACCGGTACATGTAAAGGTTGGTTTGAATTTAGCTTCCCTACAAATGTAGGCCTACCTTTGTCAATCATGGATGGCTCTGACATCATTACCCCTTACCCAGCGTGATAGCCCTGTCACTCAAGGGTGAGCCAGGACTAGCTTGGAAAGCTAATTGATCACACCCACTCTGAGTTACACAAACCTTTATCCATTAACCCTTTAACCTAACCACAATCAGGCATACAATACAAAGGCCCCTTGATAATTTAGAGTGGAGTTTTTCATAACTTTAGCTGATTTAGGTCTCCACAACTGAAACCATCAAGCAAGGTAGACCATCATCAGTGCGCCCTCTACTGGCCACATGTGGCCAACCATGAAAGATATTCACGATCCACAAACACAGATCACTTCCGACAACCACAGTCCACGTCCAATTTTATTGGCTATGGCTGCCAATCACACACCAGTCTATGGACATTTGCAAGCCAAGACCAGCAGCCACTGCCCATAGACTCAAGCCATAGCCAACAAGCTGGGGCACAGTCATACTTACATTCCTTGTAGAAAATCATGAGCAGCAAGTTGTAGGTTCCCAGACTTGGTTCTGCCGAGAGAGCAACATGTTCAATGTTTTAATTTTCAAACAAATAACGGAAAAACTTACAGGCAACTGTTTGAACAAATTCTCAAATGGCCATCTCATCTACAAACAGAACAGCTCTTCATTTACAAACAAAAAAGACAAACAATTTCATAAAAAAAGGCAAAGGAAAAATTTGACTGGACCGGTACTTGAACCCGAGACTTCTGATTTTACGTACAAGCGCTCTTACCATCGGAGCTACCCAGCCCTTAGATGGTGGCCTTCCAAAATAGTCAACTAGTCTTTGATGGGGTGGGGGCGCCAGCCATATTGACTGAATCTCTGCAGACTGGACGTCACAGGAAAACGAAAACAGCTTGGAGGGAGGGGGTATTATGGCCTAGGTAGGGTTTAAGGTTCCCATTAGGTAGGGATGGGTGAGTCAGTCGCAGACTGAAATCTCTACTGCCTGGAAAACACCTCTGCAGTGTCCTAGGAGGGATGATAGGCATTAGTGGGTAGGTTGAAGACAACTGGGTATGCGACGGTGAAGGCCACTCACCTACGCCCACTGCCCTCATCTCACTGACTGTCTGCAGGGCTTTCTTGCGCCCGACCACGCCCATGATTCTGAGGGCATCTAGCAGGGTGTTGAAGGTGTGCAGGTCAGGCGACACTCCCTCCAACTGCATCTGCTTCAGCAGTTGCTGCAGCGGAAACAGGGAGAGGAAGAGAGAGGGGGAGAGAGGAAGAGAGGGAGAGAGAAGAAGTAATTTCAAAACAGTCGAGACCAATAAATAGTGAAATAAATCCATATGAGAACACTACACATGTAAGTGTAAAAGTGAGTCAAACCTGGCCCAATCTGAAGCCTGTGTGGCTTTTGAGATGCTGCAGTGGGCTTCTATTACAACTTGGACAATAGTGGTGGCTGGATTCGGAGGGCCCGGTGCATAGTTATTAAGTCGTTAATTCCGTAGGTCTGCTGCGAATGATCTCAATCAACTTCCAGCCCACCTCCCCAGCATTGAAGTGGGTTGAAGTTAAAGATAAAGTGGATTGAACAGCAGATGTATCCGGCATAGTTTTCTTCTCCTCACTCACGTATATGACATTCCAGCGCTCCGTGTAGTCCTCCCTGATGAAGACAGCGCCTCTGATCAGGGCATTGTAGGCTTGCACGTCTGCCTGCACACCTCTCTCCTGCATCTCGTTGTACAGGACAAAGGCTCGTGTGGGGGCTCCGTGCTAGCACCAGACAGAGACACAGAGACAACAGGGTTGAGAGAAAGAGAGAGAGAGAGCACCGGCCAAGACTACCAGCTCTAAGGCCCTCTCTATTTAAAATCACATGAAATCATGCCTTCTCCATCTAGTCCCTTCCCTCTGTGTACAAACAAACACAAATTAAAAGCTATGACTTTGAGTTTGAGGCAGGTCCTGCTAGGATCGAAACGTCAGGCCCTCTAACTTTTGAGACAAACTAAAAGCAATGACAAACATGCTGCAATCTGCTCACTGACTATAACGGCCCTTCAAAAGCCCTACATTTACTACATTTAGAGGGCCAGAAGTTTCAATCCAAGCAGGACCTTTCACAAAGGCAGAAAGTACCCTTCGTCTACACTACTCTACAGATTTGATCGCTGCCGATAGGTAGATAGCTGCACAAGACAGAAAGGGACAGAGGGACAGACAGGCAGATAGACGGAAGGATAACCGATGGATGGACAGACAGACACAAACTGACAGCCACACCGTCTGCTAGACAGACAGCTACCCACATACACCCACCCACAGTCTTGGCACCAACAAGAAGCCACTGCATGCACACTCCAAGACATCAACCAAGCCCATGCTCCAGCCACAAACAGTGTCCAGAGAGACAAAGAAGGAGGAGACTCAAGATGACACAGGAAGAAATAGAAGCCACTACTGCACCGGCTACAGGTACCTTGATGGCTCCTCTGATCATGGAGCGGTAGCTTCTGGGATCCCTCTCTGGCATCGCTCCAAAAAGCTTCTCCATTTCGTTATTCTCTCTGACAAGGAATTCAAAGTATGAAGTATGAAGTAACATGGATATAAGGCATGACACTATCTCACTGCAGATACAGATTGCCACATGTGCTGCTTTACTGTACTGATAAGAAGCAACATCACATGGTTCATATTGCTTGTGAGTGGACCTCAATGGCGTGAACAGTACTGTACTGCTCTTTTGTCCTGTTGAGAAACCCGTTCAATCTGTTCTTTGTTGTTCTGCTACTGCTTCCATACAGTAGTTGTACAGGCTCTTTTTCCCCCGACTCACTTCCATCTTGCTTCTCGGCCCGCTCGCTTTCTCCTCCGCCCCCTGCCTCCTCTGTCCTCCGCCTCCGGTTGCTCGGCAACCTCCACGGCCTCGGAGCTTCCCTCCTGTGTGCAAACCAATGGTGAAACCAACGTCTAAGCGATTACAACAACAAAATGAGAAATCCTAAAGGTTCCACGTGTCCGTCTACCTTTCCGTTCTGATGCAAACGATCACCGTGGACGACACAAGACAGCTTGAATTCAGAAAGTCCGTCCATTAGCACAAAGACTTACCTTTTCAGCTTCCTGAGCTTTGCCTTCACCAATCGGCGTTGTCTCAGGGCTGTAACCATGGTAACAGAGCAGGTCCAGCAGGGCATTACTTGTCTCTATGGAAACCTCGCCCCCTAGCAACAGAGATCAAAAACAACCATGAGTCAAAGGGAGAGAGAGGGGGAGAGTGACAAACACAGTGAAACAAGGAGATAGAGAGAGACAGAGAGACAGAGAGAGGAAAACAGACAGGAAGACAGGGAGACAGAGAAACAGACAGAGACAGAGACAGACAGAGACAGAGACAGACAGAGAGACAGCAAGATAAACAGACAGACAGAGAAAGACAAAGGGACAGAGGGAAGGAAGGGCACTATGGAAAGAAGGAAAGAGACATCATGTCTGTGGTTTATTCAGAATGAAGGTCCGCACACCTGTTTCTAGAAGTCTGTAGAACATCTCTAATGCTCCCTTCATGTCTGCCCTCTCCACTCTCTCCAGCACTGACTCTTCGCTTGGATCATCAAACAGATACTCCTTAGGCTGTGGATAGAAGGCCTACAAGACCAAAACACACAAGATCAACTCAGCTAGCCAATTAAATGTGGCAGGACCTAAGAATTCTGAGCACTGTTGGGATTGCAATGCATATATATAACTACTAAAGCTATAACACACAATGACCATCCTCACTGTTTTAGTGGCCGGAAGGCATTAGCTCAGATTGGCTCAGTGGCTAGTGTGGCCAGAAAAAGACCCCAAATTTCACTCATCTGCTAATACATTTGTACCTTCTGTCCTTCACCCTTAGGGGCGTCTCGCTACAAATCGAGGGAGTGCTCTGAGGCCGATTTCAGAGTTTTAGTGGCCAGCAGGCGTTACTACAGATGGGCTCAGTGGCCAGTCAGTGGCCGGTAAAAGACCCAACATTTCACCCGTCTGCTCGTACCTCCACCCTTGGGGCATCTCGTTGCAAAGCTAGGAAGTGCTCTGGCCACCGCTTGATGACATACTGGGCGGCCTTGCGGCCAGACTCAGCGGCCAGTGAATATCGCTTCTAAAAGAGGGAGACAAGAAGAGAACTCAGATGGCAAGCACAAGCAGGCCAAGGCATGACACAGTGTGTGACAATAACCACCAAGGGCCGGGACCCCCGAATTCAGCATGCTGGTGGCAATGTTTGCATCCAAAACTGGTGTGTATCAAGTATATAACGTGATGAATGAAGGATTTCTCCTGGCAAAATATATGTTCCCACATGCATGCGCTGCCGTACTTTAGATCTAGACCCATTCCCAATCACATTTGTGAGTTACGGAACTCCCATCTCACATCAACAGTAACGTAGCACATCAACAGTAAACAAAACTCATTTATTGAGCAACTTATCAGTTGTCACTTCAGACTCACAAAAGTCCAGGGGAAACCCTGATTGCCAGAAGGTAAACCATTGACTCTGATCCAAGATGAGCTTGAAATCCGCTTCTTTAATTGCTACGGCATGCCCCCTGCCCCTCTCTTCCAGTCCAGCCATCACTGGCAGATCACGAGTCATCATCGCCTGCCAGTCAATAGTGGCATCAAATGCCATGTGGCCAGATACACGGTTCAGACTGGTGGTATGAATATGAACAAGCTTTTCTTACAAAGAACCTACCACCATGCTTAGGTGCAAACGTGTGTGGCAATATAAAAGGAAGTGAAGGTTTATGATGGGACCATGTAACACATCTCTTTTGAGAAATGTGGCTATGAAGAGAGCCAATTCATGTCCTCTTTAATGAGGGTAAGCTCCATCAGCGCACAGAACTGCTTTCCATAAAGGCCATCAATTAAAATACAATCAATAACTCAGCATTTCAGGCTGTGTTTGCTCTGCCTGTCATCAGGAAATAATTGAGTTACCCGCTCTTTTCAGAGCCAAACTCCGTCTAAAAAGAGATGTGTTACAAGATGTCGCCGCAAACCTTCCAATTGGTACTTCCACCAAGCAAACCTTCAAATCATACATGTGTATTTCAATCGGAAGATCTTACCTTTTCTCCGGCATTTTTGGGAAGAAGAAAAGGATCGTCGTGATACATGTATGGCAAGGCTGTCGGATCCTTTAAATGGAGAATGAAATACACGAAAATAAAACACTATAATCCTCTGGGGGAAAAGAATGTCTATTTCATTTTTTTTTTAAATCACGAGTTAAACAATTGTAGGAAAACATGACTGGACACGTATTGAACAAACAATGACTGGACAGGGACTTGAACCAGAGACATCTGGTTTTGCATGTACCAGCAGTCTTAGCATCTGGTAAGTTGTCTTGAGGTATCGGCTTGAAGTCCTGTTCCAGTCAAATATTCTCTGCCATTTTTGTTTTTGTTTTAATTGTATTCTTCAAACAAATGAAATAAAGGACAACAGACAACAAACGGAAGTTTATAAAAAGAGTGAAAGTAGAATTCAAGTCCTGATCCAGCCAAGTTTTCTTTTCCAAAATGTCTATTCTGTACAAATTGTCTTTCAGATTTTTTTCATTATTATTCAAATTGAAAAACCTGCATACACTACATGTATGTATGATTCAAAACAATTGTAACATTTGCAACAATTGGTTGTTTGGATCTGAATGAAAACAGGGGTGTGATCCCTGGAGATATATGGCAGTTAATGGTTACATTCTTCTGACTGGCGCCCTCACCCTGGCAAAGACCATCTAGGGGCTGGATATCTCAGATGGTCAAAGCCCTGTCCCGCAATACAAGAAGCCTAGAATTCAAGTCCCGGTCCAGCCAATTTTCTTTTCCATTTAAAAAACAAACAAACAACAATTAGTTGTAAACCAGTCTGCAGCAATTCAGGGATCGCTCACAGTGGATGCAGCTTTTGAGACTCGATTTTCAAATCAATTCTTCAGCACAAGGGATAACTCACTCTTCTGACGGTATTACCGAGCGCTCTAAGCACAGCTGTCGGCTCCCTGTGGATCAAAGGAACAAAGGAACACAGGAGTTATCTTTCAATAGCGTGAAAAAAAAGAAACCAAAGCTACGATTTAAAAAAAAACGTCAAACAGATTTCACTTGCGCATGCGCGAGAAGTTGACCAGTTTTTGTGGACTAAGTGCATGATGCGAGTTGCAGCAGGTTAATGTATAATCAGTAATCACTGTACCTTCTTATTCTTTTGGGAATCTGGATTTCGCTGGCCACATCCTTGGTGGCCACGGCCTCTTGCCAATGGCAGCTCCTCGTCTGCAGATATCTACAAACCAAAAAGACACAATTCTGTAAAACGGCAAAGCACAGATTTGACTGGTCCGGTACTTGAACACGAGACCTCTGGCTTTGCATATGTACCAGCACTCTTAGTCTTACCATCTGAGCTATCCAGCCTTTAGATGGTGGCCTTCCCAGATAAAGTTAAAAAGTCTTGGCCGGGGTGGAGGCGTACCCCCAGAACTGTGGGGTTCTACGTCGTCCGCTGCTCTCCCGACCGGAACCCCACAGATAACTATGTGGTTTTTTTCCCATAGGCTTCTGTGTAATGTTCACTGGTGCTGTGGCATAGGGATCAGCAGGTTCAGCATAACTCCTAAAATACTGCTTCATTTGGCCCAAGATTTCTAGCAAATGTGGTTTACATACCACGCACGTGTGTGCAACTGCCCATGTGGCGAAAATGTGTCGATTTCCAAAAAAAAATGGGCGTAAACCTCCCGGTTCGGTTGCAACATTCAAACAGCAGCTCCGTAACTGGCAGTCTGGTCCCTGTAGTATTGTATAGCGCCTTGCTGCGAAGACGTGCAGGGGACCAGACTGCCAGTTGCGGCGCTGCCGTTTGGATCTTGCGACCAAACCGGGAGGTTTTCGCCCATTTTGGGGGGGAAATCGACACATTTTCACCAAATGGACAGTTGCACACAGGTGCGTGGTATGTAAACCACATTTGCTAGAAATCTTGGGCCAAATGAAGCAGTATTTTATGAGTTATGCTGAACCTGCTGATCCCTATGCCACAGCACTTGTGAACGTTACACAAAAGCCTATGGGAAAAAAACCTAGTTATCTGTGGGGTTCCGGTCAGGAGAGCAGTGGACGACGTAGAACCCCACAGTTCTGGGGGTAGTGGAGGCGGTAGTCGGAAGCATTAACCCAAATAAAAAGCCGATGTTCATCTCCAGGGATCAAGTCAGTCACTTCCATTCAGATGCAAACAAACGGCCAATTGCTGTATTTACCTCTCCTCAGTCTATCGATAAAGTCACTAATTTTCGGGCATTTCACTCACGCATGCATACCATTACCAATGCTATTTATTTGTATTTCAAGCTGTGTGTAAATGTATGTAACAGCCATCTTGTTTTCAAGGTAAATCTGGGGGTTTGGTAGAGGCCGGCCTATTAAATAACTTGGACCCTACACTGGCTGCAGTCGCCCGACCAAACAAACAATTTTTTTTAAAGGCGAGTTTAAGGTCCAAGTTACTCTGATTAGTTTTTGAGCATTTACTTAGTAATAGTAGTTTTACTTTTTAGTACATGAATTACACACTCCCATAAAACTAAAAGTCTTCAATAACGCCTTTATCAATAGCAGAACAGTTTCGATACATTGATAGAGGAATTCCTTACTACATACCTCTGCAGACAAGGAGCAAAGCCAGACTTCGAGGGAGTCGCACAAAGTGCACGGAGTAACCTCGTGGGCGACGCCATTTTATTTCCAGGAGTTGACTGACCTCAACTTATTTACCACAAGAGGGCGGTCTCCAACATCGCCTGCAGCTGTTATGGGTGCACAACACTAAATCGAGCTCCCATTGAACACTGTACAAAAACACTCACTTTCAAAGCCATTTATCCCACACCCAAAAATCTCTCGGTTCTTGTACCTTTACTGAAAATTGTAGTTTGGACCTTCATCTCTCAGATTCTTTTCAATTTTAGTGCCCTAAGCCGATTAGATTTTTTGCTAATTACCCCCAGAAAAAAACACCCCCAAATGTGTAGCCGTCCAAGCCGAATTTCTGCAAGGATTTTGGGATGGACCCCTCCACTTCCACAGCCAAATAGGGCCAAATTTAAAGCCAGCTGTGGTCCAAATGACATACCAAATTGAAGAGTGAACCCCTAGGTTGTCTTAAGCTTCACTTATTCTACAATGTATCAGTTAATTAGCCTCCAAAGACCACTTATTAAAAAAACAAGTTGTGGGTCCACACTTTATGATAATCAGCTCGGCGGAGCCATCTTAGATGGATTTTGTGTGCTGTACCCACAGCACCACCCCTCAGGTACGCCGCTGAAATAATGTTCAGTAGTTTGCTGTTGGCATTATTTTGACGGTTGTATGCATTATTGCCATGACAACAAGTTTCTATATATTGCAGTGCCTTTTATTAACTGAGTAAATGTTGACCAAAATTAGCATACAATAATATACTGATAAGATAGCTCAACTTGAATCGCTGGTGGAAAGAAAGATGGGAAATCATAAGGAGATGAAGCTGCTACATATACTTTTAAGCATGGCATGATCACCGAAGTCAAGATATATGCCACCTGGAGAGAGGAGAGAAACAAAAAGAGAACACATAATGACACCTATATATACAGAAGGCGAGAGAGAAGGAGAAAGGTTAAGAGAGCGAGGGAGGGAGAGAGTAAGAGAGGGAGGCGGAGGGGAGACAGAGATGGAGGGAGGGTGAAGGCCAAAACAAGGTATTAAAGAGAGAGTGAGAACGAGGGAACGAGGAGAACGAGCAAGATAAAGAGAGAAAGGAAAATAGAGGAAAAGTGGGTTGAAGGAGGAGAAGTGTTGCTTTTTTAGTCAAAAGGGGGGAAGGGTAGTGAGATAGAGAGAGTGATGGAGAGAGACAACGAGAGGTGGACCGAGGAAGGGATCGAAAGAGAATTAAAGGGGTAACGATGGACATATAATATATAGTTGGGGAAATGTGAAAGGGAAATAAAGAGAAGATGGTGTGGAGAGTTGGTGAGCAACAGAGAGATTTTTTCTTAAAAGTCACTAATGATTATCATTTAAATAAATTATAAATATCGCTAAACATATCCGAATCCATAATATTACAGATGAGACTATTAAGGCTTAAACGTATTGCACAGTGTGCTTCCTGTTGAATGAACAATGAACTTTCTCTTCCATGATCCCCACATCATCATTTCTTAGGAATGGTCCTTGCTTCTGTGATAACCTTTGCCCTTATTTGCCATCGTTATGTAAATGACTCAGATCAGGGCTCCGTTTCACAGAAACCATGCAAAGCATGAACAGTGTTGCTTGGAAACTAGAACGCTAACTTAATAGTGTTCCGTGAATTTGATTGAATATTATGGACTCAAATATCAAGCGCTTAATACAATTGGAACTTTGGCTAGTAATATCATTCAGCAATGCCTCTCATGCTTAAGCAAATTTCGTTGCCCTGGCTCTATATTTATTCCTTTTAGTCGTCAAAATTTTAATCTAAAATGGCCATTACGTCCAAGCTTCATCTGTTTTCGTCCTGTACATAAACCTGGAGTCATCGTGCCTCAGTGATTTCTAACAATATTGAATCGTAAGATATTCGTAAGATATTCGAATCGTAAGATATTTCAGAGGTCTCACTTTCCAATCCTAGCAGGATCTTTTTCAAAACCCAAAACCTTTGATTTTGTTTTACTGTTGGCATCAAGATGCTCATGACTATAACTTAAATCTCTCAGCCTTTGAGAAAGGTCCTGCTAGGATCGAAACGTCAGGCCCACTTAATTTTAAGATATAAGTTTAAATCGTTACTATTATGTCTAAAAATATCACTGTACCATTTACGTTCTTACATGTAAGGTAATGCCACATCAAACCTTTGATTCTAGAAAGAATGAAACCTCAAAATTTAATAGTAAATTCAATATTAATCAATAAATTCGATATTAAATATTCATAAAATATCATGCACTAAGGTGGCGGTGATTGCTACAGAGTAATTACGATTATATAGAAACCGAATACGATTCACAATCAAGTAAGCCGGTTCCTGCCATTTTGTCATGACACGTTTTTACACAATTTCATTTTGACCTCGGGCATGGTAGACTCTAGAGTCAACGAGACTCCCAAGCCAACGTATACCTGTTTACCAGCGAAACAATAACGGGAACCAGTTGATCAGATTTAACATGACACGCTGTCAAGTTTGCTACAGAGATATATGCTCCAATGTATAAAACAAAATACTGAGCTAAACAACTGCTGACTAAAAGAAAAAAATGCAAACAACTGATCGAATTGTTTGAATATTAAATTTGGTATTTTTGACAAGATTTGTACGAGCCCTGTGCTGAGAATGTAGCATTTTGAAAATGTCCCTATTTCAATAGTTCCTAAACTAGAGCTGTCTACGAATGATACGCAACAGTGAATGGCGACTTACCGATATAATTTTGTTAGTGGACGGGTAATTTGAAAACTGGTCAGCCATTGTCGAGAAAGAATGGGTTGTGGGTTTGAATCCAGCCCGTGCTGTCTGCGCATTTAACCAGGTATTCAGCGAACTTTACAAAGTGCGAATTTCAAATTAAAAACCCATTTTTATTTTAGAATTGTATCAGTCAAACAGAAAATACCGGCCAAATTGTTTTGATGTTTGTTGCAAACAGAAATATATTTCTAAGTTCATTTGCACTGAACAGCTCTATATATAACAACACCTATTATTCATATCTGTATGTATACTTATATTTTCACATTAGTGCAACCATTAATGACAATAATTCTAACTCTTATTGTTAATGTATATATGAACATTGTGCTTTTCTCAACAGGATTAATATGTATGGCTTCACTTTTGGGATTGAGTATATTGATATAAAATAAAACTGGGACAACAGATCGGAGGCAGTTCCCGTGCTTAAGATTGACTGCTGCACTCTAGCACAGACAACTGACTATTAGGGATGTTCGCACATTTTGTGAAAATCCCCATGCAGTCATAATTATTTCCTTCCTACGGTCGTCTTAAAACTGGATGGTAATTAAGAGGGGGTCTTTTTGCTCCATGTATAGAGCACGTGCGATTATAGAAGGGTCAAGCTTAAGTTGCCAGTAATTGGCTTAATTAACTCGTAATGGGTTTCATATCACTTTGTATTCCTTATCAGAAAACGTGACTGCACAGTATGCATGGGCAAAATTTCCGTCAAAATCATCCTGCAAAGATTTCCTAACGTACTTAAAGAATGATTTCTGAATTGGTGACGATTACGATATTTTTTTAGGCCTATTAAAAAAATAGTAATAATAATTTGAAAATTTAAACTGCCCCGCAGCAGTAAATGACTTTTTTCATCAATGTTTTATCCACGGCTTGGTGTGACTCTATGCAGCAAGGTCCATGGTGTCTTCTAGTTCCTTACCCAAACGAACCTGATTTTTTCCGGGCTTGTCGACCTGAAAGGAAAAAAAGCAATTGTACCCTCTGAGATTTTTATAAAACCTCAAAACAAGGGCGGGAAACTACAACCGGAGTAGGACCTTCACTCGGAGACAGAGTCTGCCTCTGAAAAAGGTCCTGCTATGATCGATACGTTGGTCCTCGTTGGGCAACCAGAGTAGTTATCTGACAGAAAAATGCGCAGAAAACCGCCAACAATAATAAATAGCTATACACGTCCCTTATTTTCTGGATTTTGTAAAAAACAAAAGGAATGGAAAGCTGGTCTATGAAGTAGGTTTGCGGTGACACCGTGCAAAATGTCTCTTTTGTATTAAGTAAGTGTGGTTCCCCGGTTCTTTTCAGAACTAAATTTACTCACAAAAGAGAAAATTTGCAGGGTGTCATCACCGCAAACCTTCTCCTTCTGCTATCGTCACCATGAAAACCTTCAAATCTCAAAGGTGGTCTAGTCACTGAAGAATCTTACTACACCTTTTCTTTTCACTGGATGTGTGCTGTCAACGAGTTTCGCGCTTGGAAAGTTATGTGTATAATTATGCACTATCTATGCTTGCATCTGAAATGCTATGGTCAGGAAGCTTCGTTTTAACAATCCGAAGATTGTTGTCACAAATTTAATGCAATTAATTGAAATTGAGAGACTGGGTCCAACGGATACTAGTGCAAATAATATGCTGCGAATCTAAGGTAAACATGTCAAGTGCGCCCACCATGTTTTGATAAGAACACGTGCCCCATCGGTGTAGCAAGCAAGCTCAAAGGTGCCCCATTCATCAGTGTCAAACCGAACGCCAATCTCAGCCTGGACAGTCCCGTCAGTCTCCTGATCACATCCAGTAACGTCATCTCCGAGATCACATTGTCCTTCTGCCAGTTCTGAGAATGTAGGAGAGAATTAGACAACATGCATTATTGTGAAAGAGAGAAACTTTTTGAAATCCTGATAGTATCATGAGGTGCAAAACAACGGTTAATATGAAAACACGAGTACAACAAAGCAGTTTACATCAGAAAGTCAAATGGCGCAAACACTATATTGAGGTCAACTGTTTTGTACAGTTGTATAAAACCATAGAAAATAGCATCGTTAGCTATGCGCCTTTTATTATATTTAAAAACATTTGGCGAAAGTAACACACGACTAATCATTGGATTATTGTCGAGTGTGATATACAAAAATGTTGCAAACTGCTTACTGACTAAAATTACCAAAATGTAAATCTCAAAATTTAGTGGGCCTGACGTTTCGATCCTAGCAGGACCTTTCTCAAAGGCAGAGTGACAAAACAAAACAGATACATCTCCCCCCTTCCTTCACTCTCTCCCCCTTCCTTCGTGTATATGTATCTGTTTTGTCCTTGTCACTCTGCCTTTGAGAAAGGTCCTGCTAGGATCGAAACGTCAGGCCCACTAAATTTTGAGATTTGTCGAGTGTGTTAGAACTTCATTGAATTTTATTTTTCATTTGACCTGATCACATATATTGTGATGAAAAACTATGCAGAATGGAAGCAACTGCATGACCTCGACCAGCTCGGAGGTCAAGTGTCAGGACGTCTGCAGTATACAATGCAAGAGTTAGAAAGCAAGAGTTTGAATCCTGAGCAAGCTGCATGTATTTCTGTTCAGTCGGCAGTCGGGATAACCACTGCAGCGGTAACAGGACAAACCCACAGTGAATGTACATTAGCTATTTTTCGAAGGATAGGAAGTGGTTATTCGTCGCGGTGGTTGAGAGAGAGGAAAGTTAATCAAAGTCACCCGGACCGTGTCACTTCTCCGACGTCCGCACTCCAACGGAGTAGTGCGGACGTCGGAGAAGTGACACGGTCTGGGCGCCGGCCACCAACGCATTGATGGACATCGCAACACCCAGTCTTCAGTTGCATGGTGAAGATTAGTTTTCCCTGCAACCGAAATGCCGCCATCAGCGACGCGATATCGCGTGGTTTTGATTAATTTCCCTCATAACAAAATCGGAAGGTTACTCATTTAAGATTTTAGTTAATCTTCCTGTGTGGTTGAATGCTGGGCGTGCATAGGGTGTGCAGAAATATAACATGGCTTTCTTACTATATAAACTGTTGCTTGTACCGGTAGATGGTTGTTTACAATTATTTTGGGCCAGCTCAGTGATCACGTTGACGTGTGCTGTCAGTGGGGTGCATTTGTCCAGAATCCAGCCAGGCCTGTCGGATTGGACAATCCAATCATCACTCACAGCCAACCCGGTGACTGGCATGCCATGCTCAGGGCAGCTGAGCACTGAAATATTATATCTAATGCACGGACCACCTGAACAATTCGGCGCCTCGTCGCAGTATCCATAAATCCTAAGGAAAACAGAGAAAGTTTGGCTGAGTTTTATCAGTGCCACGTATTATTTTGAGTGCGGTTTGGACAAGGCACAATCGGCATATCCATGACAAATTAATGCCTATGACTAAATACATTCTGATGAGTCTTCAATGATCAAAGCTAATTCAGACTATCAAAGGATGCTGATGTTATATAGGATCCTTTTTTTAAATTTGTTCATTTCATTTTGAATAGCTACTAAAACTGTCTTAAAATCTGTTCAAAGTGAGTACACGAACATATTCATTTCAAAGTTCTATATATACATCGTCTATTTGGTTTCACTGTGAATGGATAAAAGAGGACAGCTGGTAGACATGACTAGAGTAAGATCAGAAAGTGGGGAAAGTTGAATGAAGTCTAGAAGCCCGTTGCCATATAAGAGTGAATTGGAGACTGAGAAGATGCTACCCGTCTGAGCCGAGAGAAGCTGTGGATGAAGCGTCTTCAGACTACCACATGGCCTCAACGCACAGATTGGTTATTTAAGGTCATTTAAAAAGCAGTTTGTAAAGATTTGTCACCACTCCAATGTGAATGTTTCCTGGACTTACCTCATCCATCCACCACCAGATTCAGAATTGTCGCACACTATAGGGTAGGGAAGATAAACTTGTATTTTAGTTCCAACATCAAAGGGGAATGCAACCCACAGAAAAATGTTGGCTTATCTGATTGGGTATTAAAAACAACCTACAATTACCTATGTGCTACTCACCTACGAGTTTCATTTTCGTAAAAAGAGAAAAATCGTGGAATTCAGGACTTGTTCAAGGATCACACAGAGTGGATGAGGCTTTTTAACTTGTTTTTAATCAAAAGATTAAAACAATCGATCAGGTCTTTTTCTATTTATCATATTCATTATTTCACACTGAAAAAGTTATTCATTAATGCTTCATAGAAAATTTAAAACTGGAAAAAAAATGGTTCACATGATGATTGGAATTGAATAAGTTAAATGTTTAACAAGCTGGTGAGTCTATGCAATCGAATGCTTCTACCTATCCTTGTCATGAGTTTAGTGAAAGACCTGGAGTTACCATGTGATTCCGTCACTGTAGTTATTGAAGTGACTATATCCGTCAGACATCCATTTAGATTTAGATTATGTACTCACTGACTGTCTCCTTATTATGTCCACATTTAGGGTGGATGTCTTGGTAGGCCTTTCCCCGGTCTCCATACCGGTGATGCGCTTGGCATGACACTTTAAAACAACAACAGATTTAAGAATGAACTGGTTAAATTTCGGCGGCCTTTCCCAAAACTAGATAAATGCCTTTGCGATTTTTTTTTAATTATTATTATTATTATTTATTATTACCAAATCGCAGCTATAAGCTGAATTACATGGAATATTACATACATGTCGTAAAAATCATCGAAATAACACTTATAAAAGGTTTACAAGAACAAACAATAATTAATATTTCATTAAATAAATTAGTAGACAAAATTGTATCAATAAAAACATACGCGGTTGATTTCTCAGAAGTAATTCTCGAACTTGATTATTTCAAATAATTATTGAATATTGCACAAAGCTATTGCACCAAGATATTGCCAGGTCTCGCAAAGAGCCCTCCAAATCCCACGGTAATACAGCTCAAGTCAGCAGGGACTGGTGGTTTAACAGTTTTGTGAGGTAAGGGATGGGGCTATTACCATACCCGTCCGTTCTGTACCTTGGCACTTGAAAAGACCTTGATTTTCTAAGACGCATACTATGTGAATTGCTGTGGCTTGTAAAAAAGGTCAGCATATCTTTCAGAGGTGGTGCATTTCCTTGCAAACCGAGAACACAAGCACTCAAGCCTCTCATCGAGTGATTGGAGACCCGTGAGGGACAAAGCATCCACGTATGTAGAATATGCGGAGCCCAGCATTATACGACAAGCCCTTTTTTGGATTCTTTCCATTTGTTGAGTTTGGTGAACACTGATACTACCGTGCCACACAGGGCAGGCATACTCCACAATAGGGCGGACATACCCCACATACACAGAGACCAGGTCTCCCACAGGTACACCAAAACGCTTCAATCTGGTTAGCATGTAAAGTCTACGACTGCATTTAGAGATCATATTGTTGACCTGTATGCCCCAGCATAGATTTGACTGAACTGTTAGACCTAGGATCTTGGTTTCATTCACCACCTCCAGCTTTATGCCAGATATCTCGAGATCAGGTGGACTGGGGGGATGCTGTTTGAAACATATTTGCATAACTTTGCATTTAGAGGGATTAAGTCTGAGGTGATTCATGTTAACCCAATCATCCAGATCGTGAACATCCGATTCTATCTGTGACGGCACGCTAACAGGACGAACCTCCGCAAGGCTTAGATCGTCAACATACTTGAAGCTATATGTATAAGCATTTTCAGATGCATCATTGATCATAGAAATGAAAATTATGGGTCCAAATATAGTGCCCTGCGGTACACCACATGACAGGACCTCCCAGTCAGAAAGAGCAGACTGGTAGTGCACTCTGTGGCGACGGGATGTTAGGAAATTGCTAATCCACGGGATAATTTCACATCTGACACCTAGGTTATACAGCTTTTTAATTGCCAGTGTATGGTCAACGCAGTCGAAAGCTTTGGAGAAGTCGGTCACTACCAGCGTACCCACAGAATTCACTTTGTCAGTGCCCCTATAGAGCACATCAAGGAGTTCAATCAGACAGTTAGTGGTTGATGACCCCTTGATGCTTCCATACTGGTTGCGGTCAATAGACCTTGAAATGTCATCAATGACCCACCTGGACACAAATCTTTCACAAACCTTTGCAAGGAGTGAAGTTAGGGATATTGGTCGGAGATTACTAATATTCGCTGGCATATCTTTATAGGGATGGGCACAATAGTTGCGTCCTTCCATATTTGTGGCACTACACCCTCAACTAGTGATGCATTTAAAATGAATAGAACCCAAGATCTTAGGCTTAACGTTCAAGCGTTCAAACTACCTGAGCTACCTCACACTTAGAAGAGATCCTTCCCAGATAGTCATCTATGTTTGCTGGGATGGGCGCAAGTTAGAAGCATCTTAAATAGTCAAATACTACTTACCAAAGTCTTGACAACGTTCCCCAGAGAAGTTCGGTCCACAGGTGCATTTAAACGAAGCGTTGTCATCGCTCAATATGCAGTTGCCTTCGTGTTGGCATGGCGACGGATTGCAGGGATCTATTTGACGAGGGCAGCAAAAAAATTGATCCAGAAAAATAATAATACAGTATTCCATAATGTCAACATTGGATGTTCTCTCCATCTTGTATTCGCTGCGTAGTCCACACTGGATCAAATTACGACAGATTTACAGACAAAATCACATTACAAGGAAACATAATTTTCCGGGAATATGAATAAGTCTTCTTGTCAAAAAGATCATCGGTTGGGTATCAGATGATTTGACCCGTCCGATGTCGTTTCCACCGGATAGCCATCGTGAATTTTTTTCACCCCAGAGGCCAGTACAATCGGATTTCTACCGGGGGAAATGATATCGGTCGGAAGAATTCAACCGGCACTCAACCGATGATCGTTTTGACAAAAGACCTAAACGTTTTGTTAAATTGAGGTTTTACCTGGCACGTGGTCTTACTCGGTGCTTTTTCAGAAACTAAACCTCGCTAGAAACTAAACCAAAAGCAACTCGGGCGAGATTCCAACTCCAGATTCATGTTGTTCAATGCAGACGTCTCAACTACATCAGTACTAACATATAGCCGAGCTCGTAAATCATCTTCTTCGTTTTCCCCAGCAGGCAATGAAGCAAAGCTAAGCACCGTGTACGCTGTGCTTATACTGCAAGCTAGGTAGGCATGCAGCGAAACATCGTGACAAGTGAAACAGACGAACAATTCAGCCAAAATGTGTCAACACATTGAAAACGTACCCTGGCATCCCAGAAGTCGGCGAATTTTGCCAGGGTCGCTGCTCTCAAAGGGGGATTTATAGTAGGTCACGTTGAAAGATCTGCTGGGCGCTTCGGTGTTGAGTCCCCCCAGACGAACCTCAGTGCACTGGCACGGGTCTGGTTCCGGGATCACCCAACGGTAACGACCGTGCATGCTGGGGTCTGGCTCCTGACCCATCTGACAGACCATTCCTGAGGCAAAATTAAGGCATAAGAATGGATAATGCTTTAACCTCAAAGAGCCGGGTTATTTTGACCATCTCACAGCCGCCCTCTAGATCTCGGTCGTTCAACCATGGATTCAAATGATATTTAGCAGGGTAAAAGAGAATGACATAATGAACATGACTTGTGTGTAAAATTTAAGTTGAAAAGGTTGATTTTTGTTTTGTCTAATTATAGCTCTTTAAATGTTTTTGCTTTTTTCATGTTTTCCCCGGTTTTTTTTATTGAATTCCTATGTTTTTATTGAATTTCCTCAATTTGCATGAATTTGACAATGATAATGAAACACGAAGAACCAATAAATGAATATAGTAATATTAAGATGTAATTATGAAAGAAATAATCTAAGCACCTTGGATTCTATGCTTTTATGTAGGGTAAGTCAAGGGGAAAAATTACGTCAAGCTATACCATGGCCCTGAAAAATGTTCATTGTCAGAGAACAGCACCACCAATTTTAATAGAATTGGTGTTAAAATGTGCCTAAGAAGATTGCCAAAAACGTCATAAAGCCTCAACACGCGGAAAAAACACCGAGACCCTAAACAAAAAATACGGGGGAGGGCGGAGCCCCCGCCGGCTCTTTGAGGGTTTAACCAAAGCAGCGACTCCTGCAGGAGACAACACATATCACTTCCTGTCGAGGTCACACTCGTGTCGTTATGCCTAGTTCACATTGAGGCTTCCGATGTGTCTACGTCCCCTTCCCTTCCCCTCCTCCCTTCCCTTCCCTTCCCTTCCCTCCCCTCCATTCCCCCCACTTCCTCTTACCCCCTTTCCTTTCCCCTCCTCCACCCCTTCATTTCCCCTCTTCCTCTCCCTTCCCTTCCAACTCCCTCCTTTTATCTTCCCCTCCCCTCCCATACCTTCCTCTCCCTTCCCTTCCCTTCCTCCTCCCTTCGTTTCCCTTTCCCTTCCTTTCCCTTCCTTTCCCTTCCTTTCCCTTCCCTTCCCTCTCCTCCCTCCCCTCCCTTCCCCTCAGTTCCCTCCCTAACACAGTTTCCTCATGTTTTTAAATTTTGTTACGTAGAAATTATGAAAATATCGCAAAAACACAAAACAGATCAATTGTGATTATTTAATCAGGTAATTATTCTAAAAGCTAAACAATCACATTGTTTAATTAAAACCCGATTCAACACAGAAATCGATCAGCACGCGAATTTTCAAGATCATCGGACTTTCCGTTTCTGAGCTCAATGGGGCCTCCAAGCCCCCCCCCCCCTCAGAATTTCCATGGATCGAAATTGCACAAATAATAGCTGTACACGTAGTACTAAAAGAAAATAACCAAATCCACCAGAGCACCACACGCGATGCAAGTCGCCTATCAGCACAATGCAACACATGCGGTCACAATTTCTCATTACTTCTGGCTTTCTGGCCGATATAATTTGATTCATCAGCGCGCCATCACCATAGCAACAGAAAACCACACCATACGTGAAGCAGACAGCGCATTCTGCTTCACGTATGGTGTGGTTTTCTGTTGCTTATTTGTTAAACAAAACATTCAATTCAAAAATTCCCCTCTTTCTATTTCAGCACCAGAAAATATAGGCATACATCCTCTTCTAAATTATTCAAGTGTTTCATTTTCTGTAATTTATTATTTGTAAGATGATGATGAGAAAATCGGTCAGGTAAAACTGACTTTCAGGCACCAACGCATACAAACTATTCTTGTTCATTCGGTCGCTTGGTGAGACGATAATTCACCGTGAATGCCGGGGAAGGCACGCCGTGGCAAACGGATGAGCCTTCTGCCTCGCGAGGCAAGGAGCTTCAGCGCTCTCCTTGTCGTTTGCGGGTGATTTCGCCTCAAATGAAACAAGTCAAGTTCTTGAACCTCGCGGTCTTTCTATTCGGTGGAAGCTAAGAAGGTAATCGACAGAGAACGAGTTCCACGACCGACTGCCGAGCGGGAAGACAACTCCTACTACTACGATTACTTTCACAGTAAATCTGTTGCACTCCATTTAATGTTTACCACTTTTTCTCTCTGTTTTCTCTTTGTCTGTCACGCTTTTTCTGCCTCTCCCTCCCTCCGACTCTCTCATTCTTTCTCTTTGCCTGTACCTTTATTTCTCCTTCTCTTTCCCGTTCTTTCTGTCATTCTCCTGTCTTCTCTCTCCACTCATTCATCTCTCGCTCTTTCTCTACACCTCTCTCAATCCCTCTCTCCCTCTCCCCATCTCTCTTTCTCTACACCTCTCTTCCTCCCTCTCTCCCTCTCCCCATCTCTCTTTCTCTACACCTCTCTTCCTCCCTCTCTCCCTCTCCCCATCTCTCTTTCTCTACACCTCTCTTCCTCCCTCTCTCCCTCTCCCCATCTCTCTTTCTCTACACCTCTCTTCCTCCCTCTCTCCCTCTCCCCATCTCTCTTTCTCTACACCTCTCTTCCTCCCTCTCTCCCTCTTCCCATCTCTCTTTCTCTACACCTCTCTTCCTCCCTCTCTCCCTCTTCCCATCTCTCTTTCTCTACACCTCTCTTAGTCTCTTCCTCCCTCTCTCCCTCTCCCCATCTCTCTTTCTCTACACCTCTCTTCCTCCCTCTCTCCCTCTCCCCATCTCTCTTCCACACAATCAGGGAAAACCTTAACGCTAGCGTGCTGCAAACTGCCTATTTATTGACTTAAATGACTAGATACAAAACTATACAGGGCCTGATGAATCGAAATTTTAACTTTAAAAAGGGTCCACTACATAGGATCGAAACCCCAGGACTTTCCAATTCTTTATTTGAAAACCTTGAGTTAGAATATAAGACTGGAAGCTCTGCTTCATGCAACAAAACAAGTGATTGATCTGCTTGGACCATAGCCAGGTGTGTATTTACAAGACATTGTATGGACTTCTGATTCGCCACAATTTCACATCTGAATATTATTGCTTCTGAAAGCACACTACAGACATGGATTGGAGGCAAAAAGGCCAGATAATCTAAGGTTTTTTTTTCAACTAAACATGAAGATAATAGTTATAGTATTAAGCATAGAACGCATGTGATCAAAACATTGAAGGAAAGTGAGAGAGAGAAATTCGCTCTCTGCCACCATAGAATTATAACGAGCAATGCAGGCTAGGGCGTGGCTAAACAACTGGTCGAGTTGGACCGCGTCACGCCACTCAGAAAAATATGTGAAAATAATATTTCCACATATTTTATCTTAAGTGAAAAAACCAAGACTGATGTTGATGTATAATGAAATATGTTGACGTTAAAGAAGGCAAATTTCGAGGATGGGGGCGCATTTCAGATATTCTTCATGCAATGATATTAATATTTGTAATACAAAGGAAATATGGAAGAGCGTTCCAATCAGCACACGGAATGAACGGAATTGGGGCAAACAAGGGGAATTGAAATCACCCAACATAACCAAAAGGAAAGAAACGACCAACGTGCTTTTCCCCTCTGCGGTCTGTTGTACTCCTCCGAGTGAGCCCAGGCACCACTTCATTTCAATACATATAAAAAGTGCGGATGCAAAGCATGCACCTTCAACGGTGTATCAAAGATACCATTTGTCACAATATTCCTGTGATTAGGCCTACGTGGACTAAACTGACACTGCTTAAGTGTTGGAACATTCAATACAATTGTTACTTTTACAATAGGATGTCAAGTAATGGAAACAAACGCCGATTATTATTATATTATGAAACAGGAACAACGTAAATGTCCGACACTCGGAAGATAACGATTTCGAATGAATGTATCTATTTTGATTTTGAGATAAATTTGCCCTATATTGTTTGAGATTTACCAAACCTAATAGTTGAGTCCACTTACCTGTAGCTCCACGTGCAAGGATCAGGGATGCAATGAAGGCAGCGACTAGAAGAATTCCCTCCCGTCTAGACGGAAGGAGAACAGAGTCAGTCATTTTCCCTGCAGACTTCCTGCGTCACTCTCGAAGCTTATAGGCATGGACGCTCGTAATCAGTGTGTGTGCTTGCTGGAACTGACTCCCTTGCAATGAACCCTTCACTCCAATCTGCCCGCTATGTATTGCAATGGAGATTCGTTGCCTCGCTGGTTTGCCTGAAAAAAACAGTCGTTTGTGGTCACCATGGAAACGTCTTGATTGGCTAAGTGTGGTGGTGGCAGACAGACTATAATCAATATTTTGTTGTGTGTTGGTGTTTTCTTGAGTGTGGGGGGGGTTTCATATAAAGTAATTGACGTGACAAAAACATCCTGTATACGGAGGAATCTATACACACGACAACGTTATGACCTAATCGAAGGTTCAAATTACAGTAGCTTTAAATGAAAACCTGCAGGGCCCTTATCTTTTTCGTTGAGTGAGAACCCTGTTTATCTTCCAAGTATCTTCGAGCGCATAGCCGGAAAATGGAACTTCGCTTCTTCGTTTTCACTGGGTCGTGGTTTGTACCCGAGATGTCCATCTTAGCTCGCCGAATCAGATAAATGACACAAGCTGAAAACGTTTAAAGGGCACAACGTTTCCATGTTATCAGGACCTCTGTCAGAGGCAGAATTTGAAGGATTAAGCAAGGGCCTTCGCTGGATGTGGGTGCCCCAGGCCCCCCAAATACCAACAAGATCCTCTCTGTCAACAACTAAAATTGATATTGAATCTTGACATCATCTTTGTGTACGATATCAAGTTGGCCTAACACAGTCATGTCGACAAAGCACCAAAAGGGGCCTAGGTGGTCGCGTATCAGGCTCGTTGGTTAGTGCATGGGTCAGTGAACGTGTCATTTTGTATAATTTATCGTGTCATACAACAGCGTACGCCGTGTATTACAATTAGCCTGTGCGTATTGCATAATGCACATATTACATGTAGCTGTACACACGAATCTAGTGCCTTGTGGAGACCAAGAATGAAAGGTTGAATAGGCCTCCACAGGGACATTGTAAAGGTGTATAGGTCTCCACAAGGTTTTCACGAAACTGATATTTGGAAATAACTAAAAAACGGAAAATTTGTGATGGGTAAGAATTTATTGCAAATAGAAGTGTTATTAAAATAGACATATGGTCCAAATTTCTACCCAGGAAAGTGAATGTGGTTGAAATGGGAGCATTTTTAAAACATAGTTTCTCACGTGGTTGTATAGTGCACGAGAACAAAGCAATGTCTCCACAAGGATACAGTTTCAGGTATGTATGTTCTAGTTGTACCCGCGTAAAACACGGGTGAACCACACGGACGACTGCCGTAACAGCCACTGCGTTAACAAAATACACCTCGTGTTCAATTTCTGGCTTATACAGTCGTAATGTTCTCCTCTATTCATATTTAGCACAGATCTTAACAGCCACACTGTGGTCATGACAGACATCGATGCTAGCAGGGTTGCTTTCATGAAACATGTTTTGCACATGCGCAGCCGGTCCCCGAACTGGGCTTGAATAAAAATTGGATTGAAACAATGACTGGCGTTACGCAAACTCTCCAGCATTGGGGACTTATCAGCCGGTTATCGTCATGGATTAAATGATAATAGCATTAATCCCAGGTGGATCGCCAACCAAACTCAGCAGATTAAGTTATTTTTAACTTGAAGGTAAACCGACTTGTTTAATGCTAAATATTTCTGCTGAGGGTTGCACGGGTCGGAAAATTGTGAATCTGTGATCACTTCTTGTGAGTTCCCAGAACCTCATTTGCCTTTCCATTATCCGGGTGAGTGTACTGTGTGACTTCTCCTTTTTCCTATTGTATGTGTGTGTCGTCTGTATTGACATCAACGACGATATTTATGTGTGATAGATCACAAATGCCCGACTTTTCGACGACGAACGAATAGATAGCTTATGACCCAACGTGTTGTCGTTCTAGCAACACGATGGCCGTGTGGCTTATGCTTTTCGGGTTCTTGAATTCACGAAGCTATCAGAATTCGTAGAGGGTATGATTTTGGTGTACGGAATCAATGCCTGTGAACCATGCCTCACAGAAATCATTACTTTCGTGTCACTGAAATGTTCGAAATTCCGTGTGTGTGTGTTTTTATATTCAAGGTTTGTGCGTATGCACTAAAGAAATTAAGCCATGCAGCATTTTGTCGACAGGTATAATATACTACTTAAACCATCTGCCATTCGTTACTGTGACATTCATTTTAAAGAAACTACAGCATTTTCAGAATCAGTTTTTTTTATATAATGCTGCTCAAATCCTATAATTATTATTACAGTGGTCCGTTTAGCTGGTGTTGGTGTAAAATATTGTAATACATTTGTTTTGTCTTCACAGGCGCTCCATACTTAGGCACCGGCGGAAATGACGATGCGAATTCAGCCGCTTTGGCTCGTGGCTATGGCCACCGCCTTGTTGCTAGGCGTGGTCGGGGCCCGCCCCTCGCTCGCCCCCTTCTATCAGGCGGAGGAACGCCTCCTAGATGACTACATCGTCGTTCTGAACGTGAGCATTTCGTAGCGATCGACTTTCAGGCTGGTGTCGGAGACTAGGTCCCTTGAAGAAACTTTTTGCTTTTTCTTAGTCATGGCCGAATAGGCTTTCGGAACACTCATTTTACTAAGATTTCTTCTTCTTTTTTACAAGAAAACAGCTGATATTCTACCCCAAATAAGCTTAAGTAAAACAAAAAGACAAAAAGAGAAGACTGATAAAGAGACCGAGGAAGAGAGACAGAGAGCAAGAAGGAGGGAGAAACAGAGAACAGACTGAGGGACAAGAACTAAGGGAGAAAGAAACAGGGGGAGAGGCAGAGGAGAAACTGAGACGAAGAGAGACAGTGAGTGAGAGGAGAGAAGTGAGAGGAAAGAGAAAGGAGAGAGATTGAGGCAGAGAAAGAGAGAGACAGAGAGACAGAGAGACACAACTGGAGTCAGGTTGATTCAGGGAGTCATATAGGACACGTTTGATTACAAAGAGAGCGATGTACACAATCAAGCACCGCCATGCAGAACAATAGAAGTCATTTCCGCTAATTATGCCGCTCGTAATTTTTTATGTAACTTATTGTTGAAAGTCATTGACAAAAACACAAAGGGGTTCGAGGGCGGGGGCGGTGTGATTATTGAGCGAGGAAAAAAAACATGCCGACCAAATCAGGCAAGATGTTTGCCATGGCAACGTACAAGCAATATATTTCATCTGTGGGCACGCGTGGCCATTAATTTTGCATAAACAGTGTCAACAAATTTGAAATATTATCCGGCTGAAATGATCTAGAATCTTCCTAAGGTTTAAAAGAAGAGCATAAGGTGTTAGCGTTAAACGGTTTGTGAATTTTTGAGAAGATAATTTTATTTATTATAATCTGTTATTTTATTTATCTGATTCTTAGCTTTTTATATGATTTTTAGCGATATTAGTGATATTTAGAATATTAGTACCAGCAGATCGACACTTACTACATGTCGATATCCTATTGTCGACAGCTTGTTAAGGATTCGTTTAGAATTCCTCATTTCGACATCCCATGTCGACACCTATAGTATCGACAACACGAATGGCGACACCATTTTGCGTCGACACATCGACATCCGTTATGGGCAAAGCAATTGATGTATATTTCCCCACACAGGATGACGTAGATGTGTCAGCCATGTCGCGTCAAATGACGTCACAAGCCCAGCAAAAGAACCTCCCCTTCCGGGTTAATCGACTTTTTTCCAGCGTGCTGAGAGGTCTCCATGTCTTCATGCCGAGCAGAGCCCTTAAGTTTGTGAGTATTTACCCCTTAACAACACCCCTGTGTAATCAGTCTCGATATCATCATATAGCTCAGTTGCTAACAGGGCATTACCCAAGCGAGTGAAGTCAGCCATTATTGCTACCCGTCTTTTACATGACCACCCTGCTTCGTTAGTTGAGGCAACACATCATTTTGTTTAGGGACAAGTGGGTAATCCATGGCATGCAGTCTTAGTGCGAACAGGGAGCTAGATAGTATCCCTGGGGACGAGGCTGGTAAACCCAAAGCATCGGGAGTTCTAAAGTTGGGGGCAGAGGTTTTAGCTCTCACAAACATCATACAATCATGGATTGTGCATTACAGTTTTTAATTCGCCACACAAACTCAACCAGCTCGGTGGTAAAGTGGTGCTTGGGCCAATGTGGAAAGCTTGCGGTGATACCTTGTACATCATAATCTTGTGAGATGGAGCGTGGCTCCGATAAGAGATAGCAATTCAACGTTTCGGGAAGTGTGTACACTGCCCGTCATCTGGAGCCTGCTGTTGCTGATGGCAATTTCATTTAGCAACGGGCCAATATTATTGTTTGCATAATTTCATTATTATCGAGTTACAAAGTCACGCAACTCAAGTCCGAGTCCAAGCCAGAGTCAGAAGATCCGGTGTGCAACCCGGTGTCGTGCGCTTTCTGCTCAGTGCCTGTCCCGATATCAAGTGGGTGAGACGTCTGCACTAGACAACAGGAGTCGCTGGTTCGATTCCCGCCCTGGATGCATGTATTTGTTTAGGCAAGCAATCGGGCAGAGCACTGAGCACACAGTGGTATTTACCGTACACGTCTAGTAGGGCAAACCCTCATTGAATCACATTCTCACCGACACAATATGAAACAAATCATTGTATATCGTGAATGTCTATTTTTTGGCGCCCAACTACTGAAAGGTCCGCGCACATTCCTCGGTAAAATACGTGGAGGAAAATGGCAAGGTGTACACCACAGAGACATGGGGCCTAGATCGCATCGACCAGAGGGCGCTCCCACTCGACGACCGTTTCCTGCCGAGCCAAGGTTGGTAAAGAGCTAACGACGGGCCAAACGGTCCAGTCAGTCTGGGTAATGACGCTAATCATGATTTGTCAATAGAAGTCCAAATTGATGTAATTCATCATTGCATTATACGGGGAGTTGGCCGTTGACAACAGTTATTGCTGTAGGGAGTCAAATGGGCTGAGTGATAAAGTCATGCAAACCATAAAGTTGGCAGTAATGTACTCGCTGGAATTCTGTAATACTGAACTCTGACCTTCTAGGTAATGGGAATGGTGTCAGCATCTACGTTATTGGTATACTGTGTTCATACTTCATGTAAAAAGGAGGAGTAGAAACTGAATGTACTAGAGGGAGGGGGACATATGTGGAGAGACAGAAAGACAGGTTCAGAGAGACAGATGCTGGAATTCTGTAATACTGAACTCTGACCTTCTAGGTAATGGGAATGGTGTCAGCATCTACGTCATCGACACCGGAATCCGCGCTACCCACGAGGAATTTGAGGACAGAGGCAAATTCGTCTTCGACGCCGTTGAGGGCGCTGTGGTGAGTTTTTATTTTTAAATTCTGTTATTCTACTATTTAATTGCATCTGTATAATTTAGTACGCGCTTAATCAGCACATTCGTCAGCACGAACGGGACTCATTATAGACATAATGATATTAAGAGCATTTGAGAAAACGCCGCTAGATCGGACATCAATTCACACGTAATCCGCCAGTCGATCAATAATTTCAAGTTCGGAAAATCCCAGTATGCAGTTTGCCCGAAGTTTATGTATTGGGTAGATGAGAGTGTGTCTGACTATGAGTGGCTTCTGAAATGTGTTGATGCAGGCCGGTGCTTGAGAGCAATGATGCGAAACTACACTCGTTAGTGTCCAAAGGGTCATTAACGTTTGCACTGAAGTCCCCCCCCCCCGTGACGGGAATGGGCATAGGCTAATAGGGCTGAGAGTAGAAAGGAACAGCCTGTTGATTGAGTCTGTGATGGACGAGAAATAATTAAACGCACGAGTGTGATTGACAGTGAAATGCTTATGGGCATGCCATCTACGCACTCCAATACCTTGGGCACTGGCTGTACAGCATGGCATAATTATGACAGTTAATCCAGCCTTGGACAAAATGGCAAGACCCCCTCCTCGCTTTGACAAAGGACGATGGACATGTTGGATTGAATTCCCAGATGAGATGATGTCAAGGAGATCCAGACGCGACCTTGTAAGACACGCGCCTGTAGACAAAAATCAATACCGGTATGCCATCTTTACCAAACACGCTTGGTTGGTTTGGATAAAAATAGTGTTTCTTTTGTGTTATACTGTGTTCGTACTTCATGTAAAAAGGAGGAGTAGAAACGGAATGTACTAGAGGGAAGGGGACATATGTGGAGAGACAAAAAGACAGGTTCAGAGAGACAGAGGCAGGAAGACGGGGACACAGGTGCAGAGAGACAGAGAGACAGGTGCAGAGAGACACAGAGACAGGTGCAGAGAGACACAGAGAAAGAGAGACAGGTGCAGAGAGACACAGAGACAGAGAGACAGGTGCAGAGAGACAGACGAGACTCATAATAGTGCAGGAAGACATGGACATAGAGACAGAGGTAAAGGGACATAGGGAAAGAGAGACAGGCAGATAGCCACAATAAAAGAGATCATGAATTAGCGTGACAGACACTGACGGGGAAAACAGACTGAAAGAAAGGGTAAATTCTTCGTCTGGTATTAAACCAGGTTTTAATTATGCAGTGACTAATACCATACACAAAGGAGGTGATGTCCCGTCCACGATCAACCCCACAATTAGATCGATTCTTTATATCAAATTGTTATCACAGGGCAACGGCAGTGATTGTCAAGGGCATGGTACCCACTGCGCAGGCACGGCAGCAGGGCTGCGGTACGGTGTGGCCAAGCAGGCCAATATATACGGAGTCAGGGTACTAGGCTGCCAGGGCTCCGGTTCCTGGTCTTCGGTCATCAATGGTAAGATGCGGAAATGAAAGACTTGGTCAAGCTTGTGCAAGGTTGCAGGATATTAATCGGGTTCAATGTCAACGAGACTAAGTCAAGAAAAACTGACTGGGAAATCCTTCAACAATTTCACTTTATCTATTTTACTGAAAAAGGGTAAAATGTTTGGGGCAACCTGACAGGAACCAGGACATGAACCCGAGACCTCCAGTTTTGCGTTCCGGTGACCATCTGAGCTATTCAAACCCTTAGATAGTGGCCTTCCCAAATAGTCAACTAATCTTTTTTTCAGGGTGGGGGCTTCAGTATCGTGCGCCTCCACAACGGCCAAGATAGTTAATCATTAAGAAGAATTTATCATTTTGGTTGGAGTTTCAAACGAACGAAGGAAAACAATAAAATCAACTTGATGCAAAGTACACTGGCAAGCACGTATAGAACTTCCGTTGACAGACCAGTAGGTAGAGCACAAGACAGCCTTCCCGTCTTATTTCCAATGTCCTTCTCCTTCTCCCTCTCCCACTTCCTCTTCCTGTCCCTGTCCCTGACCCTCTTCCTCTCCCTCCCTCCTCCTCCTCTCCCTCTCCCTCTTCCGTTCCATGTCACTGTCCCTATCCATCTTCATCTTCCTCTCCCTCTTCTTCTCCCTCTCCCGCTCCCCGTCACTTTCCCTCTGCCTCTCCCTCTCCCTCTCCCTCTCCTTTTCTCCCTCTCCTTCTTCATACCCATCTCCCTCTCCCTCTCTATTTCTTGATAGGGATGGACTGGGTTGCTCAGCATGGTCAGCGCCCAGCCGTGGCATCTATGTCCCTGGGTGGAGGCGGTTCCCGTGCGGTAGATGAGAGCGTTGCAGCACTGCACGCTGCCGGGGTGACGGTGGTGGTAGCGGCTGGTAACAGCGACTACGAGGCCTGCCGCGCTTCCCCTGCAAGGGCACCCGAGGTAGGCGCCGATTCTAAAGACAGCATCTAATGCGTATCGACAATTAAGACTGCAATTTCTCCTTAATTGGGGACAGACCAAATTAGACACATTTTTACAGCTACTTATTAAGCATGCGTGGTTGCAAGTTCCAAGCCAAGTCCACGACCATGTGTATGCGCAGCGCAAGGGATAGATTAATGAGGACCATTCATTAGATTAGTGTAGATTAGATTAGTGTAGATTAGATTAGTGTGGGTAAGACCCGGTTCCGTCAGTTTGTAAGTGTAGCTTTGTGTGCGGTTTCTATGTCGGCAGGCGATTACCGTAGGCGCCACAGAAAGTGATGACGCCAGGGCTTACTTCTCCAACTACGGCGGCTGCGTAGACATCTTTGCCCCGGGTCGCTCCATCACGGCAGCCTGGAACGAGAGAGACGACCAGTACCGGACTATCAGTGGCACCTCCATGGCAACACCTCACGTGGCAGGTGAGTGAAGGTGTGGCGGAGTGCACCTCCATATAGGCGCCGCGGTATTGCATGGAGAAGTAATCGGGTGGTGGTTGTAGAAAGGGCACCTTCACTTCTCGGGTGGTGGTTGTAGAAAATGCACCTTCATAGGCGCCGTGGTATTGCATGGAGAAGTAATCACTTCTCAGTGGTAGTTGAGTAGTAGGGGCGCCTTCGTAGGCGCCATGGTATTGCATGGGGAATGATCACTCCCCCAGGTGCAAATGAAGGGTGCCTTTCGATTGTGGCTGAAAGGGTACAGGGACGTCTCGTTTCCGTCAGCGTCACTAATTACTTGCTGCTGATGCTCATCATCACATGCACCTAAATCAAAAGTCAAAACATTCTAAGCGACACAAAGCCGATTACGGTCCCCTTCACTTGTGACTGCAAAGGGCAGGCGATGTCCCTCATAGGACGCGTGACAGCCAGGTTTAAAGACCCGATTAGAAAAACTAATGGAAAACTGGTCAGAAATCCTTGGACATAGTGAGTTGGATGACACTTTCTTCACCGGCTATAGGCCTACTGTGTATATTGAAACTCAAACATTAAAAAAAAACCTGCAACCTGCAAGCCTATATCACGAAGCAGGTGCAGGCACCTAAAGCGATGACCTATGCGCCTTCCATCGAGCCTGACGGGGTGTTTTCTTTCCTTTTTTCACCTCCCCGTCTCTTGGGCAGGCGCCGCCGCCCTTCTGCTTAGTGTCGACCCGGGCCTGACCCCCGATGACGTCACCAGCATGCTCCTGAACAGCGCCACCCGCGACAAGGTGACGGACGCCAAGGACTCGCCCAACCTGCTCCTCTACACGCCCTAGCGGCCGGGCCATCCCCTCACCGCCATGGAGCAGTGCGCATGCTCCCCCTCGAATTGTAACCATACTGATGAATATTCATCACCACTGAACAAAGAAATTTCAACATGTTCGTTCACACGTGACGGTCCATTGTGTTATTGTTTAAACTTCACCATGAGAACGAAGTCTTTGTGGCCGGTACCTGTGGCTGCTGCTACTTCAACTTCAGACTTCACTTTTATTTAGTTAAACGGCATTTGAATTTTAAAAAAGAAAAATACTAAATTAATGTTACTTACTTTACTTACTTCTCTGACTACCTGACTTCTTGGGAAGACAACTGTCTAAGGACTGGATAGTTCAGATGCTAAGAACATCGGTACACAAATTCAGAGACCTCAGGGTCAAATTCCGAACCAATCAAATTGTAATTGCTATTTTGATCAAAAGTTATTAGTCAGTTTATTCGTTTTACTTTAAATGGGATTTACTTCAAGACAAATGGGAAACGCAGTGAAATGACCAGAAGTCGAAGCCCAAACCAAAATTAACAGGATTTTGTTTTGGCCCCGAACCTCGGGCTCGAGGTGAATAACACAATGTTCTGATTGCTCTTAATCATTTTCCGGGCGTTTGTCAGTGCTGTGAAGAAGGAAATAGAATTAAAGCGAGGATGCCAATTTTGATTTATTCGAGAAAACCACGGATGTAACGACAAGGGCGTTAAAGAGTACTTACGACGCACGGTATGAGATGTTCCATTTGACGTATTACTCGAAATAAAATGAATTCAGTGGTGACAAACACAGATGTGTACTCTCTCTTTAATTCCGTTGTCCAAAAAAGATACGTTTTCATATTAGTAGCTCGAATTATAATCATATTTGGCTTGAGGACCTTACAAATGGATTGATAAATACTAAGCCTAACTGACGTGAGCTGTTTTTTTTCTGGATGTTAAATTACTCTCTTCATTGGTGTCAGTGCATCACAGTAAAAACTGGGAACAATCGTGCATTTAGGAGAGGGAGGAGAGGGAGGAGAGGAAGGAGAGGGGGGAAGGGGAGGGGAGGGAGTGGATGAGAGGGGGAAGGAGAGGGGGGATGGGAGGGGAGGAGAGGGAGGAGGAGGAGGAAGGGGAGGGAGGGGGAGGGGAGTGGATGGGGAGGGGTAGGGGAGGGGGAAGGGGAGGGGAGGGGAGGGGAGGGGAGGGGAGGGGAGGGGAGGGGAGGGGAGGGGAGGGGAGGGGAGGGGAGGGGAGGGGAGGGGAGGGGAGGGGAGGGGAGGGGAGGGGAGGGGAGGAGAGGGGAGGGGAGGGGAGGGGAAAGGAGAGGAAGGGAAGGGGAGGGGAGGGGAGGGGAGGGGAGGGGAGGGGAGGGGAGGGGAGGGGAGGGGAGGGGAGGGGAGGGGAGGGGAGGGGAGGGGAGGGGAGGGGAGGGGAGGGGAGGGGAGGGGAGGGGAGGGGGGGAGGGAGGGGAGGGGAGGGGAGTGGAGGGGGAGGGGTAGGGGAGGGGGAAGGGAGGGGAGGGGAGAGGAGGGGAGTAGAGAGGAGGGGAGGGGAGGGGAAGGGAGGGGAGGGGAGGAGAGGGAGGAGAGGGAGGAGAGGGAGGAGAGGGAGGAGAGGGAGGAGAGGGAGGAGAGGAGAGGGAGGAAGGATAGGGAGAGGGTGGGAGGGAAGGGAGTGGAGGAGAGGGAAGGAGATGGGAGGAGAGGAGAGGACAGTACAGGAAAAGAGAGGACAGAAGACAAGGCGAGGGGACAGGAGTGGAAAATCGCACAACCGATGAGTCGAATTCTTTGGTCTCACGAGGGCGCCCTGCAATGATGACGTTCCCTTATTGTGTGGAGTAACACAATAATGAGAGCCTAAAATAAAATGATATCGCATAAGTTCGTGTCGTGTCTGCCAAGTCTCGACTCAGTCAAGTTCAATGTACGTTTCCCAAAATAATTTGGACAGATTTCTCGAGTGGTAGGTAGTAATGATATTGTATGTTTTCGTTCGTTGTATATCAAATAAAAAGTCAAGTAAACCATCGAAGTACCAATATTTGATCAACCAATGTAGAGGTTGGTAGCTTGCCATTACAGTCAATCTTAGGGTTTTCGGGCAAACTGAGACCAGAACTTTGCTGCACTTGAGGCGAAGGAATCGTCGAATCCATCGGTCAATCACCAACGTGATGGTTATCATTTCAAAGGACCCCTACTCCGACGTGGAAGTGGAGGGCAGAATTCGAATGAGATTAACTAATAGGTCCGAGTCATCGAATTCGAGTCCACGTGTCACAAAGGTTAAGTCTTTAGTCAAGATTCATCTTTGAATGTATTACCGGGTACTGTATATTAGAAAACCATAGTCCTATACCATTTTAACAGTTTTCTACAATACATTTAGGCCTACTAGGAGCATGCCTGCTTCCATCCAATAAGTTAGATCCGTTGGGGTCTTTTGATCAATCCATGAACCAAAACACTAATAAAAGTCTGTCCAGGCCGCTACCTGGCTACCTTAGCGTACAGGAGTGTCACAAAAATCAATGATCTTGCCGGTTCTTTATCGAGTAACTTAAGTCGAGCCCTAGTCCATGTCTGAGTCAGTAGGTCCGAGTCCTAGTCCGAGTCAATTTATTCGTAACTCGAGTCCGAGTACATTTATATTATAGTGACACGAGTCCCAGTCCAATATTTTATATCATAGTGACACTAATCCCAGTCCATTATTTTATATTATAGTGACACGAGTCCCAGTCCATTATTTTATATTATAGTGACACGAGTCCCAGTCCATTATTTTATATTATAGTGACACGAGTCCCAGTCCAATATTTTATATCATAGTGACACTAATCCCAGTCCATTATTTTATATTATAGTGACACGAGTCCCAGTCCATTATTTTATATTATAGTGACACTAATCCCAGTCCATTATTTTATATTATAGTGACACGAGTCCCAGTCCATTATTTTATATCATAGTGACACGAGTCCCAGTCCATTATTTTATATTATAGTGACACGAGTCCCAGTCCATTATTTTATATTATAGTGACACGAGTCCCAGTCCATTATTTTATATTATAGTGACACGAGTCCCAGTCCATTATTTTATATTATAGTGACACTAATCCCAGTCCATTATTTTATATTATAGTGACACGAGTCCCAGTCCATTATTTTATATCATAGTGACACGAGTCCCAGTCCATTATTTTATATTATAGTGACACGAGTCCCAGTCCATTATTTTATATCATAGTGACACTAATCCCAGTCCATTATTTTATATCATAGTGACACGAGTCCCAGTCCATTATTTTATATTATAGTGACACGAGTCCCAGTCCATTATTTTATATTATAGTGACACTAATCCCAGTCCATTATTTTATATTATAGTGACACGAGTCCCAGTCCATTATTTTATATTATAGTGACACGAGTCCCAGTCCATTATTTTATATTATAGTGACACGAGTCCCAGTCCATTATTTTATATTATAGTGACATGAGTCCCAGTCGTGGAAAATGAGACTTGAGTCCGAGACACGAATCATACAAGTGCGTGTAAGGCCTCATGAGGTCCCTGCTGTGGACTCACACGGCTCTTACTAACTCCTTATCATCCTTCCGTTTAAGATAACGGATAGCGTCATCTCAAAACAACAAATCCATGAGTGAATTTTCAGCAATAGATATAGTTGCGTAACGCATTACACAAAAACCCGCGGGAAAAGCTCATCTGTGCGCCGAATGCATGACACACCTATGCAAATTATCTACGATCATTTTTGGTAACGGCAAATAAGTTTTGCTGTAAGCATCTAACATGTCGCTCTCCATACTATAATAGCATGTATACTATTCGTAGCCGATATCCCTATTTAGCTTAGCATACATGAACGGTTTCTGACCTGATAATTAGCTTCTGTCCTGAATGAAACGTGTCACATCTGTATACGGGATAATCATACTTAGCTTATCTACAAATAACCTTCACTACTTATTTCTAATCCGATTTCTATGGGCTGGTAAACATTTTCTCAGCGGCTGCAAACCTTTATAATGGACCGCTGGTGCCGATGGTAGGCATACCTGTTTCGGATCTCAACGGAGAAAGCTGATCAGACAAACGAACGTGAGTATGAATAGCTTCTGTAGGTAGAAGTTAGTGGGTCCGGATGTTAGTGCAGTGAGTTATGAGCACAGCGGAATTTCATGTTGGAAAGATCGTGGGTGTGGTTGGGTCTTTATTTCGAAGCCACTGCTGTTGTTATAGAGAGTTGCTGCTCGCCATCACACCCCTTATTATATACAATAGTACACCGCTCCTGTTTGTGTTAATGGGACGGTCAAAATGTGATTGCTAACGTGCATGTGGGCTGATGGCGTCAGTTGGCTTGAGTTGCGTCTGGGCTGTCTTTGCTATAGCCATAGATTCAGTCGTTTCTTCTCGCCTTGATGCTGGCTAAACTCACTGGAGTAAGAGTCGAACCTACTCGTGGTTGTGACTGCCAACACTCACTTCTATTCTATCGGTCGGGATTGAAGTAGAACGTATCATGGAGTGTCTATGGAGTAGTAATAAGAATGTCCAATTTTAGAAATGCATTTACAAGATTTACAGTTACGGTCGCACATATAGTTACGTATTAGACTACAGTAACATGAAATTATTGTCATGTATATTTATATTCAGGCAGAGTCTTAATTTAGCTGTAAAATAATATTTGATCGACTTCACGTAGGTGTATAAAGTAATCTTTCACTCTAGGGAGTGAACATGGAACGACCATACTGACCAGCAAGTGGCCAGAGTTCCATACCGTAACACCACACCTATACGGACAGAATACAGTGTACATTAGGCAATGATCAATCCAGTTTTATTAGCATGTGCTGTTTCATGGCATACGTGTTTCTTGTACGTTGTTCTCCTCAGCAAACATGCGTGGACTCACCCTGTGTACTCTGGCCCTTGTGGTCGTCGTGGCCAGTGGAGCCTTTGCCCCGCTTCGTAAGGCCAAGGAGAGCATCTCCGGCCGCTACATCGTGGGCCTCAAGGTAACACCCCTCCCCCCTCCCAGTCCTGCCTCAAACGCGACAACTCACCATGCCGAGTACTCCGACACACACTGACGTGTCCACCAGCGCCAATCCGGCAGCGGTGCCATTGTTTGTGAATGTTTGGCCTGTGTCGTGTCCGGTTCTGTCCGGGCGCCGAGATTTGAACCAGCGGCTTGTCGTTGCCAGTACGTCGCATGGTTGAAATAGTCGACCTTCCTGAAAGTCTAAGAAAACCTGTGTCTTGCACCGCGGCATTCTCGAGCATTTCCACAGCAAGCTTTACAAAGCTGACAAGGAAAGAGAATCGGTGGGAAAAGGGTCGCGTGAATATCAAACGAGAACGCGTAGACCCCAATCCTATAAAACCTCCCGTCAGAAAGAGATCACGCGGACTGATGACCAGTCTAACATCAGGTAGCCTGGCCACCAGACCACGTTAGGAGTGCACGGCTCGCTTCTCTGAAACGAGTCACCAGAGTGAACAAGTGAGACCAAATGCCCCGCAAACCATTAATTTATAGAGGAAACTTATGGCCACTTTAACTTCAAATAGACTCGCCACCAGTCTTGGTCGAATTCATTTTAATAACTTGGTCGCCAGAGACTCGATCTGAAGTTTGTTCTCCTTTATGATTGGTCCCTCTCCTCACTTTCCCCTCTCTTTCTCTCATGGCACTTCCCTCTCTTCCCGTCTCTCCATTCCCTCTCTTCCCCTCTCCCTCCTCCCCTCTTTCCCTCTCCCTCCTTACCTCTTTCCCTCTCCCTCTTCCCCTCTTCCCGTCTCTCCTTTCCCTCTCTTCCCCTCTCCCTCCTCCCCTCGTTCCCTCTCCCTCCTTCCCTCTTTCCCTCTCCCTCTTCCACTCTTCCCGTCTCTCCTTTCCCTCTCTTCCCCTCTCCCTCCTCCCCTCTTTCCCTCTCCCTCCTTCCCTCTTTCCCTCTCCCTCTTCCCCTCTTCCCCTCTCCCTCCTCCCCTCTTTCCCTCTCCCTCCTCCCCTCTTTCCCTCTCCCCTCCCTCCATTTTCCCTCTCCCTCTCTCTCTCCTCCCGCTCTCTCTCGTCTCTCTCCGTGCCCCTCCCCTCAGGATGACGTGGATGTGGACTTCATGGCTGAGCGCCTGCAGGGAGTGTTCCGCTCCGGCAAGTTCCAGGCTCGCGTCCTGAAGCGCATCAGGAACGTGATGAAGGCTGTGACCGTGGAGCTGAGTGACAAGGCTCTGGACATTGTAAGCAAATTTGCTGAAGCAGGAAAACCAATCCTGAAAAGAATTAGGTTGTAGACAAATGTCCACTTGTATTTCATTCGAAGTAACCAATAGTAGAATACAAGTCAAGTGCAACAAGTATGAAGTGAAATAGGGTTGGCAATCGCATTTCAATCGCATTTCAAGCGGGGAAGAAATGTCTTCCTTGGCAGTGTTAATCTTAAGCGGGTATTATGAAATTGGGTCCAAGTCAAGTGGAGACAAAGCTCGACTGCATGGCCGTTCATCGGTTCGTTCTGGCAACTTGGGCGTAAAACTTCTTTTTTTTTACAAATCGTCAGGCACACCATACCAAACCGTGTTCCAAGCCTTAGACTTGTTCAAGTCCAAAGTGATGTGGTACAATGAAAACAAATAATCCTGAGGACAGTTGTACCAGTTTAGTAGATTTGAGAATTCGGCGTGTGAAGACTACTTACAAGCGTCAACATTCAATTCATTTCTACTGGCCGATAGCTGCTCAGAGTTACTGTAGTCATTCGCCGAGTGTTTATCTTTTTTCAATTGATGAAAGGTTCGTGGCTTGGACTTCGTTGACTTCGTTGAGGAGGACGGTGTTGTCCGCACCCAGGCCCTTGGCTCTTGGGGTCTTGACCGTGTCAACCAGAGAGATCTGCCCCTGGATGACAGCTACTCTCCATCTGGTAAGAGAAGGTCCTCTTAGGCACACACAGTGCCCTGTATATGAGGGATATACTAATATAACTCATTGTCACCTCTTAAAGCAACTACAGAACATTGGTCGAGGTCAAAGAATAGCATACGTCGGTTGTCAACAAGAAATAGCACACCTGTGAACATTTTAGCTCAATCCGCCAACCGAGTCTCGAGAAAATCTTGAAAACCGCTTCATTTGTTTCGCGAAACTGCAGCATTCAACGCCGTACTCTTCCGAAAAATAATTTAGATCTCGGTCAGACGTAAACGATTTATTTTACTCTTTTCTCCCAAAATACTACAATTTAGGCAGAAATATTTCAGTAAGAGGTTTCTACTATAACCATATTCAAACTTTAGTTCCATGTAAATCTGTGAACATTTCTGTTTTTCGATCTTACCAATGTTGTGTAGAGGCTTTAAAACGAACACAAGACGAGTTCACATACAGATTTATACACTAAGGGGCCACAAATAATGTGCGTTCATTTTCTCCCTTGCATCACGTCAGCTGACGGCAGCGGTGTCAGTGTCTACGTCATCGATACCGGGGTTGTTGCCTCCCACGTGGACTTCAGCGGTCGCGCCACCGCTGCCTACGACGCCATTGGCGGAGATGTGAGTAGCGCTGTATGACTGTCACCCTGTATCCCCAAATGGTTAAAGACCTTTAATTTGCTTGTCTTGAAAAAGGCACCAGACTGTTTGCTTGAGCAGCCTCGTTTTGGCTACGCTGCTTTGAGGCAGTCCAGCTGCCTTTGAGAAAGGTCCTGCTAGGATCGAAACGTCAGGCCCACTAAATTTTAAGATTTGCATTTTGGTGATTTTAGTCAGTAAGCAGTTTGCAACATTTTTGTATATCACTCTAACTCTGAAATCTGCTCATGAACCCGCAGGGCAACGACTGCAACGGACACGGCACTCACTGCAGTGGAACCGTGGGCAGCGACACCTACGGCGTGGCCAAGAACGCCGATATCTACGGCGTGCGTGTGCTGGGCTGCCTCGGCTCTGGATCCTTCTCTGGCATCATTGACGGTAAGAACCGAGCCAGTCACACCCTTAGGACCCATAGGGTAATGCCGTTCTGCTCGCGGCAGAAGATTCATCACGCTCCGGGTGACGGTTCTGAGCAAAGAACAAGCCTTTGACCAGGGTGTGTAGGTGAAAACGCACACCTTCAAATTCAGCGACAGCTATTTTGCTGAGAATCAGACGGAGAAGGTAACGAGGCAAGGGCTGCTCATCGTGGCACCAAGTTGAAACAAAATCTCTTATAAATAGATGTTGCTCTGATAAAGGGACTCAAGTGGTCCAAGATGCCACGTTAATGGCCATCTCTCTTTGTAAGCATGGGTGCATGCCCTGAAAAGTGCCAATAACTCACCATTTCGGACAACGTGTTTGTCGTCAGAAGGTACATTAGTGTTCCTGGCACTAATTCTCAAAGAGGGGGATTCATTTTAATCTTAAATCCAGCGTTAAGATGTTTAGAGTTTTAATTCAGGTGCCATGGGAATTTGAAACGTCATTCTAGGATATCTGCCTTTGAGAAAGATCCTGTCAGAATTGACATTTTAATACTTTTGGGTTTTCCTCGCTGCTGCAGCTTAGGCTAAGGCCCTAGTGTTTGCTTCGTTATGACTGATGGATCCAACTGGTCCGATGTTACTGATGGATGGTTGAAGTGGGAGCTTTGTGTTGATACCATGTAACACTTCTCTTTTGAGACGGAGAGCGACTCTGAAACGAGCCAGTAACTCAACTGTTCGGGCAGTGTGTTCTCTGCCCGTCGTTCATAAAAGTTACTTAGTACTTCCACTATGCAATCCTTCAAATCTAATGGATGGTTGGTTTCTTGCAGGTATGGACTGGGTTGCTACCAACGCTAAGTTTCCCGCCGTGGCCTCCATGTCCCTGGGTGGCGGTGCCTCCCTGTCCGTCGATGTCGCCGTCCGTGGCCTGGTCAACGCCGGTGTCACCGTCTCTGTCGCGTCCGGTAACAGCAACGACGATGCTTGCAGCTACTCTCCCGCCAGAGCTCGCGATGTGAGTGTCTCACTGAGCAGCAGTCCGTTTTCTATGAGAACTCGAGCCCGTAACGTCAGGTGGCCTACTGTATAGTTGTATGCCACTCTTGACTGACAGGCGATGGCAACTCCTGATAGGCCAGCTGTGGGGAGGAGGGGACATGTCATAGCCTCCAACAAGTGGAAAGTTTACAGTCACGCTACATAAAACGTCTTTTTTATACGAAGTGTGGCTCTGAAAAGAGTGATTCTTCTCTGTTCTGCTTTTGAGAAAGGTCCCGATCTGAAAGGATCGGAACGTTTTTCCCTCCTATATTGTTTAACTTTGGGCAATATTCAACCAATTATGACCGTCTTCTCTGTATTTGCGCGCTTTCCCTTCTCAGGCCATCTCCGTCGGTGCCACCGACATCAGTGATGCCCGTGCCTCCTTCTCCAACTACGGTAGCTGCGTGGACATCTTCGCTCCCGGCGTAGACATCACCTCCACCTGGAGGGGTCGCTCCAACACCGCCACCAGCACCATCAGCGGTACCTCCATGGCCTGCCCCCACGTCTCCGGTAAGGGGGTGGTGGAACAAAGAGAAAGAAATCTCTCTCCTAATCACACTTGGGCTTGCCAAGAATGAAAACAAGGAACTGAATAAACCGCGTTTTTGTATCTCAAACTGGGTCCATTTCCGACACCACTTTGAAGCTAAAAATGTATCAGAATACAACTGATATTCTAGTTTGAATAAGAGAACAGCATTTCGAAAAAGCTCTACAAGGTGTGCTCTAGCATGTTGCTAAAATGAGAGAGCTCGAGTTCAAGTTTCGAAGAAAAACCTCAGGACTTTCGCATTTATTTAAATTACTAAGTTGATGAAAATCAGGTTAACCTTAACCTCTCCAATCAATCAAAATTGGAAGAATTTTTTGGATATATCGATAAATATGTATCATGTATCATCAAGAATTCGAAGCAGCGATTCCTGCGTTTTAGTGCAAACGGTGGACTGGGGAAAACCCTTCTTGAAACCCCGGTGTCTCCTTCATCCTCAGGCGTTGCCGCCCTCATCCTGGGCCAGAACCCCAGCCTGACCCCCGATGAGGTCATGTCCCAGCTCCTGGCCGATGCCAGCTCCGGCCGTGTGACCAACAAGGGCACCCTCTCCCCCAACCTCCTCCTCTACACCCCCCTGTAAGCGCCTCGGCTTTTCTCACCGGTAAGTGCAAGTGCGACTTCGCAGAATACACCAAAACGTGCTGTACAAAATGTAGGACAATCTCTGTGTCACGCTCTCGTGTCTCGCTATGTCCTCCTCACCTTATCCACGCTCTGCTGCATAGAATTTCTTACCAACGTTGGCCAACTGGTAATATCAGAAGGCCCAACTAAGTGGAGGGCTCTGAAAAGACCCACACACCGTCTCAAAGGGGGTACTTTTTTACATGATGTCACCGCAAACTTTACACTTAGTACTTCCACCATGCAAACCTCAAAATCTTCAAAACTGGTGGATCATAATTATTTGTAACAATTCAATAACTAACTCCGAGTACTGCCGAGCTGTTAAGCGTCTCAAGATATTGGAACTCTGACATAGGATCGAAGAACAAAGAGGTCGGACTGCCGTCCAAGCCACGAGCAGATGCTGATAACAATCATGCTTCTGATCGACATTCTCACATCCAAATGGGGCTAACCTCTAGCAACTCAAATCGTGACGAGTAGAAGGGACAACGGAGCTCCCGAAAGAAAAAAAATGAAACCGCTGGTCGTACAATACTATAGACTTTGGAGTAATCTCAAGTAACAAACTTTCCAAGGGATTATTGTTGAACCTTAATGATCAAATTATTTCTCCTATTCTTGCACTTGTCTGACAGAGTTTCATCTGCGTGACACCACTACACCACCTGTGGACGAGTTGTTATGGAGATGACACACTAGACCCAACCATACCTATAGTAACCATGCTGATGTAACCATGAAGTGTCGTGACATCAAAGACACACTCATGCATTGGTCAATATGACCATACACAAATCCAGAGACTTTCAGTTAAAATCTTCAGATGCTAGAAGACTCTCAAGTATGGTTTTAAATTCTGTAATCATATTTCAGTAGAATGAATGAAATAAATTAGCTTAACAATTTAAGTATGAAGTGTTTAGTGTGTTTTTATCGATCTGGTTGGGTTTGCACATGTTCATTAAATTCCTCTGGGCATGATGTGATGCATGACCACACAGACTAGCTGGATTCGTCATAATGACCGGTCGATCAACAATTCACCATGACGTCTGCACTAGAGATTCAGGGGTCGCAGGTTCGAATCCCGCCCGATCATGCAAAGCGCTGAGTACTCAGTGCTTGTTTTGTCGAGTAGGGAGAACCCTGATTGAATCACCATGGCTCGACGTACTGCTACACTACTCTAGCAGTTCAGATATCGCACAAAGTGAGGCACTAGTCGTTATTAATCAATCTTCTCGTTAGAAATAGATAGTACCGCTTTATTACTTCCTCTGTTTCCCACGAGGAACAGATGGCTCCATTCATTCATTTAAGACAAAAGTGAGTGAAGGCAATGGGGTGCATCAACGATCAATAATCTGCTTGCTTCCTGATCAGTGAGGGGCTCGCAGGTTCGCATCACTCCAACAGGTGGTATCAGACACGGGTACCAACGTATGGATCACTGACCCAAATCCGAATTTCTATGGATCGACACCGCTTGTAAATACACAGAAAAAGCGAAATGTAGCCATAAAGCGTTTTCAGATAACTACGGTTAAGGACAATACCTGAAAAAACCTGGAAAAGGTGAGACTTTACAAAATTGCAGACCAATTCGCGACCAACATGGTCGCGAAGGGGGTGCATAGTCTGTGGAGTTGACATTACAGTACATCCACTTCGTTCTCGAAGCGGCAGCACCTGTGAAAATCGATGCCGCCCTAATCGACTATTGCCACTACAATCAGCTGCCCGACAATATTGCCATGGTAACGGGTGCACGAAAATATCGACAATAAATACTGCGGGGGAAGTCTTCAAATAATTATATCTTACACTAAAAAAAGAGAGTTAAACTTCAACAACAGATCACGATGAGTTTTTTTTTGAGACCCCAACCCTCAAAAAAATGTGGTTGAACCAACACGTTTAAATGCTGTGCAGAAACACAGAGGTGTTGGTGATGAGCAACACAACGCAGTTTGGAAAACAGGAATGCCATCAATCTTCATTCTAAAACACATAATATTCTCGAAAAGTTAATAATTATCTTAATCGTTATCAAAATTCATAATTTTCTCATTACAAAATATATAGATCAATCTTTACCCCACCACCAAAATCTTACCAAAAAATAATAACTTGTTAAAAATGCGATATTGTTTCTACTTCACGTGTTGACGTGACCGTTATCTAGCAAATTTTGCTGACTGTGACCAGAACTTTGTTTGTGACGTGTCATTCATCCCAACCAATCAGCAACGCGCACTCCCCAGCAGTCAGTTACTGGTCACGACCGCTGAGGGCGTGTTTTTTTTTCTTCACAGCACCAAACTTATGAGACACAGCTGAACCAGTTCTTGGTTAGAACCGCCGGAGCGATCCCCAGGACACGCGTCTACGCATGACACTGGTCTGCTGCTGGTAGACACGGCTCAGCAGTTGGTGGATATCGAGTCTTTAGGGAATGGCTACAGTACTTTATTTGGATCGCCAACATTGATGCTCGCACGGTGGAATGTGTAGATTCGTCATAGCCCCTTCAAGCGAATGGGGACATAGGCTTCGACATGGGCTGCAGTCTCAACACTCTAACGCATTATTTAGAGGATCAGCCTCTAACAAGAGTCTGTTGGTGAAAAGGGCTCTATTGAGTGGGGCAGCATACCTTCCAATTCAGTGACACAACACAACAGGGATGATGCCCGAGCCCAAGCCGGAGTCTCAGCCTCAGCCTGGGATTCGTCAGGGGTGATAGGCAGCACTTGGATCCTACATAAGGGACCCACTATAATGCTAGCATGGTTTGCTGAAATAATATTATACTCTTAACCAAAAAAACAACTTGCTCATAGTACCTGCATCCTAGGGGAAATGGCTTGTGACCAAACCAGCCCCCAACAAATGTCTCAACAGGAATACCTATCAGGGAATAAATATTCAAGCCTTTGTGCTTTGTCTAGTTTCTTACAATAGGGAAAAACTATGAAACTCCTACTTACACAAAAATAATTCAGTTAAAAAGCACCTGTAATTCAATCATAATTTGTACTGAAAATGTTCCAACCCAAAATAATTGACTCTGTTGCAGCCAAATGATGCATACTGTTGCTGCAATGGGTCAACAGAGTACATACATGTATGGGTGGAGCTGTAGTTTGAATTTATATATTTATTTGTGACATATTCATGGTCCTTGCTTTGCATATCATGCATATGCATGAGGGGGGTTTGTGTGGGCGGGGCTGCTCAGTGCTCCACCTTGAGGGGCACCACCCGTGTTATTCCGAGGAGGGGGATGATCAAGAAGACTCCGCCCACCAAGTAACAAATGGCAGGTCCCATACTCCAGAATCCTGTTTGGCGAGACCAAAAACCAAAAACAGAAATGAGCTTTTATGAAAATCCTATTGATGCAGAATAGTCACCCTCCCAGTTCTAATTATTATCAGTCTAGACTCGCACTCCATCACCAATAGGGATAGAGGCTTGTGCCTTGCATCAGACTAGTCACCACTCTGAGTTCTATATGTCAGCCTTGGCTGGCAGTCTACTACCAATAGGGGATGGAGGCTCATGCCTTGCTTCAGACTAGTCACCCCTCCCAGTTCTATATGTCAGCCTTGGCTGGCACTCAACCACCAATAGGGATAGAGGCTTGTGCTTTGCTTCAGACTAGTTACTCCCCCTCCCAGTTCAATTTGTCAGCCTCCATTGGCAGTCTACCACCGATGGGGGTGGAGGCTTATGCCCTGCTCCAGACTAGTCAACCCTTCCAGTTCTATCTGCCAGCCATAGTTGGCAGCAACCACTGTTTCAGAAAGCTTTGGTCCTTGGATGAGAAATTCAAATCAAAGTGGATTTTTGATCTTTACAGAAGATATAACCTCTACTAAAAAGAGACTGGATCAAAGAGTACCCCAGTAATTGCCAGTAATTGACTGTACGAGGCAACACATTCCAAATGGATGGCCAACTCACCCATAGAGGCAATGATAGGTCCCAATGCCCTTGCCAGAGCCCCTAGTGACCTGAAGATGCCCATGATGGTACCCTTTTGGTCCGCCGAGCCTGCAAGGCAAGACAAAATATTGAATAAAAAAGTCTGGAAATCAAAGTACTACAAAAATGTCCCAAACTGCTTACTGACTAAAATTACCAAAATGCAAATCTCACAATTCAGTGGGCCTGGCGTTTCGATCTTAGCAGGACCTTTCTCAAAGGCAGAGTGACTCTGCCTTTGAGAAAAAGGGCTATAACTTTGAGAAAGGTCCTGCTAGGATTGAAACATCAGACCCACTTAATTTTGAGGATTCTATGTCATTAGTTCTGAAAAGGACAGAGTATTCTATAATTTCAATTGAACGATTTCCACTCACCATAAACTGACACGACGGTAGTCAAGCAAGATACCACGGTGCCCGTTGCTGTTCAAAAGAGGGAGAAGAAAGCCCACCATCTGTTTATACTCAATGCCATTGTAGCAAAACAACAGAAGCAATGCCCTCACCAGTGTGGCTGTCATTCTCTAAATATGAGGGGGGAGGGGCATTCACAAATCACATTGGACTGTGGAACTAGACGTGGACAGTCCCTGAGACAGGCACACATTGCCACTTGCATTTCAAGTCTCATCAGGAAGAGATCTTGTTCTGCAAACTATAACTGGCTTCACAACACAACTATGTAATTGGAATTCACCGCACGACCTTGACAAGCTCGGTGGTCAAGTGGTTGTGTTTTTTTCAGCAGGTAATCGGGCAAAGCACTGAACAGGTATTTAGTAACACGTCAAGTAGGGCAAACCCTTGTTGAAGCACATTATCCTTGATACCACATCATATATTCAGGTTGTGCCAGGTTTGACTACCTTTTACAATAGTGTAGTCGTACTGATTAATTTCACAGGTATTCATTGTCCCAGATTGTTAAGCACGTTCAAGTGTGATAGTCATGGGCACTGACAAAAGGCCGGGTGCAAAATGGTTAACCTTACAAATTAAACACTGCCGTGATATTTTGAAGCCTCAGGTAGGGCTGGCATTAATCTTGCATAGAACCCCCCCCCCCCAAACAAAACAAAACAAAAATGAGGAAGGATGGACACTCACCAAATGAGAACATTGCCAGGCCGGTGTAGAAGAGAAGGACAGAGGATGCGTATCCCAGGATGATGAATGCTGGGATGAGAACTGCAACACCCTGAGACAGATGTGATGGAAAGATCACCTTTCATTCCTTGGCAACATGTAAATGTATGCATGAATAACAGCACCTAGATATAAAGTGGAAGGTTTATAGTGACACCATGTACATCATCTCTTGGGACATGGAGTGTTGCTCTGAAAAGAACTGGTAACTCATAACATTTAAGCACCAATGATACTTGGAATCCACAAGGCCCAAAACATTGAGTTACCGGCTCTTTCTAGAGCCACACTCTATCTCACAAGAGATAATGTACAGTGTACTGTACAGGGTGTCACCACAAACCATTCACTTTATACTCCCACCATGCAAACCTTCCAATCTTATTCGTCTACATATATACAGATTGGCTACAGCTTCTAGTCGTCACTAATTTCCCCAATAATTTTTCAAATATTTACAGGGCCCGACAAACGTTTCAATCTTCTTAGCACCTTTCTCAAAAGTGATTATATTTCCTCAAAGTTGTTAATTACTGACTGACTACAATGACTAAATATAAACCACTCCCAAACATTTTGAAGTCCTGAGATTGATAATTTTAACAAGATCTCTCTGCCTTTGAGAAAAGTCCTGTTTGGGTCAAAACAGGAGCTCCCTATTTTTTGCAAAAAAAAAAAAATTACATCATGCACGTGTACTTATTTTGGAATAAGATCAGGTAAAACAGGGAGCTCAAGATCCAATATTCACTGATGAAGCATGAGTTAAACAGAAAGAAGAGGATTTATTCTACATGGTGCTCCCACAAACACTTCCTGACTTACAATGATGGCAACTCGCTTCTCTTTCCCTGGACGTATTCTCCGAACATATCCTCCTAATACCACACAATAAAAACAACGATATTAATTTGTTGTAAGGGGAGGGAATGGTTAAAGGCTTCTGACTGGCACCCCCCCCCCCCATTTAGGAAGGACGCAACATTAGGGCTGGATAGCTCAGGTGGTAGAATGCTGACATATTCAGCCAGAAACCGACATGTAGGTTCCAATCCCAGTCCAGTCAAATCTTCTTTGCCACTTCCATAAATGTCTCCTGACGACGGGCAGAGTATACACAGCCAGGAATGTTGAATTAGCGGCTCTTTTCAGAGACACACACTTCTCAAAAGAGATGTGCTACATGTTGTCACCAAAAACCTTCCACTTGGTACTTCCATCATACAAACCTTTCAGTCTTAGCCATCAATTGTTTAACATTACTCAGACAGTTTTTCCTTTCCTCATTTTTTCTTTAGCAAAACAGGGAATTGTTTTTTTAAAGCAAAGAGAAGAAATTGCAAACCTGGGTATTATGTACATTATGAACTTTGACCTATCTCACCTTGTACGAGGGCCATGATCAGACCAATGAAGACGAACATTTTACCCTGTTGCATGCTGGGAATTAAGAAAGAAAGAAAGAAAGAAAGAAAGAAAGAAAGAAAGAAAGAAAGAAAGAAAGGAGAATGAATGTGATTCATCTTCAGAGAAGCTTGGGCAAAAAATGGTCCCCAAACATTTCCCCTCCCCACAAAAAAAACAAAGCAACTCTGTTGTGGTGGACAAACACCAACGTTATTTAAAAGGAACCGTATTTTCCTTGGTGATCCTACTAGATTTAGTTGTCTCATTTCCCCGCAAAGATGTAGTTTTTACAAACATATTTTCATGTGTTCAGTTGAGTTGACCCTCCCTTTACCTGTTGTACTGGAATCGTTTGTGGACTAGGAAGGTGAGCGTGAACTCCAGACCGGAGAAGAGGAACAAATAGAGGAAATAGCAGGCACCAAGCAGACGAAGCATGTGAAGCTCTGCAGGAGGAAAGGAACATAAGACACAAATGGTCATCTCAACAATCTACAGACCAGCAACTATCAACTGGGTCATTCTTAGTGACATGTGTGACCAAAATCAAAATATTGAAAAAATGGGGAATGATACTACTGTGTTATTTCAGACAGCATGGTTGGAATAAGGTACATCTATTTGTACGTATATAACTTGTATATATATGTTCAATTGTATCAGGTGAAGATTCTACTTGTTTTTCTGAAATTGTTTTTAGGGTCAAAGGTCAAATATAATTGATCACATGTGTGATGTTACACAAAAGCATGTTTCCTAAATCTATTTTAACATCTTCATTCATCCTATAATTTAGGAAAGGTCCTGCTAGGATTGACATGTCAGGTCCTCCTAATTTTTGATGTTTGCTTTTTGGTATTATTTTAGTCAGTAAGCAGTTTGCAACATGTTTGCATATTACTCTACGAATAATACCTCACATGTAGTTTTCATGCATTTCTTTATATGATCATGTCTGGTAAGGTGTGGCATTGTCTTACAGTTCCAGTCAGTTTTTCCTGTAACTTCATGGCCTCAACTGATCCATCATTCAGTGATTCTCAAACCAACCTGATGGTTTGATCTTTTTGACCGCTGAGAAGAGGAAGAGTGAGACTGGGCTGATAAGATCCCGCGCGTCTTTGAAGCTGCTTCCAAAGGACTCCGCCTGGAAAATAGTCATCAAAAAACTCTCTCGTCATACACATACAACTTATATGAAAATACGGCTTGTGTTTAAATTTTTTGACATTGAGGCATTGTTATCTTATTCAGCGTGTTTCAAAGTACATGTAGTAGCCGCTTTTCCCCCAGCCATGGATGACAGAAATGAGCCCAGAGCCTGAGCCAAAGACGCGGTTTCAAAAAGGCCCTCTGATTCTGGTGAAGAGTCAGTAGCAATTATCATTAATGAATCCTGCCTTTGAGAAAGGTCCTTCTAGGATTGAAACGTCAGGCCCACTAAATTTTAAGATTTGCATTTTGGAAATTTTAGTCAGTAAGCAGTTTGCAACATTTCTGTATATCACATTAATGAATCCTTTTCATTAAGACAGATTTTGATGCATGGGGGTCAAGGTGTACGAGGTCAAATGTCATACTCACCCTACGGTTTGGCAGCAGGGTTTCCTTGAAGAAGACGAAGATGAAGACGAGGTCGGCCAGGACTAGAGTGATGGCAAAGAGGGCGGGCTTGAGGTAGAGTGCCTCCCCTTGACCACCTGAGGACATGGCAAAGTAAGCGCCGATCATGGGCCCCATGATGAAGCCTAGGGAGAAGGCGATGCCTATCAGAGCCTAGGTGAAGGAGGTGAACAGGGAGGGGCAGGTGGGAGGGGAAGGGACACCAAGCAGATGGGTGTAAGACATTTAAAATCATCAATGATAGTGTCAAAATGTACATCCACCAAAGGATCAGCTGAGATGGGGGTTCAGTTAATATTTAGGACAAGTTTTGTGAAAGGATTCAAATGCGTACTAAATAAACTTTCTTAATTAACCCTGATTAACATTTTTGTGACATAACATCCCAATCCTGTGTCAATCATGTATCCTGAGCATAAAATCTCCTTTTTCCTATTTAGTAAAATGCTCACCTTTATCAAATCAAATAGAAAAAATGGATTGTTTATCCAAGGCCTCTTTAATCCACAAAAACCTTCATTTTACAAAAGATCCCTGGCCCAAGCCTGTCTATTCTTTGGTTTACAATGTATCTTACTTTTTGATCAAACTTCGATGTCTCATTTTAGTTGATGAAAAAAAGCTTACTGGAACTTTGGAATAATAACAACTTATGGATCGCCCATGAAGACTACCCACTACCCAGTTGGAAAGAGCGCATGGGTTTTTGTGGCACCAACTACTTCATCAGATGCATCCCTTTGGCAGGCAGGGATGATGAGTGAGTGGTGGACCTACCATTCCTTTGCCCCTTGTTTTGGACGTGGACACATCGGTGACGATAGTGGTGCTGAGACTGACGTTACCCTTGCTGATGCCACCAATGAGGCGGGCTAAAACGAAGAGGGTGAAGTTGTGAGAGACCGCCCAGACGCAGTAGGAGAGAGCAGTGCCAGCCTGGGGAGAAACAAAGTACACAAGGGATGATGTTAAACAAGACGTGACCATGATTTACCGGCTACTAGTTTGAGACGGTTTGAAGGCTTTGACCAAGAGAATGATGCTCTGACTTTAGACAACAGCAGCAATGATACCACTGACAGAAGCAACAGCAGCAGCAACAACTGCAACAACAGCAACTGCAACAGTAGCAACAACAGCAACTGCAACAACAACAGCAGCAGCAACAACTGCAACAGTAGCAACAACAACAACTGCAACAGTAGCAACAACAGCAACTGCAACAACAGCAGCAGGAAAAACTGCAACAGTAGCAACAACAACTGCAACAGTAGCAACAACAACAACTGCAACAGTAGCAACAACAACAACTGCAACAGTAGCAACAACAGCAACTGCAACAACAACAGCAGCAGGAAAAACTGCAACAGTAGCAACAACAACTGCAACAGTAGCAACAACAGCAACTGCAACAACAGCAACTGCAACAACAGCAACTGCAACAACAACAGCAGCAACAACAACTGCAACAATAACAACTGCAACAGCAGCAAAAACATCTACAAAATCAACAGGATCAGCAGGAAGAGTACACTGTATTTTCAGCTATTGGATAATAGAGACAAAACCTAAATCAGAGAATGAGCAGTGGTTGAGTGTAACAAGGTAAATTCTACCTCTGAAAGACTTTGTTTAATTTTTTTTTCCTTTGACAAGAATAGTGTGGAAGAAAAAAGGAAACTGGATGATCTCAGAATAGGGCGGCACCTCAATGACTTCAAACAGAACTTTTCATCAGAATGTGTTCACCTCAAGGCTCAAGGATAGTTTTGTGCAACTTGAATAGGGCAGTAAAGGACATTGATGGGAGAACAGGGATTGGGAGAGGACAAAGGAATGGATATCTTCCTCAGTCTAAATCCAGTCAGATAACAAATAGCTGACCAATTTTGATACGAATGAGAGGCAGCTAACCATTGTAAGAAGCATAAGGGGTCGTCGACCATAGACGTCAGATGCGGCCCCTATGACAGGGCTGGCCAGGAACTGTAGGAAGGAGAATAATGACCCGATCACACCTAGGAAGGGGAGAGAGAAGGAGAGGGAGAGGGTTGAGAGAGGGAGAGAGGGAAAGAGGGAGAGAGGGAGAAACCATTTGGAAGATTGTCAAAGAAGTAGGATTGAGTAAAACCAAAAGGATGGGTCAGATTATTGGTTACTGGACACACATAAAGCAATTAGAGAGCAGGTGTATGATTAAATTTATCCAAGACAGAAAGAGGTATGGAACAAGTCTCCTCCAATGGATCTCACATGAAAATAAAGGTTGGTAACACAAGGAGGGTCTTTCATTCCATTCAAACTATTCAAGAGTATAAGGCAGCTCTCTAAACTAGTGTAGGTGGAAAGCAACTTAGTGAGGGAAATTTGTATGAGGACTGATGGGCACCAATGAAAAAGGGAAGGGCACCAATGAAACCTTCTACCAATGAAAATTGGGTTTACTAAAGGCTGATGAATGTGCATATCCTGATCCCATTGGCCCATGCTCTACAAACAAAACTCTCTACTTGGTGTTCTGTGAGTTTTGGGGCTTGCCCATGAGGTTATACTGTCACTTACCACCAAAAAGAACTGAGTTGTACCTCTCTGTGTTTGGAATTGCAAGAAAGTCCCTGAAACTGTCAATGTTAGACCACAACACTGGCAGGAGGCCACCCTGTAAGAAAGGAGACAAGAGGAATTAGGACATCACAATTTAGTGCAGAGGGCTCACAATGGCTGGATAGCACAACTGTGACTTAAAATAAGAGGCTATGTTTGAAATCCTGCTCCAGTTATAGCTTGTTTTCTCTGTTGTCCAAATTTCCTAGGTGAATAAAAAAAAGGTTAAACTGAAAATTCAGATTGATACAATTCTGGTCTGCCCACTTACAGCCCAAATTTATATTTATGATTTATTTCTTGTTGTTCTGTTTGACTGTTTGTCTGACTGGCTGTCTCTGTCTGGCTTACAATCTCTCTGCCTTTTGCCTGCAAGTTTGTCTGTCTCTCTATTTGTCTAATTGTCGGTGTATCTTGTTGTCTGTGTCCGTCTGCTTTTCTGTCTCTCTGTTAATTAGAAAATAATACAAAAACTGTTGCAAACTGCTCACTGAGTAAAATGACTTGCAATACATACAATGTAAATCTCAAAAGTTAGAGGGCCTGACGTTTCGATCCTAGCAGGACCTTTCTCAGAGGCAAAGAGAAAGGTCCTGCTACGATCAAAATGTCAGGCCCTCTAACTTTTGAGATCTCAGTTAATTAAACTGTTTCTCTGTCAGTCTTCCCTTTCATACTCTGTCAGTCCGTCTACGTGTACAAATCAGTGGGAAGTGAATCTGCAGACCAGGTATACCTTGTCATGTTGTATGTAATAATCCAGCAATGAGGGCAGCAGAGGCAGTATCATGGTGAAGGCCAGCAGGTCAATCAGCAGACTCAGGAAGACCAAGGAGATCATACGATGACCATCGGCACTGCCCTCGCGTCGGCACTGACCAATGTCCAGCTGCATGGCCGGCACCTTGCTGTGATGGCCGGGGGAGGCTGGCCGGCTGCCGTTGGCCGCGTTGCCATGGCGATCCTTTTCGTCCGGCATGGCAGGGAGCCACTTTACTGCACAGAATGGAGATGGCAAAGGATAACTGGATAAGGCATGTGCAGAAAGGAATGGAATTGGTTGTAGACACCCTTCTCCTCAGAAGAAAAGCAAGAGAGTTGAGCTGTGATATTTGAAGACCTACGGTAATCCTGCATGTGGTCTTTGCTTTGTACCAGCCCCCGCCCTGCATATCAAACTGTGAGGTGGACCCACTTCATACTTTTATGGACCAGCTCAGGTGTTTACCTCAAAACTTGCCACCTTGGGGGTCAAAATCACACTGGAAAAGATTTACAAAAAAAGAATACGTAGTACCAAACGGATGTGTATGCTGCATGCTCATGCACATACTGCAGTGCTTCAGGTTTATTCCCTAATCTGTGAGCCAAGGAACCTCCACAATATGTACCAAGACTCTACACATTACAATAATATATCAACACTGAACAACTGAGCCAATTATCGGTTGCCCCTTGCCATCTCAAACTCCCAAACTCCCAGGGGACACCCAGCTCAGTCATCGGTCTGACAACCATGCTACACTTCTGTAATGACAACCTTCTGAAACCAAAAAGAATGCAACTGAAATCCAGAGCAGTCAACCCATCATCCGTCAAAGCCTACCAACAACTACATGTAAGTGCTGCAATTGCTGTCCAAGTCTTCAGGTCCCAATCACATAGCTGCCAGCGCCAACCTATCCTAAAGGAAATGAGGAATACTTCTGCTAAAAAAAGAGGAATCACAGAGCAAACTACATAGGAATACATGTGTATTTCCAAGCCAAAAATCAGAATATGTTGTCAAGAGCTTGTACATTTAAAAAGTGATGCCTTTTTAAAAAAGAAGAAGAATGATTCATCCAAAATAGGAATGGTTGGCAGCTATGCAATCAGAACAAGCACTACGCAGAGCTGCACACACAATGACTACAACATATCTAGGTGTATTCAGTCTTCATATTACATACAGAATATCAAACAAGAAAAACAAAAAGTGCACACCGGAAACCTCTACATAGAAAAGCACAGTGGTGTGGCCTTGAAAAGGATACACAAATATATACATGTACAATGAACTCACCAGGCCTTTGACTAAAAAACCTTTGACTAAAAGACTTTCAAAAGAGAGAATGGACGATGGGTTAGTACTTAGTACTAGCCTTGAGTATGACAGAGCAACTACTGTCTACTGTATAGTATAGGCACAAAGGTGGGTTTACCTCAGGTAGAGTAAACACAGACCAACAATGAAGTGTAGCTGGATGTTAGAGACAGCAGTTCAGAACAGAATGTCTTTGCCAGTGCCAGAGGTAGTACTGAGAGGAGTCTTTGATAAATACACACTTACACCAAACCACTGTATGTATCACACCATGCCCAATTGACTAATTCCCATCCATAATCCTGTCTTTTATAGTCAGTCCAGGCACTGTATTTCATTAAAATTACTTTTTACAATGTGTTTTTTCACTGTTTTATGAGATTCTGGAAGCCACAAGTATCTCTTCCAAACAACCGGACACAATCCAAACCTCACGGGATTGAAGTACATGTAGGGTTAATTTCTACTTGTTCAAGAGCAAATTGCATTCAGGGTTTCAAGGCAGGGTGATGATCGTAAATAAAAATCTGCCAAGTTTGAATAATATGCTGGTCTGGACTAATTCAGCTGTTTCATATTGAGGAGGAATTGAAATAATGAGAATTATTCATAGACATTCAAGTGGTCTGGGGTTTGAAATGAGAATTTTTCTACAAGGACTTGTGTCAGGGAAGTACACGTGTACATACATGTATGCTGGTGGTTGACCCATTTTGGGTCATTTCTTTTATCATTTTGATTTGAGCTATTTATGAAATATCCTCTGTTAGTTTTTTTGTAAGGAAGTCGTAACAAAAGTATCATAGTCATTGACTGTCATACACATCATGAACACATCTTTTCCTAATTGCCATGTATTCCAAATAATCCCTATTTTTGAAATATCATTTTTATTTGTTTCAATATCTATTTAAGTTTAGATGCACACGATAGCTTCTACACTGGATTTGCACTAAATGACAACAAATTTAGGGTGGGAACCATGCATCATACTTGTATACTTTACGTAAAACTGTTAAAAACTTGTTAAATTGCAACAGAAGCACTCCAATTGAGAGCAATGTCCGATAAGACTGTCAATACAGTCAGCTGATACTAGTGAGTAGGCCTATTTCTTACATGGTTAGAAATTAAAGGGACAAAATGGCATTAAAACTTTGGAAGTAATACAAATTGATTTTGTTGTTTAATTGTTTGCTTCCAGGTTTGCCTAAGTAGCTGCTTGTTCATTTACTTGATTGCTTGCTAACTACAGTAGTTGCTAGGCTACCTCCTGCTTGCTAGCTTACACGTACAGTCAGGGACAGTAGGCCTAAATTGCTAATAATGATCCCCAAAAGACCATTCTTACAGGTAGAATTGACAGGTGTAGAACAAACTACATGTATTGGCATTACAATGATTACATACATGTGATGTCAAACACACACAATTGCATTATGATCAGTGTACGCACTATACACGTGTTGTACCTTTGAACAATGCCAAGATAATAATGTTGATTCAAAAATTCTAATCTCAACCACTCACACATCATGAGACCAAAGTCTGACATCACTTTGTAAAAAAAAAAATCTAGCAAAGACAGAATTCACTTAAATGACCCTGGTCATTCTTCTTGTGACTTTCCAAGAGTTCTTGAACTCAGTTCAAACATTATTGACAGTACAAACAACTGTACAAGTGCCCTAACCCTAAGTCATTAAAGGGACATGTCAGACATGGCTATTGTACTGGTATACATTATTACATTGTACATTACACATTTGTACATGTAGGCCCTATGTCAGTATGTGTACACTACATGTGGCAAATACATGTAGGCCTATGTATTTTAACAGATGATGTTTGTGTCAAGAAAAATGGACTAATGAGGGTTTGCAACATCATGTTAGATATAGATCCCACCGATATAATTACAATACAACATTCAACCAGCTCGCTGGCCCAGTGGCTATGACAAAAGTAGAAGGTGGGAGTTGCGGGTTCAAAACCCACCCAAGCTGCCTGATTTTGTTTCATCAGGCATTGGGCAAAGCACAGAGCACTCAGTGCTTATTACGTCGAGCAGGGCAAACCCTCATCGAATTAAACACAAAATGTTCTGAAAAATCCACTGGATGAATCGCACCATTAAATGATCAACTTATAAAAGTGAATATAAAATGTTGCAAACTGCTTACTGACTAAAATTACCAGCAATACATTGCCTTTGAAGTTTGAAGTTTGAGAAGGGTCCTGCTACGTGTAGGTGCTGCTACAGTGCTAGAATCAACATATCAGGCCCTCAAACTTTTGAGATTCTTTTAAAAAGCATTAATTGATCTAATTCATTCCACTTGGCTGTAATGTGATGAGGAAGTGAATTCCATTTATTACTAGTTTTTTACTGTGTACAGAAACAAAAAGATGCAAACTGCTTCCTGACTGGAAATTTGAAAGAACCAAAAAGATTTGTTTTTGAAAACAGAAGAACTTTTTAAATTCTCCCTTTGAGAAAGGATCTTCTAGGATCAAAACGTCAAAAAAATTGGTTTTGAGGAAGTGAATTCCATCTTGCAAGTTGCATGTTGTTTATCTCGATCGTCTGGCTGTCCATTCACCAGGCACCAGTGTGTCAGTGTGCGGCTGAATGTACGAAGTGATCCTCAAAAGCAGGGTTTGTTATTCCACTGTCATGTTCTCAAATTTATTTATGAATATAAAAACCAGCCCGGATAAAACTCACATTTATCGGTAACAAGTTCAACGGTCCCAGCAAGGTTTAAACGATTAAACTTTAAAGTAATGACAAACTTTGCGGCGGACGAACAAGTTGCAGCTGAACACTGTTATTGCAGTTTCCGCATGGTGCCGAATATCCGCGCCGTTATTGTTACTATTATTTTTATACACAAATGAGGTTGGGTATCAGACGTACACTGCTCTTCCGCACGGGCGCCCTCTATTGACGAAACTATTTTGGGACTATCTTAAAATTCAGTGGGCCTGACGTTTCGATCCTAGTAGTACTAGTAGGACCTTTCTCAAAGGCAGACGTTTCGATCCTTGCAGGACCTTTCTCAAAGGCAGACCTTTCGATCCTAGCAGGACCTTTCTAAAGGCAGATTGCCTTTGAGAAAGGTCCTGCTAGGACCGAAACATCAGGCCCACTTAATTTTAAGATTTTAATTTTGGTATTTTTAGTCAGAAAGTAGTTTGCAACATTTTTGTATATCATTTTGGGACTAGACTATAAGTATAAAAATTATTATAATTATTATAATTATTAGTATCAGGGCCAGGGCCAGGTTTGATAACTTATGAACGCCTTTCACTCAGTTTTCAGTCCAGGTTGGTGGCGGCGGCAGTCGCAAACTTTAACTTTTCTAACCGGCGCCCATACCCCGGAAAAAGATTGGTTGACTATATCAGAATAATAATGGGAAGGCCACCAACCATCTAAGGGCTGGATAGCTCCCATGAAAAGAGTACCTCCATGGTAAGAGTAAGAGTGGCAGGGTTTGCAAGTCCTGGTATGCGGGTTACTCTAAACTCTAAACTCTCAACTCTTAAAAGGACAGACATAATGATGCATTCTCATAAGATGTACTTTTCCAATTATCATTAATGTTTTTATTCCATTAATATTTCTTATATTCTCTTTTGTTTAATACAATTAACTAAACTTTGTGCTTAATAAAAAAATGTAAACAAATCAATGAAAAACTTATTGGGAACTTTTGAACAAAATGGCTAAGAAAGCTTTGACTGGTCTGGGACTTGAACCAGACACCTCTGGTTTTGCATACCAGAGTTCTTGGCTACAAATCCCCATCCTGTCAAAGTTTTCTTTACCATTTTTTTCATTTTTCAAATAAAAATGTGATAAAGTACTGTTGTTGAAGGAAATTCTTAGAAATTGGGGGACTTCAAAAAGGTGACAACAACAAAAAGAATTCAGTTTTTAATATTTTTTGTTTTTGCGGTCTCTTCAGATAGCTCAGTGTACTGTGTACAGTCTCGAAAGGAAAAATGGGAATTAAGCTGTGTCTCCCATTTGTGTCGCTAAAGACTCGCTATACCCGGGAAAGGCGAAAAACAGATCAAAAACCCCTTGGGGAAAAAAGACCTGAAAATTCCTTTCCGACCCTCTGTCAAAGAGCGATCAAGCATTTGCTCCAGGTAAGCAGGACTGCATTGTTTAAGTTATTAGTTATAGAAAAAAAGACAAATCATTTTGAAGAATTTTAATTGATGATGTAAAGAAGCCAGTAATATGTTTTCAGCTTAGTTGGCGTACCTCCAAAAGTTCTACTGGTTAAATTTGGCATTGAAAATTATGAGGCCATCTAATGATGATTATACCCTTTGTTCATATTCAAAAAGCCCATGATGCAAGTCAATTTTATTTGAGCAGATGGAAATATCAGTTTGGGGGTTGTATCTACTTTGCATACTCAAAGGCTTCAGGCTTCTGGTCGAGATTCCAGGCTTAGCAAGAAGCTGAAGTCCTTGCGACTGGGGACACTTCACAGTACCAGGGGGCTTTGCTGTAGGAAAATAAAATGAAAATCATACAATATTCTTAGAATGCTTGAAATTACAGATTTCTTTTCAAGATAGCTTCTGACTTTCTACTCTAAACAAACTCCTGCATCTTTTCTCAAGAAATTAGTTTCACTCATCAGATAGTTTCTTGTGTTTTTTTTTGTTTCCATCTTGAATGCAATTTCAATGTCCACTGCCATCATAAAAATCACCGGACTTATATTGAGGCAAACCATGTGTTATCTTGGTCATTGTGCCATTTTCATTTCTTTTTAAATCAGCAATAAATGAGATCCAAAGTAAAGAGTTGATTCTAGAGTGTTGCAAACTGCTTACTGACTGGGTTATGCAAACTGAAAAAAGTTTAAATGATTCGATCCTAGCAGGACCTCTCTTAATTCAAGACTTTGAGAAAGGCCCACTTAGGATCAAAATGTCAGGCCCTCGTCGTTCCTCAGATTTGTTTTGGGGTCATTAAAGCCCCTACACAACATTGGTAACATCAAAAAACAGAAATGTTCACAGATTTTCATGAAACTTATACAGTTTGAAGATGGTTATGGTAGAAACCTCTCACTGAAATTTAATATTTCTGCCTAAAATGTTGTATTTTGGAGAAAATAGTAAAGAAATAGTTTACGTCTCACCGAGATCTAAACTATTTTTTGGAACAGTACAGCATTGAATGCTGCATTTTTGCTAAAACAAATGAAGCAGTTTTCACAATTTTCTCGAGACTCGGTTGGCGGAATGAGCTGAAATTTTCACAGGTGTGCTATTTCATGCATATGTTGGATCAGACAACGCATGGATGCTATTCTTTGACCTCCACCAATGTTGTGTTGGGCTTTAAGTCAGTGACAAGTTAACACATTTTTTTTGTCTTTGTATTTTACTTCAAGCTAATGAAAAAAAAAACATGACATTTTGATCCTCGCTGTAACCTTCCTCAAAGGATGAATCTCATTTTGCCTTTGAGACATCTTACTAGGATCAAAATGCCAGGCTTAGGACAGATATGAAGAATAAAGATCCTAGAATGTCATGACATGATTACTACACACCTTTTAGAGTCCCAACTGGTTGGTAAGCAGGGGAGACAGCCTTCATCTTCTCATCACTGTTGCATGGTAGGTGGTTCGTCCAATGAGATGTTAGCAGGACTGCATTGTATGGTTAAAGAAAAGAACAATCATTCTGAAGACTTCTTAAGTGATGCATTCTTAAAGTGATATACAAAAATGTTGCAAACTGCTTACTGACTAAAATTACCAAAATGCAAATATCAAAATTTACTGGGCCCGACTTTCTCTGCCTTTGATAAAGGTCCTGCTGGGATCGAAACGTCAGGCCCACTAAAATTTGAGTGATGCATTATTAATGAGAACAATGGAAAAAGCATTCTTAATTGATGCTGTAAGAAGCTAGTAATATTTTCTCAGCTTGGCATAGCTCAAAACGTTGGGTGAAAATTGGCATTGGAAATTATGAGGGCATTTAATGATGATTGCCCTTTGTTCATTTTCAACAAGCCCAAGATGCAAGTCAATTTTATTTGAGCGGACTGAAATGAAAGTTTGGGGCAGTATCTGGATATAACTGTGATGTTTACATCAAGGAGAATGTAATTCAATGAGTATTTGCCCTGCTCGACATAATAAGCACTCTGCTATTTTACTGCAAGTCAAATTTTGCATGTGGTGCATGACATTCCGATCCTTGTCACATCTTCCTTAAAGGATAAATCTCATTTTGCCTTTGAGACATATCTTACTAGGATCAAAATGCCAGGCTTAAGACAGATATGAAGAATGAAGTTCCTAGAATGTCATGACATGATTACTACACACCTTTTAGAGTCCCAACTGGTTGGTAAGCAGGGGAGACAGCCTTCATCTTCTCATCACTGTTGCATGGTAGGGGGTTCGTCCAATGAGATGTTAGCAGGACTGCATTGTATGGTTAAAGAAAAGAACAATCATTCTGAAGACTTCTTAAGTGATGCATTCTTAAAGTGATATACAAAAATGTTGCAAACTGCTTACTGACTAAAATTACCAAAATGCAAATATCAAAATTTAGTGGGACCGACGTTTCTCTGCCTTTGAGAAAGGTCCTGCTGGGATTGAAACGTCAGGCCCACTAAAATTTGAGTGAGTGATGCATTCTTAATGAGAACAATGGAGAAAGCATTCTTAATTAATGCTGTAATAAGAAGCTAGTAATATTTTCTCAGCTTGGCATAGCTCCAAACGTTGGGTGAAAATTGGCATTGGAAATTATGAGGGCATTTAATGATGATTGCCCTTTGTTCATTTTCAACAAGCCCAAGATGCAAGTCAATTTTATTTGAGCGGACTGAAATGAAAGTTTGGGGCAGTATCTGGATATAACTGTGATGTTTACGTCAAGGAGAATGTAATTCAATGAGTATTTGCCCTGCTCGACATAATAAGCACTCTGCTATTTTACTGCAAGTCAAATTTTGCATGTGGTGCATGACATTCCGATCCTTGTCACATCTTCCTTAACCACTTCGCGCCGGGACCTCCGAATCCGGCGGTCAATTGGATTGCCTTTGCAACGGGGCCCTCCGAATCCGGGCACCACTATTGTCCACATTCTAAACAAAGACTCTTTTCAGCTTAGAACAAAGCATTATGAATCAGTACAAAGACCCTTTTTGACGCACGTTGCCACATGAATTGCAAGATTAGCAGCAGTAATTGTGCAATTGTGGGACTTTTACTGTGGAGGATCGAGGGATATCGCGCTGCAGCTGAAAGCACGCGGGGGACATTGTCTTTGCATGCCACACAGCCCAACGGTCGTCGGTCTGGCATTGGAATTCCCCCCACATTCTTTACCGTAATCTGTACGCTCGTTTGTGGCCGACCAACTCGAAGATTTGACTGCCTGGAGTGGAGGCTGGAGTCTGCGGTCAGGGATTGTCAGCAGCGTACACGAACCCACACACACATGTCCGTTACGGTCCATTGACGACGCACAAAGGGCCCTTTTTCGAACGGATAATCTCTTGACAAAGGCCACAACGACGTCCGAATTGTGCCAGGTTTTACTCTCTTGTACCCATAGTATACCCTTATTGATTTATTTCACAGAAATATATTGTTCCGATTGTTTTAGCAAGATTTTAAAACGATGCATTGTTCAAAAACCCCCGTATGGCGGTCATAGGCGCTGAAAACCCCCCCGGCGCGAAGTGGTTAAAGGATAAATCTCATTTTGCCTTTGAGACATATCTTACTAGGATCAAAATGCCTGGCTTAAGACAGATATGAAGAATGATGAAGTTCCTAGAATGTCATGACATGATTACTACACACCTTTTAGAGTCCCAACTGGTTGGTAAGCAGGGGAGACAGCCTTCATCTTCTCATCACTGTTGCATGGTAGGGGGTTCGTCCAATGAGATGTTAGCAGGACTGCATTGTATGGTTAAAGAAAAGAACAATCATTCTGAAGACTTCTTAAGTGATGCATTCTTAAAGTGATATACAAAAATGTTGCAAACTGCTTACTGACTAAAATTACCAAAATGCAAATATCAAAATTTAGTGGGCCCGACGTTTCTCTGCCTTTGAGAAAGGTCCTGCTGGGATCGAAACGTCAGGCCCACTAAAATTTGAGTGAGTGATGCATTCTTAATGAGAACAATGGAGAAAGCATTCTTAATTAATGCTGTAATAAGAAGCTAGTAATATTTTCTCAGCTTGGCATAGCTCCAAACGTTGGGTGAAAATTGGCATTGGAAATTATGAGGGCATTTAATGATGATTGCCCTTTGTTCATTTTCAACAAGCCCAAGATGCAAGTCAATTTTATTTGAGCGGACTGAAATGAAAGTTTGGGGCAGTATCTGGATATAACTGTGATGTTTACGTCAAGGAGAATGTAATTCAATGAGTATTTGCCCTGCTCGACATAATAAGCACTCTGCTATTTTACTGCAAGTCAAATTTTGCATGTGGTGCATGACGTTCCGATCCTTGTCACATCTTCCTTGAAGGATAAATCTCATTTTGCCTTTGAGACATATCTTACTAGGATCAAAATGCCAGGCTTAAGACGGATATGAAGAATGAAGTTCCTAGAATGTCATGACATGATTACTACACACCTTTTAGAGTCCCAACTGGTTGGTAAGCAGCGGAGACAGCCTTCATCTTCTCATCACTGTTGCATGGTAGGGGGTTCGTCCAATGAGATGTTAGCAGGACTGCATTGTATGGTTAAAGAAAAGAACAATCATTCTGAAGACTTCTTAAGTGATGCATTCTTAAAGTGATATATAAAAATGTTGCAAACTGCTTACTGACTAAAATTACCAAAATGCAAATATCAAAATTTAGTGTGCCCGATGTTTCTCTGCCTTTGAGAAAGGTCCTGCTAGGATCGAAACGTCAGGCCCACTAAAATTTGAGTGATGCATTATTAATGAGAACAATGGAGAAAGCATTCTTAATCGATGCTGTAAGAAGCTAGTAATATTTTCTCAGCTTGGCATAGCTCCAAACGTTGGGTGAAAATTGGCATTGGAAATTATGAGGGCATTTAATGATGATTGCCCTTTGTTCATTTTCAACAAGCCTGACAAGCAAATCAATTTTATTTCAGCGGACTGAAATGAAAGTTTGGGGCTGTATCTGGATATAATTTGATGTTTGCATCGAGGAGAATGTAATTCAATGAGTATTTGCCCTGCTCGACATAAGAAGCACTCTGCTATTTTACTGCAAGTCAAATTTTGCATGTGGTGCATGACGTTCCGATCCTTGTCACATCTTCCTTGAAGGATAAATCTCATTTTGCCTTTGAGACATATCTTACTAGGATCAAAATGCCAGGCTTAAGACAGATACATGTATGAAGAATGAAGTTCCTAGAATGTCATGACATGATTACTACACACCTTTTAGAGTCCCAACTGGTTGGTAAGCAGGGGAGACAGCCTTCATCTTCTCATCTCTGTTGCATGGTAGGTGGTTCGTCCAATGAGATGTTAGCAGGACTGCATTGTATGGTTAAAGAAAAGAACAATCATTCTGAAGACTTCTTAAGTGATGCATTCTTAAAGTGTTATATAAAAATGTTGCAAACTGCTTACTGACTAAAATTACCAAAATACAAATATCAAAATTTAGTAGGCTCGATGTTTCTCTGCCTTTGAGAAAGGTCCTGCTAAGATCGAAACGTCAGGCCCACTAAAATTTGAGTGATGCATTATTAATGAGAACAATGGAGAAAGCATTCTTAATTGATGCTATAAGAAATTAGTAATATTTTCTCAGCTTGGTATAGCTCCAAACGTTGGGTGAAAATTGGCATTGGAAATTGTGAGGGCATGCATTTCATGAGGATTGCTCTTTGTTCATTTTTAACAAGTCCAAGATGCAAGTCAATTTTATTTGAGCAGACAGAAATAAAAGTTTGGAACAGTATTTGGATATAACGTGATGTTTGCGTCGAGGAGAATGTAATTCAATGAGGGTTTGCCCTGCTCGACATAATAAGCCATCATAACAAGTCAAATTTGGCATGAGGTGCATGATGTTCTGATCCTTGCTGCAACCTCCTTGAAGGATAAATCTCATTTTGCCTTTGTGACTTGTCTTGAATTGCTAGGGTCGAATTCCAGGCACAAAGACAGATATGAAGAAGAAAGTTCCTAGAATGTCACTTCGGAAATTACTACATACCTTCTAGAGGCCCAGTGAAGAATGCTTTCTCCATGTGAAGGTTTATCTGAAGTATTGATGACTGGAACAATCTCAGTTCAGTTGGTTGGTGGAGGTAGGGGAGTTACCATCATCCTTCATCATCTTCAAAGATCCCAGTGGATTGGTAAGAAGGGCAGACGACCTTCATCGTCTCATCATCGTTGCATGGTGAGGGGTCCGGCCAATGAGAGGTTATTCAAGAAGATGTGTATCATGTAATGCCAAGGGGAATTGTGGGAGGACAGGAGTCACAGGACACCCTTATAGCCCAGGGGACCAGATTGTGTGAGCCTCAGATCACTTTGGTTTGGATTTCGGTTGTTGCACTCGTAATACACACCGTCTTGAAAACCTTTGATCTGCAGGATGCACAAAGGAAGACAGAAAAGAAAAACCTGGCCTCTGCCTGGGCTGATGTTAGTGGTTCACATAAAATGTTTGTCACCATGAAATCAACAATAAAAACAGTATTTACTAATAATATCGAGAAAATTTACAAGAGGATGATGTCATTGTGGATGATGTGCAATATCAAATGCAACTAGTTAAAAACTTTGCAAATGAAGCAAAATATAATTGCATAGATAATCATGATTGATCTGCGTCTTACACTCAACATGAACACAAAACTATATCTGATATAAGATAGTGATAGTTACCATGACAACCTGCTGGTCATTGGAAAGAAAAAAATAACTTGGGCGATAAATGCAATTATTTGATAAAGCATTGTCACAATAAATAGGTTACTATGACAACCTGCTTGTTATTGTAAAGGAAAAATGAGTCGGGCGATAAATGCAATTATTTGATAAAGCAATGTTACAATAAATGGGCTACAATGACAACCTGCTGGTCACTGGAAAGGAAAAAATAACTTGGGCGATAAATGCAATTGTTTGATGAAGTAATGCCACAGTAAATAGGTTACAATGACAACCTGCTGGTCATTGGAAAAGAAAAATGAGTTGGACGATAAACGCAATTTTTTGATAAAGCATTGTTACGATTTATAGGTTACTATGACAACCTGCTGGTCATTGGAAAGGAAAAATAAGTCGGGCGATAAATGCAAATATTTTATGAAGCGATGTCACAATATATAGGTTACTATGACAACCTGCTGATCATTGGAAAGGAAAAATGAGGAAAAATGAGTCGGGCGATAAATGCAATTATTTGATAAAGCAATATTACAATAAATAGGTTACTATGACAACCTGCTGGTCATTGGAAAGGAAAAATAAGTTGGGCGATAAATGCAATTATTTGATAAAGCAATGTTACAATAAATAGGTTACTATGACAACCTGCTAATCATTGTAAAGGAAAAATGAGTCGGGCGATAAATGCAATTATTTGATATAGCAATGTTACAATAAATAGGTTACTATGACAACCTGCTGGTCATTGGAAAGGAAAAAAATAACTTGGGCGATAAATGCAATTATTTAATGAAGCAATGCCACAGTAAAAAGGTTACTATGACAATCCGCTGGTTATTGGAAAGGAATAATGAGTCGGGCGATAAATGCTATCATTTGATAAAGCAATGTTATGATAAATAGGTTACTATGACAACCTGCTGGTCACTGGAAAGGAAAAAAATAACTTGGGCGATAAATGCAATTATTTGATAAAGCATTGTCACACTAAATAGGTTACTATGACAACCTGCAGGTCATTGGAAAGGAAAAATAAGTCGGGCGATAAATGCAATTTTTTTATAAAGCATTGTTAGAATCAATAGGTTACTATGACAACCTGCTGGTCACTGGAAAGGAAGAAAATAACTTGGGCGATTAATGCAATTATTTGATAAAGCATTGTCACAATAAATAGGTTATTATGACAATGTGCCGGTCATTGGAAAGGAAAAAAATAACTTGGGCGATAAATGCAATTGTTTAATGAAGCAATGCCACAGTAAATAGGTTACTATGACAACCTGCTGGTCATTAGAAAGGAAAAATGAGTTGGACGATAAATGCAATTTTTTGATAAAGGTTTCTATGACAACCTGCTGATCATTGTAAAGGAAAAATGAGTTGGGCGGTAAATGCATTTGATAAAGCATTGTCACACTAAATAGGTTACTATGACAACCTGCTGATCATTGGAAAGGAAAAATGAGTTGGGCGATAAATGCAATTATTTGATAAAGCATTGTCACAATAAAAAGGTTACTATGACAACCTGCTGGTCATTGGAAAGGAAAAATGAGTTGGGCGATAAATGCAATTATTTGATAAAGCATTGTCACAATAAATAGGTTACTATGACAACCTGCTGGTCATTGGGAAGGAAAAAAAAAACTTGGGCGATAAATGCAATTATTTGAGGAAGCAATGCCACAGTAAATAGGTTACTATGACAACCTGCTGATCATTGGAAAGGAAAAATGAGTTGGGCGATAAATGCAATTATTTGATAAAGCAATGTTACAATAAATAGGTTACTATGACAACCTGCTAATCATTGTAAAGGAAAAATGAGTCGGGCGATAAATGCAATTATTTGATATAGCAATGTTACAATAAATAGGTTACTATGACAACCTGCTGGTCATTGGAAAGGAAAAAAATAACTTGGGCGATAAATGCAATTATTTAATGAAGCAATGCCACAGTAAAAAGGTTACTATGACAATCCGTTGGTTATTGGAAAGGAATAATGAGTCGGGCGATAAATGCTATCATTTGATAAAGCAATGTTATGATAAATAGGTTACTATGACAACCTGCTGGTCACTGGAAAGGAAAAAAATAACTTGGGCGATAAATGCAATTATTTGATAAAGCATTGTCACACTAAATAGGTTACTATGACAACCTGCAGGTCATTGGAAAGGAAAAATAAGTCGGGCGATAAATGCAATTTTTTGATAAAGCATTGTTAGAATCAATAGGTTACTATGACAACCTGCTGGTCACTGGAAAGGAAGAAAATAACTTGGGCGATTAATGCAATTATTTGATAAAGCATTGTCACAATAAATAGGTTATTATGACAATGTGCCGGTCATTGGAAAGGAAAAAAATAACTTGGGCGATAAATGCAATTGTTTAATGAAGCAATGCCACAGTAAATAGGTTACTATGACAACCTGCTGGTCATTAGAAAGGAAAAATGAGTTGGACGATAAATGCAATTTTTTGATAAAGGTTTCTATGACAACCTGCTGATCATTGTAAAGGAAAAATGAGTTGGGCGGTAAATGCATTTGATAAAGCATTGTCACACTAAATAGGTTACTATGACAACCTGCTGATCATTGGAAAGGAAAAATGAGTTGGGCGATAAATGCAATTATTTGATAAAGCATTGTCACAATAAAAAGGTTACTATGACAACCTGCTGGTCATTGGAAAGGAAAAATGAGTTGGGCGATAAATGCAATTATTTGATAAAGCATTGTCACAATAAATAGGTTACTATGACAACCTGCTGGTCATTGGGAAGGAAAAAAAAAACTTGGGCGATAAATGCAATTATTTGAGGAAGCAATGCCACAGTAAATAGGTTACTATGACAACCTGCTGATCATTGGAAAGGAAAAATGAGTTGGGCGATAAATGCAATTATTTGATAAAGCAATGTTACAATAAATAGGTTACTATGACAACCTGCTAATCATTGTAAAGGAAAAATGAGTCGGGCGATAAATGCAATTATTTGATATAGCAATGTTACAATAAATAGGTTACTATGACAACCTGCTGGTCATTGGAAAGGAAAAAAATAACTTGGGCGATAAATGCAATTATTTAATGAAGCAATGCCACAGTAAAAAGGTTACTATGACAATCCGTTGGTTATTGGAAAGGAATAATGAGTCGGGCGATAAATGCTATCATTTGATAAAGCAATGTTATGATAAATAGGTTACTATGACAACCTGCTGGTCACTGGAAAGGAAAAAAATAACTTGGGCGATAAATGCAATTATTTGATAAAGCATTGTCACACTAAATAGGTTACTATGACAACCTGCAGGTCATTGGAAAGGAAAAATAAGTCGGGCGATAAATGCAATTTTTTGATAAAGCATTGTTAGAATCAATAGGTTACTATGACAACCTGCTGGTCACTGGAAAGGAAGAAAATAACTTGGGCGATTAATGCAATTATTTGATAAAGCATTGTCACAATAAATAGGTTATTATGACAATGTGCCGGTCATTGGAAAGGAAAAAAATAACTTGGGCGATAAATGCAATTGTTTAATGAAGCAATGCCACAGTAAATAGGTTACTATGACAACCTGCTGGTCATTAGAAAGGAAAAATGAGTTGGACGATAAATGCAATTTTTTGATAAAGGTTTCTATGACAACCTGCTGATCATTGTAAAGGAAAAATGAGTTGGGCGGTAAATGCATTTGATAAAGCATTGTCACACTAAATAGGTTACTATGACAACCTGCTGATCATTGGAAAGGAAAAATGAGTTGGGCGATAAATGCAATTATTTGATAAAGCATTGTCACAATAAAAAGGTTACTATGACAACCTGCTGGTCATTGGAAAGGAAAAATGAGTTGGGCGATAAATGCAATTATTTGATAAAGCATTGTCACAATAAATAGGTTACTATGACAACCTGCTGGTCATTGGGAAGGAAAAAAATAACTTGGGCGATAAATGCAATTATTTGATAAAGCATTGTCACACTAAATAGGTTACTATGACAACCTGCAGGTCATTGGAAAGGAAAAATAAGTCGGGCGATAAATGCAATTTTTTGATAAAGCATTGTCACAATAAATAGGTTACTATGACAACCTGCTGGTCATTGGAAAGGAAAAATGAGTTGGGCGATAAATGCAATTATTTGATAAAGCATTGTCACAGTAAATAGGTTACTATGACAACCTGCTGATCATTGGAAAGGAAAAATGAGTTGGGCGATAAATGCAATTATTTGATAAAGCATTGTCACAATAAATAGGTTACTATGACAACCTGCTGGTCATTGGAAAGGAAAAATGAGTTGGGCGATAAATGCAATTATTTGATAAAGCATTGTCACAATAAATAGGTTACTATGACAACCTGCTGGTCATTGGAAAGAAAAAATGAGTTGGGCGATAAATGCAATTATTTGATAAAGCATTGTCACAGTAAATAGGTTACTATGACAACCTGCTGGTCATTGGAAAGGAAAAATGAGTTGGGCGATAAATGCAATTATTTGATAAAGCATTGTCACAGTAAATAGGTTACTATGACAACCTGCTGGTCATTGGAAAGGAAAAATGAGTTGGGCGATAAATGCAATTATTTGATAAAGCATTGTCACAGTAAATAGGTTACTATGACAACCTGCTGGTCATTGGAAAGGAAAAATAACTTGGGCGATAAATGCAATTATTTAATGAAGCAATGCCACAGTAAATAGGTTACTATGACAATCTGCTGGTTATTGGAAAGGAATAATGAGTCGGGCGATAAATGCTATCATTTGATAAAGCAATGTTACGATAAATAGGTTACTATGACAACCTGCTGGTCACTGGAAAGGAAAAAAAAACTTGGGCGATAAATGCAATTATTTGATTAAGCATTGTCACACTAAATAGGTTACTATGACAACCTGCAGGTCATTGGAAAGGAAAAAATAACTTGGGCGATAAATGCAATCATTTGATAAAGCATTGTTACAATAAATAGGTTTCTATGACAACCTGCTGATCATTGTAAAGGAAAAATAAGTCGGGCGATAAATGCAATTATTTAATGAAGCAATGCCACAGTAAATAGGTTACTATGACAACCTGCTGGTCATTGGAAAGGAAAAATGAGTTGGACGATAAATGCAATTTTTTGATAAAGCATTGTTACAATCAATAGGTTTCTATGACAACCTGCTGATCATTGTAAAGGAAAAATGAGTTGGGCGATAAATGCAATTATTTGATAAAGCATTGTCACACTAAATAGGTTACTATGACAACCTGCTGATCATTGGAAAGGAAAAATTAGTTGGGCGATAAATGCAATTATTTGAGGAAGCAATGCCACAGTAAATAGGTTACTATGACAACCTGCTGGTCATTGGAAAGGAAAAATGAGTTGGACGATAAATGCAATTATTTTATGAAGCAATGCCACAGTAAATAGGTTACTATGACAACCTGCTGGTCATTGGAAAGGAAAAATGAGTTGGACGATAAATGCAATTTTTTGATAAAGCATTGTCACACTAAATAGGTTACTATGACAACCTGCTGATCATTGTAAAGGAAAAATGAGTTGGGCGATAAATGCAATTATTTGATAAAGCAATGTTACAATAAATACGTTACTATGACAACCTGCTGGTCATTGGAAAGGAAAAATGAGTTGGGCGATAAATGCAAATATTTCATGAAGCGATGTCACAATACTGTATATAGGTTACTATGACAACCTGCTGATCATTGGAAAGGAAAAATAAGTCGGGCGATAAATGCAATTTTTTGATAAAGCATTGTAACAATCAATAGGTTACTATGACAACCTGCTGGTCATTGGAAAGGAAAAATAAGTTGGGCGATAAATGCAATTATTTGATAAAGCATTGTCACAATAAATAAGTTACTATGACAACCACTGATTATTGGAAAGGAAAAATTAGTGGGGCGATAAATGCAATTATTTGATAAAGCAATGTTACAATAAATAGGTTACTATGACAACCTGCTGGTCATTGGAAAGGAAAAATAATTCGGGCGATAAATGCAATTATTTTATGAAGCGATGTCACAATATATAGGTTACTATGACAACCTGCTGATCATTGGAAAGGAAAAATGAGTTGGGCGATAAATGCAATTTTTTGATAAAGTATTGTCACAATAAATAGGTTACTATGACAACCTGCTGGTCATTGGAAAGGAAAAAAATAACTTGGGCGATAAATGCAATTATTTAATGAAGCAATGCCACAGTAAATAGGTTACTATGACAATCTGCTGGTTATTGGAAAGGAAAAAAATAACTTGGGCGATAAATGCAATTATTTGATGAAGCAATGCCACAGTAAATAGGTTACTATGACAACCTGCTGGTCATTCGAGAGGAAAAATGAGTTGGACGATAAATGCAATTATTTGATAAAGCAATGTTACAATAAATAGGTTACTATGACAACCTGCTGGTCATTGAAAAGGAAAAAAAAGTCGGGCGATAAATGCAATTATTTTATGAAGCGATGTCACAATATATAGGTTACTATGACAACCTGCTGGTCACTGGAAAGGATAAATGAGTCGGGCGATAAATGCAATTATTTGATAAAGCAATGTTACAATAAATAGGTTATTATGACAATCTGCCGTTAACAAAAGGGGCCTCCAAGTAACACACCATGTTCTTTTGAATGGGCATTCCTTCTGTGGTGCTATATTAGTAGACCCTCATTTGCAAGTTGGCTCAGCCTTTGGAATTTCCTTTGTATTCATATACCTTGTTTGGGAGTTTACTGGACCATGCCCACTGGTTGGGTATGCATAACAAAAGGGAATGTGGATTGCTTCCTTTGTTATTCAACTTTAGTTTGAATAAGTTGCTACAAGGATTTCATCGGAGCTGGTTTATGTTTTTATAAGTTTATCGCCGCCCGTCAGCTCTTTTCTTGGAGGTTCAAGTTATGTAAGTTATGTTTAATATTTATTTATTTTTGGTTGAATATCATGGGGCCTTTTCCAGTCTCACCTCCTTTCTTGACAATTTAAAATAATATTAGACTTCACAATTTGGAAACTCAATTATTGCCTGTTTTGAAATTTCTTTCTTGCATTTGTCTGGCTTCCTTTTCCCTTCAACTTGCGGGTTTTGGCTCCCCAAAACAGGGACCCTGTTACAATAACAACTGAGAATTAATCTGCTTCGTCTTCTAAACTCTCCTAATGTCACGCTATGACTGTGTATATTTAATAACTTTGTCATCCACAGACATCCCATTCGGGTATTACTCTGTGTTTACTTATGTCACACTACAGGTACAACTGTCTAACTTTCTCATCCACATACAGACAGCCCATTCGGGTTTCACTCTTTGTTTACTAATGTCACCCTACAACTGTCTAACACTGTCAGAACACAGACAGCCCATTCGGGTTACACTCTGTGTTAACTAATGTCACCCTACAACTGTCTAACTTTAATTTGTAATCCACAGACAGCCCATTCGGGTTACACTCTGTGTTTACTAATGTCACTCTACAACTGTCTAACACTGTCAGTACACAGACAGCCCATTCGGGTTACACTCTGTGTTAACTAATGTCACCCTACAACTGTCTAACTTTAATTTGTAATCCACAGACAGCCCATTCGGGTTACACTCTGTGTTTACTAATGTCACTCTACAACTGTCTAACACTGTCAGTACACAGACAGCCCATTCGGGTTACACTCTGTATTAACTAATGCCACTCTACAACTGTCTAACTTTCTCATCCACAGACAGCCCATTCGGGTTACACTCTGTGTTTATTAATGTCACTCTACAATTGTCTAACACTGTCAGTACACAGACAGCCCATTCGGGTTACACTCTGTGTTTACTAATGTCACCCTATGACTGTCTAACTTTCTCATCCACAGACAGCCCATGCGGGTTACACTCTGTGTTTACTAATGTCACCCTACAACTGTCTAACACTGTCAGTACACAGACAGCCCATTCGGGTTACACTCTGTGTTTACTAATGTCACCCTACAACTGTCTAACTTTTATTTGTAATCCACAGACAGCCCATTCGGGTTACATTCTGTATATACTAATGTCACCCCGTATGACTGTCTAACACTGTCAGTACACAGACAGCCCATTCGGGTTACACTCTGTGTTTACTAATGTCACTCTACAACTGTCTAATTTTGTAATACACAGACAGCCCATTTGGGTTACACTCTGTGTTTACTAATGTCACCCTATGACTATCTAACTTTCTCATCCACAGACAGCCCATTCGGGTTACACGCTGTGTTTACTAATTAATGTCACCCTACAACTGTCTAACACTGTCAGTACACAGACGGCCCATTCGGGTTACACGCTGTGTTTACTAATTAATGTCACCCTACAACTGTCTAACACTGTCAGTACACAGACGGCCCATTCGGGTTACACTCTGTGTTTACTAATGTCACTCTACAACTGTCTAACACTGTCAGTACACAGACAGCCCATTCGGGTTACACTCTGTGTTTACTAATGTCACCCTATGACTGTCTAACTTTCTCATCCACAGACAGCCCATTCGGGTTACACTGTGTTTACTAATGTTACTCTACAACTGTCTAACACTGTTAGTACACAGACAGCCCATTCGGGTTACACTGTGTTTACTAATGTCACCCTACAACTGTCTAACACTGTCAGTACACAGACAGCCCATTCGGGTTACACTCTGTGTTTACTAATGTCACCCTACGACTGTCTAACTTTCTCATCCACAGACAGCCCATTCGGGTTACACTCTGTGTTTACTAATGTCACCCTATGACTGTCTAACTTTCTCATCCACAGACAGCCCATTCGGGTTACACTCTGTGTTTACTAATGTCACCCTATGACTGTCTAACTTTCTCATCCACAGACAGCCCATTCGGGTTACACTCTGTGTTTACTAATGTCACCCTATGACTGTCTAACTTTCTCATCCACAGACAGCCCATTCGGGTTACACTCTGTGTTTACTAATGTTACTCTACAACTGTCTAACACTGTCAGTACACAGACAGCCCATTCGGGTTACACTCTGTGTTTACTAATGTCACTCTACAACTGTCTAACACTGTCAGTACACAGACAGCCCATTTGGGTTACACTCTGTGTTTACTAATGTCACCCTACAACTGTCTAACTTTGATTTGTAATCCACAGACAGCCCATTCGGGTTACACTCTGTGTTTACTAATGTCACCCTATGACTTTCTAACTTTCTCATCCACAGACAGCCCATTCGGGTTACACTCTGTGTTTACTAATGTCACCCTACAACTGTCTAACACTGTCAGTACACAGACAGCCCATTCGGGTTGCACTCTGTATGTTTGAAAGGACGAGATTTTTACTGGTATTTGTTTCCTTGGTACGTGAAATTTTGAGTATAGCTTTTTACTGAAAAAGTAATCCTCCAATCAGAATTCGATCACCCTGCCTTTGAGAAAGGTCCCCAAGGATAGAAATTTTGGGCCCTCTAGGTTTTAGATATTCATGTTATTTTTTTTTAAGTTTTGGTTCCCGTCCTCACCTTGCCAACTTTTGCTTTGCTTTCTGAAAGAAGCTTCTGGTGGCGCTTGTTGCGCTTGCACGTTCATGTACCTGCACATATCACATTGCACACATACACACATTCATTCTCATTTTAAACCTAACTTTAGTGCAAAACTTCCTGTGAATAACTACCAAATGAACGGTGGTTATAAGCACGTTTTCCGGATATTTTTAAGTAATCGCGATTCCGAATAACCGACGGACAGACGACGCGTTTCCGATTAACCGACGGACAGACGACGCGTTTCCGAATAACCGACGGACAGCCGTATCAATTTTGCGACAAGATTTCGCGACAGGTGGTTTTGAATGAAAAACGGCAATTCATTCACGCAAAGACCGACATAAACTTTGACAGTGTTCTCACAGCCTACACCTGTCACTCATAACACAGCAGGTACACAGGTGTGCTTACGTTGCTGCACCACCTTTGGCAAGGTTTGGACATCCATCCACCCCAAAACTAAAATAGCGCTTTCGAGATTGAAATATATGTACCTCCACACTATCTGAGTTATTTATCTTTCAGAGATGCACCAATAATTTCAATGTTTTAGTTGTCCTTTCAGTATCTATTCAGAACACAAATACCAGTAAAATTATCTCATGCCTAACATTTTCATCCACAGACAGCCCATTCGGGTATCACTCTGTGTTAACTAATGTTACCCTACAACTGTCTTACACTGTCAGTACACAGACAGCCCATTCGGGTTTCACTCTTTGTTTACTAATGTCGTCCTACAACTGTCTAACTTAAATTTTTAATCCACAGACAGCCCATTTGGGTTACACTCTGTGTTTACTAATGTCACTCTACAACTGTCTAACACTGTCAGTACACAGACAGCCCATTCGGGTTACACTCTGTGTTTACTAATGTCACCCTACAACTGTCTAACACTGTCAGTACACAGGCAGCCCATTCGGGTTACACTCTGTTTATATCACCCTATGACTGTCTAACTTTTTCATCCACAGACAGCCCATTCGGGTTACACTCTGTGTTTACTAATGTCACTCTACAACTGTCTAACACTGTCAGTACACAGACAGCCCATTTGGGTTACACTCTGTGTATACTAATGTCACTCTACAACTGTCTAACACTGTCAGTACACAGACAGCCCATTCGGGTTACACTCTGTGTTTATATCACCCTATGACTGTCTAACTTTTTCATCCACAGACAGCCCATTCGGGTTACACTCTGTGTTTACTAATGTCACTCTACAACTGTCTAACACTGTCAGTACACAGACAGCCCATTTGGGTTACACTCTGTGTTTACTAATGTCACCCTACAAATGTCTAGCACTGTCAGTACACAGACAGCCCATTTGGGTTACACTCTGTGTTTACTAATGTCACCCTATGACTGTCTAACTTTCTCATCCACAGACAGCCCATTCGGGTTACACTCTGTGTTTACTAATGTCATCCTACAACTGTCTAACTTTAATTTGTAATCCACAGACAGCCCATTCGGGTTACACTCTGTGTTTACTAATGTCACTCTACAACTGTCTAACACTGTCATCCACAGACAGCCCATTCGGGTTACACTCTGTGTTTACAAGTGTCATCCTACAACTGTCTAACTTTAATTTGTAATCCACAGACAGCCCATTCGGGTTACACTCTGTGTTTACTAATGTCACTCTACAACTGTCTAGCACTGTCAGTACACAGACAGCCCATTCGGGTTACACTCTTTGTTTACAAATGTCATCCTACAACTGTCTAACTTTAATTTGTAATCCACAGACAGCCCATTCAGGTTACACTCTGTGTTTACTAATGTCACTCTACACAGCTAACACTGTCAGTACACAGACAGCCCATTCGGGTTACACTCTGTGTTTACTAATGTCACTCTACAACTGTCTAATTGTCATCCACAGACAGCCCATTCGGGTTACACTCTGTATTTACTAATGTCACCCTATGACTATCTAACTTTTTCATTCACAGACAGCCCATTCGGGTTACACTCTGTGTTTACTAATATCACCCTACAACTGTTAAACTTTGTCATCCACAGACAGCCCATTCGGGTTACACTCTGTGTTTACTAATGTCACCCTACAACTGTCTAATTTTGTAATACACAGACAGCCCATTCGGGTAACACTCTGTGTTATAATGTCACGTAGTGGATTTGAAGACAGACCAGGTACCAAGTGTTCATTCTGGCGATTCTTTCGAGAAAGAAGATCCCTTTTTCAGGAAATATTGGTGGAAAACGCGATGCTTGTTGACAGGACTACAACTTAACTGTTAATGGTTATATATGTGGTTGGCATCTCATAGTAGGCTCTACAGCTCCTTTCTTTGATTGGATTGGACATTGCATATCTTTTGAGAAGTAAGGTCATAAAATGTCAGTCAATTGGAGTACAAGCTTCAAAAGGCGAAGATTTTGCATCTAATCTGTAAGTAATAACTTCTGAGAATTAATCTGCCTCGCCTTCTAAACTCTCCTAATGTCACGCTATGACTGAAACTTTGTCATCCACAGACAGCCCATTCGGGTATCACTCTTTGTTTACTAATATCACCCTACAACTGTTAAACTTTGTCATCCACAGACAGCCCATTCGGGTTACACTCTGTGTTTACTAATGTTACCCTACAACTGTCTAAATTTAATTTGTCATCCACAGACAGCCCATTCGGGTTACACTCTGTGTTTACTAATATCACCCTTCAACTGTTAAACTTTGTCTTCCACAGACAGCCCATTCGGGTTACACTCTGTGTTTACTAATGTTACCCTACAACTGTCTAAATTTAATTTGTCATCCACAGACAGCCCATTCGGGTTGCACTCTGTGTTTACTAATATCACCCTACAACTGTTAAACTTTGTCATCCACAGACAGCCCATTCGGGTTACACTCTGTGTTTACTAATGTTACCCTTCAACTGTCTAACTTTAATTTGTCATCCACAGACAGCCCATTCGGGTTACATTCTGTGTTTACTAATATCACCCTATAACTGTTAAACTTTGTCATCCACAGACAGCCCATTCGGGTTACATTCTGTGTTTAATAATATTACCTTAACAACTGTCTAATTGTCATCCACAGACAGCCCATTCGGGTTACACTCTGTGTTTACTAATTCACCCTACAACTTTTAAACTTTGTCTTCCACAGACAGCCCATTCGGGTTACATTCTGTGTTTACTAATATCACCCTACAACTGTCTAATTGTCATCCACAGACAGCCCATTCGGGTTACACTGTGTTTACTAATATCACCCTACAACTGTCTTATTGTCATCCACAGACAGCCCATTCGGGTTACACTCTGTGTTTACTAATGTCACCCTATGTCTGTTAAACTTTGTCATCCACAGACAGCCCATTCGGGTTACATTCTGTGTTTACTAATATCACCCTACAACTGTCTAATTGTCATCCACAGACAGCCCATCCGGGTTACATTCTGTGTTTACTAATATCACCCTACAACTGTCTTATTGTCATCCACAGACAGCCCATTCGGGTTACATTCTGTGTTTACTAATATCACCCTACAACTGTTAAACTTTGTCATCCACAGACAGCCCATTCGGGTTACATTCTGTGTTTGCTAATATCACCTTAACAACTGTCTAATTGTCATTAACAGACAGCCCATTCGGGTTACATTCGGTGTTTACTAAAGTCACCCTACAACTGTCTAATTGTCTTCCACAGACAGCCCATTCGGGTTACACTCTGTGTTTACTAATATCACCCTATAACTGTCTAATTGTCATCCACAGACAGCCCATTCGGGTTACACTCTGTGTTTACTAATATCACCACGACAACTGTTAAACTTTGTCATCCACAGACAGCCCATTCGGGTTACATTCTGTGTTTACTAATATCACCCTACAACTGTATAATTGTCATCCACAGACAGCCCATTCGGGTTACACTCTGTGTTTACTAATATCACCCTACAACTGTCTAATTGTCATCCACAGACAGCCCATTCGGGTTGCACTCTGTGTTTACTAATATCACCCCGACAACTGTTAAACTTTGTCATCCACAGACAGCCCATCCGGGTTTCACTCTGTGTTTACTAATATCACCCTACAACTGTATAATTGTCATCCACAGACAGCCCATCCGGGTTACACTCTGTGTTTACTAAAGTCACCCTACAACTGTCTAATTGTCTTCCACAGACAGCCCATTCGGGTTACATTCTGTGTTTACTAAAGTCACCCTACAACTGTCTAATTGTCTTCCACAGACAGCCCATTCGGGTTACATTCTGTGTTTACTAATATCACCCTACAACTGTCTAATTGTCTTCCACAGACAGCCCATTCGGGTTACATTCTGTGTTTACTAATATCACCCTACAACTGTCTAATTGTCATCCACAGACAGCCCATTCGGGTTACATTCTGTGTTTACTAATATCACCCTACAACTGCTAAACTTTGTCATCCACAGACAGCCCATTCGGGTTACATTCTGTGTTTACTAATATCACCCTACAACTGTATAATTGTCATCCACAGACAGCCCATTCGGGTTACACTCTGTGTTTACTAATATCACCCTACAACTGTCTAATTGTCATCCACAGACAGCCCATTCGGGTTGCACTCTGTGTTTACTAATATCACCCCGACAACTGTTAAACTTTGTCATCCACAGACAGCCCATCCGGGTTTCACTCTGTGTTTACTAATATCACCCTACAACTGTATAATTGTCATCCACAGACAGCCCATCCGGGTTACACTCTGTGTTTACTAAAGTCACCCTACAACTGTCTAATTGTCTTCCACAGACAGCCCATTCGGGTTACATTCGGTGTTTACTAAAGTCACCCTACAACTGTCTAATTGTCTTCCACAGACAGCCCATTCGGGTTACATTCTGTGTTTACTAATATCACCCTACAACTGTCTAATTGTCTTCCACAGACAGCCCATTCGGGTTACATTCTGTGTTTACTAATATCACCCTACAACTGTCTAATTGTCATCCACAGACAGCCCATTCGGGTTACATTCTGTGTTTACTAATATCACCCTACAACTGTCTAATTGTCATCCACAGACAGCCCATTCGGGTTACATTCTGTGTTTACTAATATCACCCTACAACTGTCTAATTTTCATCCACAGACAGCCCATCCGGGTTACACTCTGTGTTTACTAATATCACCCTACAACTGTCTTATTGTCATCCACAGACAGCCCATTCGGGTTACATTCTGTGTTTACTAATATCACCCTACAACTGTCTTATTGTCATCCACAGACAGCCCATTCGGGTTACACTCTGTGTTTACTAATGTTACCCTACAACTGTCTAACTTTAATTTGTAATCCACAGACAGCCCATTCGGGTTACACTCTGTGTTTATTAATATCACCCTACAACTGTCTTATTGTCATCCACAGACAGCCCATTCGGGTTACACTCTGTGTTTATTAATATCACCCTACAACTGTCTTATTGTCATCCACAGACAGCCCATTCGGGTTACACTCTGTGTTTACTAATATCACCCTACAACTGTTAAACTTTGTCATCCACAGACAGCCCATTCGGGTTTCACTCTGTGTTTACTAATGTCACCCTACAACTGTCTAACTTTAATTTGTCATCCACAGACAGCCCATTCGGGTTACACTCTGTGTTTACTAATATCACCCTTCAACTGTTAAACTTTGTCATCCACAGACAGCCCATTCGGGTTACATTCTGTGTTTACTAATATCACCCTACAACTGTTAAACTTTGTCATCCACAGACAGCCTATTCGGGTTTCACTCTGTATTGACCCTAAAACTGTCTACCTTCATCCTCTGATCATTAAAATGCATTAGGCCTACACTACCAGTGAAACTTATTCAAAAAGTCAAAAAGTCAATGTCTGAGATTTGATGTTTTACTCTTTACTCTTCACCCAGGCCTGGCCCAGGAAAGCCATTGAGCCTTTGAGGTCTGAGGAGACCGACAGAACCCTCACTGAGGTCAAAAAGTCAAGACCTGGGCGCGTGTGTAGATGCCTTGGGGGGGGGGGGGGGAGAAAGCGAACAAAGGGCCGGAAAAGGCCACCTTTTGTGTCGGTGAAAAATCAGTACATTAGTCGCGCACCGCATGCTATTATTTGAAGTGGGCTTGGTGGAGGGATCTCGTACGGCTATTGTTCCCCCTTGGACAAGTTAGTGCGTGCTCGTAGCTACCCTAGTAACATTCATAACCACCCTCTCAATTCGACCAATGACATTGCGTTGCGATGGGAACCAACATTACGAGGGGGAGGGGCAAGTTTCATTGCGATGTTGTTCCGCCAGATGTGTTCTGAACGGTATCATGACCAATGTAAACATCACTCAGTCTCGATAGATAATTTTTTTTTCTGGCCACCATATAAACGTAAAATTTAAAGCTGCGCAGTTTTCAGTTTCACACGCAAGAACTATAGGAAATTCACTAAGGAGAGAGTTCACTGGGTTAACTCAACAATCATAATCTCAACATCATGAAAGTTGAACCCCTTTTTGGTGTCAAATTGTCGGCGTGCGTCGGAGGCAGCAAATGTCCTTTTTTGTCGATAAAATAAACGATTTCACTCACCTCGGGCCCTGCCCGGGAAGGGGGGGGGCATCCGAACGTTTGAAGAAAAGTACTGAAGACTTACCGACGATCTTGAATCCAACGGAACAAAAGTTCATAGGAACATACCTGACGCTTGTAGAAAATTGTTCGAGTCATTAGCGACTCTAAAGTTCGAGTCATTAGCGACTCTAAAGTTCAAGTCATTAGCGACTCTAAAGTTCGAGTCATTAGCGACTCTAAAGTTCGAGTCATTAGCGACTCTAAAGTTCGAGTCATTAGCGACTCTAAAGTTCGAGTCATAAGCGACTCTAAAGTTCGAGTCACTGGTGTGGTCGTCCGCTTGTCCGTTGGAATTGCCTGGACTCTGTCTGGCTGTCCGTGGAGGCAGTCATCCTGTTGTCCGCTCAGGTGGTTGGCAGATTGTCCGCGGGGCACTTGAGTGTCCCTGGGCTCGGGGGCCCGGGGGCCCGGGGGCCCGGGAGCCCGGGAGCCCGCGTCCGCGCGGCGAGGCGAGGCGACCCGGCCTAGCCCGGCCTTACGGCCTAGCCCGGCCTGGTCAAGCCTGCCCCGGCGCGCGCGGACGGCCGCGGTGGAGTGAATCCCGGAGACGATGCCGAGTCCCTCGAAGAAAGGTGGAGAATACCGCAGCGAGTTCCACTGCCTTCAGAATCCGCTCCGAAGATTGTCCGAGGATAAGCAGCCTCAAAGTGGTGGAGGAATTTCGACAATTCCATCGGGTCCAAAAATGATGAAGAGTGTCCAAGTCCAATCCGTCGCTGTGTAGAGTGAATGCAGGAGCACGCTCGGAGACAGTCTTCACTGGAGGGTGTCGGCTCAAGCAGATTTTCCCCCTTTTTTCTACGACGAAAAGTCCCGAAAGAGGAGTCTATTGACGCAGTGCCGGACGAGGAACAGTTCTGACGGGAAGCGCCTCGACGCAGACCGCAAAAATGTGAGAAATTTCGCTCACAAAAGTTGAGAAACTTCAGACTGAATTTTCCCCGTGACGACTTCGCCCGGGGCAAGATCTTAAAAGGCGGAAAGTAAAAGTGAAATGTGGCACGCGCAGACGAGAAGCATGGGCGGAGGGTCTCATCAGTTCATATACATTAATAATGGGGACACGTGACCATGAAATATTAATCCGCGTCCTCTTTTTCCCAATCCTTTCAAAATTACAAGTCAAAACTAATGATTTTAATGCAGTGTCATCGTTGCTTTATGTTTATTGTTCAGAAAATCGCCAAAAGACGATTTTCTAAAGATAGAGTTTGACGGACGGTCTGAAAATGCAGAGGTCTACTTTTTAACCCCCAGCCCCCCACGAGGGAGAAGCCACGAGGCGAGGGAATTATTGGCGCGCGCGATACCGCCTGGTCTGAGGTGTACATTGAACATTTACACATTTCTGGATCAGGGCCAAGGCCACGCCTCCGACCCCCCCCCCCCCTCTCCCCTGGTCGCTGCTTGTTTTTTCTAGGGGTGTGAGTCCGAAGCCCGACCTGCTCTATTCAGTATCCCCTGGCTAGAGGTTTCTATAGACTGGCGTGTCACTGTAAGACATTGGGAATGAATTTACACAGGGCATCATGAATCAGCGTATTATATACTGTGCAGTATAATACTGTGCAGTGTTATGAAAAGTTTATCATGGCCCTTTTCCAAAGCACGGCTTAGGCTCCGGCTTTGTCTCCATTTCTTTCATCCATTTTTAAGTACAAGGGTTGAAAATTGAAGACATTTGGCTTTGTTTTGAATGTTATATACTGCGTTTTGAAAAAGAAAGCAAAGTTTCGAAGTGGAAGATGCACAGGTACTAGGTAGAGGCAGAGGCAGAGGCAGAGGCAGAGGCAGAGGCAGGGGCAGGGGCAGAGGCAGAGGCAGAGGCAGAGGCAGAGGCAGAGGCAGAGGCAGGGGCCCTGATCTCTGCCTCTGCCTCTGCCCCTGCCGCTCTGCCCCTGCCCCTGCCTCTGCCTCTGCCTCTGCCTCTGCCCCTGCCCCTGCCCCTGCCTCTGCCTCTGCCTCTGCCTCTGCCTCTGCTTCTGCCTCTCACACGGCCCCTGCCTCTGCCTCTGCCTCTGCCTCTGCCTCTCACACGGCCCCTGCCTCTGCCTCTGCCTCTGCCTCTGCCCCTGCCCCTGCCCCTGCCCCTGCCTCTGCCCCTGCCCCTGCCCCTGCCTCTGCCTCTGCCTCTGCCTCTGCCTCTGCCTCTGCCTCTGCCTCTGCCTCTGCCTCTGCCTCTCACACGGCCCCTGCCTCTGCCTCTGCCTCTGCCTCTGCCTCTGCCTCTGTCTCTGCCTCTGCCTCTGCCTCTGCCTCTGCCTCTCACACGGCCCCTGCCTCTGCCTCTGCCTCTGCCCCTGCCCCTGCCCCTGCCCCTGCCTCTGCCCCTGCCCCTGCCCCTGCCTCTGCCTCTGCCTCTGCCTCTGCCTCTGCCTCTGCCTCTGCCTCTGCCTCTGCCTCTCACACGGCCCCTGCCTCTGCCTCTGCCTCTCACACGGCCCCTGCCTCTGCCTCTGCCTCTGCCTCTCACACGGCCCCTGCCTCTGCCTCTGCCTCTGCCCCTGCCCCTGCCCCTGCCTCTGCCTCTGCCTCTCACACGGCCCCTGCCTCTGCCTCTGCCTCTGCCTCTGCCTCTGCCCCTGCCCCTGCCCCTGCCTCTGCCTCTGCCTCTGCCTCTGCCTCTGCCTCTGCCTCTGCCTCTCACACGGCCCCTGCCTCTGCCTCTGCCTCTCACACGGCCCCTGCCTCTGCCTCTGCCTCTGCCTCTGCCTCTGCCTCTGCCTCTGCCTCTGCCTCTGCCTCTGAGAGGCAGAGGCAGAGGCAGAGGCAGAGGCAGAGGCAGAGGCAGAGGCAGAGGCAGAGGCAGAGGCAGAGGCAGAGGCAGAGGCAGAGGCAGAGGCAGGGGCCGTGTGAGAGGCAGAGGCAGAGGCAGGGGCCGTGTGAGAGGCAGAGGCAGAGGCAGAGGCAGAGGCAGAGGCAGAGGCAGAGGCAGAGGCAGGGGCAGGGGCAGAGGCAGAGGCAGAGGCAGAGGCAGAGGCAGGGGCCGTGTGAGAGGCAGAGGCAGAGGCAGGGGCAGGGGCAGAGGCAGAGGCAGAGGCAGGGGCCGTGTGAGAGGCAGAGGCAGAGGCAGAGGCAGGGGCAGAGGCAGAGGCAGAGGCAGAGGCAGAGGCAGGGGCAGAGGCAGGGGCCGTGTGAGAGGCAGAGGCAGAGGCAGAGACAGAGGCAGAGGCAGAGGCAGAGGCAGAGGCAGAGGCAGAGGCAGAGGCAGAGGCAGAGGCAGAGGCAGAGTCAGAGGCAGAGGCAGAGGCAGAGGCAGGGGCCGTGTGAGAGGCAGAGGCAGAGGCAGAGGCAGAGGCAGATCGAGGCAGAGGCAGATGCAGACGCAGAGATCAGGGGCAGAGGCAGAGGCAGAGGCAGAGGCAGAGGCAGAGGCAGAGGCAGAGGCAGAGGCAGAGGCAGAGGCAGAGGCAGAGGCCGTGTGAGAGGCAGAGGCAGAGGCAGAGGCAGATCGAGGCAGAGGCAGATGCAGACGCAGAGATCAGGGGCAGAGGCAGAGGCTGTGGCTTATTAGGCAGAGGTAGATTAGGCAGAGGCAGAGCTAGGCAGAGGCAGAAATAATTATAAAGGCAGAGATAGAGGCAGCTGATAGAGGCGGAGGCAGATCGGCAGCTCGGCAAAAATATATATTTAGTTTTCTTTTGTTTCGATTGATTTATTCCGCTAACATTCATATGGAAGAATGTCAAGAATTAATATTTTTGGACCTGTTTAGTAATGAAAATCACACACGGTGATCTAGTATACATGGGGGCGCCCTTCACTCACGCGAGCCACAGGTTCGTACGGCCGTACGTACGTACGTAAGTCCGCACCCCGTACGCACACATCCAAGACAGGCAGGGCGCGCGTATACCTTCATTGCAGTGTTGCTGGCACCCTGCGCTGTCGGGTATTTCCCCTACAGAGACCGAATAGGGTACCAGTGATAAATACCTGGCAGAGTTGTCAACAGAATAATGCGTTCTTGCCAACGGTGAGGTTGGGCCAAGATTATGATTCCTACAAAAATACATGTCCGTTGTTGTCCAGATTTCCCCGAAATCCTCGGTGATCGCGCGATGTAGCACACGAGACTGGACTGACTAGCTGCCGTGCCTATGGCAGCCTTAAGGCCCATGGCTGGGCAGGTCTGTGCTTCGTGCCAGACGCCCGTCTCCCAAGGGTTGCACAGTCAACGAGCCACCTGTTCAGCGTGCGCCTCCCGCAGTGCACCGGGGCAGTCACGGCGCCCGTCGGCCGCCGCTGCCCCGCTCGTGCCGGCCAATGGCATGGTGGGAGATGACGACGTGCTGAAAGCCATGGCCGAGGATGGGGGCAACAGCAGCAAATTGCCGGCACTCAGGACACCTTCCCCTGGCCGAAATGTGAGTCTAAGTCTTTTTTCACTGTTTTCTCATTAAAATCCTTAAACAGGGGCAAATTGATTGCTTAACTTTATAAAATATATTCATATTATCATAATCATTGTCCGTAACTAGTCTGACCATTCCTCCATGGTCTGACTTACTGGGCCGCTAGGAGCTCCCCTTAAACGAGTTTGGAGATTATCTGTCGCACTAGCAGATAATCTCCAAACTCGTTTAAGGGGAGCTCCTAGCGGCCCAGTAAGTGGGACTAGTCCGTAACCTAGTCTGAGTAACTTGGACCCGACAAGTCACCCTTTTTTATCGAATTTTGAAATTTTGAGATTCGGGTGACTGTCTCGCTCCCTGTCTTGCTCCCTGTCTCGCTCCCTGTCTCGCTCCCTGTCTACAGTCACCTGAATCTCAAAATTTCAAAATTCGATAAAAAAGGGTGACTTGTCGGGTCCAAGTTACTCGGACTATCCGTAACCATACGGATACGGTATATAATTGTGTGTTACTGTTTGTTAATGTTAGTAATTAAAATGTAAACTACTTAAGTACTATTACTCTAGTAAGAATGTAGCATAATTTATTTTGTACTACACATGTACATGAACACATGATACGTACAGCCTTCAGGTACACATTAGTCATTACAAGATACAACATGTTTACTCACTACTGAGTTCTGTCGTACTGATTAGATAATTTGCCATATTTACATGTACATGTACTGTACACGCATGTACATGTATGTATCTTACTTCTTAGAGTTAGAACTTAGAGGGTGTGCGGGCGTGATGTTTTGATCCTTGCACTAAATGCAAAACATTTCTCAAAGGGAGACGCATGTTAGGTATAGGGCCTACACGTACATGTACTGTAGGCCTAGCGTGTGCAATGCAAACATAGCATGGTGACTCATTAATTAATAGTATAAATACTGTTTTATATTGTTTGCATCTTCCTGTTATGTAAACATTGTATGCAGTCACAAACACTGACCTGTTTTCATTATTTTCAGACAATTACACCTCTGCATTGTAGTGCTTAAAAAACAAACACTCAACTTCCCTCTGCTCTAATTACATGTAGATTGATGTCAGTCATTAGAAAGTGAAGTGTGGGTCTGCTGTATCAACAATGTCATGTTTTACTTCCTTACTGAATTAATTAGTCAAGCACTTTATTGACAGTTATAGAACACGATATTGCTTGTCATCTCCTGACAATATGGATTCTTTTCCAAAATGCATTGACCTTTAAAACAATATAACGATCTCCGTTATCGTGCCCTGTGCATCTAGAAAGATGTTACCTGTACATGTACATGTACCATTTCAACTTAAAAATTAACAGGGCGTGATGTTTTCATCCATGCAGTCCCAATCTTTCTTGTTCTGCCTTTGAGAAAGGCCCTTCTAAGATAAAAATGCCAGGCCTTCTAAATGATTAAAATATATCGCAACATTTGTGGATATTATCACATTCAAACTTGATGGAAAATAACTTTGTGAGACTTCAGGGTATCCATGGTGACAGTAGCCATTTGATAATTAGTTGCAGCCACATTTTGTCCAAAGAAATTCTTGGAAGATGCTTGGATCTACTCTGAACCACAAAACTCAGAAAACAGACAATTGTACACACTACACAGTGTCATCGCAAACTTTTCAGAGTCACCCTCCATTTGACAAGAGATGACATGGATGATGAACATGCTGTGGCTGCAAGTGCAAACTTTCCCCTCTTTCATTCATTCATTGTTTTGTTTGCATCTGAGTGAAAGTGAGGGTGTGATTCCTGGAGATAATTTACGGTTGAATGCTTCTGACTGGCACCCCCACCCCACCCCGGCAAAATTAGTGGACTAATTATTTAGAGAGGCCACCATGTAAGGGCTTGTTACATGTAGCTATAATTTTAGAGCGCTGGTATGCAAAACCAGATGTGTCTGGTTTAAATCCTGGTCCAGACAAAGTTTTCTTTGCCTTTTTTTTTGGGGGGGGGGGGGAATTTAGAACTTGTGTAATAATCAAGTCGTCAGAGAAATGATATCTATAAGCATAATAGTTCTAAGTCAAAGTCACAGCTCACTATTGATTCACAGCTCACTACTATTGCCACGCTAGTGTTAACATCTATGTATTGACATGTACACAGTGTGTACATGAATGTTCTATATTTAGTTCCTAGCGATGCATAATTAACTATGTGCAAAGGCTTTGGAGCGGTAGGCTGTTACCCAAGGACAAGATGTGGGGGACGCCATTGCCACGCCTACCACTGCCTCCTCCTTGAGCTCTGCACAAATGGACTGGTTTCAAAGCACTTTGTTCACAGGGATCGCTTATTGATTACTTCTCGGTCTGTGAATGGGTTTTGGGGTTCTTTTTTCTTGTTTGCTGTCTCCTTTTTGACACGAAGAGCTGAAATCAATATCGGTCCTTTGTGCTATTTTGCAGTCCATGTAAAGACGCTTTGCTACGTACGACATGATATTCCATAATGTACGTACTAGGCCTATAAGCCAAGTCAATGCTGCAGTGTATTATGCGCTACATTTACAGTACATGTACTTTTTAAAATCCACAAATAACTACCAGTTTTGTTTGAGAACTGCATCCTAGCCTTCCTAGGCCTCATGGCCAACTCTGGCTGGTTTATTTAAGCACTAGACCATGTTACAGTACATGTATGTAGATCTATTGTTTTCAAACTAAAAAGAATAATTTTGAGGGCCTGACTGCAGAATGTTGTCTTCAAAGATTAATTTTGTTTCCTGTTACTTTGTGTTTTTGCTTTTGAGTCAATAAGCAAACACCATTTTTCCATTGCATGTACATTGCTGAAATTTAATTAATGTATACACCTGTACGACAGTCAATGGTTAAATGCTTCTGACTGGCGCCCCCTAACCCGAGGGGACAAAGACTACTTGAAAACTCTAAAGGCAGTTGGCCTACATTTGGACGTGTACATGTATACATACATGTACACCATAGCTGAGATGGTAAAAGCCCTGGTACACAAAACCTGAGGTCTTGGGTTCAAGTTCCGGTCCAGTCAAAGATTTCTTTGCCATGTTTCAGAAAAGTTTCAAAGTTCTCAGTCAGTCAGTCAGCCTGGTCAGTTTCCTTTGATGTACTGACTGTGAATGGTTGTGGAGGTGTTGGTAGGGCAAACCAAATCTCTGGGGATTCGCCCTGTAGTGTGAAAAGGGCTTTAGTCTTGGCTTCAGTGATGTGGGGATTGCGGCTTGAGGACCGGCAGTTATTTAAACTTTATTCTCAAACAAAAGGATTGGAAATTTCAAACAATTGATTGTGTTTCAGTAACCCGTTAGGCCTAACTGTTCACCCCTTTCCTTTTTCTCGGGTAGGACAAAGCCAGCAAAGGCCGCTTCTCCGGCATCACCAACTTCTTCAGTTCGTTGGGCGGTGGGAAGGGTAAGACCGGCAAGGGCAATGAGCAGGAGCTGAACGGCAAGGGCAGGCCGTCCTCGGAGCAGGGCCTGCCCCCGATCCACGCCGGCCAAGCCATGGTGTCGCAGAGTGCCCCCAGCCTGGCCGGCAAGGCTGCCCACAAAGGCAAGGAGTCCATGCTACAGGGATACACACCCATGTCACTCAAGCAGTTCAAGTGAGTATGGCTGAGATGCACACCCCACACGGTATGAACTGTATGAACTACCGTATGAAGTGTTGCATTGGTTTTTAATTGTCGGTGTCCAAGAATTAAATTTTTGATACGCTTCTGACTGGCATGAGTGCCACTCCCACCCCAGCAAAGATACTTTACATACCATATACTGTACATATATGATACATGCAGAGGTTCCCACTGAGGCTGAATGTACAGTGTAGCTCAGGCAGTAAGAGTAGCTAGCTACATGTACACTATGCTAATGTAAGGAATGGGTCTCAGGTTCAGTCAAATTTTCTTCGCTTTTGTTTACATTTTTAAGTGCAAGGTTTGTGGTGACACCATGTACATGTACAGTAGTACTTCTCATGTACATGTACGTGTACACGTACATGTACTGCGTACACGTACACGTACACAGTACATGTACAAGTAGATGTACAATCATGTACGTGTACATTGGATCCAGCATAATATCACAATTGCTGTTCATTGATTTTGTGCGGGGCATTTTCAAGGTGATGAATTTAACCCCAGGACCATCTATCCTACATGCACAGTACAGTATACATGTACGTGTACATGTACCGGTACATAATGTGTTCATAAATGTATATGTGTACGTGTGTACATACATGGGTGTACATGTGTACATCTACATGTAAGACAACCTTATCAGATTGAGGTACTTGAGTCATGATTGCAAATGCTTGTCTTTTGACAATTGACCTGTAAGGCTGTATACATTAGAAAATCAATCAGTTGTTGGGCAAGAATCAATTGCCCTTTTACAGACAGTGGTGACCTCCATCCTCCGAGCAAACTACCGTATTCATATACCGTGTACAGTGTACATGCACAGTACATACCATACATGTACTGTACATCATGCATATAGACATGGATCTGTTGCACTTGGTTGATAGACAGGTACATGTACATACTTGTACATGTATTTCTACATGTATACCAAATGCCACCTCCCCCCATAATTGGCAAATTTCTGTTGCCCCTTGGCAGAAGGCTGCTAATTAGCTGACTGCCATGATATGGTCAAGGGCAACATCTGCCTTTGCTACATCCAATTATACGCTTCTTGAATATGAATTAGCCCGGGCACTTCTCCATCATGTAACAAATGTGGTTATGACAGACTGCACACAATGCAGAAGACAGTGCTTTTGTTCTCTTTTACTCTTTTTAAGCAAACAACAGGAAGGACAAAAGGGACATTTGAAAGGAGTTATTGATGGAATTGATAACCTGGTTGACCGGGAAATTTAAAACAGTTGATGAAAATAGACATTTATTTGTATGTTTGCTTCTCTTCTGAATGTCAGTCCTGTGTACATGTTCTGGTATGTACATGTGTACGTACTCATGAACATGTACATGTGTATGTGTAGTTGTATACACATGTATACAGAGCACTTCTTGCTTCTACCCTGTTGCACACTTTCATCATACAGTACATTTACTTAAAAGGTACATGTACATGAATGTACTGTACACATGTACAGTACATTACTAAAATAAGCCACCATTATTTTAATATTACAGGTGTACCTTTTCATTTTTCTTCCAGGGAATGCATAGCCAAAGCCAAGTCTTCTGAAAACTACAAACGAGTGCAGAGTTTCTATGAGTTAACCTTCAGTTCATTCCCACACATCAATGCAACATTTATGGTAAGTCATATTTCTGCAGATGAACGTTAAAAGCAGAATGCAATGCAATGCAATGCAGTGCAATGCAACGCAATGCAACACAATGCAATGCAATGCAACGCAATGCAACACAATGCAATGCAATGCAACGCAATCAAGTGCAACGAAATGCAATGCAAGTTTTCAAAAAGTGTTATTAATTATGAAATGATATGATTGTTTTTCCTTTGCATTTCAGGAAGCGGGTAAAGATCCAAGGAGTACAGAAGACTGTGGCCTTTCCCAGAGCTACGTGAGTGCTGTCTTCACCCACCTCCTGGAAGTGCCTGAAGACATACAGAAGACCACCCTGAAAGCCATCATCAACAGCCTTCTCAAGGACATGAAGAAGTCAGTCAAATCCCTCGCAACTCATATTCATGCAGTCTGGCTGGAGAATCATTTTTTTAAACTGTCACAATTGCATGAAAACACATGCCCAGATGGAGACCAGTATCACTTCATACTGTGAACCTCATAGGCCACTGTGTCACTAGACTATAACACTTTTACACAACCCTTGGAAACTGCATTTTGAAAAAATACTGTGTGGATGGATTCACCGGTTTTCTTTGCTATTTTTTCAATTTGTTCAAAGGTTCACAGTCAGCTTTTCATTGATTTGTTTAACAATTCTACTTGTTGTTAATCTGCCTAGTGCCTATGCAGAATATTTCTCTGTTTCACTTTGTCTAGACTAAACGTGTTGTTGATGTTTTGGGTGTTCTTGCTCCCTTGTTGCAGGCCCAGAGACAAGAATGATTTGAGGGCATACCTTTCCCTGTTGCAGGTAAGTTGCTTCTACTGTGTACCATGGGGGGGGGGGGGGGTTGCACTCTGACCTTTGATGGGTCATACTATATGGCAGTACAAATCTTCAATTCAAAGTTTGGATCAGTTTAAATTAATGACACGCTCTACATTCAATCACACAGACAATAGAAAATTCCATGGCCAGTTTAAGTTCCTATGACAGTCTTCCTTGTATAGTGCCTTCCTTGTTTAAATTTTTTTGTGCTAAATCAAATTTTGGCGCTTAAGCGTCTCTATGAAATTGGCCCCAGGTACCCTTATCACCCTGAACGCTGTACAGTCTGTGCATGTATGCATTACAGACAGATACATGCTCTTGCTGTATGCAACCACGGTTCCCATGGTTACAGAAGAGATGCGCAAGTCATGGCAGTGTATCACTGGATTGTGTGCGCTCTGCTGAGAAAACTAGAATGGAGAGATGCATAATAATGACTATATATGTGCATCTGCCCTGCACTGCTCAGGCCTGGTCTCTCTTTCCTTTTAGAATCAGTCTTTTGTGTTTGATTAGTGTGGGAGTGCACTCTATGCAGTAGTGCCCAATTTTGATTCAGTGTCCTCTAGGTTTCAAGTGTGAAAATGTCAATATTAGGATTGTAATGGCCTGGCTGAATTAATTAGATGGTACATATACTTTGCTTATGATCTTTGCTTGCCTTATCAGTGGTTGTCCATATGTATTTATGCATTGCATACACATACTGTACATTTTATACAGTACATGTTGTTATGGATATTTCTGACATGCAATATATATGCACTTCGTATCCATATTGTTTGTCATAATATTTTGATATGGTGGGCATTAAGCACGGGCAATTATCTTGGCTTATTATATGTAGATGGTTCACTCAAGTGTGCATGGATGACACAATAGCCAAATGGTTTTCATTCATCGCAATAATAAGTCATGCAGACCGGAGGCATGCCAGTGCATGCGGATTCATTTGGGGCATGCTCACTGGAGGTGACATTAGCAGATTAGTGACCAACCAATGGCGCTGAGTTAAGATGGCTTATGAATGTCTGGCGTAGAATAGTGCGCATTGTTTCGCAGAGGTTTGCTTGCTGTTACCATAGACTCCGTGTGCATTGTCACTGGACTTGGACTGTATTATCTCAACAGGAATAGTGTACTGTGGTTAAACCATAGCCACTGTCAAATATTCATGCTGATTAACGGCACTGTATAGTTTGCTGAGACGATTCAAAGATAACAAATTTTCCCAAGTTGATCTCATCTCTTGTATCGCATACATGTATGCTGTTGCTTCACTATCATTCCATCTAACTGCCTTTTTATTGGAAAATGAATCAAAATTTAATTTTGTTTGTATCCTTTATAAAAAAAGATAATTATTTGGGAAGGCCACCATCTGACAGTCTAAGCGCTGGATACATGTAGCTCACGTGGTACACTTAAGAGCACTGGTGCGCAAAATCAGAGGTCTGGGTTACAAGACCCAGTCCAGTCAAATTTCCTGTGCCAATTTCTCAAATCCTTTCCAAAAGGAATGACTTCCTGGAACATATACCTCATGACTATTCCTGCCTGTTTCCATCTTACCATTCTGCCCTTGAATAATTAAATTATAGATACAGAAAACAGAATGAGTAAAGCATATAGAAAATGAAGATACATTTGAAACGATAAAATATAGGCTATTCCAATGAAAGATTGCACAGAATCACTGGAGGGAGTAGCATATTGAGGAAGCTGGGTTGGTAAAGTTGCAGCCACATGTAAAACATGTAAGACTTGAGTCTGAGTCAAGAGCCATGAGTCTGATGTACATGTATTATCAAACCACACGACAGGAAACTGGCACAGTAACCATGTATTTGTACTTGATATTTATCCCATGCAGAACCCTCAGTTTGAACAGACCTCTACCTATGTCATCTTTGCCCATCTACTGCGGCAGGTGTCTGGACTCTGTGACCAGGATCACCACTATCTGGTTCACTGGTTTAAAAAGTGAGTTTATTGAAAGCTGTCTGCCTGTACCTACCCTGTACCGGAACATTGTACCTACTATGTACATGTACCTACAGTACAATGTAGTAATGTACCTACATTGTATCTACATGTACATTGTAAGGGATTTGACATTATGACTCATCTTCATCTTTGAAAAGAGCCTTGTACCATAGCCATATTTTATACAAGGCTGTGGAGTAAAAAGTTTTTTTGAACTCTTGTCTGTCCACCGGCTTTTCTCCATTGTTCCTTTTCTTTCATCTGTATTCTATTGCCTCTCCCCCTTCCCATCCCTATTATTTTGTCCTTATCCTTTTGGCTTTGGAAAGGTCTTGTTTGGATTGAAATGCAGGCCCTCTGCGCCTCTAAATGTCTTGAGATTTGCTCTTGAAGAAAGTAAGTCTTGTTGTTGCAGGCTTCCAAAGGATACCTTCAAGGACATAGTCAACCGGCTTCTCCAGTTCATCTCGATACGACTGTTCCCTCCGGAGCCAGCTGACCTGCCTCCCATCGGCAAGTGCTCCTGGTGGATCCCCTCTGTCACGAAAGTCCTGGCCCTCTTCAGTAAGTGGAACAGACCTCATGAATATTCATGTGTTGCCCGTGCCCTTGGAGCTCATGAATATTCATCTAATGTACTTGGAGTTCATGAATATTTATCACATGCAATTGAAGCTCAATGAAAGCTCAAGAATGTTCATATCATGTACTTAGAGCCAGTGAAATGTCAATCGGTCGCTGCCTTTTTCAAGTTGTGATTTTAATGGGATATAAACACATCAATCTCATATGCACCAAGATTGTTTTGGTGTGTATTTTTTTAACCTGAAATCTTCTGAATTTAATACTGCACATAGAAGATTGTGACTTACTCCTAAGTCATCGGTTATGGCGGGAAATAACGCAGTAATCTATGGGAAATAGCTGCATCCGCTTGTAAGTGGCTTCCATAGACTCGTGCAGTCATGCATACATTGAAGCCATAGCCAGTGAATTGAGACCGGGTCTGAAGCCCTGTCCATATGTTTTGGCTGTGGCCAGAATTAATACACAAATCGGTAGGGTATGGCTGTGGCTACTAGCCAGCAGCTTCCATAGTCTCATGGGTAAATTGAGACCATAGCCAATGGATTCAGACAAAGAGGAATCCATTCGTGTAACCATTCACAAGTTGGCGTTGAAATGGTTTCTGACGCTGTTTCTCCACAGATGCTGCCAACACTCTGACAGTGCCCAACAAGATAGTCTACAGGGCTTTCTACAACAACACCTTGGACCATGTGGACCTGATGAAAGAGTACTATGCCTGGCAGAATCCCAACAACTACCAGACGTAAGGCTGTCTGCTGCCCTCTATAGGCCAATGTAGGGCCAGTGCCCATAAAAACCAATTTGTACTAATATTGGGTCATCTGTCACACCAAATTGGAACTTGAAGGGAATTTTTCTGGATTTTTTTTTTTTTTTTTTTTTGTTGAGTGGGGCTGGATTGTTATCCTTCCTGTAGGATAAACCGTCTATTTTCTTTAAGAATTCTGAATTGTGTATTTTTTATGAATTTTCATAACTTCAAAGGGACTGATGTTCCAATTTTAGTAGGACCTTTTTCACAGGCAGATGGACACTGTCTTTTGAGGGAGGTCCTAGTATGATCAAAATGTCAGGACCTTGAAAGTTTCCTGATGTGCATTTTGGTCACGTTAGTCAGTAAGTAGTTTGCAACCTTTTTTGGGAATTCCTTCAAGTCTGTACATTGTTTATTCATTTCCTTCAGGTTTACATTTTGCCAATACCCCTTCATCTTGAGCTTACAAGCCAAGCGTACCATCATGCAGAAAGACTCTGAACAGCAGATGATCATGACGGCAAGGGTAAGTAGCGGTAACCACAGCTCCATGGAATACACTTCATTGTACGTGTATCCATCAAACAAAAGGAAAACTGATTGGAGAATTGCCATCAGTTAATCAGAAGAATACAGGAATTAGACCGGGACTTGAACCCGAGACCTCTGGTCTAACCTCTATAGGCTTCTCAGGGAATGTGGGTATCTAGGGCTACTGCTGTGGCTATTGGCAGTGCTATCTTCAATAGACATTAATATAGGAAGGTTTGCGGTGAACACCATGTATCAGGTCTCTTAAAGGAAGAGGTATCGTTCTGAAAAGAACCTGAGGGTAACTCGACGTTTCGACCAGTATGCTCTGGCCGTCATCATTCTCCTGATGACGGCCAGAGCATACTGGTCGAAACGTCGAGTTACCCTCAGGTTCTTTTCAGAACCATACCTCTTCCTTTAAGAGACCTGATACATGGTGTTCACCGCAAACCTTCCTATATTGATTCACCCACCATGCAAAGCCTCAAGTCTCATTCAATAGACATGGGACTAAGACCTAGACCTAGTCCATTCAGTCTCACCCTTATCTGTATTTGCCCTTTTGCTCAACAGAGGAGTCTGGTAGCCAAGGTGCAGCAGAGGCAGATGCCAAACATGAACATGCTGTTCCTCAACCTGAAAGTGCGCCGGTCTCATCTGGTTTCGGACTCACTCCATGAGGTAGACCTTTTACTAGTCTTAGGCTTCGTCTCCATCTGACAAAACCTGATTGTGGTTTGTTTCTGAATTTGCTTCTGACTGGCAGCCCACCCCAGCAAAGACTGCCTGTCTGAGAAGGCTGCTAATACAGGGCTGCATGGCTCAGGTTGAAGTGCGCTGGTGCATAAGATCAGAGGCATTAATTCAAATCCCAACCCAGTGAAATATTCTTTGCTCTTGAAATTGTTTGACAAACAAGCAGAGTCTCTGACATTTCGATCTTAGGACCCGTTCACAAAGGCCTTTTGAGAATGGGCCTGCTAGAAGAATCAAAACATCTTGACCTATACTTTTTTTCTTTTTTGTTTTATTACTCAATGGTTTCATAAAAGTTGCTTAGTCTGTTGACCCTATCCTTTGTTTATTCTACAAAAATTTTCTCGCCGATTAGGTTGCTCGCAAGAAGGTGGATCTGAAGAAGAAACTACGGGTTGCGTTCCACAATGAGCCTGGCCTAGATATGGGAGGCCTCACTAAAGAGTGGTTCCTGCTACTGCTCAGAAAAATATTCCAGGAGGAGTATGGTGAGTCTAGCCTTTGGCTCTAGGCTTCAATGAGGGTTTGCCCTTACTGGACGTGATAACACTGAGTGCTCAGTGCTTTGCACGGTGCCTGATAAAGATATTTCAGACAGCTCGGGTGGGATTCGAACCCGTGACTCCTGATTTTTAGTACGGATGACTTAACCACTTGACCACTGAGCTGGTCAAGGTCGTGTGGTGGATTCGAATCACATCAAGCAAAGGCAAAACCTCATTGAATTACAATGTACATTCTCCTCGATGCAAGCCTCATGTTATATCTATGGCTCAAGGCTTGCTTTTCAAGGGCACATGTCACACAGGCCTTACTGTGTTCTGCCTTTGAGAGAGGTCCTGCTAGAATCAAAACGCCAGGCTCTCTGAAAACCTTTGCAATTTGGCGTTCTGCTCTTGTGAAAGCTGCTGCTAGGAGTGCAGCATCAGACCCTCTGAAAGTGCTTAGATTTTGCAGTTTGCCTTTTTGGAAGGTCCTGCTAAGATGGAAAATGTTGCACACTGCTTTACTGGTATGATCGATGAAATGATCCAAATGGAACGTCTGCATGTAAACGATGTCGAGGGCCTCTTGTTTTGATCCTAGCAGAGAGGCCTGTCTTTGAAAGAGGTCCTGCCAGGATCACATTGTCCGGCCCTCTGAACTTGTCAGACTTGCTTTTCAATTGTTGAGGTCAGTGAGCACTTTGCAACATTATTGATCTTACTTGCAGTGAGAGCAAGTTCAAACATGATTGTAATATAGTGAAAGGTAATCTTTTTGGTCGGTCTCTCTAGGTATGTTCACCTACAACAAGAAGTCCGGGTGCTTCTGGTTCAACCCAGCCTGTGTAGACTGCAACCAGGAATTCAACTTGGTGGGCGTTGTATCCTTGCACATTTACCTTTTGGTATTTGAAATTTGGAATTCTGTATTCCTTATGCATTGTGTTGCACTGTACATGAAAGGTGGCTGTTATGGATACAGGTAAGAGGCAGTTTTATAGAGGTGGCCGGATAAGCAGGTTTGACTGTATGCATTCTATTCTCATTGTACATGCATTCTATTCTCATTGTACATGCATTCTATTCTCATTGTACATGCATTCTATTCTCATTGTACTGTACATGCATTCTATTCTCATTGTACATGCATTGTATGATCCTTGACTGTGGTCCAATTGTAACAGCTGATGGGACTGGCTGTGTACAATAGCATCATTCTAGATATCCACTTCCCTGCCTGCACCTACAAGAAGCTGCTAAGTCCAGCCGTGGTACCGTACAATAACCCCAGTGCAGAGGTCGGCAAGACGCCAGTCTCACTAGACGATCTCAACCAGGTCAACCCGGTGAGTATCTGAATGTCACTCACCTTCATGACCCATGTGACCTTTACCCTGCATGACCCTTTGTGACCTGACCTCCCTTACTCCAAAACCTCTTAATACCCAGTACCATTTTGACCTCCTTGACCACTGTGACACCTTTGACCGTGACATATGTAGCCTCTTGACCCTCGTGACCCCTACAACCCATTGACCCCTGCTAACCATTGATCCCTGTGGCTCGACCTCTGCGACCTTGACCTCTGTGATCTACATGTAGCTCACACTGTTCCCTGCATAGCCTGGTAGCAGACATTTAAATGCAGAAGATCCTTTTCAAGACTATTTTTAGCTTTGGCTTTGACCCAAAATGCAAATCTCAAAATTGTGAAAGGGGCTAATGTTTTGATTGCAGCAGGACCTTACTCGAAGGCCTATTTAGCATGGGTCACAATGGAGGCTCTTTGGTTCACCCTTGGTCAGCTTGATGTGTGCACTCAGAATCACTGAAACGTAGAGTCACCAGCACTGACTGACTGTCTGAATGCTTCTTGTCCTAGGAGCTGGCCCACGGCTTAAAGGAACTCCTCGACTACGACGGTGATGTGGAGGATGACCTATGCTCAAATTTCCAGGTGGGTTGGGAGAGGGAGCAGTCCCCTTTAAAGGCAGTATGGCCACTGACAAACACGGACCAGGTTTGAAAGGAACAGCTACGGCTCTGGCTCGGAGCTCTGTACTTATAAATAAATAGATAGATGGTTTATTAAATCAGTTTGCTTGCGACAATAAAGCAGAATTGTGTTAAGCTGTAACATTAATAGAAGTTACATTATACATTAAAATAGATTGGGCCTATAGAAATCTTTACAAAACCATTATGGATTTAAATTTACAATATTACATATATATCTGTAAACAATAAATACATTGAGTTTGATAAAAAAAATAATGAAGAAATGGGTCAATGTTTGATGCTAGTCGGGTCCCCCATGGCATTACAGCATCCTGGTGTATCTAATAGGTGCTTACCATCTATAGTTACATGTACATTGATGTGGAACTTATTGCATAGAAACTAAACCCTAAAGTTGCTTGTGTCTGTTTCTCTAGGTCTCCCTACCGTCCTTTGGTAGCGTCACGACTGTTGACCTGAAGCCAAACGGAGAGAACATACCAGTTACCAATGACAATAGGAAAGGTACGTTATACACTCTAATGCCTGTGGAATTTATCAAACCAAACGTGTCACGTTACTGCTTCTTGATCCTGTCCCCCGATCCAGCAAATAAAGTTGACTATTTGACAAGCTAAGGCCTCTAACCCAAGGGCAGAGAAGGTCAGGAGGGTAAAGCACTGATCCGGCAAATCAAAGGCCGGGGTTCAAATTCTGGTCAGGTAAAAAAAAAAAATCTGCCATTCGCATTTCCCCAAGTTAACATAGATTCACTTACATCAATCACTCTAGAAGTTTCATTGCATGCACTGGAACAAAGCAGTACTGACATTATTGACATGAAATGGGCTGGATAGCTGAGATGGTTAGGGAGTTACCGGTACATGTACATGTAGTACATAAAACAAAGGCATAGGTTCAAATCCCAGTCTTTTTTTTTTTTTTTTTTTTGCACTTTTATCTATTGAATGTACAGAGACTTCAAAGATTTGGATTTCCTCTTCCTCTTCTTTTTATTATTTTTTTAAGGGGTGGGTCAGGACCAAAAAGTGGTTTACAGTTGGTTCACTGTAAGAAGAGCTAGAACATAAATTAGTCAGGACACCAGTCTAGATCTGTGGTTCATGTGGACACTTTTGACTGAAAGGTGCAAAGTGCTTACTGAGGTCAGGGTCAATGCTGGTCTATGGGGTCCGACCCTAGACCCTAGAAGATGACCATGGAATGAACAGTCTCGGTGTACCAGCAGTTGAACAGTCTGTAATACCCCACCGTTCTTTTTGCAGAGTACGTGGATCTGTACGTGAAGTACCTGATCAACAACTCGGTGTACCAGCAGTTGAACAGTCTGTAATACCCTACCATTCTTTTTGCAGAGTACGTGGATCTGTACGTGAAGTACCTGATCAACAACTCGGTGTACCAGCAGTTGAACAGTCTGTAATACCCCACCGTTCTTTTTGCAGAGTACATGGATCTGTACGTGAAGTACCTAATCAACAACTCGGTGTACCAGCAGTTGAACAGTCTGTACTACCCCACCGTTCTTTTTGCAGAGTACGTGGATCTGTACGTGAAGTACCTGATCAACAACTCAGTGTACCAGCAGTTGAACAGTCTGTAATTCCCCACCGTTCTTTTTGCAGAGTACGTGGATCTGTACGTGAAGTACCTGATCAACAACTCGGTGTACCAGCAGTTGAACAGTCTGTAATACTCCACCGTTCTTTTTGCAGAGTACGTAGATCTGTACGTGAAGTACCTGATCAACAACTCGGTGTACCAGCAGTTGAACAGTCTGTAATACCATACCTTTCTTTGTGCAGAGTACGTGGATCTGTACGTGAAGTACCTGATCAACAACTCGGTGTACCAGCAGTTTGCAGCCTTCTATCACGGCTTCCATAGCGTCTGTGCCTCCAATGCGCTGATTATGCTGCGGCCAGAGGAGGTGGAGATGCTGGTCTGTGGGAGTCCGACCCTAGACCTGGACGCACTGGAGAAGGTGACCACCTACGATGGCTTCACCAAGGAGGACCAGACTGTCAGGTGAGACAAGGGACCAATTACAGAGAGCCGCTTGCAGAATGTCATGATTCATAGGATCACCTTGCCAACCTAGACTTCACTCTTGTTTCATGCGATCCTAATAGGACCTTTCTCAAAGGCAGAGTAACTCTGCCTTTGAGAAAGGTCCTACTTGGATCGAAACGTCAGGCCCACTCAATTTTGAGATTTGCATTTGGGTAGTTTTAGTCAGTAAGCAGTTTGCAACATTTTGGTATATCACTTTAAGCCACTAATGTCACATCACAGTGTGGTTTGTAATCCTGTTTACATGAGGAAGACTTCCCTGCTTAGCAGATTTTCAGGTGCAAGCGGCTCTATGAAAATGGGCCCTGTGCAATGTATCTCAAAAAGGGAAAATAAAATTGTTCCGATTTACTCAGCAGCTCTTCCAGAACCTACCAGTCTGAGGGTTAGCACCTATAACGACCATTGTATAACCACCAGGCTCATGTACTCCGTCACCATTGGGAGCTTGAAGTATTGGTTTTTGCTTGTTTCCTGGCAGGTACTTTTGGGAGGTAGTCAAGGCGTTTCCGGTGCCCTTGCAGAAGAAGCTGATGCTCTTCGCGACGGGCAGCGATCGCATTCCCATCGGCGGCATGGGAGAGATGACGTTCAAGATTGTCAGAGTCAATGCCTCCACTAGCATGTAAGTCATAACCCCTGCTCCTTCGGGAGCCATCTTTGTCTGTTCTCCCGTGAGCCCACTTGGTAAGCAGCACTCATTTTCACGTCACAGAAGAGGTACCATACTATATCATGTACATTATTGGTGCCCTCTATTTTTGCTCAAATTGTCCTAGACTCTGGCTTTTTAGTCCTCCAACATGTGATATACTGCAGTCAAAAGGCTTTATTTGCATACCTTTTATTTCTGATGGATGTCATGATTGACAAAGGAGCCAGAGCCAGAGATAGAGCTAGGGCTGGACTTAGAGCAAAGAGCAAGAGTCAGAGCCACGGCCAAAGCCACAGTTTACTTCAGCAGACTATCTGGCAAAGCATTTTGTATACAGTGCCGATCATGCATCATGTAGGGCAAAGCCTCATTGAATTCCATTCTCCTTGATGCAAACATGTCATATCCATGCTGATTGATTGAGAACACAGTGGCAAGAGACATCCAGTAACCTCATGGACAGATGATCAAGTCATGGGTTTGGAGGTATACGGTGAGAGCAGCCATTAAACCTGGCAACATGCCCAGGAAAGGATGGCAGCCTCTCTTCAAAGACCACATCAATGCTCTCCGTCTACTGAACCTGACCATAGAGAGATTGCTTACTTTCCTCATTGTGTGTTTGACTGACAGGCTGCCCATGTCTCATACATGCTTCAACCAGCTGATCCTGCCGCCATACAAGAGTAGACGTCAGCTGAAGCACAAGGTGACCATAGCCATCTCCAATGCTGAGGGCTTTGGACTAGAGTAGTGGTACCAGACAGCCCCATCATGCCACATCACACAATACCCCCCCCCCCCTCAAAATGTAGAGGCTCTGACTTTTCAATCCTGGCAGGACTTCCGTTCAAGTCCTGGCTTTGTCAAAGCTTTCATTGCCATTGTTCAAAATAGAATTCACTTTGCCGTAGAGAAAGGTCCTGCAAGGATCAAAACATCAGGCCCTCTTATTTTTTAGAAAATAAAATTCTGTGCAAGTTTTTTTAGAAACTGAAGTTTACATTGCAATATGTACAATTTATAAACATGAAGTTAATACAGAAACTGTTGCAAAACTGCTCACTGACTAAAATGACCTGCAATAAATAAATCTCAAAAGTTAAAGGCCTGACGTTTCAATCCTAGCAGGACCTTTCTCAAAGGTAGAGTAAGGTCCTACTAGGATGGAAACGTCAGGTCCTCTTACTTTTGAGATTGATATTTTAATTTGTACTGTACAGTACTGCAGAAATAGGCCATTGCAGAGTATGTCGTTCCTTGTAATGAAACCAATAACTAGTCAATGAAGATTCGTGCTGTGGTAGAACAGATCATGATATATTTTAAGATATAGAATACCCTAGAATTGAAGATATTCTTGGTTTCTGCCTGACAGATCCCTGATTAGTTTGGCACTTTGTATTCATGAATATGCATCTTGTTTCATTTGAATGTGATTGAATTTACAATAGCTGAATGGACAGCAAAGAATAGTCAGATCCCTTGTCCTCAGACTCACTAGTAAACATGCAAACAAACTCTGTGACTAAGACCTAGATTTTTGTGTGGCTCAGTATTGCAATTAATTATGATAACGTGTTACTTATGTGTTGAAAGGTTTACGTTACAGTAAACCTATTCAGCATTACTAATTGCATTATCGTTGCCAAAAATATGTCTGATATTAGATAACAAACAAGTAAGAACAAAAACAAGTGTGCCATTAACAAGTTTTGTATGCAGAGGGCCAGCCTAGCTACTCTTGGGAAAAAAAGGAACATTTTGACAAATTCAAAAGGTTGCCATCCACCAAATTTAACCAAAAAGAATGTGCAACCATTCAGGGAGGGGGAACGCAATTGCTATGATTCACTCTCCCAGCTTTGCATCTCAGCCACCTCTCACTGCATCTGACTTCATTCTACTGTTTTCACACTATTGGTGTGTGGTTGACGTTTTTGTCAACGATATACGTCAGGTTGCTGACATTTGAACAACAACAAACAAACAATCAGCCCATTACTCTTGTTGCTTATCTGGCCCTCAAATGATTTTATCATTGCAAAAAGAATTATATAAATATTCCTGTATATAGTAACATAGATGCATGGTTTAATATATGATCATTGTGGCCTTGATACGTGTAGGCATATCTTACACATTCCAACATGCGTTTTAACTAGATGAGCAGATGTCTAGATGAGCAGATGTCTAGATGAGCAGATGTCTAGATGAGCAGATGTCTAGATGAGCAGATGTCTATTTTCATACCCTGGCACACTCAAATAGTTTTATACTTGCCTGTAAAAAGGCATGTACTTCATATGTGTGCGTCTCAGTATTCTTCGATGCCTTGGGTTCATGGTACATGTAGTTTGTTTGATTTTCTCCTTCTTTTCAGGAACTTGTAATGAGTTTTTGGAGTTTGTTAGTCCGCTTTTGTCCGTTCTGAAATGGATTAATTTTCTGAAGGAGGTGCCCTTTGCCTAGACTTCCATCAAATTGTTTCGTTCCCTTCCAGTCTCTTGATCTGGAATTAATGGCTATTACTGTTTCTATGGCTACAGTGTGTCTGCCTGCACTGAAGCATTGGGCCTTGGTGAATCACTGGCTCAGGCTCAGGCTCAGGCTTTCTCGACCGTCACCCAAAACCTGAAAGATACAGGCTGTGATCTGGTGCTGATTCTAACGACTCGCCTTCTTGTTCAATACATGGCAATCACTTTGTACTGCAGCCCAAATCCTGCTCTGTGATATTTGTGACATTATAACGCGCGTCCAAAATGATGTCCAAGCCTTAGTCTTCATTACATAAATGGCCGTGTGCTGCAGATAGCAGTTACCCTAGAAACAGCCGCTGGTGTAGCCCTAGCCATGAGTCAATGAGTGTGCACCTCAGCCTATACAGACAAGTGGTCTAGTTCCCTGACTGTGTGCTCAGCCCATTCTGCTATTTCTGGGGGTTTCTTCCAAATCTGCCACAGGGCAGTTCAGGAGTGACGTATTCAATCCAAAACAAATGGAAAGGGAAAAAGAAATGTGCAGACTGCCACAAATTGTTTACACAGTAAATCATTGCAAGTTTGTTCCGTCAAAAAAATTATCACTGTTAGTTTACTTCATTTGAACAGGTGCCTGCTGATCACGCCCACGTGAAATAGAACACAGTGTTGAATGGACTTATTCCCATGCCCTTTGTAAGGCACATAACAAAATGAGCCGCACCCCCCTCCCCCCAAAAAGCGGAAACATTGATACTATCGCTTCGTTTACCACACAAAGGCGAGAGTTGAAGGTCATTCATTATGCACTTGCTTCAGCTTCTATGGGTAGAAGTTTTTCCCCTTGAGTCTCTGATGTCATGGTTAGTGGGCACCAGTATCAGGATGGCATGGGTTCAACAGGGAAGCCCGTTTACCGGCCACACATTCATGTCTTGCCTTTATTTTGCTTTTGGTTTTTTGGAAATTTGTTATAATGTACATGTACAGTATACATGTATGTACAATTCTGCATTTCTGAATGTCAGTTGTGTCTGTTCAGACAGTGACAGGTTATGTTAGGGATATGGACTTGTCACTAATGGACTGTATTTAGCTACTTGAAAGTGAGCAATATTTTTGCAATACATTCCAAAGAAAACTGATTTTCGAATGGAAGTCCAATGTGCCTTGAAATCGACTTTGCTAAGAAAACTTGGCCAGTGTTTGTAGAACCTTGATTGCCTTTCCTTCACAGCGACGTTAACGAAGGTTTCATACGCAATTTGTAATAGTTTTCATTTCATTTTTATATTCATTTGTATCCACAGTCAACCAGCCATTTGCCACTGTTTGTGTTGTACTTATGCTCTTGCCTTTTTTTGTAATGCTGTGCTATGTTTCTATTCTCTCACAAGTACTGATGTCATACCAAAGTGTGGTAGCCCAACTGTTTGTGTTTTTTTTTGGGGGGGGGGATGGGGGAAAGGAACAAAATATGAAATGTAAATTTAAATGAAAGTTTTATAGAGATATTCATGTAGAAATTCAAGACAGAAGGGATGACCTGAGTCTGATGCATGATGCTGACCCTTGACCTCCCCCTAACCCCTGACCCCTACCTAACCCCTGACCTCTATCTTATACCATGTACCATGGGTCACTATCTTCTGTGAAGCTCTTTTAAAAGTAGTAGGAAACAAATATTACCGGACAAACCGGAAATTTCCTGCAATTGTGATGTGACCTTATCAAGTTTATAGTTCATTTTTTATTCAACGAGGTTAGAACTGTATTAGATATCATTGGACCAAAACATTGTTCATTCAGGAGGGAGCAAGGATCGGCCCTGTATATTGTTGTAAATGCTATATCTATTTTAAAAGCCATGGCCTTGCTGATGTTGGTCGGATCCTAATTTATGCCAGAGTGACCGTAACTGTAAATAAATGTGTGCTTACCAAAGCTGTCTGGATTTCTAGTGTGGTGTTCTCGAGTAGCAAATGAGAATGCGAGTAGAAATGTCAGGAGACTGCTTGAATTTGACCGAGGAGGGCTCTGGCCGGGGAGGGCTCTGGCCGGGGAGGGGTCTGGCTGAGGAGGGCTCTGGCCAAGGAGGGCTCTAGCCAAGGAGGGCTCTGGCCGGGGAGGGCTCTGGCCGGGGAGGGCTCTGGCCAGGGAGGGCTCTGGCCGGGGAGGGCTCTGGCCGGGGAGGGCTCTAGCCGTGGAGGGCTCTGGCCGGGGAGGGCTCTGGCCGGGGAGGGGTCTGGCTGAGGAGGGCTCTGGCCGGGGAGGGCTCTGGCCGGGGAGGGCTCTGGCCGGGGAGGGCTCTGGCCGGAGAGGGCTCTGGCCGGGGAGGGCTCTGGCCGGGGAGGGCTCTGGCCGGGGAGGGCTCTGGCCGGGGAGGGCTCTGGCCGGGGAGGGCTCTGGCCGGGGAGGGCTCTGGCCGGGGAGGGCTCTGACCGGGGAGGGCTCTGGCCGGAGAGGGCTCTGGCCGGAGAGGGCTCTGGCCGGGGAGGGCTCTAGCCAAGGAGGGCTCTGGCCGGGGAGGGCTCTGGCCGGGGAGGGCTCTGGCCGGGGAGGGGTCTGGCCGGGGAGGGCTCTGGTCGGGGAGGGCTCTGGCCGGGGAGGGCTCTGGCCGGGGAGGGGTCTGGCTGAGGAGGGCTCTAGCCAAGGAGGGCTCTGGCCGGGGAGGGCTCTGGCCGGGGAGGGCTCTGGCCGGAGAGGGCTCTGGCCGGGGAGGGCTCTGGCCGTGGAGGGCTCTGGCCGGGGAGGGCTCTAGCCAAGGAGGGCTCTGGCCGGGGAGGGGTCTGGCTGAGGAGGGCTCTAGCCAAGGAGGGCTCTGGCCGGGGAGGGCTCTGGCCGGGGAGGGCTCTGGCCGGGGAGGGCTTTGGCCGTGGAGGGCTCTGGCCGGGGAGGGCTCTAGCCAAGGAGGGCTCTGGCCGGGGAGGGCTCTGGCCGGAGAGGGCTCTGGCCGGGGAGGGCTCTGGCCGGGGAGGGCTCTGGCCGGGGAGGGCTCTGGCCGGGGAGGGCTCTGGCCGGGGAGGGCTCTGGCCGGAGAGGGCTCTGGCCGGGGAGGGCTCTGGCCGGGGAGGGCTCTGGCCGGGGAGGGCTCTGGCCGGGGAGGGCTCTAGCCAAGGAGGGCTCTAGCCAAGGAGGGCTCTGGCCGGGGAGGGCTCTGGCCGGAGAGGGCTCTGGCCGGGGAGGGCTCTGGCCGGGGAGGGCTCTAGGCGGGGAGGGCTCTGGCCGGGGAGGGCTCTGGCCGGGGAGGGCTCTGGCCGGGGAGGGCTCTAGGCGGGGAGGGCTCTGGCCGGGGAGGGCTCTGGCCGGGGAGGGCTCTGGCCGGGGAGGGCTCTGGCCGGGGAGGGCTCTGGCCGGGGAGGGCTCTGGCCGGGGAGGGCTCTGGCCGTGGAGGGCTCTGGCCGGGGAGGGCTCTGGCCGGGGAGGGCTCTGGCCGGGGAGGGCTCTGGCCAAGGAGGGCATTGACCACTGTGCCCAGGACCGTTTTTAGAATAATGTGCCAATTCGCTAAACATCCGGGAACAGTAGATATAGTACAGATACAAATCAGCTTGATATAGCCTTGTTTTGGGCAAATCTGGATAACTGAAAACAAAGTGCTAGCCCCTATAATTTTTAGAAATAAGAAACAAACAAAAACAAACGCTTCACACCAATAAAGATCTGATACAACCCAATGTTTTTTTAAAACTTGTCTTCAACAGTAAATTCTTTTTATTTCCTATAAAGTTCTTAACTAAATTTCTGGACATGGAAAAATTGCACTACACAATAAGATGGATCTGTACAAAATAACTATGTCAAGGCCATTTTTAACAAAAAGAGTTACCGTTAAATACATGTAATCTTATGTTTAAGCAGTCAAATATTTGGCCCAAAGTAGAATTGGCGTAAAGCGAAAGAAACAACTAATTGTGGTATCATCAGTCATATCTTTTAGTCATGATGCAATCTCTGAAATGCCTAAGTCCACACAGACGGAAATCTTGTAAGATGAAGAACTTCAAAATTGATTATGGAGGAGATACACCTTTGAGAATAGAGGATTATTTGTCACCAAAATGCAGACTGGCAATAGTGCCTTCTAGGTTGTCCCTTCCACTGAATCGGCAAAAATGGGAGAAATGTGGAGGTTTGTTGCCCGCAGAAAGGAGCCGCTACTTTGCATATGCTCTATGGAAAGGATACATCCTTTTGCCACTTCTATCAGTACTAATAAACAGATAAGATTCATTATTTTGAATCGAGGAATCTGAGGAATGGGTCACAATCTCACAAAGATGTTGAAGCGTGACATTCTGTCTAGCATGAAAAGTCTCCCACGATTGATGACGATATCAAATCAATTCAAGCAAATAATTTCCGTGTGAGGTGCAGATGCATTGGGCAGGTATTTGATAACTCTTTACTGTTCGCTTGCCAAACATGGACCCCAATTGGCTTTAGGCGTGAACAACTTTGATTAGTGAAGTCAGGCTGACACCCAAAGGGAGGGACTTTATGGGCGTTGATCCAGTACTGACACAAATTGCGCATTCCATTAATATATCATGAAAGCCATGGAGTACATGTACATTATGTATTATAGTCAATAGTGAGTGGCTATTCTTGTTGGGGCTTAGGCCAAATTGGAAGGTACAGTGAACGCTGCAATGAGGAACGCCGATATACCGAACATTCGGCTATAACGAACATGCCCTTTTGGCTTCCGTTTTTTGTGTACAAAATATGTGGCCATAACTGCTATAAAAAATGACTGCTATACCAAACAATTTTCATGGATCCCAGGATGTTCGTTATAGCGACGTTCCACTGTATATTGAAATATACGTAATTCACGTCGGTAACAAGTCAACGCCATAACACACAGCTTTACTTGCACTGCACTGCAAAACATTCGGATGCTAGTCCAACACAGCAAACATCACATGATTATGGCTGGGAACCTTATTTTGAATTTGAACCAAGCGGATTGTTAGCAGAGTTGCTGTGCTCTAGCGGCTTTAGGAAATTGGGACCTTTTGGGTGTATAGGCAGGGTCTGGGTGCTTAAGAAACTTTATGAAGCAGACCATTAAGTCTTAAAGCCCCTACACAACATTGGTAAGATCAAGAAACAAATATTCTCAGATTTACATGAAACTTATACAGTTTGAAGATGGTTATGGTAGAAACCTTGCACTGAAATATTTCTGCCTAAAATGCTGGGTTTTTTTTAAGAGAAGAGTAAAATATATGTCTCACATCTACCGTAGATCTTAACGATATTTCAGAAAAATACGTTGAATGAATGCTGCATTTTCGCGAAACAAAAATGTTGTAAACTGCTAACTGACTAAAATTACCAAAATGCAAATATCAAAATTGAGTGGGCCTGACGTTTCGATCCTAGCAGGACCTTTCTGCCTTTGAAAAAATGTAAGATATATGTTGGATCAGACAATGTATGGATGCTATTCTTTGACCTTGACCAATGTTGTGTTATCCCTTTAAGCACCAATCTGCTTAAGCAACCCCCCCCCACGTTCAAAAACGTTCAAACTGTTTGTTCTGTCTAACTCCCACCTTTGTCTCTTTGTTTCTCTAAAATAATGTCTGTACAGCACTTTGATTGTTTTAGTAAAGGCGCTTTATAAAACCCTGCAGTTATTGTCATCATTCTTACACACATGAAATGAGGCTCTGGTGGGAGGGTTGAGCCCGTAGGACCATGGAAGACTTCATGCGTAAAGCAACATCTTTGTTCTCCAGCACTCTAGTGAGATTAGCCCCTTGCATACCGCCCCGGTACTATCAAAGAGTTCCTACCCAAGCACTTGCACAGGTCACGTCAACATGCACCCACCAAAATCTCTATCTTCATTCAAAATGGAGGACACTTCTCCACCAGGGAAAAAAACAAATCTGTAAAATCACCGAAGAAATGGTACAACAGCTCTTACCACCAGAATGTAATCATGAACCCAACTATGTAGAACACTGAATCCCCCTATCAACCTACCCAACATTTAATCACCAAAACCTAGCTGCAATCACTTTCACAATGTCTCGACTAGAGTTAGGCAACTCCAGGAAATTGAAAAAAAAATCAAAGAAGAAGTAAAAACACTGAAATAATAATAATTACTTCCTTAAATGTTGCTTCGCTTGTTTTGTTATATCTTAGGCCAAACAGGAAACCAAACATGATGGTGCTCAAGACACAAATGGCTGAGAATGGACATTTTGGATAAAGTGAAACAAAAATTTAAAATACATGTAGATTTAGATTTGCTTTTCCGGCAGGAAAACTGGGTAAGTTGCATGAGAAAGGTTTCGGGGGAATACTTAATTATGTCGATGCGAGGGAGGGGGGTAGGGAATAAATTAAATCAAAGAGGGATGGAAAAGATTACAAACTACTTACTGACTTCAGTGAGCAAAATGCAAACCTAGAATGTTTATGGACCATGCCATTTCCACTCTTGCAGGACCTTTCTCAAAGGCAGGACCTTTCTCAAAGGTGGGATTAAAATCTAATTCAACACAAGTTGGATTTATAAACCAAAAAAATTGAAAAACTCCAACTGACTAAAATCCTTGCAGGAGATTGTAGCATAAAAATTCAACGAGGGTTTGCCCTACTCGACGTAGCTTTGCACGATTGCCCTTTGAAAAAAAAGTTGACTAATGGTATAAACAAATCATGTCCCTTTTGTTTCATAAGGCTACAATATACTAATTAGATTGTTCAAGCTCTGCTTTTAAAAAGAAAAACCCTTCCTAGATTCAACCAGGAGGACATTTATATGAAAGGCCAAAAAATGAGTACACATGTAAGTAAAAGAGACTTCTCTCAGGCTTTTTTTTGCAAAAGAGAGAACTCTAAAAATCAGGCAAAATAAGGGAGTTTAGAAAACTGTTTATTCACATTAAAACTAACAAATCTCCGATGAATTACAATCATCCCCAAGAACAAATTAACAGTAATTTAATGATGCTAACCTTTAAAAAAACGTCACTGTGCAGGTAAGATTTGAAATATGGTTTGTTCTCTTAATTGGATAAATGACGGGCTTAATGAAGGGGTCTAATCAATGTGGTCAGGTTATGATCCACTCACGTTGACTACCTTTATGCCTTGACAGTAGTAATAGGGTGGGAAGACTGGATCCACATTGGCACACTACCTGGGAACAGGCATGGAGAGGGTGGGTACCAGACCGGGAAGGGCGGGGTGGAAGGAAGGCTACTGGGTCAAGCGGTCGTTGACCTCTAGCTCACAGCCGTCAGCCATCAGTTGCAGGGCAATGTTTGCTATGTTCATGGCATCGTCTTTACCCCTGTGAGGTCGACCGTCAAAGCCCATCTCCAGTGCTCCCAGCATGTTCCTGAAATGGAATCACACATGCATATATCTGATGAGTGCAAAATCTAGGCCTTGCGCAATCTGTGGGCAACTTTTGCTTGAAACTAGGTTCAGAGACCTACATGTACTCTGTGTGCTCCCCACACAGCTGGGCTAAGAACTAACTGGTGTCTGTCTCTGACTACATGGCTAGGAACTCAAGAGATACACGGCAGTTTGTGGTTCAATTCCTCTGACTGGCGCCCCCACCCCAGCAAAATTAGTTGACTTTTTGGGGAAAGCTGCCACGTTAGGGCTGGATAGCTCCGATGGTATAGCCAAGACTAAAATGACCAAAATGCAAATGTTAGGAGGGCCTGTCACTTCAATCCTAGCAGTACCTTAAGGTCCTGGTAGGTTCAAAACCTCATGTCCTAATTTTAAAATCTTGCTAAACAATCAGAAACAATAAATATCCGTGAAATAAATGAGTAGGTGTACACTATGTGTTACAAGCGAGTCAAACCTGGCACAATCAGATATCTGGGTGGCTTCTGTCACGCTACATATTGTTTTGTGGTAGGCTGACTAGAGTCTTTGTTTAAAACTTTGACAATAGTGGTGCCCGGATTCAGAGGGGGCCCAACAGCATCACCAGCACTCTAAAGACGTTAGCCCCGGCGCAGAGTGGTCCACCCAAAGACCACAGGCCCCGGCCTGCTTACCTGAGGCACATGCGCTTGGTCTTGTAGAAGTTGCTGAAGGTCTTACAAAGGTTGACCCACTGCCGGGCGTAGTTGGGGTAGGGCACCTGACTCAGCTTGCACTGAACGTTCAGATACATATTCATGTCCCAGGGTCTAGCACCAAGAAGGGTGTGGGAGGAGGAGGAGGAGGAGGAGGAGGAGGAGGAGGAGGAGGAGGAGGAGGAGGAGGAGAAGGAGGAGGAGGAGGAGGAGGAGGAGGAGAAGGAGGAGGAGGAGGAGGAGGAGAGGAGTGGAGATAATTCACAAATTATTACACCCTTCCCAAGCTTCCTATAACTGATGCTCAACATCCCAGATTGCTTGATCAAACCAAAGATGTGCAAAAAGGCTGGATACCATTAATATCCATACACACGGGAATTCCCTTCCTCTTAGACTAATCAATATTATTTCACTATCCTTTAAAAAAAAAGATTTAAAAAAAGCTGAAAACACAGGCTGGAGTTCTTGATTGAAGTTGAAGCTTCTGTTTCTTATTCGAAATGCAGTGTAACATTAGAAAGCAAAGCCAAAGGCCTTCTGTTTCCATGCCTTGTACTTAAAAATGGACGAAAAGACAGACAGACAAAGCCTGAGCCTAAGCTGGGTTATGGAAGAGGGCCCTGGGGTTCAGGGTTGAGCTGCTTGGAGGTGGTTGGAGGCCTGCATGAGTGACTCACCCGTCTGTGACGATGATAAAGCTGTGCTCAGCTCCCAGGCCTTTGCTCTTCATCCACTCATGCACCCGGCTTAGCACGATGGGGAAGGTGTCTGCTACATCCACCTGGCTCTGTCAAGACGTCCACAGAAAAGAAAAAAAAACATCTATAACTGTGCTCCATTTCTTATTTCTTTTTTCTGACACCAATAAATCGACCGAAGACCAAGAGAGCTCAAAGTAATACACATGTTTCGGACTGGTTTATACAGACTAGAAAAACCAGAAACATACCTCAAACAAAGGTAATGGACCTGATATGTTGATGTCAGTACAGCTTCCTGACAGGAAGGATAGGTTTAGGGTGTCACTTTGAGAAAGGTCCTGCTAGATTTAAAACGTCAGGCTCTGCCATGGATTGAAAAGTGCCCGGGGGGGGGGGGGGGGGGGTTTCTCACCTGCGTGATGCTTGTCAACTCCATGCAGAACGTAGATAGCCTCGGATTTAACAGAGGTCTGATGAAGGAGTCAAAGCTGCCCTCCTGTAACCAATGGCGTCAGAAAGAACCTCATTGAAGACCAAAGAGCATTGGAAAAACTTGCCAGGCTAAGCCTCCAATATAATGTACTCAGCACTCTACCACCTGAGCTATCCGACCCTTGATTGAAAGGGAACATTACAACAAATTGACAAAATGGGAAAGAAAACTTTGACTGGACCGGGACTTGAATCTGAGACTTGGTTTTGCATACAAGCGCTCTTACCTTCTGTGCTATCCAGCCCTTAGATGGTGGCCTTCCCAAATAGTCAACTAGTCTTTGGCACACCAGCGCTCTTACCACCTGAGCTATCCAGCCCTTAGATGGTGGCCTTTCCTAATAGTCAACTAGTCTTTGGCACACCAGCGCTCTTACCATCTGAGCTATCCAGCCCTTAGATGGTGGCCTTCCCAAATAGTCAACTAGTCTTTGGCACACCAGCGCTCTTACCATCTGAGCTATCCAGCCCTTAGATGGTGGCCTTCCCAAATAGTCAACTAGTCTTTGGCACACCAGCGCTCTTACCATCTGACCTATCCAGCCCTTAGATGGTGGCCTTCCCAAATAGTCAACTAGTCTTTGGCACACCAGCGCTCTTACCATCTGAGCTATCCAGCCCTTAGATGGTGGCCTTTCCTAATAATCAACTAGTCTTTGGCACACCAGCGCTCTTACCATCTGAGCTATCCAGCCCTTAGATGGTGGCCTCCCTAAATAGTCAAGTAGTCTGTGCCTTTTCTTTCAATTAAAATGTACATAAAATCAACTCACAATTTTCATGGTTCTTGTGTTGACCAGGACAATGGGGAACTCGATGATCTCCTGGATGTAATCAATAGGCGTGGGCTCCTCACACGTCGCCTCAAAGTCAATGACACACAGGTAGTCAATGTTCCGCTGTGTGGAGGCCGTCTCCAGACCCGCCTGGGTCATGAGCAGGTTCTTGTAGTATGTCTTTAGTCTGGTGCGCAGGACTTCACCGATGCCGCTGCAAATCCAGTGAATGTCACAAGAAAGAATTAAAAAATTAAGAAGGAAGCAAACCAAACTTCCTAACAGAGTAGTTCATGTGCATTGGTATGGGCGAGGGCTTTACCCCTTCCTACTACATACCTGGCACTAAGACCTAGATTGGTGAGGGCCTCTTTCATCTCCTCCTTGCTCATGCGGTTGATCTCCCCGTTGCGACGAGAGATGGCACGGTAGATGGGATTGCTCAGGTCCTTCACGTACTTGGTGTCCGGGTAGTTCAGCCGTCTATTCTACACGTGTCAGAATCACACAGATTTGAAAGTGAAGCCAATGATGCCTGTTTGTGTCTGTCTTTCCCTCTCCCCTCCCCCTCCCCTCCCACTGAAGTCTGCTTGACTCCTTGTTTGATTCATTGAAAAAGACGAAACAAGGGAAATTATTTCCACAAATAGACAATACTTGACAGTTGACACCCTGTTCACAAACCCTGGGACTGGCCTTAACTTAATTTGAAGTTCTAAAAAATTAATAGGGGGCCTGACATTTTGATCGGAAATATCTCATTTGGATACCTTCACTATAAAAAGGAGGACAAAATCCTAAACCCAAATAAGACCGTCAATTGTAAAGTAGACAATTTCAAAGGTGCAGTAGTATACCCGAGTCACAACCATGATCAACGTCATGGGACTAACTCTGATTGGTTGAAGGAGCCAGGTTCAGATACAAGACCTGGTAGAGACGTTGACCTGACGATCCCAGAAAGTAGTTTGGTTAGTTTTTAAATGTTTATTTTGCAAAATATTTTCCTCAATCCCCATGATGTCTTGAGTTGTCTGATTGCATTCAGTATATATTTGGGATCACATCCATGTCCTTAGACTGTGTGTGGCGATTTCAAAATTCGATAAAAATAAGGGTGACTTGTCAAGTTGTCGGGTGCAAGTTACTCGGAGTTTATTCGGACTAAGTAATATGAATACAATAATTAATATATGATAAAAAAGGACAACCATTTCCGTGCCTTCCACGTACTTTCATTTTAGGAGCGCTGACATAGTTGTTGGTTTGACCATCGCTGGGCGTAGAGTCGACAGATAGTTCTGGTTTGCGTTGCCAGTCAGCCATTGCCATGCTGCCTAGTGTTGGCCTATTCTCAGCCCTCCACCTGCTACCAACACACACACGCCACACCTCCCCTAGGCGATGACTGAACACCAGGAAAACCAACAACAGTCCGACCACCAGGCTTCCGCAGAGGACGGGCAAGCTCACATCGAACATCGCACACGGGCCTGAATCGAGCCAAGGCGGGACGAGGGCGGGAGCGATAATGTAAGAGGAAGGAAATGCTCACACATCTTTCACTTTTGGAATGTCCGCCATGTTTATTTGCTGGCGGTTTTCAGCCGCGAGAGGGCGCTGTGCAATGTTGTCACTATTTTTTTTAGATTGTTTCATCTTTGCACGCAGACTGCAACATGGCGTCAGATATAACGTCGCTTTTCAAGGCGTCTGTGAAAACCGTCCGGACCAGGAACAAGGGTCTGGGAGGAAGTAAAGAGCCGGGGAACATTTCCATTCTTAGTCACACGAAAAACAAAACCGAGTTTTCCGTCAAAGCCCGAGATGTGGTGAGTGACATGTATTCGCCTTGGTGGTTCATCGTGTTCCACGTTGGCGAATGAGAAGTGACCTTTGAACTTGAATGGGTGTGGGGGGGGGGTGCACTGACCACTGAGGGTCTGTGGTAATGTGTGGGAATGTGTGGGAAAGTTACAAATCTGTGTCTTTAGATTCGTCGTATACAGACGAAGTTTTCTGAAAGTGGACAAAAGTGGAAGAAATTAGCCCCAAACCAAAGTTATTGTTACCTAATGTTAATGTTATGTTAGTGTTACTGCAGTGTTATGTAATGCATGGAGGCCCTCCTCTACCTCCATGTGTAATGTTACTTATGTGGTTAGTGTTACTGTAGTGTAGTGTTACTGTTAGTGTTACCATAATTTTCCTTCCTCCATGCTGTAGTGCAGTGTTTGGCCCCAAGCCCAAGTAATGGATCAAGGAAGTTATGAATTGAAAACGTACATGGCCAAGGAAACTTTGACTGGACCAGGATTTGAACCTGAAACCTCTGGTTGTGTGTACCAGTAACTGTGTCTGTACTGTAGCGTTACTCTTTGTTTGAAATTTGGGATTATGAAATAATTGGAAAGTGTGGCCAAAACCCAGAGGCTGTTTCATGTTTGCATGTGTTGAGATGAATTCTGATCATAATATCAAAATAGTTTGCAAAATATGAAATGTAAATATCCTAATTCTACAAGAAAAAATACCATGCGTGCCTCAAATACTAGCACTTAGCAGTGGTAAGTTCAGTATTTGATCTGCAGAGGAAGAAAGGTGTTGATAATAGTTGTCAATTGTCAATTATTATAATTGTCAGTTGGTTATTTCTTGTATAGCTTGCCGGTTAGCGTGTTCATGAAGAGAAATTTAGTGCGAAGGTGAAAAGTTGCCAATTTTGTCTCTCTGTGAAACCGCTGACAAAATGGAAAATATTTGGTTTACTGCACTGGCTCTGAAATTTCAAGTCAAAATGCTGGGATCTCACCCTTCTCAGGAGGTTTCTGTTTTTGTTTTATTTTCCTAGGCCAACACAATTAGTAAATTAAAAGATTTCTTGCTGGAGCATCGACGAGACTACATCAATGCTGCCAGGTAGGTCTCCCTCAGGCTAGCCAATCCATAAGGACAGACTAAAGTACGGCCGTTCACACTGCACAATTAATTGCTATTTGAATCTTGATCTGTACAAAAAGTTGTGATGCAAAAAATCTCCCACTATAATTGCTATTGTTGTGTCTGCACCCACCTAAAAATCTAAGTTCCATGTGGCCACACACAGTACCCAGCCCAGACTGGTGTTATGAATATGCCCAAGCTGACTGTACTGACTGTACACACCCAAGAGCTCTCATTGAAAGGTCAAAGGTCAGAAACCTCTCGTAGAAAAGGTCGAAGGTCAGAGCCATGCCTCTGCTCACACCAGGGCTGAAGTTTTATGCCTGAGGAAGTTGAGATTGAGATTGTCCAAAGTAGGACATTCTTCCTCTTTCTTTTCACCGTTCTCTGTTCCCTCTTCATTCCTTAGTCACCTGACATCAGATGTCTGTCGAATGACGGATGCAGAGAGGGATCAGATTGATACCGATGCCCAGCAGTTTATGAGGACCTGTGCTGAGACCATGCGCATGTTCAAGTCAGAAGGTCAGTCATTCAGTCTCTCATCCTTCTTCGGGGTCAAGTTTCGGTCCAGTCACTGTTATTTGCCATTTTGTTTTCCTTTCATTTAAAGTTCCTAGTCAGCTTTTCCTTCATTTGTTTGATTCTTATGTCACATTTCAGTGTTCAAGCAGACAATGGCATCCCAGGTCAAATCCCATAGAGAGGCTGTGTTTGAGCTCCTGGAAGAATACCTGAAAGGTGAGCCTATGGGTGTCATCACTCATCAGAGACTAGGTCGTCTGCAACCACACTATCCCAGAGCTGTGTTCCCATTGGACCTTTTTCTTTGACTGCCATGCGGTAAATTACCATGACATTCTACATGTTCTTGGAAATTAATTCTCCCCTGTGGTCCCTCTTAAGCCATATTTCCACTTATTTTAAGTCCAGTGGAAACGGCCCAATAAAAGTTTAGTTGTCGGTAGTTTTGGACAGGATGTGATCAACTGGATTGTCTCAGAACTTGGAGCAGAGGTCTGGGCTTCAATGAACACACTCCTGTTTTGTAAAACTTGTTTCTCTGTCATGACGTGTATGATGCTCATTAGAAGTGACTTCTTGTTTTGGTTCCAGCTGTGTGCAAGCTCTACAGTGAGCAACGAGCAGTGAGGGTCAAGAGGGTAGTGGACAAGAAGAGAATGTAAGTAGGAGGAATGGAGAGAGAGAGAGAATGTAAGTAGGATGAGGACAGGTCTGTGCAAAGGAAAATCTAAAACTGTGAATAAAAGTGAATGAATGATCTCTAAGTAGTTGCCCAAGTATAATACTGAATTCTTTCAACTGTTCTCTGAGTGAAGATCCAGGTTACAGCCCAACCAGGCATCCCTACTGGGAAGCCTCCAGCCGTCTGCAACCAGTACACCATCCAAAGTCACACCAGGTATGTGCTCGTGACTAGGCCATCTATCAATTTCATCTGGCCAACCTATTGGGTCTGGTTATTCTTTAGCCCTACGGAGCTTTGTTTGGCAACCGTCTGTCTCGAAAGACAATGGAGTCTGCACATGGGATTTCTCAGTGTTACTGTTAGTGATTGCTGTTAGTGAAGCAGTGCTGACTGTGACTGTAGAGCCCTATGCGGGATCTGCAGCACCGTCGAGACTTGCTGCAGGTGAAGACATCGGTAGGGGCGGAAGGAGCATACTGGAGCCTCTGCCTCCGGCGGGTTCTTTTCTGCTCCCACTGGCTCAACCTCCTTTCCTCAGCTCGCTGGACGCCGGCCTTGACGGAGTACCGTCAGTGGGTGCGGTCGGCCGCAGTACTACAGAAGCTGCAGCATTGAACTCACTCCCCCCTTGAGAATCAAGGGGGAGGAGAATAATGGTGAGTAATGAGTAATGTCAAATCGGCCACAGAGTTCATCCCGCCTTGTTATCATTTTCAGATGCCGGGTCACCTGACTTGGAGTCCACCAATCGAGATGAGGATGTTGCCGACGAGTTTTCGGCGGAAGAAGTTCAGATGGTGAGATGGTTAGCCGCTGCATCTTGTGGGGAGACAGTGGGATGGGGTCTTGGCTTGCTCAATCACTGAGTCACAGATTTGCCTGCCAACCAAAAACATTCACTCTTGCACAGTTGCATGGTAGAACTTGCAAAAGAAGCTGTTTCTCCAGAGGAGATTCTCCACACCCCAGCGCTTTCATCAGGCATATAAACACCAATGATAGTTGGATCCAGCAGTCTCCTGACGACGGGCAGAGTACACACTACCCGAAACGTTGACTTACCGGCTCTTCAGTGCCACACTCCTTCTTGAAAGAGAAGTGTTACATCATGTCACCGCAAACCTTTCACTAAGTTGTTTCATGGGAGCTATACTTTAGATGTACATGATGTAAGAGATTATTTGAAATTTCAATTACAGGATTGTAACACTAGGACTCTTCAAACTCCACGATTGTCTTGAAATAATGAATACTTTTCCTCTTCTGTTCTTGCCCCCTGTCATCAGTATGAGCAGGAGAACAGGATACTCTTTAACGAGATGAATTGCCTGGTGGATGAGGTCAGGTAGGAACATGATATTTCAAGTTTTCCAGATTCAGTCATAGGCCCTGCTAATATTATGCAGTCAAAATGTTTGGCAACAAATAGCGCAGTGAAAAATCGGGACTGTAATTGCCATTGCATTTATGCAGCAATGTGAGTAAGTTGAACTGAAAGTGATATGGGAAAAAATGTAGCAAACTGCTAACTGACTAAAATTACCCAAAGGCAATTATACAAAATTAGGAGGGCCTGACATTTCAATCCCACGTACATTAGCAGTACCTTTCTTAAAGGCACATCCTGTTAGGATTGAAACATCAGGCCCTCTTAACGTTCAAGTTGAGCTGACTCACCTTCACCTTTAAGCCCCATTCATTGACCTAGAGTATTTATCCCCCCCCTCACAGGCAGATTGAGGGCAAAGTGGTGGAGATTACCAAATTACAGGAGATCTTTGCAGACAAGGTGCTTCAGCAGGTGAGGATAGCCCAGCGTGGCATAGAGGGGCAATCTGAAGGAACCTTCAGTGGACAAGGTTTTTCGGGGGCATTCTAATAGTTGGAGGCTGCCACAGCAGCTCATGGATCTGAAATTCGGAAGACTCTGTCAGCATTATTTAGCATAACAAGCACCAGCTTTGGTGTCAGTTACCACGAGTTGACCGATGAGTGGAATTGCGCTATTGTGGGATGACAATGTGGACGGTCAAGGGAACACGCGCTGCTTCGGAAGAAAGTGTGCTGGCATGTCCCACAGCCCAACGGTCCCCGGACAGACTGTGGAAATGCACAGAAGAGAAAGACCAACCTGAAGAGAAAAACATTTGAGACATTTGAGAGAGGTCCGGACATTTTTAAGTTCTGTGTTTTAGTCATTCATGTAAGTCAGTGAGCAGTTGGCAACGTTTTTGTGCTGCTTGAAATGTTCATGCCAGCTAGACAGCAGAAAGGCAGGACTTCCCCTGAGGTACACTGCCTGCCTTTGAGAAAGGTCCTGCCAGGATGAAAACATGAGCACCTCAAAATGCTTGTTTGTTTGAGATGATAATCTGGTTTTGGCTCTGCCTCTGCCGTAAACAGGAGACAGATATAGATCGGATTGCGGACACAGTCGTCGCAACAACAGAGAACATCAAGGCGGGAAACGAGGACATAAGAGAGGTGTGTTGGGAAAGAAGTTTCATTTTGGGAAAGCAGTATCATTTTGGGAAAGCAGTTTTATTCTGGGAAAGCACTATCGCTTTGCGAAAGCAGTTTCATTTTGGGAAAGCACTATCGCATTGGGAAAGCAGTATCACTTTTGGAAAGCAGTTTCACTTTGGGAAAGCAGTTTCACTTTGCGAAAGGAGTATCATTTCGAGGAAGCAGTTATCTTTCTTGGAAAGCAGTATCATTTTGAGAAAGCAGTATACCGGTAGCTCTCCTAAGAAAATTATAATCTGATATTATTTGGACTTGTTCATCAGATCATTGTAATTTTTAACATGGAAATCAATATTTTTTGTCAGAATAATTATTTATGCCTGAATTAATTCATGAGGAAAAAACTAATTGGATATCTTTCACACTGTGCTGGGTGGCACCAGGTGTTGGAAGTATTGTGATCTTTTGGCCATTTTAGGCAGAGCATCAGCGTTGAAATGGAAGGCTACATACTGTGTGTGCAGTATCACTGTGGCAATCCAACTTGGACATGTCTTTTCTGGGAGATAGCCTATTAGCCAACAATCTATACAGATTTTAACACAAAATTGAAAGTGAATTAATATGTGTGAAGTCTCTTGGTTTTGCACTGTGGCCTTTGGGAGGTTATTCAGTTATTTTCATCCAGTAGATGGAATAGCGCCCTCTACAGACTCACAACAGGCAATAATGCTGGCCCCTTTTCCAACCTTTCTCTTTGATGGTTCTCAGTCTGATGAGATTGCAGGCAATTCATGGTGGAAGTGGAAATAGCTGGTCAAGGGTGATTTGCAGTGACATCATATGAGGATATGTGCTTAGTGAACATGTGTGGCTCTGAAGAACTGATGAAACTCATTGATTCTCTCCAGAATGAAACACACTCAAACAAGAGATTTCCATATTATGGTGTCACCGCAAACCAGTCTTGTCTTGTAATTCAATGCCCTATACTCCACCGATAATTAGCACAATGCTAAATGCTTTGCCTGCTGGCAAATTACATGCAGCTTGGGTGGGATTCAAACCTGTGCCCACCGCTATACTGATTTGAATGCACCACAAGATATTGACCAGCTTTTGGTCCAGTGGCCAAGACGTATGCACTAGAAAGAACAAACCCTCATTGAATTACTTTCAACTTGACGCAAACAAAGTCACAGTACACCTTTGACATAGTTTGTTGTGTATTTGATTGATGTATTTTTCTTCTATCTCTCAGGCGATCAAGAACAATGCCGGCTTCCGTGTCTGGATTCTCTTCTTCCTAGTCATGTGCTCCTTCTCCTTGCTCTTCCTGGACTGGTACAGCTAGTGCTGCGTGGGTCTTTGAAGCAATCTGGCTTGTATCTGGGAGGTTTTTCCGTTTTTCAGGTTCTCCGACTTCGTACGAGGGGGAACTTTTGTTTCCTAATCATCCCAAATCATTGCCGGCATTTCTGCTAGTGATTGAATATCTTGCGGCATCCCGTCTCAGTGTAATGTGAGGATACTCAAGGATGATATAGTGGCCTGATTGTCTGCTCTCTGCTGCTACAGGCATGGTCAATCACACTGCCTCTTCACCTCCAGTCATCCTTAAGCCCTCAGCAAACCAGCCCGGGTTTTTTTTTGCAGGCAACTCAGAGGCCATCAGAAAAAGCACCTCAGAAGCATAAGGGATATTTCTCTGACATGGAAGGAGTGCACAGACTTGCATCACAACTCCATCATGGGCCACATGAGTTTTGTTTTTTCCTCAAAAATAGCCTGGAACCAGGTCAAGTCACTACGGGCAATTCACACTAGTGCGCCCTCAAGTGTTTTCAACGAATTGGCCAACCGCAATGCGCTGAATCTGTCGACCCTTTTCAGATGTGCATTGGGTAAAAAAAACCTAACTTCCCACAACTTCTTAACAGATTTAGAGCAATGAAATATGAATGGTAGGACCTTAGTGGTGCAACAATGGATCCTACGTCTTTGTGATATTGGCCCCAATTCTCTCAACTGCATTTACTGGGCTTGCCAGCCTGGTATGAATATTCATGTCTTTTAAGTAATATTCGAAAATTTTGCAAGCTGCTTACTGACTAAAATGACCAAAAGGCGAATATCAAAATTTGATGTTTCGATCCTAGCAAGACCTTTCTCAAAGGCAGAATGACAAGGACAAAACAAATAGGATGGGTAGAGTAACAGGGACATGGATGACAGACAGAGGACAAATGGGATAGCTGGTAGGGTGAGATCAAAGGGAAGGGCAGGTGTTTGGTCAGGGATTACGAGTAGGAAGTGGAAGGGGGAAACATCAAAGAGAAAAGCTTTTTTTTTGTCTCAGCTGCTTGCTGGCCTTGGCTGCATTCTCATGCTGGGTTCTTCTGTGCTCAATCTGCATTTATGACTGAGTGGTTCACTGGCACGGACCAGTGACCAGGAGATCATGGAATCTATGGAATGATGAAACTTCTATTTATCACAATCTGGATTGTGTGTGTTTGTTTTGTATGGAACAGAATCACAATGGCAATGATGTGATTGTTGGGATGGCTAGGTGCTCCTGTAGGGGTATGGAATAAAAACCTCATAAAGATATGAGAGTCCTAGTGTACAAGCCCTCAACCACCACAACCACTCTCTCATCTTTACAGTCTGAGACTTGACCTGGATTTGAGTCAGGGGACATACAAGTCTGGCTACACCCCTCTAGGATGATGTAATAACCACACTCTCAAAGTTGATTTGGAGCCTCATGAGCATGTACCCCTCGCCCCATCTTGGTGAGAGTTCCCCTCCAGAGGGTGCACTACTCTCACCCTGATCCATCTGTCTCCGGGGTCCACCCCCCCCCCTCTCCAAAAAACCACAACCACATCTGTTTTCAAAAGTGTTGTGGAGGATAGAGCCCATTCCCAGCCCTATCTAGACTATGGGCTGCTTCCGGCAGTGCGGACAATAGCCCTGAGTTTCCCCTCCACTAACAAATCCAGTTGTAGGATTATGAGGGATATCTTATGATCCGGCAAGAAAAAGAGCCCAGGATGAGTCCCCAAAGAGCTGGCTAAACCCACACATCTGCCCCACACAAAGACCTGTTGCCTCACATGATGGGCCCTTATTGTGTCAACTATTATTGGGCACAATACGGAATAAATCACAAACTGCACAATGATGCTTTTCTTTTCTTACAAAAAAGAGAGTAGAAAACCTTTATTATTTGCCTTACACCAAATCAAATCATAACTCTGTTATTGCAAACATATTGAATACATACATTGTGTACTAATACTGGAATTAGTAGGCAAGCTTACATTGATATTTTGCAGTGTATGTCCCAATCTATTTGTTCAGAAATAAAGGGTGTTTTCAATTAACAAAGAAACGGAAAAGTAGCAGAGAAATGTTGTCAACAATCTATCAAAAAAGCAAAGAGAATTTCATTTGACTGGACCGGTAGTTCGGAACTTGAACCAGGCCTATTTCATAAAGGATTATTGCTGGAAATAAAGTATTTAAAGTATGATTGCGAAACTGTTCTGGCCTGATGTGAATTAAGTTGTGGGGTTGAAGGCTTTGTGACTTAACTTGCGCCAACTGTATGTTGTCATACCCCGGGGGTTTGGGGGCCATTTTGGCTGTAGGATTGACTAGAGGCTCCCATAGAGTCGTGTGCAAGTTGAAGCCATAGCCTTTATTAGCATCCCTTGCAATATCAGTCCGCTAAACCGCAACATCACAACATGTACAAAACTGGCAGCCAGTGAGGTAGGTCAGCGGATCAGGATGATCAAGTGCATTGATGAGTGGGCAGGGTGGATTGTAGCAAAGGCTCTGAATATTTCACCACCTCAGAGATCTGAGTCTGCAATACCCCAACTTTTATCAAAAATGATATCAGTTTGTCACTCAGGTGCTATGACTTCACCAAGGCATAAAGTTATAGCTGAATTTTGGATTGACCTGACTAAATAGTGTTCTTGTAACAAGTGAATAAAAGCAAACTCCTTCATACCAAGTGCTATTATACTCATATTAGTCTGAATTTAACATCAGTAATTATTTAGTTTACCAGCTCTATAAAAAGAGTAGAAGTGAAAGTAAATTCAAGATGTGATCAATTACGACCTGATCCAGTCAGAGTTGGGTAATTCCCCCACACTGTCCAGTCTAATTACCCGAACATTTCCCCTTCATGGAATCACACTCCAACCACATGGGTGTTCCATCTCTTCCTCCCCCCCCCCCCTCCCCTCCCCTCCCCAAACCACAAGGTGTAAAACTACACACATCCTTCCTGTTGGAGGGGGGAAGGAGAGGCCACCATGTATTAAACCAAATACAAACCTGCCCTTACTATTGGTGTGTGGTAAGCCATAGATTAATTTCAGTCAGGAATAGAGGCATGGGTGTTTGTTCATACAAAAGCTCCCTATCATCACTGACGCCAACCTCCTCTCATTCCTTTGAGACCATTCTCACAAGAGCTTCCTGACTCAGACCAATGGGATACCAAAGCAGTTGACTTCCCTGTATGTGTGGTCCCTTCGAGGACAGGGATTGGGACATCCCCATCCCTGTCCAAGATGAGATGCTGTGTGTGTGGGGGGGGGGGGACAGGATGGAAATCCTGGAAATCTGACCCTAGGAAATGCAATTGGAGTGGTGTCCAGTGTCAACCAAATCCAAACACCTACCTTATATATCCTCACTGGACATTTTCCGGTAAAACTGACCAGGATGATAGAACTTTTCCCATTTTAAGTCCAGTGCGGACAGCCTGGGACATTTTCCTCTTGTTCAGAGGTCTCAAGTTCAAGTCCCAGTTCTGTCAAGGTCTTCTTTACCATTTTCCAAAAATTTCTGAAATATTTTTGGGAATGTGGTGGATTTTGAAATTCCCCATATTTTTGGAATGCAGCCCCTCGTCTAGTCCAGTTTACGGTATGACCAAAGTCACCCCTCCCCTCTGAGTTTGACATTCTCAAGATCACCAAGACAACCTCAGCCAGGTGTGCAGTTCAATGACACAAGAGCCCCCTCACAGTGCTTGCAAATTGCTGTCTCATCTTTTACGGAGAAAGAAAATCTGAACCGCGACAGACGGTGGGGGCCAGGGCGGAGGTCAATCTGATGCACGTGGCCATCCATTATCAGTACAACTTTCATTTCTATTCTAGTAACACCCCCCTCCTCTTCTAGATCCAAAGTCACATTGCCAGGATGTTCAACTCATTTATTCCGTTACCCGCAGACACCAGATTAACCTCTTCCACTCGCCACGTGAACCGTTCTCAGAAAAAAAAAGAGGCCACTGCCACACAAGGTATCGTATCACAGCCTCACCTGTGACTCCTCAATAACGCTGCGATGCGGCAAGCTCGTCACGGCCAAACAAACAGTGCAGGCACCGACAACCCATGACACCTGCGAGGAGCAGCTGTGAAGTTCAAACAGTGTTTAACCTAGAAGCCTGCCTTATTTGTCGGAAGAGGGTCCCCGGAGACACGGGTTCGGTTTCCTGCTGGCAAGCTAAACAGTAGGCACCCCTGCTGGGGCGTTCCTAAAAAAACCAAAAAAAAAACGTGCTGGCTGCACGCCATCTTCTACAGAAACCTCCGGTGGTATAAAAAAGACGGAAAGAGGCAGACGGAAAGGGTCTTACCCCACCCCCTCAAGTGGAAGAGTCTTTTATTTAGGGGGTGTCATTATCAAGGGCCCCACTGATGAGACCTTAGGTTCACACGCTCCCATTTACCGATAGGGGGGCGCTCACAGGCAGTGACTGAGGCCAAGTGGTTCCTGGCTTCTATTTTAGACGTACAGACACAGCTGGCTGACCAGACTCTGCCCCTCCCCTCTCCCCTCCCTCTCCCCTCCCTCCCCCCTCCCTCCAGTAAAAACCGCAGAGGATTAAAGCAATGGGCCTCCCCCTCAGGCAACTCATGACCAACTTCTGACAGTCCCATCTTAACCTCTCCGATGGCCCCAGCTTTCTCCGATTTCTGACGCACCCCCCCCCTCCCCCTCTTTGAAAAGTGTCTTTGGGGGATAGGGCCTTTTAATTTTTTTTCTCTCCAAAGGTAGGGCTTCCACTCCTAGCTTCCCCGGCCTCCTCTGTCCCTGCACCCTTTTACCCGCCCCAGGGCAACCCCATCCCCCCTGGCCACTTGACACAAGGCCCTCAGTGTGGGCTTGCTGAAAAGTATCTTTATCCCTTGCTCAGCAGGGGGGGGGGGGGAGGTGGAGGAGGAGAAGAAGCAGGTCGGGTTTTTGACCAAGACTGGTTGCCATCACCTGTGTCCACACAGCCGTCTACCTGGGCCGCCTGGATGTAGGGGCATGAGAGGGTTGGGAAGACTTCAAAGCCAAAGCCCACCGACTCCCGGCCCGCTCCAATAAAAGCGTCTGAAAGCGGCGTGCCTCCCCGCTGAACAGCCCCCGCCACCTTCCCTTCCACGAATGGCTCCCTGATCAGAAACATCAGGCTTCCGCTCATTCACAAAGGCTAGTATTCAGTTACAAAGCAAACAGATCATAGGGGGTAGCCTCAGGCACTATTATAGACCTACACACAAGCAGACTCAAATGAGAAAATATCCGGGAAAACTATGACTCTACCAATCTTCCCACCCACTCCCAACCCCGTCAACTCGACCCGACAATTACCCTTGATCTCTCAATAAAACTGACTGCGCCCTATTCAGAGGGGGTTGGGCTGTGAGAGTTAACGGCCCAAACACAAACGGCTTCTTTATGAGAGGCTAACCGGAGGGGGTAGAGCAGGACAGTCAACCCTCGACCCATTCCAACCAGCAAATTCTCCGCCTCCGACAACAGGCCACAACACAAACTAAAAAGATCTACAAACTAATATAGCAAGTCCCACTCCTCTATTTGTTGACCTTTTCACCCTTTTTTTTTTTAGAGAAGGATGACGTCAATTTCTCCAGCTCATAACGGGTTGGACATGCGGACACAATGAAAACACCCAGTGGACCAGTGCCCAGTGCCTATTTGTGACAGCCAGCCATGCAATCCTCTCCTGGATTTCACGAGAGATTTGAGTGAAGCAAAGGTCGCGTCGCACGCAGCAGTTGACAAGCACTCAGTTCCAGTTTACCGCCAGGCAGAGCAAGCGGTCGCCTCTCACTTTAGCCAATTACTTTCCCGGCAATGTGGAGGCGTTTGTCAGAGAGATTTTTTCTCTCTCTCTTGATCCGTCCAAATCGCTCCGTTTGCAGGCAGTGCACCAAGCTGCCTCTAGGGTGCCTCTGAACATTGTCTTGTGTGGAAGACTTAATCAAAATGAAAACCTCCATGAACACAGATTCCTATAAATGCAGGAGTTGAATTTGTTGAAATAAATGTCTCTCGACCGGTTTTTTTTTTTTTCACTAGACCTGTGTCCTATAGTCCTACATGACAATTTTGCTACATGCACACTATGCACTACATGTACGTACAGTATTTAAATCTAGTAACATGAATTTTTAATTCACACACTTGGTTTTAGTGAAATAAAATAGTCTTTTCACTGGAATGTAAAAAAATCAGCTTGCCTCAGCTGTAGCATTTTAGTTTATTGTCAATTATTAATAATTGATCTTCATTGATCGAACGATGGACGTTATCTGTAGACTTCCCATCAGACCTCATAAACCAATTGAGACCACCCTGGTGTAATGGTAGATATAAACAATGCCTTCACTCATTACATTACATTCATCAGTATTTATATGAACATGATTAGAATTCAATGGTGGTGATCAGTAGGTCAGAGGTTACAGGTCACTGACCAGACGATATGACTCCTTTCTTCAGTATGAGGTTGCCGTATAGAGCCTTCTCCCTGCAGACACATACAAAAAAAAGGAAGACTTTTTAAAGACAGATAATGAGCATCTCGTATGTTTATCCTAAAGTGCCTTGAAGCCACGTATATTGCTTGACTAAAAAGTTGAGATGAATGCGTAAGCTTTCATCATCAGAGTGACAGCAAATCTTGTAAGTTGATTTTATTCTTAAGTTAGATTAAAACAGCTATCTTCACACATCTTGTCTATAAAATGTCAATTAAATCTGATGGTTGACAAAATTAAAGGAAAACCTGACTGGGAACCATTAAACAATAAAAAAAACACCTTTGATTGGACCGGGCCTTGAACCTGAGCCATGTGCCTTAATGTACCAGTGCTCTTACCATCTGAGCTATCCAGCCCTTAGATGGTGGCCTTCCCAAATAAATAGTCAACTAGTCTTTGCTGGGGTGGGGGCACCAGTCAGAAGCATTCAACCATTAACTGCCGTGTATCATTTATTTAGTAAATACAAGAAACTGCTGCAAACTGCTCACTGACTAAATGAACATTCAGATGCAAGTCAAACAACCCATTCATGACTGTAAACTTTGCTACAGCAGTTCAAGGATTGCATAAAGTGTATGCAGCTTTTTCACATTCAGTCAAACAAAATTTAAGGGGAAACTGACTGGGAACCTTTGAACAACTTTGGAAAAGAAATGTTTGGGTCTCATAAATCACATATGCAGGTATGTGGTGGCATCAACTACAACGTTAACACTTGCTCCTTCACAACCTACTGGCTTGCTTTCAATAATTATCAACATTTATGCACACATTTCTACTGCATACTTGTGGCATGTGTAATGTCAACCACAAGCACATACATGTACACGTCCATTTGCCTGCGAGTACCAATTGAAATACTGGCATGTTTATTTTGGCAATTTAGTTTCCTCCCCAGTATGAAGACTGATACACAGCAGTTTATTGGGCAAGCTGCTTGCTGCAACTTGTCAGCAAATTGAAGACCACAGGCCCAGACTTCTGACCTGGGGCAGATTTCACTAATATTTTGCGATCATCGCAAATGCTAAAATTGATCGCTAAGTCTGAAATCCACCACAACTTAGTGGTACACCGATCCTAAGTTGTGATGGATTTCAGACTTAGCGGTCGGTTTTGGCGTTTGTGATGATCGCAAAGCGTTAGTGAAATCGTCCCCTGCCTCGGTCAAGCACTCATTTCCATGACGACACACTGGGTGATAATGCATCCACTCCTCAGGGGTGGTTGAACATTCTCAGGATGAATGAGCAAGCCAACATTCATCAATTGCAACTTAGCTCTTTAAAAACGAATCAAAAACGATCTGCCTATTTTTTTGGGTGCACTCAAAACCAGCTCAGAAATGTAAAAAAACAGACCAGTATACAGCACTATACTGTAGGCTACTTCATGAGGTGAATGCAGTGTGTGTGAAATTGTTGGATTATTGTCTGTTTTCTTGTTATTATGACGCACAATGTCACCCTAGGAGTTGCAGCCAATAGTAATGGAGATAGCTGTGGTCAGGAGTAAGGACACCTGCTGTACATGTACATGTATGCGTGTGAAAACTATTCCTGACATCCAATTCCATGGAAATCAAGGATCCAACGGAAACCAACAGCTACAGTGTACCAGTGCTCGCCGGGACTGTCAGTGGTATCCCAGATTCCCACGAAGGATAGGGGACAATGTAAACATTTCCTTTTTGACCAAAAAAGGGAGACTTTTTTTAGGAGGGAAGGGAGGGGGGGCATTGTTGACGTAGCTATTGCCATCATAGACCAATAGGACCATGTAGCCAATAACCTCTACTGCTTGTTTTGTCTGAACCATCCACTCAGACTCTGTTTGAAGAAATAACTTCTCCATAATTCAACCCGAGATAAATTGGGGCTTTTAAGACTTTCTCTTTTTATGGGAGGTGGGGGTTGCGAGTGAGAAAACATATTGCGTCTAATCAAATCTGACAATGTTGTACTTCAGCCCCCTCTCTTGGACTGGAAATTAGAATGAAAAAAAATGCCCCCCCCCCCCTAGCTGGCAAAAAGAAAGAAAGAAAAATCTTTGGTATTTGGGGTTTCATTGTTCAGGTCACTGATGAAGGTTATACTTAACAGGTTAGGTCGGCAATGTTAAGTGGTACCCTACTCCCGGTGTTGACAAGGAGGAGTGAAAAATACAGTAGCCCCCCCCCCCCCTCAACTGACTCAATATCTGACAGCCCTTCTCCCCCTCCCGTACTCTCTTCCTCCTTGTCCAACTGTCCTGACCAAAACCAACATTTATTGGCTGTCCCTCTGGGGTATGGCAGAGGGTTAAATCGTCACCCCCTCCAAAATAATGACAACATGTTTACCTAATTCCTCGGGATTTGGGCTTTGGTGGGGAAAAAACAAGTTGTTTTTCAAGAAATACCAACCATTGTTTCCGGAAAAGAGGGAGAAGGCTGGGACTGGGGTAACAGTTTCCCCACATGCTACTTGTCAAAAGCAATCAGCTGATGGAGGTTGTAATGTCTGTCCATCAAATCCTACTATTTATCCACAATTGCTGACACAAAACAATGCTCCTCCCTTGGGTTTAAAGATAGCACCAAGACTGAGGACTGTGGGGAGCATGTCAGCAATTTCCAGCAGTCATTTGCCAATTGATATGAATAAATATTGATCACCTTGAGCTTGTTTCTCTTTTCCTTTGTCTTTTTAGGGTGAGGGGGTATGCCATCTTAAAATGCTTTCTGACAACAATATTTCAGAACATATTTGCATCGTTTGCAAATTGCAATACATGTACCTGCCAATAATGTACTTTCTGTGATTGGACAGCATAGATCACATGACCTACATGTAAGTGTATGTCGACTAAAGGTAAATGACAATGTTTAAGGTTCATCTTTGGAAACTAAATATTGAAAAGGTTCCATCCACTTTGTGCGATCCCTGAACTGGTGTAGCCAGGTTCACAACAGCTTGGGCGGGATTCGAACCCACAACTCCTGCTTTGTAGTGCAGATGGCTGCATTAGAAAGCAGGAGTCGCGGGTTCAAATCCTGCCTGAGCTGCCTGATTTTTTCATCAGGCATGGGCATTGGCATCAGTGTTTATCACATTGAGCAGGTCAAACCCTCATTGAATTACCCCCGGTACACTCTTCTCGATGCAAAACATCATGTTACAATATCTAGGTTGACAACCATCAGTTGTTTGGATCTGAATAAAAACTTGGGAGTGTTCTGTAATGTGGAGAGATAATATGGCAGTTAATGGGAAAATGCTTCTGACTGGCGCCCCCACCCTGACAAACACGAGTTGCCTATTTTGGCCGCCAGGATAGCTCAGATGGTTCGAGCACTGGAATGCAAAACCAGATGTCTCAGGTTCAAGTCCCAGTCCAGTCAAAGTTTTCTTTGTCATTTTTTTCAAAAATGTCTAAAAAGCAGGATAACAAACATTGTTCAATTTATTATCACTTTTTCTTAAAAAATGAATAAAATTGTATCATTTTTTTTGGAAGCAACTTACACCTCTGACCAGGAAACAAAACCCAAACTTGTAACATTTTGTAAGCAATACCCATAGTCTAAAAATAGCTCAGCCAGCCAAAGGATTGTATGACATGATTTCCAGGTCTTCTGCCCTGTAAACTATTTCACACTTTTCATTGATAAATCAATATCTGTGGGGGACAGGCAGGGACATGTGACTCATTTCTCTGTTGCGCGGAGAGTCAATTTTCCCTGCGAGGCACCAGCCAGCCTGAATATCCAAATCAAGAAAAGAAAAAAAAAAGACGTGAGCGGGAGCCTCATCTCATCGATCCGGGATTCCGGGGCGACCGACCGACCAAAAGCAGACTCCGGGCCGGCATTTGCATATAATGGCCGCGCTGCCTGAGCACTGTATGCAGATTGGGTTGACGAGGGAACGGGCCAGCCTCTGCATCAGACAGCCAGCCCAGACCAGCTGTCGACAGTCAGTCCCCAGTAGCCACAACGGAGAACCGCAAACAGATAAAAAAAATAGTCCCGCAAGGCTACGGCTATGGAGGGTCACACAAAGGTTGGCTCCTTACATCCCTCCTGACTTTATCGGCTTTGCTTCTTTCTTTTTTCTATTTCCTTTCCAAAGGTCTCTGACCTAGATGTCACAAATCGTTCGTCTCTAATTTCTCTGCTCTTCCCAACGATTGACTGAATTACTGGCAGGATCAGTGTGAACTTGTGAAGCATTAAGTGTTCCCCTGCGCACGACCTACTTCTACTTTTTTCTGTTCTCCCAGAACAATACATCAACCCCCAAAGGCCAAAACCACAAGCCCAGGCCAGATGGGGGCACTGTGGTGAGAGTAGCACCCTTCCATCCCCTTCCCAGTTGGGCCCTGAACTTATTCAAGACATTTGCAGTGTAATGGAGTAACCCCACCTCCTTTCACACTGTGCTTTAACCCGGTGCTTTAACCCGGTGAAAGAGACAACCACTTGTAAACTCTTTCTCTTCGTTTCTTCTTCTGCTTGCAGCATTCATGTTTAGAGTCGCATTTAAGGAAGGAGAATGGTTATAAATGTAGTAGCTGTGAGGAGAATACTTATGTGGTAGCTGTAAGGAGAATGGTTATGTGGTAGCTGTAAGGAGAATGGTTATGTAGTAGCTGTAAGGAGATGTTGATGACTTACCCAGTTGCAACCACGGCGAATGCCTTCTTGGCTCTGTCATAGAAGGCAAAGCGCTCACATAGTTCCATCTCCACCTGCAATTCAAACGAGTCAGTAATTTTTACAGCAAAGACTGTAATGAGACGTGATGTGTGTGTATCACTGGACATATAGCTTTACGCTTTCAGATTGATTTAAGGATGGCGCAGTAAGTGAACAGAATTAAGTAAGAGCCTACAAGCACATACCCCAGATATCAGACTGAGAGTGAGACTGAGCCCATAACCCAGATATCAGACTGAGACTGAGCCCATGCCCCAGATATCAGCCTGAGACTGAGCCCATACCCCACTGAGCCCATACCCCAGATATCAGCCTGAGACTTAGCCCATACCCCAGATATCAGCCTGAGACTGAGCCCATACCCCAGATATCAGCCTGAGACTGAGCCCATACCCCAGATATCAGCCTGAGACTTAGCCCAAGCCCCAGATATCAGCCTGACACTGAGCCCATACCCCAGATATCAGACTGAGACTGAGCCCATGCCCCAGATATCAGCCTGAGACTTAGCCCAAGCCCCAGATATCAGCCTGACACTGAGCCCATACCCCAGATATCAGACTGAGACTTAGCCCATGCCCCAGATATCAGCCTGAGACTGAGCCCATGCCCCAGATATCAGCCTGAGACTGAGCCCATGCCCCAGATATCAGCCTGAGACTGAGCCCATGCCCCAGATATCAGCCTGAGACTGAGCCCATACCCCAGATATCAGCCTGAGACTGAGCCCAAGCCCCAGATATCAGCCTGAGACTGAGCCCATGCCCCAGATATCAGCCTGAGACTGAGCCCATACCCCAGATATCAGCCTGAGACTGAGCCCAAGCCCCAGATATCAGCCTGAGACTGAGCCCATACCCCAGATATCAGCCTGAGACTGAGCCCAAGCCCCAGATATCAGCCTGAGACTGAGCCCAAGCCCCAGATATCAGCCTGAGACTGAGCCCATACCCCAGATATCAGACTGAGACTGAGCCCATACCCCAGATATCAGCCTGAGACTGAGCCCATACCCCAGATATCAGCCTGAGACTGAGCCCATGCACCAGATATCAGCCTGGGACTGAGCCCATGCCCCAGATATCAGGGCCTGATTTACTTCTTCTCTACAGTACAACTGGAACCCTTATTGTCAATCTCCAAAGTCATTGACTATCTACTGCACGGAAGCCTATAGGCAGCTTTGTAAGCCACTTGTAGTAGACCTGTGTGCAATGTCTAGCCATAGCCCATTCATTTGGCCATGGCTTACGAATGAATGAGTAATAATGTAACCAAGAGCCCAAACAATTCAGGAGATTAAAACCATTATGACTTTATAGACATTGCATACCAGTGCATACCAGTTTAACGAAGCAAAAATACTGACTACAACATTTAGAACACTTCAATTAATAAGGGGTTGGGCAACTTTCCAGAGATCCTTCCGGTAGGTCAATGTGAGTCCTACTTATCAAATCTTATTTGGGGGCTATAGCTGTGTGTCCCAATCTTTAACCCGTACTTTTTTCTTTTGCCGGATAAAGGAAGTTGCTCTTATGAATACGCAGATGTGTGAAGCATGGGTTTAACAGCTGAACAAACTTTGGACACGTCCTGATACAAATAAGCAGGCGTTTACAAAGTCTCCAGTATGATGGAAATATTTTGAGCTATACCAATGTAGCAAGAGGGGATTCATTGGATTGGCCAAACAATGGTCTGAAGTTCAAGCAAAAGAATGGATGATACAATTTGGAGCCAGGAGTCCATTTCACAAAGCGTTACGATGCATCACAGCTCAACTTACAATACAACATTGGTAAAAGTAAAATATTGTCACAGTTTGTGTGTTTAACCATTAAACATTCCCCAAATAAATCCTGCCTAAGGTTTTAGCTCAAATGTTAATCTAGTAGAAAAAGGAAAAAAACCTTCACAATTTTCGCACCATTCTGTAGTGTAAGAAATAGTTTATTACTCACGAGTAATAAACTATTTGTCGATGTTTGAGTGGAGATTTCTCGAAAAGTACAGTATCCCAGACTGTAGGATTTCAACATGAGGATTCTATCAGGACCATTTACAAACTGTGTAAATTAAAAGGAAATCTGTGGACATCGATGTTTTCTGACCTTCCCAATGTTGTATGGCCTTGAACAAAGTGTCCTAACTCCTTTGCATAGGTCTGTGGCCCCCTTTCTATCTACGGACCATACCCCACTTGGATATTTTGTCAATGCATATCTTTATGAATGGTCTGCTCAAGTGCAATCTGTAGCACTACATTAAGTGTGACCTGTCACATGTTTTGAGAAGGAGAGGGATGGGGATGGATGGGGGTTGGATGAGGGGGGGGTGCACTTCTAAGTTTATGGGCATTCTGCCAACCCCCTTGGAATAAAGCCAGGTGCATCGGACCATTAGCCCAGGCGGAAATGTTACCCTATTCAGTATTTCTTTTGGTCGTGAAATTGATTGTACCTTCCCTCCCCCAGCAACAACTAGTGGATATTAGAATCAGGCACCACACCACCATGGATATCACTAGGCTATGACAAAGGAAGGTGCTCATGAATCAGGGTTCTTTCCCGGATTTTCCCCTGTCCAATTCCAGATCAAAGAGGAGAGAGAATAGAAAAAAAAAAAATTTGGTCAATACACATCGACAGACCTTCGGTAGAATCTCTCTCACAATCCCCCACCCCCTCTCTGCATTAAAACATCGCACCACTCAAGTCCACTTTGTGTGTGCTCATGTTGGGATAACACCCCCCTCTCAACCCCCCCCCCCCCCCCCCCCGCCCTTCATTTCAAATCACACCGAGGTATGGCATTGATAATCACAGCCAGTGAATGGGAACAACCTGCAAGGAATTTCGGCTGGCATTGGTTTTGCAGACCACAAATATTTGGAGGTGTCTGCCTTTATCCAGTCCAACAGAGCAGGTGGAGATGAAAAAAGGCTGACAAAGGGATGCATTCAATCCAGTGGCTGTGGGGAAAGCTACATGAGATCACTTAGCACCTGGAATCATAATATTTACTGAGCTTGGGAAAGAGGAAGGTAAAAAGACGGCGCCTGTTGGGCATTCAAATCGATGCAACTATAGTTCAGGTTGTAACAGATTCCTTGTCAACCTCAAAGCCCCCTAAGAATGTAAAACCGCTCACAAATAGGCTATAACTGGTGGCATGGCATTACCATGGTATTACGCAGGGATAAACTTGGCTAAGCTGGCAAGCACAATAGCCAGTCAACTATAAAAACAGTGTTGGCTATATAAGAGTTTACTATAAAAAGTGTACCCACAAATGGCGCCCTTTACATAACTTTTGATGCATTTGTCATAAAACCTCCCCCTAAAAAAAAAGGAAAAGAAAAAACAGAGAATCAATGCTGACCATGGCAATGCACACTAGCTATGAGCGAAGCTTCCGATTAACTTTTGGGTTGAAGGGTTGGTGGGGGTAGGGAGAGAATTGGGGTTGGGGTGTTGGTTGGGGTGTCAGTGCGGGTTGATGGGGGTGGGGAGAGAATCAGGGTGTCAGTGTGGGTTGATGGGGGTGGGGAGAGAATCAGGGTGTCAGTGTGGGTTGATGGGGGTGGGGAGAGAATCAGGGTGTCAGTGTGGGTTGATGGGGGTGGGGAGAGAATCAGGGTGTCAGTGTGGGTTGATGGGGGTGGGGAGAGAATCAGGGTGTCAGTGTGGGTTGATGGGGGTGGGGAGAGAATCAGGGTGTCAGTGTGGGTTGGTGGGGGTGGGGAGAAAATCAGGGTGTCAGTGTGGGTTGATGGGGGTGGGGAGAGAATCAGGGTGTCAGTGTGGGTTGATGGGGGTGGGGAGAGAATCAGGGTGTCAGTGTGGGTTGGTGGGGGTGGGGAGAGAATCAGGGTGTCAGTATGGGTTGATGGGGGTGGGGAGAGAATCAGGGTGTCAGTGTGGGTTGTTGGGGGTGGGGAGAGAATCAGGGTGTCAGTGTGGGTTGTTGGGGGTGGGGAGAGAATCAGGGTGTCAGTGTGGGTTGATGGGGGTGGGGAGAGAATCAGGGTGTCAGTGCGGGTTGGTGGGGGTGGGGAGAGAATCAGGGTGTCAGTGCAGGTTGGTGGGGGTGGGGAGAGAATCAGGGTGTCAGTGTGGGTTGGTGGGGGTGGGGAGAGAATCAGGGTGTCAGTGCGGGTTGGTGGGGTGGGGAGAGAATCAGGGTGTCAGTGTGGGTTGGTGGGGGTGGGGAGAGAATCAGGGTGTCAGTGCGGGTTGATGGGGTGGGGAGAGAATCAGGGTGTCAGTGCGGGTTGGTGGGGTGGGGAGAGAATCAGGGTGTCAGTGTGGGTTGGTGGGGGTGTGGGGAGAGAATCAGGGTGTCAGTGCGGGTTGGTGGGGGAGGGGAGAGAATCAGGGTGTCAGTGTGGGTTGATGGGGGAGGGGAGAGAATCAGGGTGTCAGTGTGGGTTGGTGGGGGTGTGGGGAGAGAATCAGGGTGTCAGTGTGGGTTGGTGGGGGTGTGGGGAGAGACGGGGACAGTGCGGGTTGATGGGGGTGTGGGGAGAGACGGGGACAGTTCTCCGAGACAAACTCTCACTCTACGGAATCCTGCAGAGAGGCAAACATTCCTTCAAACATTTGGGGACCCCCCCCCCCCTCTGTCCCACCCCCCAAAAAACAAAACAAAATAGAAAAGTAAACGGATATGAAACATACCATACAGATAGATATCATATATGATGTATCCCCTCCGGAGAAAAAACCCCCCAATGCACGTGATGTATCAGAAGATTATTAGTCCTCTGCATGACCTCAGCTATGTCAAGGCAAGGTTCGCTGGAAGAATTTCAACCATGCGTGTGTGCAGACACCTTGCTGTTTTGACCGTCCCATCCGTTTATCACCCAATCCATCAGTGAGGCAGTCGGCCTGGCTCATGCTTGCCGTGGAGAGGGGGGAGGAGGGGAGACACCTCCAGATGCATCCAAGGGATGTGAGTCTCTTGGTGCGTACGTACAGGAAGTTCCGGAATGCCAAAATGCGGACGACCTTTTGGCCTGCCGAGCAAACGCGACTAAATGCCGACCAATGAGGCCGGCTTCTGTAACGGCCTGCGGTCGGGGTTGAACTTATCAACTGTCGGCGTGGCAACCAAATCAGGTAAATGCCTCCGTAGATTCCCCCACCCCCACTCTAACCCCCCTCCCCCTCACCCCCCCCCCCCCCCCCCCCCCCCCCCCGGAAACCTACAGCCATTTTTTTTGTATCACCAAGTGAAATTTTGATCTTGTCAAAAAGGTAACAAAAAAAATTATGTATAGCTCCATTACCACTTCCCAATAAATAGATCTTCAAAATTGCTCAATGAAACAATCAGTCAGTATAAATCAGTCAGAGGGACGGGATGCAAGCAGCCTGAATCAACTTGGCATTTGTCACGACAAGGTCTGACTTGAGAACAAGACTAACAGGGACAGGTTCATGTTGTCTTCATTGAATAACGTATCATGACATTTGACCTCCACCCCATTATTCAGTTTTGGATTGAAACGCATAAATTGATGTCAGGGCAATGAATACAAGACTCATTTCAATGTAGTGCATATACATTGTATGATGTATTCAAACAACGAGTGTATAACTGCTTTATAAAAGAAACTAATCTTGCGGAATCTTGTTTGGAGTAATCAGTATGTTTCTCCTTCAACTCCATTGCCTTCTTGGTCAAGTTGGGTGTTTGTATTCCATCAATTTCATGTTATCATATATTATGTCCAGAAATAACGCACAATTCTCATTAGTATTCAGGAAGTATGATCATCTACCGGGAATGGTGTCTAGTATTTTTATTTTCAAAGCACTTGGCTGCAGTTTGGAGCTGATGCCAGACTTTCACCGGGCATGCAATTTCCTGGAATTACGTGGAATGACGAGGGTACACATACCATGACCTTGTGGGCTCCATCAAACGTGATGGGACTAAGATAGGTGTACTCCTGACTTTATTACCTTCTTGCCATGAGATGCATTCAGCAGTGCCTGGTACTTGTCCCACACCGGTGTCTTACCTTCTTGCCATGAGATGCATTCAGCAGTGCCTGGTACTTGTCCCACACCGGTGTCTTACCTTCTTGCCATGAGATGCATTCAGCAGTGCCTGGTACTATAGTCCCACACCGGTGTCTTACCTTCTTGCCATGAGATGCATTCAGCAGTGCCTGGTACTTGTCCCACACCGGTGTCTTACCTTCTTGCCATGAGATGCATTCAGCAGTGCCTGGTACTTGTCCCACACCGGTGTCTTACCTTCTTGCCATGAGATGCATTCAGCAGTGCCTGGTACTTGTCCCACACCGGTGTCTTACCTTCTTGCCATGAGATGCATTCAGCAGTGCCTGGTACTTGTCCCACACCGGTGTCTTACCTTCTTGCCATGAGATGCATTCAGCAGTGCCTGGTACTTGTCCCACACCGGTGTCTTACCTTCTTGCCATGAGATGCATTCAGCAGTGCCTGGTACTTGTCCCACACCGGTGTCTTACCTTCTTGCCATGAGATGCATTCAGCAGTGCCTGGTACTTGTCCCACACCGGTGTCTTACCTTCTTGCCATGAGATGCATTCAGCAGTGCCTGGTACTTGTCCCACACCGGTGTCTTACCTTCTTGCCATGAGATGCATTCAGCAGTGCCTGGTACTTGTCCCACACCGGTGTCTTACCTTCTTGCCATGAGATGCATTCAGCAGTGCCTGGTACTTGTCCCACACCGGTGTCTTACCTTCTTGCCATGAGATGCATTCAGCAGTGCCTGGTACTTGTCCCACACCGGTGTCTTACCTTCTTGCCATGAGATGCATTCAGCAGTGCCTGGTACTTGTCCCACACCGGTGTCTTACCTTCTTGCCATGAGATGCATTCAGCAGTGCCTGGTACTTGTCCCACACCGGTGTCTTACCTTCTTGCCATGAGATGCATTCAGCAGTGCCTGGTACTTGTCCCACACCGGTGTCTTACCTTCTTGCCATGAGATGCATTCAGCAGTGCCTGGTACTTGTCCCACACCGGTGTCTTACCTTCTTGCCATGAGATGCATTCAGCAGTGCCTGGTACTTGTCCCACACCGGTGTCTTAAGTCCCTCTTCCCTGTGATTCGGCACCAAATCCATCAACACTGCCTACACACAAACCAAAAGCAACAAAATCCAACTTAGACTACTTTTGGTTGATTGGAAAATGTATCCATTCTTGACCAGCGGTCACTTGGGGTCACAGGTCATGTGAAGGTCACAGGTCATGAGGGTCACAAGAAAGGTGAGGGTTACAAGTCAATTAAAGGTCATATATGTAGGTCATGTGAGGGTCACAGGTCATTTGTTGGAGAGTCACATGCTACTTCACAGGGATTTGACATAGACCAGAGAGCCAGGTCATGTGATAGAAGAAAAGGGTGAGGTTATAGGTCAAAGATCATTGTTACACAGAAACCCTGCGATCATGCGACATTGCACACAAAGAAAGAAGTACACTGTACTGCAAATACTGCAAAACAATTGATATTTCATAAAAATTAGTGGATTGAATGTTTTGATTGTAGCAGGACCTTTCATTTCTTTGGTTGGGGTCATGGATTGATCAAACTGCCAAGGCCTCTAGTTTAGCTTTGAAATGTGCATTTTGGTCATTTAAGTAAATAAGCAACTTACAACATGTTATATTACATTAAGAATCAACAAAATTGCCCTCCGGTGTAGAAAAGGTGAGATGAAACCCAAGCATTACCTTGCTTAGTTCAGACCTCATCCATGCCACTAACCATACAGTACATGTATCTCCTGATAGCAAGTACACTGACACTGACTCCTTGGGTATCACATTCCATGCTCACCACATACATGTGCATGTACCAGGTGCAAACATTATCCAATTAGTCCCTAACCCATAAGGGCCTGTACAAGTCCACCCATTTTGTATAAATTACTGTATCGTGGCTTCAGAAACAAAATTCTTCAAACAAAAAATAGAGGGCTGGGAGTTTCGATCGTAGCAGGAGATTTCTCAAAGGCAGAATACCAATGGGAAATGTCATGCAGCATGTGGGTTGGAAACATCAGGCTATATACGTACATGTGCATGGATAGGACTTAGGAATATCTCTAATAGCCTTACATCTTTCTGCCTTTGAGAAAAGTCCTTCTGAGAGAGGAGTTTCTGCCTTTGAGAAAAGTCCTTCTGAGAGAGGAGTTTCTGCCTTTGAGAAAAGTCCTCCTGAGAGAGGAGTTTCTGCCTTTGAGAAAAGTCCTGCTAGGATCGAAAACGTCCAGCCCTCTACAGGCTCTACAATTTGAGATCACTTTAGTCAGTGATCAGTTTCCAACATTTCTTCATATTGCACAATTACAAATGCAAAAAAAAAAACCCAAAGCAAAACTGGAAAACGAAGGTCTTTTGTTGTCATTGGGCGTGACCTAATAATCTCTGGTGTTTGCAACTGTACGGTCTAATCATCCTTTTTATACAATTGCTTGTGACGTCAACAGAGGGATCTTTCACTCGGAACAATGTTTCCCTGTAACTACAAGCAACGTGTGAGTAAAAGTGCAGATTCATTCTCCTTTACACGACCGCTGCCAAGAATAAAACCGGCTTTTGGGTGACCAGTTGGTGATGAATGGCAGAATGTCAAATATTGTTTTTGTATCCAGGGGAGATTTGGGCGGCTTCACCTATCCCAGTGACAGTCATCACTATGATATGGGGGAGGGAGACTTCGGACAAGGGGGTAGCCTTTTAGGATTCCGACAACGGCCTGTTCTTTCCTAGGGATTCCTATTGGCTCTCCACCATACGCGCGGTCTTCTGAAATCAGATTAAAAAGAAACAGATTTCTGGTGCCGCCTTTGCGGGGAGGGATGGAGGGGGTGTGGGGGGAGAGCCAGTCAATGCTTTCCCTTGTTCTGGCCCGGACAATGACCACAAAGCTTCTGAGTAAACTTTTACTTTCTCTCCCACTGTGAGGTCCACCTATTGCATCATGTCATGGCAGCACTGTCTACATGCAAAGATCTGTGTCTATCAGTGAACACTCACTATCCTAAGCTCGCGCTATTGAGGGGAAACCACAGACACATAACCGTGCAACCCACAGTGTGTGTGTCACAGTAGGGCTCGGTTCATTCAAGGCTAATTAATCGACTGCTGGTTAATGAAACAAGACACCGAATCACTTCCAGGTTTTGGGTTGTTATTTTTTCTTTGGTCACTGCGAACAATAGTGGCATAACTGACTGAAGCCCACAGAAGCAACTCAGCAGTGGTCAATGGTCAACTTCTCTGATCTCTTAGCAGGCAGGCCGCAAGTCCTCGTTCAATAACTGGCCAATCATTGTCTCCATTTATCAGTGGCTGATAAAGCCTTGCTCCTGCTCACGTCAGAGAAAGAGACAAAAAGAGCGAAAGAAACGAGGGAAGAAAGAGAGAAAGAGAGAGAAAGAGAGAAAGAGAGGAAGAGAGAAAGAGAGAGAAAGAGAGAAAGAGAGAAAGAGAGAAAGAGAGAAAGAGAGAAAGAGAGAAAGAGAGAGAAAGAGAGACAGAGAGGAAGAGAGAAAGAGAGCGAAAGAAACAAGGGAAGAAAGACAGAAAGAGAAAGAGAGAAAGAGAGAAAGAGAGAAAAAGAGCGAAAGAAACGAGGGAAGAAAGAGAGGGAAAGAGAGAAAGAGAGAGAAAAAGAGAGAAAAAGAGCAAAAGAAACGAGGGAAGAAAGAGAGGGAAAGAGAGAAAGAGACCCACTCCAGCTGGTACATCACTGCAGGGGTCCTTAGTTCAAAGGAGTGTGTTAACACCATAGCTTCCGGACAAATACTACATGGTGGTTACCAACTGGCGACATGGGGGAGGGAACCGGTTATTCACAGGCACTGATATCTAAATAGCTTGGAGGTCATGCCTCACCAGAAAAGAAAAGAGAAGGTATGCTCAGGGCACGAGCTATTTATTTGGTTTTCATTTTGTTTGGTTCCAATCCCATTCATAAAAAAATAAAGCTTTGAGTGTAAGCAGAAGGTGTGGTCACATGTTACTATTCCAATACAATGAAAACACCTGTCTGTAGGCTCCCCCTCTGGCATTCCAGCAATTGGCAGAGTGCCCACACAACCAGCCATTTCATTTTCACAACAAACCATGATGGAGCTTGTGTCTATAGAGACAGTGTAATCCCCCCCTCCCCTTGATAACTGATGACCTTTGGTCAAAGGACGGCAGATAATATTATCGCTATTATACAAACAACAACCCCCAGACGGAAGGTTTTGCATTTCAATCAATAACCGATAAGACAAGTTTTAAAATGATCCCAACTCCATCTCATTTCCCTCCCCTATTTTCCTGCTGATGATGTACTCCCCCCCCCACACACACACGCACACAAATTGTTGTCACTACCCTTTTTTCTTAAGATAGAGCCCTAACTCCTAACCATTTGGAAAGAGTGCATAATCCTCATACCCGTACTTTATCTGAAAGTAGTAGTAGTAGTTGCTAGGGATGTTTATGTACATGCTTCCTAACTGGGTAGTCTTGCTATCCTCAAGTGGCTGTTATCACAACCAGAGGGGAAAATTAATGTTAATTCCACACATACCTGATCAGAAATGCTAACATTGCCTCTACTAATGAACCTTCTCAAATTCTGCACCCCCCCCCCGAACTTCTTCCGTGTTTCCATTTGTCATTTCCCCCTCTCTCTCTCTCTCTCTCTCTCTCTCTCTCTCTCTCTCTCTCTCTCTCTCTCTCTCTCTCTCTCTCTCTCTCTCTCTCTCTCTCCCTCCCTCTCTCTCTCCCTCCCTCTCTCTCTCTCTCTCTCTCTTTCTTTGTCCAGTCAAAGTTTTCTTTGCCATTTAAAAAAACAAAACAAATGTATTCCAATTAGTAAACATACTTTGATCAACTTGATGCATCCTACAAATCTAAAATAGGCCTAAGTATCTAGTTCATATGAAATGGAAAATAAAGACATTTAAACTGGACATTTTATCGCTGTAAACCACAGCTACCAATTCAACAAACTTTCATATCACTCATTCGTAAAAAAGAACTTGATTCTCAGCAAATGTCGTCTGAGATAACGAACAAAAATACTTGCAGGACACAAATGATTAGTTTCTGCTGTTCAACAATTCAACACTTAGGATGTCAAGGTTTTTTCCCATTGGGGGTGGGGGACATTTCTGCAGAGAGGTTTTTCAGCTAGCCCACTCGACTGACTCCATTAATAATCTGGCGTGACAGCAACTAGCTTTTCAAAAAGTCGCTTCAACACATGGCTGACTCTTCAAAATTTGACAACGCCCAGTATTGGCAGTGAAGAGTCTGGCTATTAACCCACATGCACAAAGAGTAGGCAGCTGAAGGTTGCATTTTATTCAGGGCTCACTCATACTCCCTTATTCTAGTTTTAGTTTGAAAGCGCTGCCCTTGAACAGAGCACTGTGCGATTAGGAAATAATCCCCGTTGCCCGGTCATGCAGCAAATACTGGGAACAGCAATCCAAAACTCAAAACATCAGGGTTGCCATGCAGAACTGGAGACCAAAGTACCAGTACAATGGTAACATCCCCAACAAAGGCTCAAAAAATCAACGGAATTTCCCCAACGCTCAAAAAGCTTGTTCCTCAAACCTCAAGAGGGGCCCACATAGGCCTATTGTGGACCCACAGTTTTGATCTTCTCGTCTTTGTGGCGGACAGAACAAACGGTCCTTTTCTTTCTAGAAGCCCCTTCCCTTGTGGGCAGCTTGGTGTACTATAGCTGACCTGTTAAGATTGGACTTGTAAGATCTCAATTAATATCTGAAGGGAAGGCCAGGGGGCCTTGCAATTCAGGGGCTTCCGCATTCAGAAACTCTGGGGATGAGGTTGAGCTCCGCCAGTGTCTAAACTGCACTGGGCAAGTAAGTCAGACAACCTCACTCCCACCATGACATTGCAGGCATAAAACCTACATGAACTGAGAACCAAACAAATTAAATGACCAACTGAAAATCATCCCGCACAGCGTGATGGCAATTGCACTTACATTCACATTCAGAGATTTCTGAGCCTCCTTTGTAAAGATGTGACTTTGGTGCATCAATTATAGCACCGGTGCACAGGTTCATTCGGTCTTAAGAGTTTGGGGCTGTACCTGCAAATCCTATAGAGTATCCTGAAGGTGCAGAACCCATTGTACAGAGTGCTAACCCCTGTCAACACGAAGAAATACAACGTAAGCCGCCTTTCCATGAAAGGACTTTTGTTGGAGGAACAATCTTTACTTTTTTGATCCTATTCAGGGCAAGAGAACCTACACGGGTTTCCTTTTACCAAGCTATGAGAGAGAGGTAGGAAGGCCTGGTCCCACTGATACAGCTCCTCAATGGTCCCAGTGTCTCAGGGGGAGAGTTGGGGGAGGAGGGATGGGCAGAGATGGCCTCCAGTGAATCATAAAACCCTCCCTCCTGCCTTCATCAGGCTGGGCTGCTCAACTCAGTGAGCTCCGCCAAGGCAACTGGTGGGAGAATGGGGTCAACGCCCTGGTTTACTGACACAGACAGCAAAAGAGAGGGAGGGGAGGAGCTAGCGGTGGAGGGGGGGGGGGACTGAGAAGGGTGGTTTTCCTGAGGGAAGGACTATTATCTGCCATTGCAGACTGGACAGTCACATCTCAAGGGCTATTCCTGCACTTGTGTGTGATCAATATTGCAACTCCACTTCAAAGCTGTGCAGTATAACAGTGGGGATTTCTTCTTCTTTGTACACACTGATCATGCAATTCTGTTGTTGCCATACAGACAACATGAAATGAGGATTTCAACATGTAAGGGCTAATATCAAATGCAGATCCTTAGTTTCTCAAAATAACCGCTAGAGTCTAACCATTAGCAAAATATTCATTGCTCAGATTCTTATATAAAGAAATATCATTTGGGAAAACAATTATCTGGCCCTTTCTAAGTACAGTTATACAGCAATGGTTAAACGCTTCTGACTGGCACCCCTACCCCGGCAAAGACTAGTTGACTATTTGGGAAGGCCGCTATCTAAGGGCTGGATAGCTCAGATGGTAAGCGCACGTACTGGTACACAAAACCACAGGGCTTGGATTCAAGTCCCGGTCCAGTCAAAATTTTCTTTGCCATTTTTCAAAACTGTTCAAAAGTTCCAGTCAGTTCTTCCTTTCTTTGTTTGAAAAATAAATTGTTTGGAAAACCTGGATTTGACCGAAGGGGAAGAAGAGCAGAGAAAAAATGAGGGTAGCTTGGATGTAGATCCTGAACAGGTTTCCAGAAATAGGAGTAAAATCATCAGGAAGAGAAGCAGGTAGTATGGTAGACCATGGACCAAAACACCAAGAAAAATGTGGCATGCTATGATCACCAACATCAAGAGAAATGGCAGAGAGTATAGCCACAGAGATTATTTGTGGACACTGAGTCACACACAGAATCAAAACTATAATCATACAAGTACACGTTCATGTACATGTAACCTACTCCACTTATTTCAGTAAATTCTGGTAGCTGAGGTGGGCTTAAAAAAGTGCATCGAAAAGCCATGCCTATTCTGGACACGCCTGCTGATATAAACCATGAGTCTAGTCTAGAACCAGAGGGACTTAAAAATACACACAGTGGTATCAGAAAATTAGGTTCGGGTGCCTGTTGGAACATGGTTGGAATATGCCATAATATCTCACACGGGACCCACAAATAATTTGATTGGCTTCCCTGACAAGGCTCTTCAATCATGACCTTAAACAAGCCCACTGAACCCATTGGACCCCCCTCTCACCCCCCCTCTCACCCCCCCCCCCTTTCACATTCCTGACATACTTTAGCATCAATAGCCACCTCACCACCAGCTTTTGAAGGAAGTAATTATTACTTCCGATGCCTTGTCTGAATTTGGATGTGTCTCATTGTCACAATCTCCCTCCCCCTTTGATTGATGAGGGGTATACAAGTGTAAAGAGACTGGGGGTTCACACAATATCGGTCAGTGGGGGGTGGGGAGTAGAGGAGGAGAGGGAGGAAGTGGGGAGGGAGAGGGAGAGGGGGGAGAGAGAGAGGGGAGAGGGAGAGGGAGAGGCGGAGGGAGAGGGAGATGGAGATGAAGAGGGAGTGGGAGAGAGGCAGGGAGGAGGGAGAGAGGGCGAGAGGAGGAAAGGGAGAGGGAGAGGGGTGGGAGAGGGACAGAGAGAAGGGAGGTAGGGCATACCTCCAAATATTTCAGATTAAGATTGAGTGGTTTGACCTTGACAAGGAGCTCTCCTCAAGTCTTGCCTATCCTCCCTCTCTCACTCCAGAATTCATCTAGGACTTTCCTAGGACTTTCCCTTTCCTTTCACAGTCCTCCACTCATGGGCTTCAAGGAATGCCATTGTCTAACAGTCCAAGCCTAGCATTCCTGACCAATTTGGTCAAGATCTAAAAATACAGAGAAACGTTGCCCATGAGGGGAGGATGGGAGGCAGGAGAAATACAGACAGGCTGGTTGCATTGTATTTGCAATATGGTACCTCTAAGTACAGAGCAACTGGGTTGTCCAATTTCCCGAGTCCTCTAACAGGTGTTTTAAGACACCCCCAATCCCACCCCACATAAAAACAAATCATCAAATTGATCAAGCTGTACAAAGGGATCAGTTTTTAGCTCCAGGGTGTGTAGTTCCCTGTCCCTGGCCTCTGGTCCCCTCAACCTGGCCTTCCGGAACCCTCCATTCCTCCACATGTCCCCACAGACACCCACAGCCTTGGCGTTGCCTCCTGGACTGAAACAGTAACACTGTAAACAGTAACTCTGAACTGAAGTCTTAAACAATCATTATCCTGATTGTAAGAATCACTAATGAAGAAAACAATGCACGGAAGATAGCACACACACAACCCTGTTCTATTTCAAAGGTGAGCAACATTCGGCAGAATGACTATCTTAAGCCGTGTTCCAATAGGACTTTATCTCCTGCGGCCACACAGTAACTGCAACATTCCAGAAAGTAATTCTACCTTGCATTCCCACGTAGATCTTTTTTTCTCTCTCTTTTGTATGTGGCAGAATGTTTATTTACCGTAAATGGCTGGTAAAATTTTCACATTGTTAAGTTAATGACTGAGTTAATGAGTTAATGACTGATCTTAAAATTTAGTGGGCCTGACGTTTCGATCCTAGCAGGACCTTTCTCAAAGGCCGAGTTAATGACTGAGTTAATGAGTTAATGTGTTAATGAGTTAATGACTGAGTTAATGAGTTAATGTGTTAATGAGTTAATGACTGTCCTGACTGAGTGTAAAGGCTCTTTCTGCCTGTTAGTTTTACATCAAGGTTGAGGTAACAAGGAGGGACGTTAGTTTGAATAATTTTGTCATTCTTTAGCAAAGTCACAGATAGATTGGAGGCCTAGTCATCAGGATCTATCTGCGATGCACATGAAGGAGATGAGGAGGACTGGTTCCTGATGAATGCCAGACATGGCAGTTTCAATAAAACCACTTGTTTTCTTCTTCTGCCAAACGGATACGGATTAACCCTAACCTCCATGCCCTAACCAACCCCAAATCCTCTGGTATCAACCCAGGGGCCAGTGCAAGAATCTGAAGGAGACAAGATTGTATGAAGGTCTCTTGCATTTCAGATAATGCATGTGGCGGGTTCAATGGCAACATTCGATCATCAGAAAAGGAACAATTAGAGAGAGGCTCTACAGAGTCTGAATTTGGAAAACCCCAGCTTTCTGTGAAAAAAAGCAAAGGATACTTGAACGGGCCGGGGCTCGAACCTGGGACCTCTGGTTTAATGTACCAGCACTCGATCTAACCACCCGAACCATCAAATGACTGGTGTCAAGTGGTTGCAGAGCGAGCTTGCTAAATCAGAGGTCCAGTCATAATTCTTTTGGGTATTTTTACAAATTGTTGAACCATTTTCCAGAAGTTCTTTCCTTGGTTTGTTAAAAGGACAAAAAATATCAACTTCATCAATAGATGATGGACATTAAGCGATGGAGTACACTACCTTAAGGGCAATTACCTATCACAGATTGAGAGTGACAGTTCACTCATCTTTTTCCACATCCTGAAATAAAATAGGGACAATGGTACTGTGTAGTGGGTCCGTCCGAGTGATTAAATGACTTGGTCTACATCCACTCAAATGAGAAGGATAAAACGATGGCTGGTGCGTGCCACTAACCCACGTACATCAACCCTCTTCCCTTCCTCTTGATCTCGTGCAAAGGATCATACCACTCACGATGAGACAATGTAGAAACCTAATCTCGGACTATTTTCAAATAAAACCGGTAGTGCATCAGTAAATAAATGATTGCGGGAATTGCATGCTGGAATTCTCTTTCACTTTTCCCATCCCCATGTATGCAGAATTGTTCATCCCATGAACTGGCCTGCATTGAAAGCATGGAAGCATCCCAAATGAAATTAGGTCACAAGTTTGTGACACAATTAATTCTGCTTTGATGTATCCAGTATACGTGTCGTGTACAATATCTTATAAATGATTTTCAACCACTACAGGTATGTATTCATTTCAAGGCCTGTGATCAGGCCAACCACAGGTATGCAAACAACTCCTGGACTCACAAATCCCTCCCAGGGAATCTTGTGTACGTGCATCCCTGTAGAGTCCAACCGTGGGGATCTGATCAAATAAAGAACAATATTTGGGGGTCCCCATCCCATCCCCTCCCTACCACCTCCCCTCCCTACCACCTCCCCTCCCCTCCTCTCCCGGTTAGTGATCAATTTCAGCAGGTTTAGCTCCTCCTCCAACTGGCATACTGAAATAAGACAAGGCTGGGGGTTCAATTAGTTTGGCCAGGCATAATAATAGCGATAACAGGTTAAAAATACTGTGGACATGACATTACCGCCATGTTTGTGGGGGGAAAACTATGTTAGGCATGCAAACTGCTCCGACTTCAGAAAATTGTTTCCCTTTAATTTTCCCAGGAGGTGAAAGTGAACACTGGAACGTTCTGCGTGCCTCAACTGCTCTCCCACCAAGCTTTGTATGAGCTTTTGTACGCAGCCCAGCTATTTTTCCATCTGCATATTTAGAGCTCAACGTCATATCTGGCCATGAGCAGACATTGCCCAACCAACGGAATGCTCCAACCTCTGGGAGTCAGGACACCAGATATATATAACCTGTACAGTCAGCGCCCATTTCAAAGGTCAGGCTGGCCTAATGCCATGGGGACCCGACTAATGTAAAACCATGGGCAGGAGCCAAGAGCATTGCATCCGCAGATGTACAGCGTCCAACATTAAAAACATTGTTTGGATACAGTAAAGCCAAGGGGTACCCGACTAATGCGCATTGCTAAGTTTGTATGTATGCGTGGTGTGACCGGGTTCATATTTTGCCCACAGTTCTATGACGCTACAGTGTGGTGGCGCTCTTTACTTCCATGGATTTTTAAGATGGCAGCTTCATTGAAATTAGTCTGGCACCTGCTAATGTCAGTCTTTAGATTACATTAACTTATATAAGTCTGTGGTCAGGGCCCCATTTCAGTTTCAAATGCTGTAATGTTCAAAAGCCCCACTTACGTTTGTTCCAACTCAAAATTTCCCATTATGCTGCTGGCAACCAACTTCAATTCAAATGGCATCTATTCAAAATTGGTTTCAAATTACCGGCACCCAGACAGTTTTCCTTCACTTTGTTCATTTAATGTCATTTTCTGGATAACATCCAGATACTGTGTACTCTCCATGTATGGAAGAGCCAACATGGGATAAACACAGATTTGATGTAAAAGGTTGGTTCTGCTGCACTTACAATGAAAAGCTTTTTCCAGCTTAGCAAGTTTTTGTGTGCGCTAAAGTTGCTCTATGAAATCATGCAAAGGTCACTTACAAAACCTCATGTCATGAGCCACGCTATCTTGCTTTCCCCTCTTGAAAAGTTTCTGAAATCCCTAAAGACCCATTATGGACAGTTTGCAGCTAAACATGTCAGAGCACTGCATGGGTTCGGGAGCCAGCCAGCCTCCCAGTCTCATACATGACCCCTGTTTGCTCAGGGTCAATGCTTAAGTGATTTTTAAGTGCTGACTGGAAGAAAATGCCAGGGCAGTGGCTGAAAGAGACAGATGGAGACACAGACTACCAAGAGAGACACAGAGAGACAGAATAAATGAGGCAAAGAAAGAGAGGGATAGAGAGAGAGAGAGAGAGAGAGAGAGAGAGAGAGAGAGAGAGAGAGAGAGAGAGAGATAGAGAGAGAAAAAAAACAGAGAGGGAGAGAGAGAGATGGAGAGAGGGAAAGAGAGAGGGAGAGAGAGAGGGGGAGAGAGATGGAGACAGAGAAAGACAGAATAAAGGAGACAGAGAAAGGGAGGGAGAGAGAGATGGAGAGAATACATAACAGAAAAAGAATGGGAGAGAGACAGAGTTGGAGACAGAGCCAGATACAGGGGAGATACAGAGAGGGGAGAAAGACAGGGGGATAGGGAGACAGTGACAGAGAGGGAGAGAGACAGAGTGACAGAGAGGGAGAGAGACAGAGACATAGTGACAGAGAGGGAGAGTGAGAGGGAGAGAGTGACAGAGAGGGAGAGTGAGAGGGAGAGAGACAGAGACAGAGTTACAGAGCGGGAGAGAGTGAGGGAGAGAGACACATGCCAAATCAACAGTTGGCTGCAGTCCCTTGGCTTGCACTGAACCATGGGGGCTCGGTGGGTTGAACCATGCTGATGGATGAAATTGCCTTGAACCTGCCTGCCACCAAACCTGCAGTGTAGGCAGGGTGGGCCAGACACTTGAGAACAAACATCAGGGCCCTTTCACTTGACACAAAGAAGGGGGAAGAACTAGACACCCCCAACCAAAAATGAGGGGGGGGGGGGGTGTGCTGGATGATGTAGGCTCTCCTTGAAGTGAAACCAAATCCCATTAATGCCCCTGGTGAACATTTTGAAGCTGAGCTTTTGGAAGGTATCAACTCCAGGTCAGCATTTAGTTGTAATTTTTTCTGCTCTTTGATTTGGCTCTCCAGGGGGAGAGGCTGTTTGGCACAGGGCACCTTTGTGTTGCCTGACAAGGGCTTGGTCTCTGTCCTCCAGGCCAGATTAGATCTTTTTTTCGTGCCCGGGTCCAACATTTCTGCCACACTCAGGCATGACCGGGAGTGTGAACCTCAGCTCAAGAATAGATCCGTTTTCTCAACTGGTACTAGGTAGGCTAGTTTGCAGGGTAACCTCTCTCCATGTGAATGAAGGGAACCAATGGCCGATCAAAACATGCACTATAATTAGGATCATTCAGCTCATGTTCCTGCACAGATCCACATACATGTATGTGTAGTAGGGCTATTCACTCTGTGCAAATTATCACGATTTGAATCAAGATTCAAAAACTGGGGTTTTCTGCTTGCGTTCACACACGCCAAAAAATCGTGCCGCAAAAAAATCCAGACCCGATTGTAGTAAGCAATTGTGGTCAAAGGATGACCCATGCAGGGAGACATACAAGCACGGCACTTCCTGTCAGCGTAAGTGCTGCATTGTGGGATCAAAACATACATATTTTTCTGGGGAGCATTTACCATACGCTTGATAAATAATTGCGATTTTTTTTTCTTTTTTAAGTCAAACTAGTAAGTAACAGTGGAGTCCAAATCACGATCCCGCCAATAATCATGATCATTGTATCCCCAAAAAAGAGTTTTGAAGGAAAAAAATGACTGGGATTTTTGTTCCCAACCATTTTACTATGATCGAGGTAATGACTTGAGTATCAAGTGAAAGCACCCATTGGGAAGAGTGCGTGAGCTTTCATAACAGAAACTACTTCACTACCTGAGCAAGCCAGCCCTTAGGTCATGGCCCTCTCCAATTTGTCAAAAAAAAATTCAAGCTTTAATTTTTTTTATTTTTATTTCATTATCGGTACTGGGTCCTCTACATGTTGATTCTTGCATTTCTAGTAAATTTGGGATTTTTTTGGGGGGGAGGAAGGGGGTTGGGGTCTTGCTAATAACTTAATTAATTAATGTGTTTCTAACCGGACAGGTCACGAACTCATCCAAAGGCAGCAACTGCAAAATAGCTTCTAAGAGCTCAGGTATTCCGTGACCTATTCAGTGAAAAAAAAAAACAGCAGAGGTTGAGGATTATACAAGTCTATCTCATGCGCCGTACAACTGAACTATCTGCACGCGTGCATGTTTAACAGCAGTATTACAGCACCAATTCCTTGAATGTTTGACCCTGTGGTACACGATCATGTTCACTGGTTTACTTACCAAGAACCAAGGAAGTGATCCTGTATGTGGTCTAGCATACCAGCAATTGATAATACACCTGAACAACAGCTGATGCAATGGACTTTTATTCCCTAGGAGACGAGCAGAGTACACACTGCATGGAATGTTGAGTTACCGAACTTACCGGCTCTTTTCAGAGCCACACTCTGTCTCCAAAGAGATGTGGTGTCACAGCAAATCTTCCATTTGGTATTTCCACCAGGCAAACCTTCAAATCTTATCTGACTTTTATTATGTTCTTCAAGTTCACGGTGAACCCCCTCCCCTTTTCACCTGGCTGGGCTGGACATCTATCTGAGGCAGAAGAAAGGCTACCTAGGGTCACAACTTCAGGCACTCTAATCTTTTGGAGCTTTGTAATTTAGTCATTTAATGTCAGTAAGCAGGGTGTCACAATCTGGGACTACTTGAAGCTGTAACCTGCTGAACAGGTCCTTAGTATCTACACTTCTTAATTCAACCCAACAAAGGAATGCATCTACTAGAAAGGAGGTTGTTCATCAGGGAAGATGAGGAAAGGATAAGCTGTACACAGGCTCACGATGATGTCAGCAGGGAGGTAGTGACATTTAGGCTGCAGACTGCCATTCTTCGTCAAGATGTCAATGACACAATGACACAATGACACAATGCCACAACGACACAATGACACAATGCAAGACTGAATCATTTTAAAAAAATGTGGAATAGCTGAGAGTAGAATTTTTTAGTCAAAATGGTAAAAGGCTCACATTAGTTTGTCTAATTCAATAAGGCAATGTCAAAAAGAATATATTTCAAGATTCTACACCTACCATCCGCTCTTATCTGCCTTGGTCCTGCCGCACTTACTGAACAGGATGGAAAATTTGCATCAGCTAGAACTGCAAGTTAAAAAAGAAAGGATTTTCTTTACAGCATTTCCTGTTTGTTTTAATATTTGGTACAGCATTACCAACATGGTTTTAATACAATGTAAACTGCAGATCTAAGACTCGACTTAGGCCTAATAAGGCATGTTAGGATCCCCTCACTCCCCCCCCCCCCCGAACAATCTTTTTTAGAAACAAAATGGCAAAGTAAACTTGGACTACACCAGTCAAGTTTCCTTTGCCATTTTTCAAAGAGGTTTCAATAGTTCCCAGTCACTTTTCCCTTTCTTAGTTTGACATTGAAAAACCTGCGTCCATTTTTTGTGATCCCCGAGATGCTGTAGCCAGGTTTACAACAATTGGTTGTTACATCTGAATGAGAGGGGGGGCTTGATCCCTGTAGATCATATATTATATGACAGTTAATGGTTGAATTGCCTCTGGTTCTGCCAACCCCCCCCCCTGCCCACCAACCTGGTAAAGATTATTTAGGAAGGGCATCATTGAAGGGCTGGAAAAAATAGCTGAAATGGTAAGAGCACTGGTACACAAAACCAGCGGTCTCGGGTTCATATCCCGATCCAGTCAAAGTTTTCTTGGCCATTTTGTTTAAATGTTTAAAAAGTTGCCAGTCAGCGTTTCCTTTATTTGTTCGGCTAAATCAGTCTTGAGGGTGAAAAGGAGCTTTGATACCACCCCCTTGGAAAGCAGAAAGGGGACAAGAAAGGAACAGAAAGGGAAACCTTAAGGAAAAGACTAAATTGAAAGGTGAAAGGGATAAGAATCAAAAAGAATAAAAAAGAAAGAAAAAAGAAGTAAAGTATGAAAAAAAGGAAGAAGGAAGCATGCAACGTATTTGCACAAAGTGCATTTTTGTGGTTGCAACTTAGAAACACACAATCCCGTTGTTGGCCAGAAAAACGAAACCAATTTGTCCCCCAATGAAAAAAAAAATCACACTTTGAAAAAAAAAAAGAGAGGTCCACTTAAGACAGGGAGTGCAAAGAGATGTGAACACTCGGCTCCCTTGTGCCTATCTAAGACTTCACAACGCTTCACAAAGGGACGGACAAAGCCCAAATCAGAGATTACAAGTGTCCTGAAGGCTGCCCAAGTGAAGAGGGGAAGAAAGGGCCGATCAAGATTGGAGGTTGTAATTGGGGATCAGCAAACAGAGGAGTGCAAGAAGGGGGGGAGGGAGAAGAAAGATGGTCCTTTATTTTTGGTGCTTAACCGGCCACTAAACCTCTTGGGCAAGAACAGACACAGCACTCATGCCCTCTTGACAAAAAGCCACCAGGCTGGATAAAGAACAGATTTCAAAGTCTGTATGCAAACAATTCACTGCACACAGTCGCCAAGGTCTATCTCTCCGCAGCCAGATGAGTTTGGAGTCATACAGGTATCTACCCGACCCCAATGGACTGGATCTCAAAATGAGACACTGAGCTGAGATGGACAATCATATATATTTTAAATAGATATCCACACATTTGACTTGGAAATGCTCCTCTCTTTTTCAAACTACGAGGCAACTGCATGTAATAAGGAGGGAAACTCTTGTGAACATCTCCATCATGTCAGGAGCATTGGGTTTGGAGACACAGCCTACTGTACTCATGTGTTTTATTACAACAACATTGTTTACAAGTTACAACAAGGTTGCTATGGGCCTAACTAGTTTGGGGGGCTATGTACCACCATTACGGCCTCTTAGTGAAAACAATACATTGTCATTTCAAGTACCTCTCTGGGATAACTTCACATTTAATCATACGGTATTCCAATAGTTTAGACTAACACCGTATCACCTTTCCCATCCAAACCCAGTGTTGAACTCAGTTATGGTACATGGACAAGTTTGCAGTGGCATCATATAAGTCATCTCTTTCGGGGAGTATGACTCTGAGAAGAGCCAGTAACTCAACATTGAGTTCAGTTTACCTGAACAGAGGCACCGATTCCACAAAGTACAAGACTAAGGGATCTGTTACCCTTCAATTCCTCAATAAGTGCAAGGAGGGAAGGGAGGGGGCTAGAATTACAAGTACTGGAGGAAACTAAAACAAAATATGAACGCAGCTCAACTTCCAATTCACTGAGCACCTACGTACTACTGTACACACCTGTGTACATCATGCCTGTAGTATTCTGAAGAATACTGCATTGCATGTATGTAAATGTATCTATCTTCCCACACACACCCCTTCCCTTTCTGTTCCGGCCATGAAGCGCCTGAGTCAAGACAATATTTCCATGAAATGAAAACCTCAAATTAATTAATCCATTTCAATTATCCTTGCACCACCCAATAGCCCCCATTCCCCCTCCCCTCCTCTCCCCTCCCCTCCCCTCCCCCCCCCCAAAAAAAATCAATCCAATCAGCATGCATCATTTCCATTCATCAGTTGGTATTGGCAACACTCCTTGGTTGCCATAGCAAGCGCTCAGCCCAAATTCCAGCGGTGATTGCATCATGCTGGGTTGAACTTGGTAGTTTCCAAAAAGTTGGTGTTCATAGTTTGTCCTTCAAACAGCTTGTCAGATCAAAATCTTCACACTGAAACAGGTTCCTGTTAGTCAGGAAAGGCACTACATGTACTTTGATAATTGGTTTTCAAGGTTTGATATTCACCGTTTTACTGTTCAAAATATACCATTTTACATGAAAAATGGACTTCCCCTACGTATGTCTCATACCTTCGTTGGAAGGAAATTTGTGGTTAGACTTCCTCCTGGTGGATGTTAGGACTTCCACTGCTATCACATCAAATACCTATACAGGAATTCCGCTCAAACCCGAGGGTTCAAGTTTTTCAAAGACACTTTTCTCTGACTGAAATGCAATCCAGCATGTTCACTTTGTTTACTGCCACTACTTCCACTGGACTGATGCCACATCAATACCCAATTTCCAATTTCAGCTTGCTGAGCATGAGATAAAGAGATTTACTGACTTGACAGAGTGTGAACTCTTTTTCGCTGAAGAGTTTTGAGGGGAAGTCCTCCTTTGTGGGTTATAATAATTGTCAGTTTATCATTACTTAAGAGTAAATGCAAAAATATTGCAAACTGCTTACTATTATTCTCTTCTGTGTGAACAAACTCGCCAGTTTTGTGAAAATGTTGACGATGTGAGCTCCACATCTGATTTAGAGGTTGAAGAAATATGTGTGCAAAACATTGTGTGCCTCAACGTGTATATTAAGCAATTCCCATCAGGACCTCTGATTTTGGAGTGCTAGCGTTGCTAAGCACACGGGCCCTCCGAATCCAGGCACCACTATTGTCTAAGTTTTTAACAAAGATTCTTTTCAGCCTAAAACATGACAGCATGTGGTATGACAAAAGCCACGTACACAGTGCCAGGTTAGACTCACCTTTGCACACAGTGTACTCTTATTGATTTATATCACCGGTATTATTGTTCCCAATTGTTACGGTGAGATTTTAAAATAGCATATAAATAAGAAAAACAAAAGGTGGGTTCACTGGCTGGGTACAAAGTGGTTGATGGAAGGTACAGCCATCAGGCAAGGTAACTTGACCAAAGATGACCCCTAAACCCAAAGATGTTACAAGTCCCACTGTACGGCAGATTCAACGATGTATCAGTCTGCTATGGACACTTGGCATTGGTTCCTGTGGTCTGACCCTCTCCACAGAATCAGTTCTGTGGTTCAGAGAAGTGTCCACACTCCAATCCACCCACTGACTCTATTGCCAGCAATCTACCCACAGTCTGAACTTCCTGCCAAACATAATCATGTAGACCCAACTGGAATAGAACTGGGTCATTATGACGTCGAGCCATTTCATTTCTGCTTGAACTGGTGTTTACACCAGTTCAAAAATGCTTGACCTTAAACCAAAAAAATGCACAGCCGCCAGATTATCAGATTTCTTGCTTTTTGGGTGCTGTACCCACATCCTATTATGTGGCAAAGGATCCTGAAATATACACGAAACAGTTATTCACAGCACATTCTGATGAACTCAGCCTAGGTGAACTTGAACATACATGTATGACCACAACACCAGTGTTTGTTGTGGTTACAAACCATTCCTTAACAACTCTATAGCATGCCCCCACCTCCCCCTCCAAGGAGTCCCTCCCACCCTCCAAATAAACCAATGTCAACAATGATTGTACCTGGACCATTCACAGGGGGTGAATGAACCTCAGTATTGGTCTGGTCCCTCCTATCCAAGATTTCTGGGGTGCACTGTAAGAGTTCTAATGAGCAATACTTGGTCTAATGGGAATGACACATGCACTAATGTTGCACCCCAGGTAGCTGGGGAGACGTACCATTCACTGAGTCCACATTACCTTATAGCGCGCAAGATGGATTACTCCGAGCAAAAGGTGAAGGACGCACTAGACGCCATTTTAGTAAGCAATGGAATCTGTCGTTTGCTTTCGGTGCTCCGGAAATGCAGCGGGAGAGTCACAAACAGTATCAAAGATACAACTTCGGATCCGTGAACAGAATGTGATAACTTTTAATGTGATGTGACCACCAAATGGAGAGAATACGTGCGACTTTGCTTACTAAAATGGAGTCCAGTGCATACTTCATCCGGATGCGTATGATCTAGCAAGTGTAGCTAGCTATCTCGCAAGTGTAGCTAGATACCTTGCGCGCTTCGTGCCCTATAGGATCTTTGCTCTAGACTTATAGTATGTGGCATACCAAAATGATGCTAACTGATTTAAATGTCCCAAATGCAAATCTCAATCAGGTATTAGACATCTATAGAGGGCCCGATGTTTCAATCCTAGCAAGACCTCATATTAAAGGCAGAATGAAAATTGATAAAAGGCAAAAATGTCCTCCTAAGACTGATAAGACAGGCCGCCTGTATACCGTGAGCTCCATACATTGTACATTGTATATGGTTAAGTTTTTTGACACTCAACCTCTGAGCTCACTGACTGCATTACTACTCAACCAGTTAAGGCTCAAAGGTTGGCAAAGTGGAATCACAAAGGAGCGATCTTGAAAATGACACAATTTTCCTCTATTCACAAAAATGGCAGATTTGCTTTTGGCTGGACCGGAAGTCCGGGACTTGAACCCGAGACCTCTGGACTAATGTACCAGTGCTCTTCCAAGTTCCATCTGAGCTATCCAGCCCTGATAGATGGTTGGCCTCCCAAATAGTTATCTAGTCTTTGCAGGGGTGGCGGCGCCAGTCAGAAGCAATTCAACCATTAACTGCCATATACTGTATCTCCAGGGATCACACCCCCGAAAACAAACATAATTATTTGCAAACAAATTATTTGCTTTTCAAGTGCTACAATTTCCCGGAATATATGATACCATCACAAACTTCCTGATGAGAAGGTACATGTATTGTAAATGTACGGTAAGTAATTTCTCAAATGTGGAATGTCCGGAAATTATGCACATTGCTAATGGTGTACCCTACCTTTAAGTTGTTATTATGTCACATGAGAAGAATAATATGTTTTCATGTGACATAGCACAGGGCAACACTTTCCAATGGTTTCTGAAAAAAGGGTTTCCAGTTAGACAGTCTAATGATCTTCCCATTGTGATCCTGACACAGCAAGGTATCAACGGGACCAGAAGAAGGTAGGCCCAGCTTGCCTATCAGACAAAGGCGTACCTGGGTTTGGGCACAAATCGCTTCAGGATTCTTTCCTTTAACAAAAAAAAACCCAACAAAAATGCCGCACAGCACTATTAACAAACAAGCCAAGAAACAAACCCTGTTTCTTACGTGGTATCTACAATCAAAATGAAAATCCCTTCGGGTGTATCCATCAAAAATCAGTTCAGACAAGCTTAAACTTGTCCACAGATTCTGTTACATTCCTCTGTTTTGGTTCATTGCCACTTTCCACTTGTTTTGTTGACACTGGTTTCTATGGACTACAGATATAAAACTCAAGTCAAGCATTTTTCTTTTTTCAATTGAACTCCACCCCTCTCCCAGGGCTGAATGAAAGGGGGAAAATGGAATGCCGCTGACAATACCATCAGGACTAGACACAGATTACTTCCTTTATATTGGCACGCAGTGGAACATATGACATGTACATGTATCAGTTGCCTTGTCTGTCTGTCTATGTGTGGGTGTGTGTGTGTGTGCATACAGGCACAACCGTCTCATTGAATGAGGAAATTGAGAAATCCCACCGCAGATGAACGTGCCTCGCTGCATTTTGGTCTGCTAGTTATGGGAGGGGGAGGGGGACAGACCCGAACACTATTCCAAAGACCCAATTTGTGCTTGCCCATACAAATGTGCTGAACACAAAAAACAGCACTTTGAATAGGAAAAGTCAGGCTTCTCACACTACAAGGTTGAATTTTTCAGGGGGCCGTGGGGGCTAAACGTAAATGATTCATGTGCTGAGTCCAACAACTTCAAGATGAGTGAGGTATTAGTACGTCAAGGAGCTGTAAAGTTTGGGTGGTTCACAAGACTTTTCAAGCACTCTTTTAAAATTTTAGGCTAATACAAAATCTGTTGCAAACAGCTCACTGACTAAAGTGGCCTGAAAGGCTGCAATATATAAATCTCAAACATTAGAGGGCCTGATGTTTCGATCCTAGCAGGACCTTTCTCATAGGCAAAGTGACAAGGACATACACAGACAGTCCGGGGAAGGAAAGCCCTGACACACATGACAGAGGAAGGACAAAAGGGAAGGGAGTGGGATGCACATGTACTCCCTCCCTTGTACTCCCTCCCTTGGTGTACATCTGCATCCCACTCCCTTCCCTTTTGTCCTTCCTCTGTCATGTGTGTCAGGGCTTTCCTTCCCCTGACTGTCCGTGTATGTCCTTGTCAATTTGCCTTTGGGAAAGGTCCTGCAAGGTAGGATCAAAACTTTAGGCCCGCCAACTTTTGATTTATTTGTTTATTATTTTAACTTGGACATCTGTAAGTGCTACAGTACTTAAGTTGTTACATGTCAGTCAGAAATTGCTATCTTAAGGCCTACACATCATATGTATGTTGTCTGTACAGTAGGTATGCATGTGCCTTGATTTATGTAAGTTGTCAAGCTCATAAATTAGAAGAAAAAATGGCTTTGATAAAAAAGGTCTGTATTTGCTGCGGAGGATTTAGACTGGGCATGTATCATGGCATTCATGGGTATGGAACAATTCTCATGTTATTGGCCCTGATGAATGAGTTATGTACATGTACTTATGTACATACTTGAAAGGGAGGGAAATGCAATACTTTCTGGGTTTTCTTTGAGTGGCAACATCCCCCCAACAAAAAAGTTAAATGAAATAAATAAATAAATAAAATTCCACCCCAACCCTTGACCTTTGCAGACATTTTTGTGTGTGGGTGATGGCCATTTAGGGACTGGTGATGGGGAGGGAATGTTTGCTACATTTCCTACTCCTGGTACATCCTGATACTGCCCAAAAATAAATCATCCCCATGTTCCCCCACCCCCACAGGTGTAACTTGCACCGACAGGTCCACACTCCTGATAAAGGACCAAAAATATCAAGTCTTTATCACCTTGTTTTTTCCTCCTTTCTTAGGAATGTTCCCTTTGTGAAATTGTACCGAGTTTATGAACAGTCTTTTTTACAGATCTGAAAAATGAATAAAATCAACTACAAAAGACCAAAAATAAGAGCTTCTAATAATTTGAGCCTAGTAGGTTCCGTTTTAAAATGTTTTTTATATTTGCATTTTGATCATTTAAAGGGCGGGTGCCCATTTTCCAGACATCCAAAATTTGAGAAATTACTTACTATTCAGGAAGTTTGTAATGGTAATCAAACATTCAGTGAAATTTTAGCATTAAAAAAATTGCCGTTTTCAAGAAAAGAGGAAATATGTTGAACTTGCAATGATCATTCTGTGGAGCGATCAAAGAGTTCCCTTTACAAATGCTGCCCTCTATGTCTGAAAATACTTAATATTTAATTTTGTTTCCATGGTTTTCTCATGACATGGTTGACAGATTAAGCCAAAACTTGCAGGTTTGTTATTTTATATACACATGTGCATCGCTGAGTTTGACAAAGTATGCACCAGTCCAGTAATGGATTCTTTGTTGACAAACAAAGTGTACCCTAAATACCTTTAAGTCAGTGAGCAACATTGACCAAATTCTTTCATCAAGTGGAGCAGTTTGAGACCTCTAGTTGACTTTAAGTTATTTCAAGTTGAACTTTACAGTTGCTACATAATACAGTATGCCCCCGCAAAACCTCAACTCCCTCTATTTGCTAGACTAGGAAACCAACCTGTGGTTTGAAGCAACCATGCATGCTGTACATAGACCAGTCACCAGACAGTTCACCTCTACGATCAGTACTGCATACTAGTAATGTGTATAGACTATTCTTGTGCCACTGATAATACACAATCTGTGCGGCCAGAGCTTTTCAAACCACTGGTTTTAGATTTGATGGGGTCTCCTGACTTTTCATCGAAACAGAAGAAGGCGGTATTTGAGGGTTGAAAAGCAGGTCAATAGTAGTCCCCCGCCCTGCCCCCCCCCCCCCCCCCGCCCCCGCCACATTCATGTATCAAACAATATGTATGTGTATAAACATGTTCACAAAGTACAATAATAAATAGATGAACCTTGTTTGCTAAGTATCAAAAAACAATTCAAACTCATGTAAGTATTCATGACAGCGAGATGGCTCAGGTAGAGTACTATGTAGTTCTGTCAGTGCTTTACCGGATGCCCCCAAAAATCACAATTGCCGTGAAGTCTCTGTGAACAGTTACATTCTGCTTGCTCGACTATGTACTAGTAATAGTAGTATGGAAGATTTGCAGTCACACCATGTACATCTCTTCTGTTTCAAGAAGGAGTGTGGCTCTGAAACTCAACGTTTCAGGTAGTGTGTAAGCGTCGAGTTACCGGCTCTTTTCAGAGCCATACCTCTTGAAAGAGAAGAGAGGTGTCACCATAAAACCTTCCACTAAGTTTTTCCACCATGCAAACCTTCAAGTCTTATCTACGCACTAGTAACTACAGTACCTGTATCCACCCACTCAGACAGGTTACCGGTACTTCCATTGGTACCCTGAAAACCCTGAATTTGTGGCTCCCAGGGACACAATGCCATTACTCCATCTTTGGGACACACACACAAAACGTGACTGTGACGGGATTGATGTCGCCCTGCCATTTGTAGACGTGGGCGAGTGCACATAAACATGTTGCAATGGTCAAAGGCAAGAGTAATGGGCAATGGGCATGGGAGTGGATCTGACACTGATGGAATGCTGGTGCACACAAAAGAGCCTGCGAAGCCGAAAACGGTCGGGAGACTTTCATTCGAGCGAAACACGTATGAGCCAACCCACGCTTGAAAACAAACAACCCTCCAAAAAGCCTCATAATACCTGTCCTTCCCTGGACATGCCTGAATGTAATCAACCAGTGAATAATATCAAAAACAGCATCATACACACACAACTTCAGTTGAGCCCGAATGATCCCTCACCTCTCCAGCGAATTCATTCAAAAACTACATTTGTCTCACACTGTATGTTTGAATTTAAAAAAAAATGAGTGTAGCCTACATAACGGGTGATTTTTGTGTGTGTAGAAAGTGACATTCACAATGTGTTGCCTTATCTGGGCGTGTGTCTGAACTATGTGGCAACTGTGGGGGTGTGATTCCAATCAATAGTAACTTGTGGGCGAGTGTACAAAAAGAGCACAAACATGAAGCGATTGTAGTCAACTGTTTTGCACCCCGCCCCTTTGAAAACCTGAAGCATCGCCTCCAGAGTGCTGAAATCTTCTCATGTAGCACAACAGCGCGTTATCCTGTAAGTGTGGATCACTGCCACCAAAATCACACAGGTTCAGTGCACTGTGAAAGAGCACAACACCTCCTCCCTCAAAAAAAAATAATGTATCAATACTGAGGCCCTTTACAAAATAAAAGAAATTGTTTTAGATCTAGGGGGTGAGACGTAGGCCTAAATAATTTCTTTTACTCTTTTCTTCAAAACTATAGCATTTTAGGCAGGAATATGTCAGTGCGAGGTTTTATTCTACCAAAACCATCTTCAAACTGTAAATCTGTGAACATAAATCTGTTTTTCGATCTTACTAATGTTGTGTAGGGGTTTTAACATGACATTTCTACTGGACTTTAATCTAATGCACAAAACGGTTGCTGATGAAAGTGTTGCTCTAAAACTATTTTCTCAAAACTTAGAGGGCCTGATGTTTCGATCCAAGCAGGACCTTTCTCGAAGGCAAAGTGACAAAGACATACACAGACAGTCAGGGGAAAGAAAGCCCTGACACCTTTTGTCCTTCCTCTGTCATGTGTGTCAGGGCTTTCCTTCCCCTGACTGTCTGTGTATGTCTTTGTCACTTTGCCTCTGAGAAAGGTCCTGCTAGGATTGAAACATCAGGCCCTCTAAGTTTTGAGATTTATGTATTGCAGGTCATTTTAGTCTGTGAGCAGTTTGCAACAGTTTTTGTATTAACTTCAATAAAACAATTTTCAATAGTAAACAAAACCCCACCGTGTCGTTATCAAGAAGTGCTGTCCCGTGATGACATCAGCATCCTGGTATTCCACGTACAGCACTTGGTGTCACAGCCACTTCCTTCCAAAATGCTCATTTATTTAATATTGCATAAACATACACTGATACAGCGTGTGTAAACAATGCACAGAGGTGTGATTGTCGCTCAGATAGCCTGGCAGTACTTCAATTCAGGACTTGTGCGATATGAAAATGAATGCATTAGAAGTGAACCATTTAAAGGCAGGGTACACCTTTTGCGAAGGTCAAAGACTAGTTTCCATACTTTGTCAAACTCAATGTGCAATACATTACACACCTGCTGCCTGCATATGTACACGTAGGTTTGGGCTTAATCCGTCAACCATCTCATGAAAAAAACTGTGGAAACGATATCAAATGCTTTTTTTTTTTTAAGATTATATAGAGAGCGGTATTTGGAGAACAAACTCTTGTTGAAGCAATCATTAGAAATTCAACAAAATTATCTCCTCTTTTTTTTCTCAGAAATGGCAGATTTTCAACTTTGACCACTAAAATGTCTGATACCATTATAAACTGATGAGTAACTTCGCAAATCTAGAATGTCCAGAAATTTAGCAAGTTTGTGTACCCTCACTTTAAGCATCCTGTTTTGCAAATAACAACAAAGTTGAGCATCTGATAAACAAATTATGGTTAAAGGCTGTGTACAGACCAAATAATGCCAGTTTTCATGTACATGTTTACACGTACATGTACCGGTATGAAACACCTGTGAGTACACACATATCATACAAATGTACCGGTACACTGAATGTGTATACTACATTTATAAGGGACTTTTATGTGGAACTATGTTCATTAGTAGAAATTGTACATGAAATCACTGTAAGTACATTGTGAATATCACTGAAATAACTTCAAATTGTTCTTGGCAATATAACAGTAGGTAAACCAGAGGACATCCTATGAGTTTATGACACACCACACCTTTCAATGAACCCATTTCTGAGAGTCACTTTTCTTAACAATGAAATTTTCACAAATTCTGACGGTGTATAAATACAGGCTTATACATGTACAAGTAAGGTGAAGAAGATAATTCCACATACAGTCCATGTTAATAAGTACTTATACTAGCACTTCCCCCTATTAAGATAGCCCAATGTCAAGATTCCCAAAAGCACTTAAAGAAATGTAATCCTTTATCAAAATATGCTGTAATGAATGTAAAACATGCAAGGCCATCTTAGCTTCATCCGGAAATCCCCAATGCCCAACCCACTCCTTTCTCCTTCTCCCTACATCCCAACGAGACCTCATTTCATCACATGCAACAATTTCCTTTGAATTAATCAGGGGGGGTACGCTGGAGTGACTCTGATCAGCCGCTAACGTGATTGTGCGGTCTTGCGGTCACACACTCCGCCTACCGGTCTCGCAGATATGGTTTGGTTGCACGCGGCTTTTTGCTCACTGAATCGGCAAACACAATCCGGATGTTCTTAACCGACTCACGCGGAATCGCCCTCATGCGCACACCGTTAAATGCAACAGAACCTGCGGACTCATTGCAAAACCGATGCCTCAATCTTGATGAGTAAAAGTTCAGCCTAAGAAAATGGGCCTGAGGTTACTATCGTAGCAAATCTTTGTCAGAAGATTGAAAAATAAAACAGGCCTTTATTCGTATCATTTCAGTCAGTAAGCAGTTTGAAATAAGGATTGTATCAATATCTAAACGAAAAGAAAATGGAATGATGCTAGCACTTTTTGGGTATCAAAAATTAGGAGGGCCTGACGTTTGATACTCACAATGACATGCACTTAATTCACCCCAAATAGGCAAATTATGTTGTGTAAGTTAACTAATTTTTTATAAGAAGTTAATACAAACAACTGTTGCAAACTGCTCACTGAAAAAAATGACCTGCAATACATAAATCTCAAAAGTTAGAGGGCCTGACGTTTTGATCCTAGCAGGACCTTTGCCTTTGAGAAAGTCCTGCTAGGATCGAAATATCAGGCCCTTTAATTTTTCATTTTTTATGATTTAATCAACTGGTCCTTACTAACTTTATTTAAAAAAACATTCTGCAACATGGAATCCATATTTTCGACCCTTGATAATGTGAACACTTAAGGCTAAGTGTGAACACATTGGAAGCTAGTTTTAATTCATTTAAATTGCAGCATGTCTGTCCCACGTTATGCCCAGTTCCTTTAAAAGCACCTTGGTGTATGATGATTAAAGGTGAAGGACATAGCATACACTACTACTATCCTTATAGCGCAGGGGATGTGCCTCATTAGAGAAGCACATTGACAAGGCCACGGTATGAGGTAGGGTGGCCAGTTCCTTTCCTCGCAACGACTTAAAATCACGGCTCAAATCCCAATCACAGTTTGTGGGGGACAGTGGGAATGACCCCATTTATGATCATCTATTTATCCTTTCAGAAGCTAGTTTCGTTCTAGAAACGTTGTCAGGGTGTCACTCACAAACTCTCCATACCCTTGGATAGGCCATAATTACAATGAAGAACCAGGACTAAATGTCTAAATCTAATTATTCAAACAGTGCTTCCAGTAGATGCATGTAACACCTACCTCTTCCACAAAAGGGCAAGAAAATATGATGTTTCTGAGTCAATGAAAGTAAAAATAAGCACCTCCTGCAATTGGTGGGAAACCCTAGGGGGAAAAAGACTGATGACAACCCCAGACAAAATCAAACTGATGCTTTGAATAAGTAAATTCAAAAGACCTTGAACACAAGCAATCGCAAGTTGCTTGAGTCAAAATACATTTGAATCTAATCAGGGTGCAGTATTTTGGGGTTTTCTCCAGAGATGTATGAATGGAAGTATGGAAGGCTGCTTGACCACAATGACTCTCAAAAAAGAAAACCTCAGTCCTGAATCATTCAAATTTGTGTGACGGGTTTAAAATAGAAAAAAGAAGATGGGTTGCTATGGTAGCCATGGGTGACTTTGACAAGTGGTTGTTTCAAGTTCACTGGTTTTAAGAGTCCGACCCTGACACACCAATTTATTTTTATCTGCATGAGCAAGCCATCCCCCCTCCCTCCTGTGTGACGCATCCCCTCTTAACGAACTAATCGGAGATCGTGTGCCAAGAAATTTCACGAAAAACAGGGGGGGGGGGGGCAAAGATGCTGCAATTAACAATGGCTAGAGCTACATGTAGAGTGGATTCCATCACTCTAATGGCTAGAGTGATGGAATTTCTTCCTTAAAGCTGGTGACACACCGCGATGTGTCATATGTGTAACAGACATGAACGGGCAATTCCCTGAAAGTAAAAAAAAAAAAACAAGAAGAAGCTAGACACATAAAGGCCCTGGTCCCAAATCAACTCCTGTCACTTGAGACCCTCGTGTTTGTACGTGACTGCTGTGGTAAGTTGCACACGGACAGGCTTCGGCAGACATCGTGGAGGCTCCCTGTCAGCTTCTGACTCTCACCGTGCGCAGAAGGAAACTTTATTGCTTATTCTATTCATTTATTAAATTAGTTTTACATTTTTTCACTTGGCTCCATATTTATTTTCCACATCTAACAGCGGAAGGACCACTAATTACATGAAAAATGACTTGAAAAAGAAACTTGTATTTTTCACTGAATTTGTTTTTTAAGAAGAACTTAGACAAAGCCAGACTACTGATTAATCTTATCTATTTGCAGAGGGTAATTTAAAGATTACTGATTAATTTGATCTAGGCCAGATGGCGGAGGAGGGTAAAGGCTTTAAACGTACATTTTGACAGCGATTTTACCCATAATCTGTTGCTCTCTGATCAATTTAAACCATTCAAAATAAACCTGAAAGGAAGTAATTTTTCTTGATCAAATGCCCAAAATATTTTCTACAAATCTTTTGGGGATGTATGTCAGGAAGTATAGATGTACAATGTACACATGTATGTACTTTACAAGTGTATGTGCAACTATGCATGTATACACAAGGTTTCTCCACACAGGATTCTGTGAGCTGTATAGCGACACCGTTATATAATCCGATAAGAAGTGGTTATGATCTTGCCAAGCACATTCCAATCTGTAGCGTAAAGCATTTTATTGTATATGAGATAGGCCTACCAATTTAACAATTCAACATGGAAATTGAAAAATTGGCAAAGAAAACTTTGACTAGACCGAAGAAAGGCTCTTTGATTTTGAAAGGCTCGGAAAGGCTCTTTGCAGAAGTTGAAGCCACAGAATCTGGGTTTTTTTTTCAATCAAGCATGAATATCAAAAGCATGAGTCAAAGCCAAGTTTGGGCAAAAGGCCATATTCTTAAATCAGCAAACTATTACAATTATACTGACTGACAGGGGAAATATCATTTCTTCAATTTTTTTATTTATTTTTTGACAACTTTTACAATTGCCTAAAAATGCACTTACAGTTTACTTTTAGGATCCCTTCCCTTCCAAATCATACAACAACTACAAAGGCCTTCAGCTAAAACTAAACACTAAAACTTCTATCATTTTCTGCGGGTTTTAACATCAATTCACCTTTTTTTTTCAATGAAATGCACTTGTGAAGCTTCATAAAGTCTCTACTCATGATTGATAACCCATTGTAAGTTATGACAGGCACTATGCTTTGTGTGTCACTCATCATCTTGCAATTGATCATAAGTTACCATTGGTTTAATTAAATCAACCCCAGATTGAATAACTCGAGAGAAAACAAACTTTGAAAGCAGGATTTAAATAACATTTCAGTATTTGCATCCTATAAGAACAGAAACAAACGGGACATAAGAACAAAGAGCATTCTTCTTCTTCATCATGATGCAAACAAAGACCAAGGAATCATCATTAATGATATTCACAACGTAAATCTAAATCATATCAGTGATGGATATCATGCACTTTACTGAACTACCCTCCTAATACAATGTAGCCTATAGGCTAGGCCTACATGTATACTGCATTTAGTAACAGACTGTATAATTATAACAGGTTTTTTCTTGCAATGCAAATGGGAAAGATTTTAGCTTAATACCTACACCATAACAGGGTGAAAAACCCACAATAAACAACCAAATGTGATGTAGACAATAGCCATTTTCTGGCTCAACCACTTGCCCCCATCATGATTTTTGGGCCGGTACGTTTGTATGGAGCATTATATATGTAGGCCTACTTACTACGTACTGTGGTGAAGATATGTTTTTTGTACACAACTGGTTGACACAAATGCATCACAAAATCATGATTTGGGGGAAAGTGGTTGTGCCAGACAATGGCTATTGTCTACATAAAAATTGATGGTTTATTGAGGGTTTAGTGTTTTTTCCCCACAATTTTACAGTGTAGGTAATAAACTTAAATATAACCTCCCATGATATATTTAACCTTTGGACAAGCTTTAAACTGTTTGGGGAGGGATTTGGGCAATTCAAGATTTTGATGTATTTTGTTTGGTATATGTAAATTACTTGACACTTTTAAAACTTAAATCTTGGGTTGTGACTGAGATACTCAGAGTCGTATTAAGTTCTTGGGGCTGCATTTGGATGGACCAAGATCCTGTCGACTAGTGTTTTATAATCCTACTAAAACTAGTACAACTAAACAAGCATGATAAAAGCAGCTATTGAGAAATGGTCAAGACTCAAGACGGAGTCGAGGAAACTGCAAGTGCAAGGGAGGGAGTCTCCCCCAAATTGAGGGGAAACCCCTAATCTGTGGTCGAGGCTGTGGTGCCGTCTCACGGTGCCGTCTCGTATCGACCTGCCCAGTACCTTGTCTTGTCTTGGATCATGGGGGTAGAAATGCTTGGAGCAGACTTGCAGACAAGAGCAGCCCGCTTCCTGACTGACTGATGCGTGTGGCCGCAGATGGCCCACCGCCCACCCCACCACACCCACCCACCCATTCACCAGTCAACAACAAGCACCGGTTATGGGACCGTGTTGTGATCCCCTGTCAAACCGCAATGACACGCAAGCAGGGGCCGTCAGACCTAGCCGCTATCCCGTGGGGGGCTCGCCCAGCCCTGGCACTGCCTGCAAAGTCCAGGCAACCCCCAAAGGGGCTGGGGCTACAAAGGGCCGGGGACAGGTCCACTTACCTATTTCGTCCCCGTGACCCATCTGGGCTAGGGCGAAGAGCAATTCCGGTGATAGAATTCCAGGGATTCCCTTCAGGACCACCATTTTTTCCCAGTCTCGGCACAACTTTGGCGTCGCTGGTTCGCGTATGGACTGCCGATTCTTCGCAACCTCACGATTAGCGGCTCGGCAGTCTGGCTGCCGGGCGCCAGCGACAAAATATACCGCTCCGGATGGGGTCGCAGGTGACGGTATATAATTGGTCTGAGCATGCGTACTAATGCTGCGCTCGGGCCAACAAGTGAGTTGGCCTATCGATTGTTACCCCCGAGCTAATCCATTACGGGGAGATAAAATTACAATCAAATGGCAATGAGAGAAATCTTTAAAAGAGATAAAACGAATGTACACTTGTATGGCGAAGTTACCGGTTAGATATTTAAAGAGAACAGTGATGAATGTTGTGCTCTCACGAGAAAAATTGAAGCGATTTCCCGATTCATATTTGACACTAAAGTTGGATAAGTAGAAGTTTATTGACGACATCTACTGACGACTTTAAAAGGCCACCGTACATTATAAATGTCTGTCAAGAATATAAAAAGGAGCCAGGAGGTAGAAATAACATTGACAGTTAATTTAAATCGATCAATAGAGAATTAGATATAATAGGGTCTATTTACAAACAAATGCTAAGTAAACATTTGATAAAATATAAATAAAATATATAAAATGATATTTTCTCCGAGTATTCTGAATTCTTGAAGGAAATTAACATAATTAGAAAACGCCCAAAAAAGTACCACACTACTAAGATTGAAATCAAGGTACATGTGTGTACTATAAAACCAAACTCCCACACCCGATTGTTCCACAAAAATAAAAAGCTTGTTGCTTAATGCAAACCCAAATTGAGCAATAAGTATGGCTGCGCCCGGCACCCACATACAAAATGAAACAAATACACTGAAGATGTGTTTAAGACGACAAATCAAATCAATTTCCATGTAAAGTTTAAAGCTTCCAAAAGTCGTGAGTGTGACGGTTACGGCCTGTCTTCGATGTCTGTATCAAGGCTTCATCCGCCCTACGTGGTCCGGCCATCGCTGTGCTTCCCTGCCTGAGGTCTGTCGATATCGGTCTCGGCCTCACGGGAATTGCGATTAGGGGTTATACTTCCACCGTCGGATAATGGCCATCTATGAATTAAAATATCAAAAAAACTACAAATCTCTGGATTTTTTTCTCAACATGGGATGAGGACAATCTTTGCAGTTTTGTTTAAAAAAATCAACCTTCTTTTGAGACTTTTGAGACATTTGTGACTTTGAGACTTTTGTCTGAAATCAAACTTCGACTCGTCATCAACTTTATACACTTGCATAACCTTTTCCATCAAAGTTTACCACATCAGTGAAGGGTAAATACAAATGAATATCTGGATCCTTTTAAATTACAGTCAACCTTGACAATCACAGTCCTAAATGCAACTTACGGTAAATCGAGAAGAGGTACCCTTGGACTCCAGGCTGCCGCCGTGTGAAGACTGGTCACTGGAGGAGTGTTGGTTTAGCTCACGGCCAACATTCGGGGGTTTTTGTTGGCCGGACCTACCCCTGCGATGGCTGATTCCACTCGCCTGCTGGTTAGGGTGGCGACCCAACAGCACTTCACTAACTCTTCCATGTACAGTATAGTCCTCTCTCTCTCTCAGTGCCAAAACGGTTCTCTCCCGCTAGAAACTCACACATTTTCCTTATAAACGTCCCCCACGCAAACAAAACGCGCTTTCACCTGGACACTACGATTTCCAATAGAGCTACCACAAACAAATTACCATAAGACAAGACGGCGAATTACCATGACTATTATCTACAGGGTGCGTCTCCCTACTGAATGAGAGTATAAAGGGGATTAGGGTGCCACTGGGGTCCACCAAAAAGGGTACCTCACCTATAGACAATCTAAACGTATTGCATAACAAGTCGCTTCTATATATTCGTAGCGAGGGTAACCGAAAAAAAAATTATGCGCGAAAATATATACACGCGTGACAAAATAAGGCACAAAAATGGAAACACTTTGAACATATCGCAGTATTACATTAGCCTTTGGTTGCGATGGGATAATACATGAAGGAAATGCTTCAACAATTTCGATGATGTGTCATCTAAGTAGAGAAATTACAGGGTTTCTTTTGACCTCTTTTGGGAAAATATTTGTCAGGGCGTTACTATCATTTTTGAACTTGAGACTGGCCAAAGACTAGGCCTACAGGTGGAGATGTTTCCGACCTAATACCCCCATGCTTTAACTGACATTGAGTGCCTTCAATACGCAAGGACTCAGACGAGTCAAAACATAATTACCAGCTAGGAGTGTGACGATGAAACATTCATCCGGAGACAGAGAATGATAATTATCTATTAAAGGTTTGACGTTTCGATCCTAGCAGGACCTTTCTCAAAGGCAAAGTGACAAAGACATACACAGTCAGGGGAAGGAAAGCCCTGACACACATGACAGAGGAAGGACAAACGGCCCTCTAACTTTTGAGATTCATGTATTGCAGGTCATTTTAGTCAGTGAGCAGTTTTTAACAGTTTTAACTTCATACGAAAGGTTTGGCATGATATCATAAGGTCCGTCCATGCCTTTCATAATTCATCCATTCGCACACTATAATTATATTCATTATGCTATGCGCGTATTTTATGTTTATCATACATTGTATTCACAATATTGAGTGAGAAATAGTTCCTTGAAATTTACTGTCATTTGTTTTACTTACGTCATTAAATAAGCCTAAAGGCATCGTGCATGGGAATGTCCACATAATCATTATCTATCACATAATGGCCGCCTGGCATACAATAATCAGCGTGTACAGAATCGTTGAAATCTCAAAACCTCGGAGGGCCTACAACGGGAGCCTTTCGAGCATGACAGGACCAAGTTTTTTTTCAGAGGCAAAAAATGGAACTGCGTTTCTACCACTGAAACATGGCCCGCTACGCGGGATCGAAACGTCATCCCTGGAGATTTGTTCCAATTGTTCACTGCAAATCTTAATTAGCTCGGTCTCTGCAGTATCAGCTTGATGATTATTATTTATCTATTACTTGTATCAGTCATAATTATGCAAACATGTTGCTGACAAGGTAATGCAGTCCTGTAATTTGTCTATACTTTGCGGAAGATAATTAAACCTGAATTTATATTGTGGAAATAAGTCTAAAATTTAGTGGGCCTGACGTTTCGATCCTAGCAGGACCTTTCTCAAAGGCAGAGTGACAAGGACAAAACAGATACATGTACACGAAGGCAGGGGGAGAGAGTGAATAGGACACGGATGAGAAACAGAGGACAAAGAGTGAAGCTGGTAGGGAGAGATCAAAGGGAAGGGCAAGGGGTAGGGTAGGGATTAGTGAGAGGAGGGGGAAAGATCAAAGAGAAGGGCAAGGAGTGGGGTAAGGAAATAAGTCGGTAAAATTTCATTTTGCCCCCCGCGTGAGGGTCGAAAGGCACCTTTAATGACCCACAAAAGTCCCCCCCCCCCCTCCTCAAGTTGTCGGAAGACATCTCGAGGGTCATTTCCGCGAGGCGTGGGTCGCCCGAGCAGTGGCGGGATGTTGCGGTGGCTGCGGTCAGACAGACGCGCCGCACTGGTCGGTCTTCCCCGCAGATCTCCAAGGCAGCCATGACCGTCATCCTCGCTACACGGTGAAGAGCTGAAGAGGACAAACAACTTACCGGGAGGCGTCAGCCCATGCAATCAAGCCCCCCCCCCCCCCTCTCTCTCTCTCTCCCCTCACACACATACACCCAGTAGGCTAGCACTCATGTTGTCGTTTTTGAAGCAAATTATTGCAAACCTGACCAAAACGCGAATCTCAAAAGTGCAGAGGGCCAAGCACGTTTCGATCCTAGCAGCACCTTTCTCAACGGCATAGACCAGGGCACAATTTCAGAGAGCTGCTTAAGCGTGAAAATCTGCTAAGCAGGAAAAGTCTTCCTTGTGTAAGCAGGATTACAAACTATACCCTGCGATGTGAAGTCAATGTTGCGTTTGACTTGTAGTCCACTCTTTTGTACTTAGCATGAAACAAAGGTGAGGTTTGGGTTGTTATTAAGGTCCTCCTATGAATCTTGACTTCTATGTGCTTCAGCAAATCGTGCCGCTCATAAGCTGCTCTATGAAATTGTGGGACCTTCCCTTACCGGCAGAGACCAATCCTGCCAGGATCCAATCGTCAGGCCCTCGACACTTCCGAAAAATAACCTTGGAATTATTTCATGACAACAAAGATCATGTCTTCATTTCCTGGGAATTGAATTCCCTTGACGTAATGTGTCTTTCGGGAACCTGTAGGCCTATAGGTTTTATCACGCTCCGCTCCGTGCAGAAAAAAAATCGGTGGTATTTAGTTTGAATTTACATTTCAGTTGACTTTTTAACGCTAAATTGATTTTGAAATGGCAAAGAAAACATGGAATTTCGTTACCATTTCTTTTAAAGGTCCAAGTCACATTTTCTTTTCTTTTTTTGACGTTGATTTGATTTGTATAGGCTTACAGGTCTTCGTTTGAATATCGTATGAGCTAAGCAGAACAGATATTATTATCAGAAATAAAGTCGAAAAATCCCGACCTCCACGATGAGAAGTGCTATACTGAAAATAATAGTCATTGATTTAAAATGAAACTGTTTTTCTATATTATCTCATCGGAAAAATAGGTGAGCTAAAAGGTCATGGTTCACTTCACGGTCCGGTCATATTTTCTTTGGCGCTTTCATAGAATCAAACAGAAGTGAAGAGGGTCTGACATTTCGATCCAAGCAGGACCTTTCCTCGTAGGCAGAATACCTTATTGTTTGCCATTAGCATTATTTTGGTTCATTCGTGTCAGCACGCAGTCTAGCAACATTGCAACATACAGGATTTTCCTTTCTCTGTCTTTGTGTTGAAATGATTTCATCACCAGACATCTTCTATTTAATCAACAGTAGCCAGCTGGATGGATTTCCAGAATTCCAGGAGGTGATCTTATCGGATACCGAGACCGTAGTAAGATGTCCTGTTGGACGTAGGCCCGCTACTTCGGAAGGAAACGGGATTCATTTTACAATAACTGCACAGATTATGTTGGAATCACGTATAGAATCCGCCTGCGCTCGGATTGCAGTTAAATGGAGTGTCAGCAGGAATGATGTGATGTATATCATTGGATTACTTTCTCTTTATGGCGATGCCGTACGAGATCTCGTGGCTGGACACTTGCTGGATCGCTCAAGTTTCACTGAGAACCGAAGCGGACTGATACCCGGATATTTTCAATAGCCTGCGACCGACAGTGTGCCCGAACTTACTCCATGCAATCTGCCATCTCCATTAAGGATACACACAAAAATGAAAGCACTTCCTTTTCTGAAAGCTGAAAGATTGTATCACACGTGCAATGAACAAAAAACCGCAAAGGCACCACAGCCTGGATTCTATTCCAACATTTGCTGTTGTTTGGTGGTTTTTTCTTTCCGTCAATTCACGATCCACACAAAAAAATACCTGAACATTTTACCCGATGTCATCGCTCGCTTCCATCTCAGTCATAATTTTTCCCAATTTCGCCCTTATTCACTGAGCAAGAAGCTACTCAACTCCTTGCAAAATACCCTGTCGATAAACAGGACATTGACACAGTTTTATATCTACCGAGATAATTAACTTACACCGCACAAAACCACAAAGACTGGGCCTAGGCCAGTACGTATACCCCGTTGCGCTGTATTAACCCCGAGCGTTATCGAAAGGGACCTACAATCGTACAATAGTTAGCAGTTTCCGGTCTTGTGTATGTTTTTTTCCTCTCAGACCATCATGGAAGCCAAAGGCAACTGTCTGCTTGTGATCTGGCCCGTACCGGTATGCCAAATTCCAATATCGTCTGCCGTGTGGTAATTTATGGTCATTATTTGACGGAAAATAGACAAAGGATCAGACTGAGTTATGGGCTTGTCAGGCTTATCTAAAAGTAAAAGTAATACCAGTCTTTCCTATGTCCGGTCATGTAGTTGAGTAGGTTTCATATCAGTCTGAATATATTCTCAAAGAAAAACGTTGGCGGTGCAAACAAGCACGACAGTTCAATGGTGGAGTTGCAATGGATGGGCATGGTGTGAACCCAAACTATCCACTCGGGTAATGCATAGAGTACTCCTTGCTATGGTACATTATACAAAACCACTGACAATGATGACCCTCTATACGGCTGATCAGGGAAGGATATCATGGAAGATTTCGTTCGGTATCTGTTGAAGCTGGTTGAAGCAATGTTACTCCAACTATTCTTTAGTCGATGTGTGAAGAAGTCTCATTAAATGTCTTTCCTGTCGTGCTTGTCTTTAAAAGACTTGTAAAGATTTGTTTCTTCTATAGGATGGAAACATCAGGCTATAACTTCTGAGATTTGTATTGCAGGAAATTTTAGGTAGTGAGCAGTTTGCAACAGTTTTTGTATTAACTTATATTACTGTTTATGCATTTCATCATCCAGTGTCAATCAAGCATAACTAATACTACCAGACAAAATCTCACAATGGGGTAACAGTCAAAGCAATGCTTAGTTCCCACCATGGTTCCCACTGCCCAAACGCACCCCAGTACACCGAGTGCAGCGGGGGTTTCAACTGGTTGCGTTCAGAGGCAAAGGCATTTAGCGCACACTCAGCATGCAAGGCGGGACAGCGGCATGGGGCGTGCGGCCGGCAAGCAGCACGTGGGTTCAGCAGAAGTCACGGCTAACGCACGGGGACTCGTTTCCTCACACACTGTCTGTCTGCCTGCATGCCCGCCTGACTGCCCCTGCCTACCGGTGGTTGGCGGTGACGTAATGGAGTCCGCATCCGATTGACGCCGTGTAGCTAGCAGTGCACTCACTGTCGCACCGCTTCAGGCGGGGCTTGGCTGCGCACAATACAAAGCGGGCTTCCTATATGCCACGCGCGCAACCCACCACATGGGGGAGGGGAAGGAGGGGGGGGGACCGGAACGACAACGGTGCGACTTGTCGCCGACGTGTGGCGCCCTCGGCACAAGCGTCGCCATGCAGTGATGAGCGAGAGGGCGGGTGATTCACGCCGCTATTTATGGGGTCATCACGCCCTCACTGGATACGCCGAGGGTTTGGGGGGGGGGGGGGCAGGAGGAGGAGGAGAGCGCACACACTATAAAAGGCACACTAGTATCCACCACCCTTCAAAAAATCCAAATAGTCGCGCTCGAAAGCATCACTAGCCCGGAACCGCAGAGCAAGTTAGGCGCAAGCCCACGGTGATCGGAGAACGGCACCCGAGAAGCCAGTGCGCCTAGCCTTCAACGTAACGCGCTCTTCAGGAAAGCTGTGGACTCCGGGGCCGCAAGTCGACGAGGAGAGGAGTTCCTAGCAGGAATAATATAGCAGCCCGTGAAGGCTAGGCTTAGACTGGCTGACGGACAAGACAAGATCGCTTCATTCCCAGCCATGGCTTCGAATCCGGCAACAGGACGGGCGAGGGAAATTATCGGTAAGTATCTCTCCGATTGGATGATGACAACAAAATGTTTTGTTTACAAAATTCACATCAAGACATCTCCTCGTGCGCACGAGTTCGCCGCCTAAAAAGTTGTTGGGGAAATCCAACTTGAGCGCTCTTTCTTTTTTGTTTCATTTGCGAGAGAAAAAAATGGTTTTGTTGCCCACTTTCGATTTGTTGATTTTAACCCGCGAGTCCCGGTGCTTGGTCGGCACGCCGCCGCTGGCGACCCGGGTGTCAAGGGGGCGCTTCCGGATAAGCACGCTTGGGAAAGCCCGTGGAATTTCAGCGCGTGTTACCCAACAAAAGATGCGCCCCGCAAGCCAGCCGTCCCCCCCCCCACACACACACACACCCCTGACAAAAAAAAAAGTTTTGAGAAATGAAAATTCGATCTTGATCGAGGAAAGACTGTCTCAGAATCAAAACATACACCAACGCCCACGCTTTTGTTTTTCTCTCAGAGAGTTCGTACGAATCGATCTAATGTGTAGTGGCGGCCATTTCGGCGATTAGAAAGATATTTACGTCTGAAAGAAAACCAATTGATGAAGGGATTGCCTCGTCCTTCCCTGGCAACGCGCTTGTAGATATCCGATTGGTCTATAATTATAGAATGATTGATTGTATACATTATAATACATGTTTATACAATGTTCATGCAGCGGTGCAGGAATTGTTTTCTTTCCTAGTCTGATAGGGCCTAAGTTCCTTTTTCCGTTTGCCGTAAAACAGCGGTTCAATAGCCACAACCTCTATTTCTGTTTGTCTGGCCGTTCGCCCTCAATAACGACATCCATCGTTTGTATTATTCTAAATTGGCTTCGACCCACAAACTGCAAACGTGTCCGTGCCTGTTTCCCTCCCAGCTCTGGTCTGTGTCATCGGTTTGCTCTGCACGGGGACGGTAAGAGGTGCCCCAGTCGGTGCGGTCACCTTCACAACCTTTGACCCCATGACGGACTCCAAGACGAGCGTGCCCTGCGGCGAGAAGAGCGAGCAGCTCTCCACCCCTGACGTCAGAAAGACCGAGACGGACAACGCCGACGTTCAGATCCTCATCGCAATGATAGACCACTTCAGCGCTTTCTACCACGCCGTCTTCCGCGATTATGTAAGTTCTCCCAACCAACTGCCAAGTGCTTGGACGTTGGCATTAAAATCATGTGCTCGAAAATAGGCTTTGCGCAATAGCATGAGTAAAAACAAAAGCTGAGCACCAGTTCGACAAAAGTCTTACAGCCCAGTTTAACCAAAGAGCTACGAACTTTGGGCTGTTTTCAACTGTTGCCCGGCCCCGTGCAGAATGGCCCAAAACTTTTGACCCTTTGGGCGTTGCTTGGAAAAGTCGCAAATGTCTGTCGCCCATGAAAGAAAGGCGAAGCCTTCAGACAAACCAGAAGGGGAAAAAATCACAGCCCTGTTATGACGTAAATCGCAAGCATCGAGAACAAAAGCATTTTTATCTCTCTTGATATTGTTGAGCGTATTGAGGATATCCTGCTTTTCTGTTGCCGCTATGTCATGTGCTTTCTGAAAAAGAGAGCATATGGTTGATAGCTGCCCGGTCAACAACGGCCGGGTTTTGTTTCTAGACACCAGGCACAACCCTCGATTCAAAGCAGAGTGATCAGCGCTTGAAATAGGTCGGGAAAATTGACACGACCCAGCAAACCAGTTACATGTCATTATGGAAGACTGGTCATCTAAACCTCCTGGATTACAACTTTGCAAAGCAAGTCCCACGAACGACTTATCAGGGACACAATCGGAGACACAATCTGTGGCCGTGCGGTGAAATCCAGACTCGAGGTCTGGGCATTGATACGAATGTAATGCGACAGGTTCGCCATGTCCACTCACTGAACTTGATCGTACTGATCTGCTGACTTACCAAACCAACTGTCCGCTTTGAATGGTTGGTGGTGGTGTTGTGGTTTGAATACAAAATGCTAATGAAAAATAGATCCATTTCCACGTGAGGTCAATGTGACTGAACAAGACCATTTCACTTATCTCCTCAATGGCGATATGGCTACTTACCACTGCCCATACCCACCCGTACTGTTTCCCTACAATTAAGATACTTCCACTCTGCCTTTGGGAATGATTAAGACCTTCTAGGAACGACACGTCAGACCCTCTACATTTGGGTCTCTTAAAGTGTCTCAAGTTGTAATGAGACCCCGAGTCTACATCAAGTTGATTTAAAGGTGCACCTTAAGCTGATGTGTACCACAAACCTCAACTCCCCTCTTAGATACTTTAAGTGAGTTAACGTATCACTTTTATTTCTAACCAATGAGTCCCCTGGTTGAGATTAAGCTACTTCGAGTTGTACTTTATAATTCCACGGCTGTCGTGCACTGTTACACCATACCTTAACTGTTACCCATGTGTCGTGACCCTACAGACGATGGCCAGACTGGGCGAAATGGCCGTGGAGGACGTGATCAACCTCAAGGTACCCAACCTGCCGGACATCGAGGCGGTCCACGTGGAGAACATGACGGACGAGGACCTCATCACCACCCACTTCTACATCGTCAAGGGCTTCAAGGCCGCCATGCTGGCCGTCATCAATGACGAGAACGAGAACAACAACAGCAACGGATTCACGGATAGGTTCAAGGACATCGAGCGTGACCTGGGCGGGATTCTGCAGGGCACTCAGGACGTGGTAAGCACCCTTTGCCAATCCTAATCACTCCACTGAAGTGCGCATCAGGGCCCAATTTCACAAGAGCCGCCTTAAGCAAGAAAACCTGCTCAATGAAACTTCGCCCTTGTAGAATTCAAGATGCTACCCAGCCATTATTTCACTTGATGTTTGCTGCCCTCAGCTTGTAGCATTCAAATATTGGGCGCTTAGCTCAGGATACTTTGGCGGGCCACCTGCTTTGATTGGGCAAGCTAGGTTTTTTGTTTACGCTTAAGCAAATGTTGGTGCTTAAGCGACTCTATGAAACTGACCCCCGGTCAACCCCTGGGACATTTCCGAGCGTAACACCGGCGACCAACTACGTGTCATTTATGAGACGCAGAAATAGACCGAGTAATGGACCAGTTAGGTTCAACTGAAAGTCATACCAGTCTCTTAACAGTCGCATAGCACTTGGGTACAGAATAATGTCGTCACTGCAACCTTCCGTTGCACTTTCAAGAAAAAAAAAACGTTTTGGGGGGCTGGATATATTTGATGTGCTGTTGTGTCTTCTTGGAAAGCGATCGGTTGCACTGTATGTCTTGAGGAGAATGACCCTGAGCTATATTTAACGATTTTCAACCGATGTCTTGGAATCAGCGCGCCAATTTCTTCGTTCTAATCGAGAGTCCTGCCGTTTTCACGGCTAGGGGCAGATAGAGGCCACGGCATAGGTCGGCCCAGACAGCGGTCGGTGTATAGGAGGTGGAGAAAACCAGACGATTGAATCTGTGGTCATTCGCTAACGTGTGGTCTCCAAATAAGGACAAACCACTTGTCAGGGCGTGTGGAAGTCAACCCGTTGGACAGGCAACGAGGGGGAGGAACGCGACGCACACACACACACACAGGACTGATCCGCATTTAGAATTCCGGAAAAATGTCCCGTTGGTTGATCGAATTTACCGCATCGGTCGCGGCCGTGAAAAGGCCCGCGTTTTTGTCCCTGGCACCAGCGCCACTTTCATCCGATGCCTAGCCAGGCTTCGGGTCAAACCCACGGCACCCCTGAATTACGAAACACAATTCCCACCGTGAACCGTTGTTCACTTCTCTCCTCAACCCCCCCCCCCCTCCCCCCACCTCCAAAATAATAATAATAACAGAAAAAAAAAGAATCAGGCCCGCTCCTGTCCTTCGATTGACTGGAAACTGATATTGCTCATTAATATGCCTGAGTAGGCAGGCAGTTTGGGCTACAGTACATGGGACGCGGCCGAAAGGCGAGGTCCCCCCCCCCCGCCTTTGTCTTCCGTTCCCTTTTAGCGAGGCGAGTTCATGACCCACGGGTGAACCTCCGAGGAGATGGAGCGAAAAGAGCCGCGGATACCGCAGAAATGACCGCCGATAATATCCAAGACAAAGAAAAAAACCTTCTCACGGATTATGCACATGGTTTTTAACAGCCTCTCTTGCTAGATTAAGCCACCGACATTGTGTCTGCAATTCTGCCTATATATAGTGAAGTTAACCGTTAATCTAACCCTCTCTCTTCCTCGTCTCGTTCACTCTCAGATTTGCGCACGGGGTATCCGGGGTACCAGCGCCGTCGGCGAACCAGTGGATCTGGACTTCGCCGGCGCCAACGCGATGATGCGGTTGTTACGCGACTACAATGTGCTCTACCACATGAAGGAGTACGTCACCAAACTGTACCAGGACACGCGCAGACTGATGGACTGGAGTTAGACCCGCCCCCCCCCCTTCCCCCGCCGCTTCCATTCGTGGATTCCGCCGGGTCTGGCCGGAACCAGTGAAGAAAAGGCGGAAAGGTCGGTGTGGTTCTTGATGGTGAGGCGAACAAGCACCCACACACTCCCCCAAAACGAAGCCCTCATTTGCCCCGTTAGTTCGAGTGAGGCAGTGGGGTACCACCTCCACCTTTCCCTCTGACCACGTGGTGCCACGCACGGCAGGCGTGCGAACCTTGACGCGACACGTGACTCCCAACAATTCAAGATGGCGGCCCCCACTCGAGCGATTTTCTCTTTGTACGTTGTCAGGTGTGGTATTTTATGCATAGGCCCCCGAAAATGAGGGCTGCCAAGTCATTCCATTTTTTAAACCAACATTCGTAAGAGGGGATCCGGGAAGATTTAATCTTCAAAGAATATTGGGTGGGTTTTTGTTTTTAAGAAAAGCAGAAATCTTGAATGAACTGCAGTTACCTCAGTCAAACGTCAAGAGATAAGGCGCTTCACTATGCAAGTACTATATTTTCATGTGCGCGTATTATTCAAAATTAGTCCAATTGTGGTACAGCTTACCAGGTATTGTGAATCTGAATGGTTTTATCAAATAAGGATCATGTAAATATTATTTATTGAAGAGATATATATATTTTGATGGTATGTTTTGTACAAAATATGTCACCACGATTCTGTGGCGATTTCTGAAGAAAAATTTATAAATTAAATTGTTACTCGAATAGTCAGTGGCCCAGGTAGAAGAAGGATTAAAAAAGAAGTCGAATAGAACAAATACATATTGTAGATTTAGTGAGAGACCTGCCGTTGATAGTAAGGGGATATGCAAATCTTTATTGAATATTCAGCTGATGCTGTGGTTAAGGTCAAAGGTGACCCCTTAGAGAGCTGTGGTACTGTATAAGCATTGAGAAAGAAAAGTGACCAAGAAAGAATGCTGGTCACCTTGTGAGTACGATGCGAGTAGAAACCAAGGTATCTAGTAGACAGAACTGTTTTATGACTTATTTATACGAAACTCAAAGTGCAATAGCCCTGTGTTTGATATATGTTTTATATATTGAATGTTTTAGATCGTGTAAAAAGCATGTGAAATAATTTCGATTCAACCCTAGGAGGTATTTTTAAATGGCCATCCATCGAATGCCCAATTTCCGGACGCCCCCCCCCCCTCCACCCCCTTGCTTGTGCTTCGTCCAAGTCTCGACGTCCAGGAACCAGACGAGACGAATCAAGACCAAACTGTAATCTCCACTAGGTCCTACTATGTACTTAAATACACAAGCAGACTGCTTCCCCAATCCCCTAAACCCAAATCAAAAAACATTCTTTCAGTTATCGGCCATTTTTTTTTCATCCCAAGCCCTGCCGTTGTTTGTACAGCTGATGTATTCCGTAGTAAATAACTAACGTGTGATTTTTTTATGAGAAAATTCCAACTCCTTCTCCGAAAGCTTTTCCGATGGAATTAATATCTTACTGATCCACCTGGGGATCCCGTTGTACACAATTCTTCCTGCTTTTATTTATTTTTAAAACTTTTGAAAGTATCGACCAAAAACCTATTTATACTGCTCGTGTAAGTGATATAAACTTAACTTATTTATTTATTAAATCAAATTAATAAATGTCAGCTTTTGTACACAACCAATGCAAAAGATACATGGAAATAAAAAAAGTACTTTTACAGTATGTCCTGTATGTATCGTTTTCATCATTGATTCCTCTCTGTTGCAGGTCATGGTTGATGTGGATTATCATTTCCGTGTGATCGTTCGGCTGTATTTTGCAATTTTTTATTTCATTTTGAAAGGCTCTATCCATCAGGTTCCACAAAGTGATCACAGAAAGTGATCTGTCTGAAAGACCTCGCCATCCGGAATCATCATGGAGTCACACGGCAGCAGGCGGAATGAGGAATCATTTCAAAAATGCCGTCAGAGTACTTCAGAACGTGCTTCGAACACGTCCCGAATAGTTCCCGCCCATTTCCGATGGAGGACTGGTTTCAGAATGCGGCCCGAATGTTGTAGGGTCTCAGTGGGAGTATTTAGAACGCTGTTATAACGCAGTCAGTGTATGGTATTCAGACTAACCCTAACCCTAATTCAGACAGTGTATGGTGGTTAGAACGCTGTAACAACGCAGTCAGTGTATGGTATTCAGACTAACCCTAACCCTAATTCAGACAGTGTATGGTATTATTATTATTGGTTTATTCAAAATAAAAACATCGCAGTCAAAGACTGAATTGCGGTATTCAGACTGCACTTCGAATAATTCAACCCACCTCCAGTGTGACCAGGACTTGATGCATCGTCCATCAACTGAGATTTTTAGGACCATTGAAATTCTTACCTTTGTGGCTAACCAGTTGCAGTAGTTGTTGTCTACGAAAGCTGATGTATATGCATTTCTCCAATTTAATAAGAGCTATCTGTGAGTTGTTGCTATGCTTATAGATCTGCGAGAAAGGTCGTGCCCAAAACAGGCTTCCAGAGCTATGGCTAGGGCTATTGTCTTCGCATCTCCGTGTATGTATTTCCAAATGGGGGAAGAGCTAGACCTAGCTCTAGACGCCCGTTTCGTACCCGGCCATAGTTGTCATCTCAGCGCCAAGAGTACATGCCTTACTTGAATCAATAAATGTATCACTGTTGAGAGTAAGAACGCACCTTAATTAGATATACTATTGATTCACATAATTGCCTTGCTTTACTTGTTCCGTAAGGGTTACCACAATTTCATACTTTGGACAATCTTTTGCTTGAAAATCCTTCCAACTCGTGGATCGGTCTTCGACTAGACGTAGACCCTGAGGAGCTGAAGGCAGCACACACAGAGCGACGCGCTCAGACACTATTCATCTCACGTGTAAATAATCCATTCATTACTTCTTTGAATCATTATATCATTATATCTATGGTTCTTTGAATCATTCATTCGATAAATGAATATTCATGACCGTGAGTAACCAAGTTGCCTCCAAGAAGCTGAGCAGGCAGCAGCGTGACGTCATCGCGGATCCGCGGAAGCAGCCGACTCCCCTGGGTTGTGACGTGTACCGTACCGCAGTGACGGCGCACGTCGTATCAGCGCATATCTTAGGCGATGCACGTCCCATAACGAATCAATGATTCCAGAGAGCGCGGGTGTCCCGCATCACAGTCTGCGATAGAGAGGAGCATCAAAGTGACAGGGGACCAGGCACGGCTCTTTATATCATAAATCTAATTTCGTCACAGCGGGCATTTATAAATAATGCTGTAATCGGTGTACGTGCGTGTCCTCACAGACCGTGCAGTTACAGCAGCAACGGCATCTGACAGACATTGTTTATTTGGCTTCAATGCTAATGTCTTGGCTTGGTTTGGTCACCGCGGTCCCCAGAAAGTAAAATCAAGCACGGCGTGTCAAGAACAGAAATCAAGTATTCTCCGGGAATAAGCAGTTTAAAAACAATGCGAACATTTGTAAGCCAAAACCAACAACGTCTTTATGTTTTGCCTTCTCCTGAGATAACCGAGTCCCCCCAAAAAGAGGGTCCCATGATTCGAGCACATATAGCAGGACCTTTCTCAGAGGCAGAACGCCTCGGCAACAGTTTGGTTTAACTTTGAATCCATGAAAAGCTAATTGTTTTCATAGAGAAGTCTTAAGGCTGCAGTGGGGTTGGATTGGTCCTCACCTCGTCACGAGGTTGAGCTTCTTCCGCCCCTGAACGAACCAGCATATTTTTTTTAACAACCAGAGCAATGTCGGAAGTGGGAGGTGAGAGTTGCGTGCAGGCCGAACCGCCGGAAGTGACCGTTGTGACGTCACGATGCCCCCGGAAGAGATACGATTTTGTGCGATCTCGTCAATCAAAAAAGATAATTATAAATCCTTATCAAGTGCACATCAAGACCACCCCCAACAACCCCTGAAAACCAAAAACCAAACCTGAAATCAAACCTGAAACCAAACCAAAAACCAGGACAGTACAGGACAGGACAGGACAGGACAGGACAGGACGGGACAGGACGGGACGGGACAGGACAGGGCAGGACAGGACAGGACAGGACAGGACAGGGCAGGGCAGGACAGGACAGGACAGGACAGGACAGGACAGGACAGGACAGGACGGGACAGGACAGGACAGGGCAGGACAGGACAGGGCAGGACGGGACGGGACGGGACAGGACAGGACAGGACAGGACAGGACAGGACAGGACAGGGCAGGACAGGACAGGGCAGGACAGGACAGGACAGGGCAGGACGGGACAGGTCAGGACAGGACAGGTCAGGACAGGACAGGGCAGGACAGGACAGACAGGGCAGGGCAGGACAGGACAGGACAGGACAGGACAGGACAGGACAGGACAGAACAGAACAAAACACAGCAGAAGAGAACAGAGCTCTAGTCTAGAGGAGATACACAGTCTCCGGTTGCCGATCCGAAAGGCGGAACGAGCATTCAGCTTGGTCGAGGAGAACAAAACACAAACCAAACAACAAACACTCCAGCGAGAGGAGTCACTGTCTCCGGTTTCTATCGGAAGGGGATAGCCCACAACTTGTGTGTTGACAATAAGTTTCTCCTTGGTCGGGTAGGTAACGGTCACAGACGCAGCCCCAAAACGTAATCCACATTCCGACACTATAACGGCAACAACTTCCGGGGGCCGTGGGATATGAATGGGCTTTGGAGGGGGGGGGGGGGGGGGGTTCCGGCACCTGGTACTACCACCCAGTTCCTGGGCTAAATTGCGTCACCACTCAAGGTTGAGGCTCCGTTCGCTCAGCTCAGCCGTGATGTAGTCTGAATGGAATTCAGGCCAGCGAGACGGTACCGACCGTTTAAGAGCTAAAAGGGCCGAAAAAGTGGGCCTCTCGTTCTCTATTGTTTTCCCCATCGTAATTCTATATAACGTTAATTAATGATTTAGGCTAAAAAATAACTATACCCGGTGCCTCTGAGAGAAATCCTTATATTTGTCTAACTTCTGCCCTCTTTTATTTTATGAAACCACTTTGATATTATTTTCATCAGTAAAACAATACTGGAAATGCCGCATCTTATGCAACAAACAAAGCAGTTTTCTCCGGGAAGTTCACCCTTCAAGATGTTTCTGGGGGCAGCATTATTCTTTTATTCTCATGCATTTCCTACTGGATATCTCCACTGATTTCCATATTTGTTTGTGGACTGTGTTCGACATCTGAATGTGACTCAGATACCGTGCTTATTGGACGCCGTGTGTGACACACTACACTACTCTGGCCGGATCGAACTCCATAACGGTATCGTTCTACCACACGATATCGAGAGCTCTTCTATCAAACAGCAACGGCGGCGCCAGTATACTGGCAATAACTCCGGGATCAGTGCGACTCTGCCGTCGTTTCAACGGTGCACACGTCTCTGCACGGTACCCGCTGATTTCTCTTTTGCAGAAGGACACCCGACACTGCAGGGGCCCAAGAACGTCCTGGAAAAAGGCGGTTCCGCAAACCAGAACACCGTGCACAGCATATAGGCTAATATCAGAGACACCTGCCACGAGGAGATACAGGGGTTAATTCGTGGTCCCATGTTTCCATGTTTAGGGCGCGGTTTGTTCAAAATCTCTCTGGCTGGTCTATTTTGGATCGATCACGAAACTTGCAGTCAATGGCGGATTGGCTAAAGGCCTACCCGTCAAAGTTTAAGAAGAAGATGATATTGAAAGTGCAGTTATGAGCATTATTTATTTTCGTGAAATTTACAATCTCAAAAATGTACAGGGCCTGGCGATTCGATTCGAGCAGGACCTCTCTCAAAAACGGATAGGAAGGGAACAACCAATCAGACAGGCTTAATTACTTACTGACTATTATAGAGATGACAGAAAAACGGACAGATAAATCTCAAGTCGGTCAAGATTTTGGGGATGTTTCTGGACTGTTTTTAAGCTCAAGAAAACAAAATACCGATACTCTGAAATCCGGCTCTGTTTTTGCAGTGCTATTCGGACCCAGAGGAATGCGAGTCTCTGGAGTTTCAAGCAAATAACGACGAAGAAAACCAGCATACTCATTAGGTCCAATGTCATTGCGGGTAGGATTAGATTGCTGCATGTTTTGAGCACGTATTGAGGGCGCCATAACCATTACACGGTAGACACACAAGACGACACATAGGCCTACCGCAGAAATCTTCCACTGGCCTCGGCGCAGAAACCAGTATCTTCACGCTCGTCTTTATTTGTCAACGGACAACCCTCGGAATTCTTGACCCCTAACCATGGAGCTATGCCCCGACCTCATCTAACGCGGAAGCAGGGTGACTTGGAGATAACGCACTTCCACGCGGGGAAGCTAATCGAACGCGCATTTCCCCTACACCATTTAGCACAAATCCAAATTTCGACATGACGAGGTAACTTACTCGAATGGAAGTAAATACTAGTATTAGACATGCCGTGAACTTTTAGTGCTTGGAATGCTGCCATTGTCATGAAAAGTGGAATTTTGTATGAATTTCTAACGGTCATTTTAAAACGACTTTTTGAAAAAACATGCCATTTACACACCATTTGCACAAATCCAACATGGTCCATTTGCAATTACCGACGACTGTTTCGCGATTTACTTGCAATTTTCCGGTTTAAACGATTGGTGGGGCTATTGAAAATTCTGCTAGGTGCATTGTACGATCCTGGCACAGTTTGATGAAAAAATGAGCCAGTTTTTCAACATTTTATTGCCACATGGATATTCTGGATTGGACAAAGTATGGACGCGTTCCTAAGACCTGCAGTGAAATCCTGCACATTCCTTGGATCAGTTAGATTCCAGGCGTGTGAGATCAGTAAGATTCCAGACATACCCTTTCCCTGCATTGTAGCTAGTTTAAAGGCACTATTGTAAATAGTTTGTACTCCACCCTGGCTAGGGAGTTATTTAAATCCTTCCTTTGTTAAGCCAAGTTAGAGGCACAATAGCCATTCTTTTATCAGGCCTTTTGAGGAGAAAAAGCCGATGCCTCTCCTCGGTGCATTTAGTTCAGTCTTCAGCCACATCTCGTGGAGACAACATCATAGCACCTTGGTCCTGCTATCATTTAGTATAGTTTCTAGCAGTTGGTCTGAAGCGGGGATAGGAACCGATTTGGCAGTGTTAACTCCTACACGGCGATCACCCCCGTGGATGACCACCTTAGCTACACTTAATTTATACCTAATAACCTAGTAATAATATAATAATAACTACCTGTAGGCTGTAAGAAGACCACATCGACCAGCTACCTACAGCTCCTCGACAGGAAGATTTAGGGTAAGCGTTTATTAACCATATCTTATTTTGTAACACCCCAAAACCCTTAAGACCTTTACTAATGGTGTGTAGGGGCTTTAAAGCTGAGTCATTTGAGACCTTTTCGGCTCAAATAATGTTTATCTCAACGGATTAATTGACTGTTTCCTTTGATATGATTTATATAGCCTACTATGTGAGTATATATATGCCTCACAGTTTGGATATGGATTTTGAAGTCTGATTTAAAGGTGACTCAAAGCCACCTTTGTGACTCCGTCTCGATCTGGATGACTCGGAACTCGTTCTGGATTCAAAAGATGTAACTCGGACTTGGACTCGTATACTCGATAGTTCAAGTTGTGACTCGAATACAAGTCTGCAAGACCCAGAGATAACAAAACATTGGTCGAGGTCAAAGAATAGCATCTATACGTTGTCTGATCCAACAGTATGCATGAAATGGCACACCTGTAAAATTTTCAGCTCAATCCGTCTACCGAGTCTCGAAAAAATAGTGAAAAACTGCTTCATTTGTTTGGCGAAAATGTAGTGCCGGTATTCAACGAATTGTTTCGAAAAAAAAACCACTTTTAAGTCTACGGGGTTAGACGTAAACTACGTAAACCACGTTTACTCTTTTCTCCAAAAATACAGCATTATATGCGTAACATTTCAGTGCGAGGTTTCTACCAAAACCATCTTCAAACTTTAGAAGTTTCAGGTAACTTTTGTAGTTTGTAGTATTGTGCATCATCCTGTAACGTGACCGCAAATTGGCCCTTAAAGCCACAAAGCTCGTAGAAATGATACACAGGAAGCTTAAATAGAATAAGCTAAACAATAATTCAGGGAAAGTTTAAAACCACAGCTACTGGCCTCTGCTGTTGCTATGGCATCGGAATGGCCATCCAAGATGGTTCCACGGAGCTGATTATCATAGAGTGTGGACCCACGACCTTTTCTTTCAATAAGCTTAAGGGGTCTTTGTAGGTAAATATTAAAGTGAAGCTTTAGACAACCTGGGGGTTTAATGTTTACGTATGTGTGCAACTATAGGAACATACTAATTAATGTGGCCCTCTACTTGGGTGTATATTAAGTGGAAGGGCGCTGACTAAAATCTGGGGGTAATTATCAAAAGATCCAATCGGCTAAGAACACAAGAATTGAAAGGAAGTGAAGGTCCGATCTACGGGCAGGAGACGGCCTGGTGGACAAGCAATGCAAGCGGAGGGTCCATTCCTATCGATGTCCTATCGAAGTGACTGATGTAACACAACAGTCACTTCATGGATAACGGAGGAACACAAGGTGAAACTCACCACTCCTAATTACTTACTCATCAGGAAGTAATTGGTAATGGTATCAGACATACCGTGAAATTTTCGTTTTCGAGAAAAGAGGAAATTCATTGATTTCCCAATTTGTCCGTGGGAAAAATGAATTTCGGGGAGAAGTCAAGGTTGCGATCATTTTGATAAGGCTTGTCAGGGCTTGGTCGATTTCAATCATATTTCCGACTCTGGACCAAAACTAAAAGTTGACACAAATTGCATTCTAATTCTCTTGGGAAAATCGATATACAAATATTACTGTGCAGAGTGCAGAAATTAAAAACACCTTGTCGACACAAAAATAACAGCAATAGATCGCTTTCGTTATCATGCCGAGTCTTGCAGTAAAATGGAAGAATTTATTGAGCGAAATAAAAGATGATTAAAAATGCATTAAAATACAGGAACATCAAATCTCTTTCATTGGATATTCCACTGAATGTTAATAGCTCTACGGTAACTTGTCTAATAGTAAAGGCCGGATTTCGTAACTAAATTTGGCCGGAATGCGTATTAATTAGAGCCTGCATCGTCCCTGAAAAAACTCCGTTTCTTTGGATAAGAGAAAAATGGCAGCTGAATGGAATGAAATAAGAGCCAAGACTGAACCAATACAGAGGGTGCGACGTGTCAATGCAAACTGACCTTCCTCTAAAGCAGAATGGACCCAATGATGAAACTATACCGTATTGCACCCAATGAAAGAGCAGGTAATATTATGGGAATGTCTGCAAAGATTTTTACGCTGTTATAGTATCATACGTCAATTGATTGGATTATTCTAAAACGAAAACGAGAGCAAAACTCCGATCAATGTAAATATTGACCTTAACGGAAGTGAGTTTTAGTGTATTTCAAAACCAACTTTGCCAAAGAGTTTGCAAACCGAAACTAAAAAACGTGCTGTATAAAACGTGATGCACATCATAATTATTACATCATATAAGTTCATGTTATGAAAAGCATATTAATTTTCTTTACAACAGTCAAAGTTGTTGAAGCCATAGGGTTCGAACAGTACTTTAACTTTCATACTATATGATTACGGTATGCCATTAAAACATGGCTTACTATGTTTAGAAATATAAGAACACATAAATTTGACTGATTATACCAAACTGGATAGGAAAGTATAGCTATCGTTTATATTCTTCAGTTTGTCAAGTTGGAACTTGGTAGGCAAAATCCACTTTGTTTAATTCTGATGATAGATAATATATTTCTCTAATTTCATTAAAAATAAAAGCATGTCACTATCCCACATACATCTCCAAAAATGTATTTTTCGCCCAGCAGTAAAATTAAGATCGGATGAACGTGATTCCGATGAAGGATATATGAATGATTATAAAAACAGTTATTACATCCTGTTAAAATAGAAGAATGATTCAATATAAAAACTATAATTAAAGTTATTTCCAGCCAGTTCATGCTCCAAGACCGCTATTGCGTTTGCATCTTAACAATAGTATTTCAGTTTTCTCTTCTGTTAATTAAATAGCAATGATCAGTTACAGTATCTTCCCTCGCTGAACAACATCCTGACACACATTTCTCACAATGTCACAGCAATGCTTTCGCAAGACTATTAATTTTTTCGTTTTCACCACCGGCACATATAAATATAGTAAGCACAGCACCACATTGTCTATTCCCTGTGCACTAGTGTGCCACGATTCAACTGGTCCACCAGTGGTGTTAAATCTAGACTCATACAATAATACTATACGCAGCATAATACCTTCACGTTCCTAAATATTTACCCTGTGCAGGGTCTCAGAGGACCATGATTAATCCTCCCGAAAAAAAAACGTGTCCCAGAAAAATGGACCGGTAACTTTCTTGTATTACGGTATGCTATATGACCCCTAGTTTGGTTGGCTGATGCGGTCACGTGTCCTTTATGAAAGGGATATTCCTGCCCGCTTTCAAAAAATCTTCCAGGTGAAAGTCAAGGATTCCATGAAGTAACCAGAAGCCTGTAGTGAGTTCTCATGGCATATCGATACTCATTTGATTACTGACGTCACGGAATGGAGGCTGACATTTTGAAAATGTAAGCTGATAGGCCGAGACTAGTACCCGTGGCTAAGTCCCCTGTATAATGCACATGTGATGTACAGGAGCCGTGCTAAAATGCCCTGCATTGGTAACATTGATCTCCAGCCTTCATTTTCAACTAAAACAAAATAATTGACCATAATAAATGGGATTTTTTTTTTTTGGGGGGGGGTTGGTAAGTGAAGTTTTTATCCTAAAAGCAAGGCAATAGGTCTAATACCAAAATGTCTTAATTCCCTGAGATATTTCAAGAAAGTCGTTTTCTGGGCAGATTTCGGGAGGGTTGATCATGGCTTTATCACGTTCGACTCTCAATCAAGTCTACCCTGTGCAGTGTCTTCCGTCTCGTTGTCAGTATTATATTAGAAGTCGTTTTCTGTCGGTCATGTCGTTCCGCCGGGGAGTCACTCGGAGCCGTCTGGGGACTGTAGGCTACTGCACGTGCGGATGGCCGTGCTCGGGGCATCGGGGCCGTTGTCAAGCATGGCGGCTAGGTCAAACTCCGCCACGTCTGTGTAGTGCCTCGCCTCACGCAGGATCACCAGGTCCTGCATGCGCGTGTAGAAGTTGGAGCGGGGCGGCTGGTAGCCGGCAGAGGGCGCTGTGTCCAGCTGCCGCAACTCCACTGGGTCGACGTCACATATCCGCAGCTGGAGCGCATATCCCCACAAGCCAAAAAAACAAAGTAGGGTGAAATCAGGGACGAGGGCTTACGTCACTCATGACGACGCATCTATTTGAATGCAATGCTTTTACTCAATCAGAGATCGTCAAACTGAAGAAGTGGACACCAGTAGTCGATGGTACACCCGAACAATGTGAGTAATCGGTGAGGGCAACAAGGTACGGGTGGTAATACCCGAGAATCTACCCCACTGTTCTTCCACTGTGTTTTTCCCTGTAAATTTTTGGTAGGTTTGGTGCTATATTACGCGAAGCCAAACAGAAACGACCGCGCCAGTTCCTGGTTAAAGGCCCAATACAACATTGGGAAAATTGGAAAACATCGATATCCACACATTTCCTTCTAATCTACACAGTTTGTATAATGGTCATGATACAATCCTCATGTTGAAATCTTACGGTCGGGGATGCTGTACTTCTCGAGAAATCTTCACTCAAACATCGACAAATAGTTAATTACTCGCGAGTAATAAACTATTTCTTACTCCACAGAACGGTGCGAAAACCGTGACGGTTTTTTGCCTTTTTCTACTTTCTCAGATTACCATTTGATCTTAAACCTTCGGAGGATTTCTTTTTTCGGGATGTTTAATGGTTTAACACACAAACTGTGGCAACCCTTTGACTGTTACCAATGTAAAAGCAGCCTGCGTCGGGTGCACGAGAGTCTTAATGCATTATACGGTACGTGCACCGCTGTATTCAATGGACGGCGGCCATTTTAATACCGATGCCAGGCGTGGGTATACGCATCTATATAAAGATTTATCCATTGACAAACAAAACCGGATATTTAGCAGGGGAATTATTGAAAAAAGGGCACAAGTCCAATTAGATATTTGTGCGGAGTTTCGGTTTCGATGTTGAGATTTCGTCACCGCCCTTGTCTTTTTGAAATCATTTTTTAGAATAGTCCGATGGTGAAAAGGCGATCAATCGCGAAACAATGAAATGTCAACCACCGTCGAATACAAGAAAGCATCAAAAAGGATTCCTTCTTCTTCTTCAAGGCAAAAATGGTCCGGAATTTTTCGTTTTACCAAAAAAGAGTTCAGTTATATCCATGCATAAGCGTAAGTAATGTGCTTTGAATTCAAATTGATACAAATACACAATACAGATGGTGATGTCCCGATTTCGAGCGGCTCGTGCAGGCCGGTTCAAAGGGACCTCACAAGCAAACAAGGTCTATCGCCCAGCGTACTCACGATTCGATGGATTCCGTATAGGAGACGGCACATCCCGCCGATGACGTCATCCACTCGGGACAGGTCGCAGATCCGGCGGGAATTGAGTTGGCTCTGGTCCTGGCGCAGTACGTCTAGCGCTCGCATGTAGTCGGTCAGCAGGGCAGCGTGCCTCATCAGATGATGCGCTCTCTGCGTTGTAAACGTGTGAATTGCAACGACTTGAGGATGGCGCTTAAAGGGCTGTCTCGGACCCAGTTTCATATAGCAGCATAAGCGTGAACATCTGCTGAACAGGAAAAGTCTTCCCTGACTAAGCAGAATTACAAGCTGCACTGCGATATGAGGTCCATTGCTTATGACTTGTATTCTACTCTTCTTTACTTCTTTACTTAGCATGAGGAAAGGTGAAGTGTGGGTAGGCAAGGGCATCCTGTGGGAAATGCTTAGGTTTTCTCTCCAAAGATGGCGGTCTGTAACCACTAATCCGCCATGCAATGAGATTGCGCACTGAAATTGTTCCCTCGCAATTCATTATATTCAGAGTTGAACTAGGTGGTGATAAACACAACTTTACAGAGCACCTAGCCATGCTAGCCCAATCGGAATCTGCAGCCTCACCAATTGGCCATGACCGCTTAAGTATACAGATGTATGATGAGCGTCCATGCCAAGTGGCCAGGGGTGGAAATACCATGGAAGTCTATGGGACGGGCAGCCTTAACCGCTAGGTAGCGACTTCGTCTACTTGGAGATCGTAGTCAATGGCTTGGCTTGGCGTTAGGGCCCCCTTGCACGTTTTTTTTTTACTCACGTCGTGGTGTCTCGAGTAGTTTCGCCAGGCTGGGGTGAAGTCGCTCACATTTGGCAGGACACGGGTAGACAGTGCAGTGTTTAGATCCCCCTCGTCAAAAAACAGTTTCTGCGAGGAGAAAAAGGCGAAGATGTAATCAGAACCGGGAACATCGTTGGTATTATGACTCGCTCTAGCCCACTGGTCCTTGTAGTACATCGAACAGCGTCCAACCATTAGGAAACCGAACCTATATGGATGTGTATACTGTGCACGTACTGGTGAGAGACTACAAGACTGTACCGAATGGCATTAGTTGAACGATAAGCCCACGGAAGTGAGATAATACCTGGCAATGTACCAATGAACAAAACAATGCCAAATCAGGTTTGTCAGTTTGTTTTGTCTTCAGTTGACCTTAAAGTCAGACAAATGAAGGAAAAAAAGTGAACTGTGAGGGGCAGATTGAGACTCAGCTGATCGCTGAACCAGCCGTTGTGAAGGTGTGAAGGTTAGAATCTGCCCCCCCCCCTTAAATGTGTCTACCTGGATAAGACTGTCCGGGAGACACTTTGATCCAGGTAATTCTGTCTCCAGACACATTTAGCGGTGTGTGGGAGGAGAATTAGCCTTTACACCTGCATAAGTGCTACAGGTGCTCGTTTCTGGCCAGGAGAATAATGCACGCACCACTTCGCAAAGACGCCGAAGTGACGGAATGATTGCACACAAGCACTTGTAACGGTCAGCCCATTTTAACGGTCGGCTGGTTTTTTTCTTCGCTTTTAAAGCGTGTCTTGTCGCCCTCAGGACTTCAGAGACACCACCTGCCTGGTCTCGCGAACCTAATACCTCCCATCTCCTAAAACAAATGCCACCACAAAACAAAATCAACCCGCGGAGACGAGCAGAGCGCGCAGAAAACGCACCACGACTCATTTTCCAAACGGTGTCAGAGATGCAGCGCTGTTATAGCAGACGGGGAATCCCGGAAAGAAAATGTGTCTGCGATGGAAAACCGCAGATCTCAGGCAAAGGTGAACGTGGAGGTAGTTCATATTCATGATGACGAACACGCACTGTCCGCGGTTTGTGTGCTGGTGTTTTCTTTTTTAAAGCTTCGTGTTGAGCGCTTCCTCGTTCGTGACGCACCACTCACTGAGCTACACAAGCAGCAATTGGGGGACTTTCCCCTTACGCTACGCTCCTCAGTCATCGCGCTTGAGCTCATTGCGCATGTGCAAAACTCGGCAATCCCCACGCAGAGCAACGGGCTTGATAATGACAACTACGTTGGTGCAAAACATGGGTGTTATCATTGACATTAATTCAAAGTCAATCTGATAGGGAGCTTTTGAACAAAGTACAAAGGTGAAGAAAACTTCGTCTGGAACGGGACTTGAACCCGAGACCTCTGGATTAACGTAGCAGTACTCTCCCATCGGAGCTATCCAGCCCTTAGAAGGCGACCTTCCCCAAAAGTCTATTACTAGTCTTTTATTGTACACTTTCGAAAGTGCAAGTCTGCACAGTCATAGCTGTTTATCAAAACATCAAAAGTAAACAGGATTGTAATATGATCAGGTGATTGTATCATATCATTTGTCAACGTGTTTTATACCCTCTGGTATCATTATTTTGCAGACAAAGTAGGGAAATTATGTGCCAGACAAAAATCTGTAGAAAAAAATATTGAGGTTGTGTCGTTTCGATGATGGGCGGCTTGTCTTTTCTGGGATTTGCGTTTTTGCCATTAATGTGTTTAATGTTTATACATGTACTATCCCAGCGCTTAATCCGTCAACGTCATTCCGAACCTGAATTCTTTTCCTATAAATCTACAAAAAAGAAACGAATAACCAGAAAAATCCGACAACAGTAACCAATTTAATAACAAGCAACTAACGATAACAAAAGACTTAATTAATGCCGGATTGTCTAATTATTTATGTTGTCATTTTGTAAGCGATGGATTACATTGCGATATTTATAACGCAACATCCGAAATGCTACGACTGTTGTCGCTGCTGAAAGCAAAAGATATGTTTTGAATGCGCTTTCTTCCTGTATCCCGTAAACATGTAACTTCGCTTGAGTCATTTTAATGGATTGTTGCCAATAAATGACTTGAGAGGAGAAAGAAATTCAAAATGTTCTAGTTGCTCACCGTTGTAAGCGATCAGACCTACACAAATATCACACATTTAGAAACCGTTGCCTCTTTGCTCTAAGCAGGACCTTGCTGCCTTTGAGAAAGGTCCTGCTAGGGTCGAAACGTCAGGCCTACGATGATATGAACCATAACGTCAGGCCTACGATGATATGAAAACAGGAAGGTTTTTGTAAGCCTCATTTTTTTGTCGGTTTTTTAATGCAGGTAAGTCAACTTCGCGATTGGTTTGTCCTGACCATTTTCTTAATTGAATACGCGAGTTCTGTATCTGTATCTGTATGGGTACGTTGCAGAAACCAATTCTGGCATTAACGCAACGGAGAGAGAGGGTGAACGCTGGTGAATTAGACTGAGTGTGATCCATGGCCGAGGAGGGTTCTGAACCTCTCAACCGAGTCAGCTTGAACAAGGTTCTCGTTTAGGTGATTCCAGTCTATGATTGTCCTATTGAAGAAGGAGTTTTTGAGTTGGTCTGTATTGCACCAGGATGCTTTGAAGCATTTGGAGTTTACGGCAATGGAATTTGCTATGGGATTTGATGAGGATGAGGTTGAGCCATCAAGTTTTCTCGAGTTAAAGTTAAGCAAGTTAAGCATTAGGAGCCGCGTGATAAGGATGCTAATGGAGAAGGCGGGATGGGCAGATCTGTACTCACGTATTCCTCGTGAAGTTCACACATGACCATCCGAATAGCACGGAGGTTGGCCCTCAGACCCCCGAGAACGAGAGGGTCGTCCTGTGAGGAGGTGGTGGAGGGGGAGGTGGAGGAGGGGGAGAGCAGGGCCTTATCGGCGTCGTGCAGCGGGCACAAGGCGGTCTGGCCCGGCCGGCCTGTGGTGGACGGGGCGGCGGGGGGCGTGGTGGGAGTCTCGGTCAGGTGAGCGCAGACCTCTGGGGGAGGGTTCATCATGGGGCTACAGAGCGCCCCCGTCGGCTGAATGGGGAGAGGGTTGGCAGTGGCAGGCGCGGACAGGGCAAACATTGCTGTAGGGGAAAATGGAATGTCAATGAAAAAAACCCAGAAACATCACTACACACTGCTATGGGAGAAATGAAGCAATAAGTTAGACGGTAGATAAGATTTGAAGGTTTGCAAGGTTTGCACGCCAAGTGAATGGTTTGCGGTGACACCGTGTAACATCTCTCCTGAGATAGCATCTTAGGCCTAGCTAATACTTGAAGGGCGGTTTGCATGAAGGAAACACAATGTGGAGAGTTTTGCCCGAAGAGCCGTTAACTCAACGTTTCGGACAGTGTGCACCCCGCTCGTCGCCAGGAGATCAACGACAGGCAGTGTGCACACGGACTCTCCTGACGATGGCAGGGTGCACACACTGTCCGAAACGTTGAAGTTACCGGCCATTACTCCTCGAAAGAGATGACTTTTCACCACGGTCTTTCCAACAAATAACGAATTGTGAATCGAGCGTACGTCGATGGCTGTCACCTTACAGCTAATGGTTGTAAAAGTTTCCATCAAGTTTCGCTGCCGTATTTCTGAAATGCTCATTGCTTGCTGCACACTGATCCCAAGACAGCTGTCTCAATTACACGAAACACACGGTGCTAGTGGCATGCACTCTTACCAATGCTGCGGATTACACGAATCGCTCTAGGTCTGTTTGCTTTTACCCAATATGACAAAAAAGGACGACAACTAATTATACTCTCGAGCAATAATTCAGCACAGTGACGGTCCAATTTAGTCAATTTTAGGCTGAGCAAAATATTCCTCTGAAAAATAGGGTCCCGCTTTGATCAAAACGTCAGACCCTCAAACACTCTAAGATTCGTACAACAAAATCTACGATGTGGTGAACTGCACTGTTGCAGCAGGCATACTGCCTATATCTCAACCATGACTTACCCGTGAAAATCACGAGGACCATTCGGTACATTATGAGCTCACTCGTGGATACGGATTCTTCCTCTCTGATAATAAAAAGTAGACAAAAAGAACTGTTGATACGTCTATCGTTGGCGTTAGATCTCAGGTATGACTGAACACCACCAGAACTGCCTGAATTTATTCGCTTCCCAAATAAGTGTTGCGTAAGAGTAATATTCTATCAGCTGGAAATAAAAATAGATTCCCTTTTGAAGGGAAGTATTACACAATGAAAAAGAAAAAAGGGCCGTTGTTCGATTAGTATCCACTGCCAACTTTACCTGCGCTCTTCACCACGCAATCAAAACCAGGAATCAGTTCGACAATCAGAGCGGATGTTTGCTGTGGTAGTGGTTGCGAACTTCTTCCCGGTTGAAGCTTGCTTTCCCGCCCGTCCGTCGGCTCCACGGGGAAGTAGACTTGGAGTTGCATCTTGCGGAGATTACCAAAACATCCTACAGCCCTCGGGGTGGAAAAAATGACCGTACCTGTGAAACTCAAAACACCACCCTAAAAAAAGATACAAAAACAACAATCGAAGTGATAATAAAATAATTTGAAAACTGCTAACTGACGAAATGTAAATCTGAGAAATATGGAGAGCCTCATGTTTCGATCCTAACAAGACTATCCACCAAATCTCATCATTACATTTTATTAAAACAAAAAAAAACATAGATCTTTATGCTGATCGATAGTTCTACATCTATTGTTTGTGAGGATAACGGTTTCAATCATGACTCTCGAATTCAATGCGTTCCTTAATTGGAAAATAAAGCAAACATCTTCATTGCAATGCAGAGAGTCAAGGATTTCAAAAGTCCTTCACTAAGTTTTCTGTTTCCTGCATCATAAGCATATTTTGGCACAGTCATGGATGTATTTGCTCATGCTAATTATTGTACAGCCTGGGGTATAAGTACGGTACTGTACTGCACAAACGGGTCCGTGTCAAGACGCCCTATTCCATCGGGGACAGTCGGGTAGAGACTACGCGGTCCCTCCCACATTTAATCTTAAAGAAATCAATGAAAAACATTCAGCTATTTGTCATCTAGCACAGCCATGCATGGACAACCTCTAGATTGGGAACGAGTTTGCATTTAGGCCCATCTGTCAGGTGTGCGACGATCGCTTTGTCGTGCACGGTCTTCTCTTCTCTTAGCCTACACGTTCCCTAGTCCTGTCTGATAATGTGATCGCTTCTCGGTTTTTGTCTCGCATTTTTCAACTCCTGAAAAGAAAATCAATGAAATGGAAAGGAACTATGCGACAATCTCTCCCGTTCTGCCGTGGATAATGTGCTGGGTTTGGCTGAGCGCCGGATGCATCGCTGGGACGCCGCGCTTACCGAAAGGAAGCAGTTCTTGTCTGTAATACGTCCGCCATTGTTTTGAAGGCAACGACTTCAGTTGCGTCATTCGTGTGATAATGGCTGCAAGGAGGCCATCTGGTATTCCGTAAACATTGGAGATTCGAGCATCGTGAAGGTTATTGTGAAAGGGCGAAAGCTTGTGAGCCACAATGCTGGACTTTATTATGTCCGTTCGTGTCTCGATTGCTGGGATATCATTCAGTGTATTGCCTACTCAGAACGTGTGTGCAGAGGTGTGTTGGACAGTGTTGATGTACATACACACGACTGAACTTTGGCGTTGCGACGATAACAATTAGAACGGAGTCTGGTATTTTTCACTGAAACGAACGAACGGACGAACGTCAAATGAAGCGAGCAAGCAAGCAAGCAAACAAGCGAGCAAGCAAGCAAGCAAGCGAGCGAGCAAGCAAGCACGCAAGCAAGCACGCAAGCACGCAAGCACGCAAGCAAGCAAGCAAGCAAGCGAGCAAGCAAGCAAGCAAGCAGGCAAGCAAGCAAGCGAGCAAGCGAGCAAGCGAGCAAGCGAGCGAGCGAGCCAGCCAGCAAGCACGCAAGCAAGCAAGCACGCATGCACGCAAGCAAGCAAGCAAGCACGCAAGCACGCAAGCAAGCAAGCAAGCGAGCAAGCAAGCAAGCAAGCAAGCAAGCAAGCAAGCAAGCAAGCAAGCAAGCGAGCAAGCGAGCAAGCGAGCAAGCGAGCGAGCGAGCCAGCAAGCAAGCAAGCACGCATGCAAGCAAGCACGCAAGCAAGCGAGCACGCATGCAAGCAAGCAAGCACGCAAGCAAGCAAGCACGCAAGCAAGCAAGCACGCATGCAAGCAAGCAAGCAAGCAAGCGAGCAAGCACGCAAGCAAGCAAGCACGCAAGCACGCAAGAAAGCAAGCAAACAAGCAACAAGCAAGCAACAAGCAACAAACAAGCATCAAACGCGACGTGACTTTATTTTGGATTTACGATGGGATTTCGATTAAGGACATTGGTTTGCGCTGGATGTAAGATCCTAAGATCTGTGAGGCATTCTTGCCCGATTGTCTGTCGTCAAGATTGGGGAAGATTTCAGAGATATTGTGTGGTCGTGGTCTCTTCCACTCCCTCTCAACCTCCCTCCCTTTCTCCCTCTCTCTTCCTCCCTCTCCCTCCTCTCCCTCCCTCCCTCCCTCCGTCCCTCCCTGGATCAGAAAGAGGAGAGATTAAAAGAGAGAGAGGGAAAGACAGGGAGAGAGAGGGGAGGGAGAGAGAGAGAGAGAGAAAGAGAGGGAGAGGTAAAAAAAGAAAGTGAAGTATAATTTCGCTGCATAGAGAAGGCACCTTTTGCAGAAAACAAATGATTATTTTGGGGCCTATTTCACACTTGTTTATAACGTGGACGGAGGGGTAGGCGGAGGTGTAACATGCTTTTGAAATACTTTCGCAACCGGCCCCCAAATTACTCGTGAATTTGAAGAGCCTTCCCGTGCCACTATAGGCTGTCTCGGTAATTTTCCACAGCTTAGTCACCCGCTGTCTCTTAACGCCTTCAGAGTGAAGAAATTGCCCCGTTTCCCGTTTCCCTTTAGCCCGGCCTCCAATCCAACCCACATGTCCCAAATACAAACAAAGGAAGCGTGACTTTTATATTTCATTTATTAAACGGTTTTATTTATTGAACCCAAGACATCTGGATTAACGTACAGACCAGTGCTCTCCCATCTGAGCTATCCAGCCGTTAGATGATGGCCTTCACTAATACTGTAATAGTCAACTAGATAGTCAACTGGTACCTATATAGCCATGGTGATTGCATTGCCTTGGGGATATCTTGAATGGCAATCGTGTCTGCTATAAACCTTTTTCACCCACGTGAAAATGCCGCCACGTTGGACCGCTTTTTACGGAAAGTGTACGCACAACTATTGGTACAACTGATGTTTACACTGTGCGCTGCCATTGTAAGGCGGTCCAGCATGACGTCACGTGAAAAGGGTCTAAAGGGTGCCCACGAGCACGAGGCGTCAAGCAGGCTGCGTATACTGGAAGAGCTAAAACCGCCTCTCGTTACCACTGGCGGACACTGGATACCAGACCAATCGAACTCGTCTGTATGATCAAACAGCATGCACAGCATAGACATCAAACACGGCTTGGTGTCGGAATCAGACCAAGGATTCGTCCTCTGCTGAAAATACAGCTTGTGGTTTTCGTTGATGTTGAAACAGCTTATTGAGCGCTCAACAGCACACCTGTTTCAAAGTGGTGTAGTTTAATGTTATACCCAGCTAGCAACGGAGCCAGAAATGAATCCGCTGTCTGAGTCAGAGCCTGTTCCGCGGTTTCAAAAAGCCACGCTGTACCGCGGAATGGGGCGGAATGTGACTGGCTGTCGTTGCAGTTGTAGTTTGACACCAAAATGTAAGATGCTTTTTAATTGCAAATCTCTAGCTGCTGTTTTTAATGTCCAGCTGCGCTGGCAGATCTAGTTACGTAGGGCTAGTCTCTTTTCAAGCGCGAATTGCACTGCCACAGAAAAAAAAAAACATGGCTGTGGTGTAAAAAGAAATTACGCTGCCAGCCGCATCCCAATACGTGGAGACATTCCCTGCGTACGTATCGTTAAGCGATCCCGGTGAAGAAGACAGTTTGAATTCCCAACAGATGAATGGTGGCTGGAACTCACAATTTAATGCATTTGTTGAAGCTAAAAACGTAGATGTATTGATAGATAGGCCCCTATATATTGTGACTTTGCGTCTTGGAGAATATTAGGTCAATGAGCCTTCATTATTTTGTGGGGGTCACATATACCTGATTGCACATTGAGATGAATGTGATGTCATTCAACATAATGGTGTCATTCATGGTGCAATGCGGTACTTGCCGATATACAATAGCGGACCTCCCACTCGATCGCGACCAGCCCTCAATTTCATGCACTCTGTTTTCGGCATATCCGCGTACTTACGAATACCTTTAAGCGTATAAAGTCTATTTCGTGGGCTGTCTTTCCTGTTTTGGCCTGCGACAAACTTTCTCGTTGGAAACTAATCTTTGAATCCCTCCCCCGCAATGGTTGGATCAGCCTCAAAAGGGACAGTCCGGTGTTTGGATCTTTACCACGGGAAGACGGGCTATGTTTTGTGTGTTTTGATTTTGAACTGTTGGTGGTCGAAAGCGGGTTTTCATTCATCTAAACGTACAACTGAGTAATGATCATCGAAACCGATCCAATGAATCGGGGATTTTTCTTTATCGATCCGCGTGAACACAGGCCTCGCTGTGTGGGTTTTAAAATAATTTTGAGCATTTGAGGTTTTGTGGCCGCATTGGTATGGACATATTGGAGAATCACATGATAGTGAATAGCCTACGACCATTATAAATCTCAAAATTGAGTGGGCCTGACGTTTCGATCCTAGCAGGACCTTTCTCAAAGGCAGAGAAAGAGAAAGGTTCTGCTAGGATTGAAACGTCGGGCCCACTAAATTTTGAGATTTGCATTTTGGTAATTTCAGTCAGTAAGCAGTTTGCAACATTTTTGTATATCACTTAAAAATATAAATGAGAAGAAACGAATGAAGATTGGAAAGGAAAGAAGACCGACTGTTTTTTTGTCAACAATTCATGAAAACAGGAAAGAAAACTGGACTGGACCGGGATTTGAACCCAGGGGTCTATAGAACTACGTACCAGTGCTCCAACTACTCAGCTATCAAGCCCTTAGGTTGGGGGCCTTAATTCTACCATTGTGGGGAGAGCAGCCCGAAGCATTTTAATCATAAGGCCTACACTGTTGTAAGTCACCAAATATCATCACCTATAATGTTGTAAATCACCATTGTTCAAGCGTCCCCCAAAATCAAATAGCATAACTCCTGCGAACGCGTGTCAAGCTCCAACCACAAAGCAAGACTTATATGCTGCATGGTTCAACATTCTGCCGATTCATGTGAAAACTTGGCCTCATTGGCATCGCCACGTGGATATTGCACGAGACTTGTTTTGGTACGGTGGGCAGGTCAGTCATTCACTGGTAATCGTTTCCTAGAACAAAAACAGAAACTTGGATAAAAAATTTGTGCATGGCCTACGTTTGTATCCTTGCCAGGGAGGCACGGAAATGTAATGTCTGTCTCCGCAGCCGCCTATCAGCACCGGCTATTACACTGGCAATGCGTCGCATGCGCTTTCGCTTCATCCGCTGTTTAGACCGGTTACCAGTCCACGCACTCATCAGTGGGTGAACAAATAGTGCACAGTATCTTTCCGTGATTAGTTGGTGGTTATTACCCATCCCCCATCCTCCAAGTTCTTAGGAGTCACTTTCCCGTCACGACGCGGTGAATGTGCGAACGACTTGACTTTCGTAAGAGAGCACTTATGAATGACGCCATTTCTTTGGGTAATATTCACTGCAGGTTGCATAATGTTTCGGGTCTGGTTTTCTAGTCCGTTCACTGAAGATTTCGAGCTTCATGACTCCCTCGCTCCACATCTCTTGCTGTTCACGTGGCCGCGTGGAATTAAGGGCCACTCATAAAAGTGGCCTGATAGGCCGGTGGACTCGAGGCCAGTTGTTTGGTACTAATGTACCTGAGTCGATGTAAAACCAGTTGCATATATTATGCAACTGGTCATTTTGTTTAGCCATCTGCACAATACGAGACCGGGGTATTGACAACCAGTCGAACATGGTCGAGCGCTCTCATTTCGATCACAATTGCAACTTGGGACTGAGCAGAGATAGCGGAGACTGGAAGTGTGATTTTGGAGGTTGCAGATAAATGTCGATGTACTTTGTTTTATGCACCGCGATGTGTCGGAGTGGTCCCGGCACGTTACGGAAGATACCGCAGCAGTGCTATAGTTACCCGTACCAAGCGGCCGAGAGTGAATTGTGAAACTGACGACCGCTGCTATCAGATGTAGGTTAAAGCCCCTACACATCATTTGCACATATCAATCCAAATTTCACTTTCCCTTTGAGAAAGGTCCTGCTAGGATCGAAACGTCAGGCCCTATAACTTTTGAGATTGATGTATTGCAGGTCACTTCAGTCAGTGAGCAGTTTGCAACAGTGTTTGTATTAACTTCAAATCCAATGGAATGCTACCATTTTCATGATTTGTGGAATTTGTATGAATTTCCAACGGTCCGCGTTTTAAAACGACTTTTTGAAGAAAAAAAAACATGCTTACCAGCCTTAAAAACCCCTACACACCATTTGCACAAATCCAACATTCAACAAATCTAAATTTTCCGGTTTAAAATGACGGTGGCTCTATAAAAAAAAAACCCTACTAGGTGCATTTTACGATCCCGGAAGCTGACACAGTTTAAATGAGCCAATTTTTCACAATTTTCTCGCGACATGGTTGATGGATTGAGCTGAAACATTCACAGGTGTGTTATTTCATGCATATACTAGATTAGACAAACCGTGGACGAGTTTGTAAGGCCCAATGATGTGTAGGGGCTTTAAGGTGACTGGCTGGGCTATCAGCTAACCAGGTCTGACGAGACGGGTCATCTACCTTTACCATACACGCATTACAAACAATGATAATCATGAGTACGCACACGGCCATGTCGCGTCTACAGCAGTCCGGATGTCGAAGGAAGTCCAATATATAGAAACTGCCTTCCGGACTGAGTTAGGCATGAAGCCGTTTGTCGGCAGCCCAGTGTTTACGTTGATGATCGATGCGAACAGATACGTCATCATTAGAATGACTTCCTTTAGGGTGCTCTACGTGACTTCATCGTGGCCAAGGAAAATGACGTAATGCGGGGGGTGGGCGTGGCAGAGTGCGGTTGGCGCACAGCGCATTCCGAAAGACCGATATCACTTTCGATCGAGTTCACCGCGACAAGTTGCAATAGGGGGGGGGGGTGGAAGAGAAAGCAGACCGCTATGGGAACCAAAGTTGTCTGGATTTCATTTTGCCAGGAAATCACAGAAGACTCATCCAGGTTCCTGCTCACAATCCAGCTTATGATACACAGCGATGCTCCAATGCATGGCCCATACAAATACAACGTTCCAATTATTGCTCCCCAAGTCATATCGCTTACGTATTGCTTTCAGAACTTCGCAGGTAGCGCATTGCAATGCATCGTAGCGTAGGGCCCAAAGCTTGCTCCGTGCGTGGGTCCAACACTCTTGCAGCTTCATGAATATTCAGTAGGCCTGGCGGGATCTCAAACCCATCCTTTATTTTGGCACACTCACACATAAAGACGGTAATTAGTTGATCTTTAGGGGCATTCCAAATATTATGGTCGGGGAGGGGATTATTTATAGAAATACATAGGTCTTGTGAAGATTTACATAAGGCGCTATCGGGATGTCATTTTCGGTTTGTATTAGTAAAGATCAGAGCTGGAGGGAGAGAGAGAGGGAGAGAGAGAGGGAGAGGGAGAGAGAGAGAGAGGGGGAGACGAGAGAGAGAGAGAGGGAGAAATGAGAGAGAGAGGGAGAGGGAGAGAGAGAGGGAGAGAGGGAGAGGGAGAGAGAGAGGGAGAGAGAGGGAGAGGGGGAGACGAGAGAGAGAGAGAGAGGGAGAAATGAGAGAGAGAGGGAGAGGGAGAGAGAGAGGGAGAGAGAGAGAGGGGGAGACGAGAGAGAGAGAGAGGGAGAAATGAGAGAGAGAGGGAGAGGGAGAGAGAGAGGGAGAGAGAGAGAGAGGGGGAGACGAGAGAGAGAGAGAGGGAGAAATGAGAGAGAGAGGGAGAGAGGGAGAGAGAGAGGGAGAGGGAGAGAGAGAGAGAGGGGGAGACGAGAGAGAGAGAGAGGGAGAAATGAGAGAGAGGGAGAGGGAGAGAGAGAGGGAGAGAGGGAGAGGGAGAGAGAGAGGGAGAGAGAGAGAGAGGGAGAAATGTGTGAGAGAGAGAGGTCCATGCACCATTAGGGGACTATATATTGCAGTAGAGTCCCTCTATAGACTCTAGATTGCAGTAGAGTCCCTCTATGGACTCTAGATTGCAGTACAGTCCTTCTATAGACTCTAGATTGCAGTAGAGTCCCTCAATAGACTCTAGATTGCAGTAGAGTCCCTCTATAGACTCTAGATTGCAGTAGAGTCCCTCTATAGACTCTAGATTGCAGTAGAGTCCCTCTATAGACTCTAGATTGCAGTAGAGTCCCACTATAGACTCTAGATTGCAGTACAGTCCCTCTATAGACTCTAGATTGCAGTAGAGTCCCTCTATAGACTCTAGATTGCAGTAGAGTCCCTCTATGGACTCTAGATTGCAGTAGAGTCCCTCTATAGACTCTACATTGCAGTAGAGTCCCTCTATTGACTATAGATTGCAGTAGAGTCCCTCTATGGACTCTAGATTGCAGTAGAGTCCCTCTATCGACTCTAGATTGCAGTAGAGTCCCTCTATAGACTCTAGATTGCAGTAGAGTCCCTCTATCGACTCTAGATTGCAGTAGAGTCCCTCAATAGACTCTAGATTGCAGTAGAGTCCCTCTATGGACTCTAGATTGCAGTAGAGTCCCTCTATGGACTCTAGATTGCAGTAGAGTCCCTCTATAGACTCTAGATTGCAGTAGAGTCCCTCTATAGATTCTAGATTGCAGTAGAGTCCCTCTATCGACTCTAGATTGCAGTAGAGTCCCTCAATAGACTCTAGATTGCAGTAGAGTCCCTCTATAGACTCTAGATTGCAGTAGAGTCCCTCTATCGACTCTAGATTGCAGTAGAGTCCCTCTATAGACTCTAGATTGCAGTAGAGTCCCTCTATAGACTCTAGATTGCAGTAGAGTCCCTCTACGGACTCTAGATTGCAGTAGAGTCCCTCTATAGACTCTAGATTGCAGTAGAGTCCCTCTATAGACTCTAGATTGCAGTAGAGTCCCACTATAGACTCTAGATTGCAGTAGAGTCCCTCTATAGACTCTAGATTGCAGTACAGTCCCTCTATAGACTCTAGATTGCAGTAGAGTCCCTCTATAGACTCTAGAGCAATCAAGCCATCAAATTCCATCTTAACGGGCTCGATCTCAAAGATAAAATGAGTTTGCGTTGAGGGTAATGTTGGCTGACATTGCCGCAATACGAGCGTTGCACAAGAGTGCGCCCTCACAAAAGTTTGCAACGCGTTAGCCAATCACAATGCGCGGAATCTGTCGACCGCATTGATGTGCATAGTCTTTATTATGGAGATCAGTGGTCCACTCTTATCCAGACGCGCGCTCGTGGTTAGCTGCCGCCGCGGGGGTTTCCCGCTTGGCTCTGACGTCACTACCCCTAACTAAACCGGCGTGAAACCGGGCCCCGGGGGAGGGAGGGGGGTTAACCCGGTTCCACCCGGGGGAGCTAATCGAACCACAGAGCAAGATCGAACACACCCAGCTCGCCCGGCTAGACCATAGTGCATAATCGACAACCCGACCTTTTCCCCTCATGTCAATATTGATCCAATTTCACGCACGAATTAATATGTATCTACATCAGTACATAGCGCGCAGTCAGCAGGTCCCTAAGTGAAGCCAGCGTCGCGCTCTCCTATAACAAAGATAACGTAAGACAGTTGCCCTACCGTGCACTGGAGTCTGTCACATACCGGAACGAAGACCACACTTGACCTTCTGCGTCTGCCGCTCGCAAAAATCGCCGGAAGTAACGCCGCGGTCCAATAGAGGTCCATATAAAGCCGGAAGTAATGTTGACAAAACCGCAGCTTGACAGAGACATAATTCCCCACAGTGTGACAGGCAGTCCTCGTTGAACAGCGCCCCCTATAGTGTGGATACCGTCGAAACCTGCACTCCCGTTTTCGACGGTAGACCTTAGCGGCGGCCAAGTGAAATGCCGTACGTCACAACTGAATATTCATGAGGTTAATTTGAACTAAATATTTTGAATAATGGGGCTGTAAAGTGCTTGTTTAGAAATGTAGGCCTAATTTGAATTTCCAAATAGAAAAAAAATGTCTACTGAATAAAATACACATAGTTTAGACACTACCCTTTATTGAAGAAAATGACGTTGAATGAGAGTGCAATGAAAAGCTGCCTTGGGCTCAAAACAACCCAGTAAGGGAACGTATACGTACCGAATAAACAATGCGGTAATGAAAGGGTTAATTTTCATTTCTCTAAATGTCTTGTTCATTTCCGTTATTTACTGTTTCCCATCACGTTTTCGGCAGTTTTTGCCATTTGTCCAGTCTTTTTTAAATTCATCCATGCAGTTCGGCTGCCAGTGCTCCAAAGTGGATCTTCACAAACGGATTCAAAACACTGGGCCTTGAGAGATTATCGTTATATTCATGGACCTCTGCATCGTGTTACATATGCCTATACAGAGCTCAGCTCAGCTATCCTCGCCGGTACATGCATGAGGCTGTCAAGCTTGGGGTACATTAATTTGTTCCTGTAGCCTTGTTTCTGGTCTCATACATTGCCAACCATCATGATGTAGGCCCTAGTTCTCTCCTTGTCCATCGTACGTCTCCGAGTTTGTTTTCGGCCTTCCCGCTTCTTTTTTCCCCTCTCAGGACCACGTGATTGCGATGGAACAATGACAATCACTCTGCTATCTATGGACACGTCCAGACTAATTGCAACTCCTTCGCTTGACTTCATGCCTTATTCTGGTTCATCTAGGTTGTTCATCCATGCTGATTATTAATATGTCACAGTATCTGAGTGTCTAGTTTCATGTATCCATTCAAGTGTATCTTAGTGGCTTTAATTTGATTGTCCAGGCGTCGATTTCACTAAAAATTCGTCGTAACTTAACCATCAATCGCAAGATGATGAGAGGTGCACAGAAACAATACGGCCTAACAAAACTCACGATAGGTTATCCATCGCGAATTGAGTTGATACGACTGCATCGTAGGGCTTTGTGAAATCCACCCGAGGTTTCACATCCACAGAGAAGCACGGGTCTAACTACCATCATTTAGTGGCATTTGTTCCTGTTTTTTCCCCATACTGTTTTCTCTATCACACCTGCTTTTATAAATCCCGTAAACCTCTGTATACATCGCACGAAGTGAATGTGTAATACACCAATACAAGGGTGCTCAAGCATCACTTACATTGTAATTATGATTGCTATAATTCGCTCATAAGCGCTGGCACAAACAGTCATGATTGCAACAATATTCTGCCCACTTTTCGTTTCAAACGAAGATGGATACATTGCAAAAGAATGCAAGCAGAGCAGATTTCGTCTTTGGTTGGGTCATGGTTTAACCAATGTGAACTCCTATAAACAAAGATGGTAATCTTGCCATGAGAAGACGCATATCATTGCAACTGATGACGTAGTTGTTGCTATCGGTATACTCTTTCCAACTGGAATAGAGACTGACTGCTATCTTAAAGTCGTCATTATTCATCAGTTGCAATTACACGGCTTTCTTCAAGCACATATTTCGTCATATTGGTTAGCGATAGAAAAAAGTTACCCTAGCTCGACTAATTAAACAGGCGGGGACAGCATGCGCATGCGCTGCGAGTGGAGAGTCTTCCGGTAACGAGGGAGTGTGAGACATCGCCACAGAGAACCGTGCAACAATAACGGGGCACGAAAACAACCAAAGTTTGCTCCCCACAACCCCCTCCCCCTCCCCTCCCCCTCCCCTCCCCTCCCTCCCCTCCTGGCAAGCAACATGGCACCGAGTTTCATTGCCTGTTGCCCCGCGTACAGTATCCGGGAGGGTGCGTTGCGCAAGTTCTAGGCGACGACAAGTTCTCTGATATTCGTTCGACGATTGGCCAACGATGCCCTAAGCAGCATTCGTTTGTTTACACGTGCAGATTACCCTCACTGAACAGTTGGTGTATGTATTGTGTGGGGTACATGCAATGTTGGTATTGTTTGGTGTACAGTATGTAATGCATACAGGAAGGGGGTTCCCTGACCCCCTCCACACAAAAGGTATGAGTCATCGGGCCTGAACGCAAAGGGCCACCTTTATCTTGTCACACGGCGCAGGTAGACCAGGTAACTCGACAGGAATTATGTAACAGGCAACCCAAGTTGGCGCTGCGTTCCATCGAGGTCTTACGAATTGCAAAACGGAGGCCTGCTCTCGCTCGGGCGCCCAGTTTCATTTGGAAGCTGGAAGACGTGATGGGTTCAAAAATAAATCTTCTCCGGCAACCCGGGCTGAAATGGTCTATAAAAGAGAGAATGGAGTCCATGGTATATCACAAAGCGACATATGCGATTCAATCGATATACCAGCTCCTTGCTTTATCGTACATCGGCACGTATCCCAAGAAGAACACCCATCATGTCTTCCTCGACATATGTATCTCTCTCCGTTGTCATCCTACTCGCAACAGGTAACAGATTTTCATCACATGGAAATTAATCTTATGCTTTATTCTGGTTATATTTGGTTATTTTGGTTATTATTTGGTTCTTTTGGTTACTTATGACATCGAAAAAAAAAATGATTTGAGAAACGGCAAGGTTATTTTGACAGCACCGGGACTTGAACCTGAGACCTCTGGCTGAACGTACCAACGTTCTTACCATCTGAGCTATTCAGCCCGTAGATGGTGGCCTTCCCCAAAATGTCAAGTAGCCTTTGCCGAGTGGAAGGGGGGGGGGCTCCAGTCAGAAGCATTCAACCATTACCTGCCGTATATATCCAGGGATCACATCGCCTTTTTCATTCAGATGAAACTCGGTCGGGATTCGAACCTGTGACTCTTGCTTTCCTCAGTGCTGGTGTCTTAACCACTTGGCCTATGAGCTGGCCGATGTTGCGTGGTGGGTTCGAATCTATAGGCCTAATTGGCGAAGTACCGTTGTAGATCATTATATATAATGTGATCTCTTCTCTCTCTCTCTTTTACATCCCACCAGCCATACCGATCATTCGGGGTGCCCCCACCCATTTGCCTACCCAAGTCACGCCCACAATCGATGCCTCGCTAGTCGTTACTCTGCAGCTGTACCGAGCCGTTACCCAGGAAATGGATGAACTCAGACTGGTTCAGAAGACGGCATATGACGAATACGTAGGTTCTCCACAATTCATGTAACTCTCACTTCGTCGGGCCTTATGTGCCGCCAACGTCAGCCTCATTGTCATTTCACATAACGTGGGGGGTCTACCGGTTACAACATGGCTTATGCTTCGGCTTAAGTCTCTCTTTTTTCAATTCGGAAGCCTCCCGTGTTCAAGTCTAACATACTTTCAGATTAGGTCAGATACATCTTTGATGACAGTTTTTTTGTTTTGACCTGGACAATGTATTTTTTGGTATAATAATTATTTGATGTCCTAAGATATAAATGCAAAAATGGAGAAAAGAAATGGAGAAAAGAAATGGAGAAAAGAAATGGAGAAAAGAAATCGACGGGAAAAAAGCCAGGGCACGAGTGTCGGCCTAGCTCGGGTTTTGGAAAAGAACAAAACTGGAAATGTGTTCTCTAGTATTTCGCCTTCATCGGGGACAAACTTAAGGGAGAGAATACTTGACGTAATGATAGTAATCACTTGTGTGGTGAATGACCACGTCTCGTATTGAAACGACCCCTTCAATATCGGCTACACTTTGCTGCAAAGCTTTGGCACCACCGATCCGAATGATTAACCAAAACGTCCTTACTAATCGGGAGTAGCGGGCTCGAATCCCGCCCGAGCTGCCTGAAATGGGGTTTTTATCAGACATCGGGCAAAGCACTGAGCACTCAGTGTTTATCACGTCGAGCAGGACAAAACCTCAATGAATTACATTCTCCTCGACGCAAACATCATGTAATATCTGCAATATCCGATTAGACTTAACCCCTCGTTCGTTATCGTATTTTTATAGCAATGAATCGATTTGATATTTGTTGACCTTTCCCTTCTCTTATCATCGGAGTCCATATTTGTAAAGTGGATTCACCTTAGCCAATTCAACCGCAATTGCCATTACGAAACACTAGGCAAAATAGCGAGTCCGTGAGTGAAACCGTGAAATATTCTTTTTTTTGTGGGGGGGGGGGTCTTTTTTCCGTCAAGGTTTTCTGGCTCACAATTTGCACAAAAGGAGCACCGCGTACAATGCCTGGAACACCCTTTCATGAAAGACTGGCAAATTGCTTTGAACGTCCATCGATTCAGCACACGTTCGCGGGTTGAATACATTCCTACACATTCTTTGTCAAATAGGTAACTTTCGTTTTAGAGTTCCTAAAAATAATAATATGCTTGACTTTCAATAAATTTCCAATTCCCGTTATAGGCGATAGGCACTAGCCTTCGAAAGTTGTATGCGTTAATCGTGACTAATATTATCATTTACAAGTTCGTGACGAAGGACTGGAAAAACAGTTACTGTTCGAAACGGTCCTTCGATTCTCTGCAGAATTCAGAATTCCTCTTCAGAATTTCACACATTTACATGCAGTTTTCGTAACCGAAAACCACTTTGGACTTGCTACCTCCAATACAAATAGCCTGAAATCTGATTTCAATTTTGAATCCTCCAGAAATTGGACCGCTTCTCAGATGCCGATGTAAGAGTTCCCCCGATGGAGCTGGAAGGCATTCCTGACCTAAGTGGCATGACCAACGCTGACAGATTCACCATGAATGTAAGTATACACGAAAACAGTAGTAGCGTGGCGTACCACTTATAAGTAGACATGTCAGTCCTACTAGCCCTATACAAACGAAACGTCACGAAACGAGAGAGAAAGAGAGAGAGGGGGACAGACAGACAAACAGACAGGCAGACACAGAGAAAGACAGAGCGAGAGGCAGTAGGAGGGAGAGGGGAGAAAGAAACAGAAAAACAGAGGGCGAAAGAGGGAGGGAGAGAGAGGGGTGGAGAGAGAGGGTTGGAGAGAAGGAGTGAGGAGGAGAGAGATCGAGGTTGAAAGATAGCGAGAGAGGTAAGGGAGAGAGGGGGGTAGAGAGATATGGAGAGGGAAATAGATATGGAGAGAGTCTGATAGAGAGAATGGCACCCATAGATGGAATAGGGGGAATATTATGTCATCCATGTAATTGCGGGCGTTTATTGGTTGTATGGTTTCGTTGGTTGTGCAGGAGAGCGCCATCTTGCAGCTCCATCGTTCCAGCTTGATCTCCTACAGTCAGCTGATGATCTCTGTTGCCATTGACGAGAGCCAATCCCAGAGCCCCAAAGACTTCGGGCCGCAGTTCGACACCATTAGCGCCCGGCTCGTGCGGGTCAAAGCTGGCATCCAGGCACTGGTATGTAACAACTGATCTAAGAGATCGGGCGGTCTTCCAATGGCATGCCGTACCGTTACGGGTCTAGCAATTCTATGGAAACAAAATCAGCGGTATACAAAGAAACCCAATGGCTCCCGGCCCCCAATCAAAGGATTTCAAGACGTTGGTCATTCCCTACACGAAAACCACACGCGTGACAAAATAAGGCATAACATGGAAACACTTTGACAATTCTCTTAAAATGTTCCCCTTTTATCTCCCTTTTTGAACAGATGAATCATCAGGATTCCTTCCCCGACGGCTTACCAACGCAACCATTCGTTGGCATGGCACCGGAAAACAATGCGAGCATGCGCATTATCCGCGACCTGTACGTGTTGCAGGAGATGTACTCGTACCTGGCCATTGCAGAGTACGATCTGAATGACAGATATCTGAGACATGTCCTCCAGGCCAGGGCAAGCTTGTAAGAAGTGAGTCTTTGCGGACCAACCACGTCACGGGGCTTCCCTCATCCCAACATCTTGCACGATGATCGGCATAACTTCTCGTGGCGCGTTCTTTCTTACATGAGTTGACTTATATTTATAAGCAATGGTGTGACGGCAAACTGTCCTCATTGTACTTCCAGCCTTCACTATACCCTGAAGACCGTATTTATTATTTATCTATTTGGTTTATACTTTTGATATGTATTTTATTTGATAATTGTAGAATGAATGGTTGATTCATATCATGTATGGATTGCCATCATGAATATTCATGTTTGACAGTGTCCTGTGGCACACTCGGTAGTAAAAACAAATCTTCGTTCAAGAAGAAATGTGAGCGCGTATCGCGCATACTGAAAAAAGAATCGTCTGTGTATTAGACGTGACGTAATTGCTTTTATTTATAGTATAATAATTTGGCTATTAATCTAGAATTACTGCAATTTAATCATGTAAATGACGCGCTCTATCACGCACACTGTATACCATGCGTAATGCTTGAGCAAAATTATATAATATCTGATCATAATTGACTGATATCTCAGAAGTATTCTGTTAACGATGTTCTGTCGTTTATGGTGTCTAAGATTTGGATCCACGAGATTTCATTTTAATCGGCTGCATTTTTTCGTTTTATTCTGTATTTTTGTTATTTTTGGAATATTCTCAAAAAAATAAGGAAAAACTGACTGGGAACTTTTGAACAAATTGAAAAGTTGTCAAAGAAAACAACGATTGCAACGGGACTTGAACCCTAGACCTCTGGATTACAGTGCTTTTCCATCTGAGCTAACCAGCCCTTAGATGGTAGCCTTTATTATTTGGTTTGACTTCCATTTTTTGTTTGACTTGTAATATTTCGGTACTTCCAATATTTTTAAGATTTTGAATATTATAAACATCTGGCAACACTTTTTATAAATATTTTTTTTTTATATTTTCCAATAATTTTGCAAAAATAATGTTTCTTAATTTATATCTAAAATAGTTTTCAAGATTTGCCATAATTTCAACATTTTAAGATTTGCAATGATTTCAACATTGTTAAGCTTTGCAATATTTTCAACAATTTTAAGATTTGCAACCATTTCATATTTTTGGGTATTTTGTATCTTCGATATAAATTATTTAAAATATATATTTTCGACCATTGCGATATTTACAACATTTTGAATAGGCCCTTATTTGATATGAAATATTTTCAATACCAAATATTTTCAATACCAAATATTTTCAATACCAAATATTTTCAATACCAAATATTTTCAATATAAAATATTTTCAATATAGAATATTTTCAATATAGAATATTTTCAATATAAAATATTTTCAATATCTTAAATATTTTCTTCTTATGATATATGTTTCTTGTATTAAATCAACTATTTTTACTATTCCTCTTTTGTCATACATTGATGTTTATACTGCCTCACTTTGTTTTCCCGTCTCGATTCTGGATAACGAATGAGCCTTCATTAAGCATATAAAATAGTACAAAATCTCCCCCGTGAGCGAAAACAATATTGCCAAGCCTTTCGTGGGCACAATTTCCTGATTGGTGAAAGTAGTCACAAGGGTCTACGAAATCCCTACGAATCCCTCGAATGTTTAATGCAATGTGATTATAGCCTGGTAAAAAGATGGGAAACTAGTTTTTATCCACAGAACACCGCGTAAACAGCATTACATGTCGCCTTTGAGAAAGGTCCTGCTAGGATCAAAACGTCAGGCCCACTAAATTTTAAGATTTACATTTTGGTAATTTTAGTCAGTAAGCAGTTTGCAACATTTTTGTATATCACCAGTACTATAAGTATGAAACAAAAGTGAGTTAATGTTGGCAAGGCGATTCTATGCGGAATGCCGTTTCTATATCTCGAAAGAATTACTGACAGATCCGGAGCCTGAGCGTTAACCCTATCTGCACTTGAGGCTCGGATGGCCCACCTCTATTTATTTTGTTAGTGGCATCGCGACCACGAAGACAATTTGTTTCTCGCTTCATGACTTGTCAGCCCCTGTTGTCTTGCACACATATTGATACCATTTTGTCCATGATTATCCAGTATACCCAGCTGGTGTACGTGTGATTAGTATGCGCAGGTAATTATTGTGAACAATTTAAAACTGTCAGACAGTGGCTTGTATTTCTTTATGAATCGTGCTCAGGAATTGATGTTGCACCGATTTCAAGCTCCTGTATAATTCTGAGAGAAACTAATCGAAGTTTGGAAACAATTATAAACATAAGAATTAAAAACAATAGAAAACATAAGCAATAAAAACAATCAAAGCTATCGGCCGAAGGACATAGAAAGTGCTCGCCTTTTGTTGGGACGGGGAAGTTGAGATTTAGCTGCACACACATCAGAACTGAATAATTTCTCACAATTATCGGAAAACATATCCTAATTTTGACTAAATTTCATGGTCATGCTTTTATAATTTTTGCGTTGATGTTATGAAAATATCGGAAAAACGCACAAAATATTAATTATGAATACCCAGTTGATAAGCTAATTAGTAAAACAAGCCAGAATATTTATCATTAAAATCAATCATGCAATCAGACTCAGCACGTGAAAATCTATAAATACACAGATTTTTAAGTTCATCGAACCTCCCGTTTCTGAGATGAGTAGGCCTCCATCCGAGGCCCCCCCCCCCAGTATTTTTCATGGAGAGAAATAGCAGACATGCACAAGGGATATCAGGGAAAGGGTCCTGCTGTGCACGTGGTCTTGAATCACGTGGGCTGAGTCACATGATACAGCTCTGGAGTTGGTATTGTAAATAATATTGGTATTTGTACGCACTTCCACTTCGACATCCATCCATTGCCGTGTTGTCTGGTCGGTATTCGGAGTCTAAAAACAATATTTGTTGAGTTCAGGTCAGAGTATGTAATCGGATATTTGTGATATCTTCATTTGCCGTTCGATCAACGTTCTGATAATGGTGCTACCTTGGCCGAGTGAAGCATTTTGGCGATGTTTGTTGTTGATGATGGTGAGCGTGTCAGCAGCGGACACGGCCGGTGAGGCTGGGCCGTCCCATCGCTCCGAGACGCCCGCCGGACCCGACGGCTTGATCCAGGCCTTCGTCTTACCCCATAGCCACATGGATGTCGGTTGGATTTACACTGTTAAGGTAGTCTAGAGTGATCCATGCCTTCGTCTTACCCCATAGCCACATGGATGTCGGTTGGATTTACACTGTTAAGGTAGTCTAGAGTGATCCATGCCTTTGTCTTACCCCATAGCCACATGGATGTCGGTTGGATTTACACTGTTAAGGTAGTCTAGAGTGATCCATGCCTTCGTCTTACCCCATAGTCACATGGATGTCGGTTGGATTTACACTGTTAAGGTAGTCTAGAGTGATCCATGCCTTCGTCTTACCCCATAGCCACATGGATGTCGGTTGGATTTACACTGTTAAGGTAGTCTAGAGTGATCCATGCCTTCGTCTTACCCCATAGCCACATGGATGTCGGTTGGATTTACACTGTTAAGGTAGTCTAGAGTGATCCATGCCTTCGTCTTACCCCATAGTCACATGGATGTCGGTTGGATTTACACTGTTAAGGTAGTCTAGAGTGATCCATGCCTTTGTCTTACCCCATAGCCACATGGATGTCGGTTGGATTTACACTGTTAAGGTAGTCTAGAGTGATCCATGCCTTCGTCTTACCCCATAGCCACATGGATGTCGGTTGGATTTACACTGTTAAGGTAGTCTAGAGTGATCCATGCCTTCGTCTTACCCCATAGTCACATGGATGTCGATTGGATTTACACTGTTAAGCCTTAGGTAGTCTAGAGTGTGGGATGTAGACTTTAGTCTTAGAAGTGAGTCCTGCTAGGATTAAAATCTCAGACATTTATTACTTTAATGTTTGTTTTTTCAGTGCTCTTTAAAGTTTAGGATTTCACAAGGTCCCCAGTGCAACAGGTCTTGGAGTTGGATGCAAATTTTAAGATTGCATAAGGCTTAAGTTAAACTGGTAATCAGTATCGCAGAGTTTGTAGTACTACTACTAGTACTACAACAGTACTAGTGTAGTAATACTATCTATTACTAGGTAGGCCTCCTACTCCTATGCTTGCATCACAACCAGAAATTTCAACGCTGCTTTTTAGTCACTGAAAATAGACATTTTTAAATTTAGAAAAAAAAAAAATTGTTTGTGTGAATTGTAGGAAAGCATGGAAGCTTATGCAGCCAATGTGTACACCACGGTTGTCGCTAATCTCGTGGCAGACAAGAATCGTCGGTTTATTGCGGTGGAGCAGGAGTTCTTTAGACTGTGGTGGACAACGGTTGCCAACGCTACCCAGAAGGTAAATGGTCGTCATGGAAATCAGCCCCCCAAAACAAATTTCATCAGGAATCAGCCTCTGCCCTTCAAGTCGGCCATCAATTTTTTCTCAAATGCTTCAGACGGACTAACGACGTCTACAGGCCATTTCACACGTGCCAAAAATGTACATGTACTGTACTGGGTAATTTCAGGGAAAGATAGGCCTTAATTTAACCCTGCCAATTGATCAAGAAAGTGCTCTTTCTGTGAACATTGCTGGGTTGTATTCCACCATGGCAATATTGCTGAGCTATGCAGATCAAGGTCAGCCTTTCTCCGAGATATCTCGGGTTTAAAGTTCCGGTCAAGTGAATATTTTCTTTGACATTTGTTTTCTTCAAAATTGTTCAAAACTTCCCAGTCAGTTGTTCCTTTATTCCTTTATTTGTCTTATAAACGGCTTTGTTTGGAGAAAGTACTACTACAACAGATTTAACTTCTACTCCGCTATAATTTCACTCATTTCATACAGAATTCCCCCTGGCACCTTGATTGTATTAATTAAGCGGTGCTTTGTTGTGCTTTAAGATAATTGTGGTGCTTAGGAAGCTCTCAGAAATCAGTCCATGATCAGCTGTAGACCTGTGTAATGTGTATTGATATTTTGACAACAGAGGACAGAGGCAAAGTATGTTAAGTGGGGGTACGTGTATCTCAGACTCATCTCTGTCCATCAGGTGAAATCAAGACTTGTGGTCATGTCATCAACGACTGTGATGCAATAGGTCCACCCTGTCCACTCACTGACTTATTTCAGCTACGGCCAATTCTGTATGTGATGTTATGGTTTGTGTACGGTGATGCTAACAGAACCAGACCCACGAGCTGATCAAGTCGGGACAGATGGAGTTCATCATTGGAGGACAGGTCATGCACGATGAGGCAGTGACTGAGTACAGTGCAACCATACAGCAGATGACAGGTTTGTACACGACAGTCCCAGTCACTTTCTCTTGATGGATTCCGAAGTCATACAGGTCAAATCTTAGTCGTGAGTCACAAGGTCAAGACTGAGTCAGAGTCACAAGGTTGAGTCCAAGTCATGAGTCACAGGTCTATGTACCCAAATGCAATTCTGTACAAGACTCTTAGCATTACAATGTTGATTTTGTTCATCGAGTCAAAAGTCACAGTGTAAGTCCATGTCCATGTCAGTATGTGGAAGACTGAGTCGTTTGTTATCGTCTGCAGTAAAGAGGCTCTGAGGAAAGATTTGAAGACAGGATTAAGAAAAGAGTGCCTAATCATTTCATTGGGCTACTGAGTGAGTCACCTGGGTAAACAAGATCTCATTCAGTTCAAACTCCGTCATTTGCATGAGAAACTGGTTGCTTTGCAGCATCGTTTCAACCCCCTCTCCAAACTTGTTCCAACTCAGAGGGCCACTCCTTCATCTACGACACCTTTGGCAAGCGTCCCCACTTCAGTTGGCACGTGGACCCCTTCGGAGCCTCGGCGGCCACGCCCACCCTCTTTGCCCTGATGGGATTCGACGCTCACCTGACCTCGCGCATCGACTACGATCAGAAGGAGAGGTTGCAGCAGGACCAAGGCCTGCAGTTTGTGTGGCGTGCCTCACCCTCACTGGGCAGTGCGCAGCAAATCTTCACCCACATCATGGACCAGTACAGCTACTGCGTTCCTCCAGCCCTGCCCTTCTCATCCAAGTGAGTACATCGCTGGTAGTGGCTCTCTTCTGTGAGATGTGTGAATATTCACTCAGATCACTACAGTAGTTGAGCTCAGCATTGGCCTCATCAAGTGCTACGGCATTGCCCCTCTTCTTCAGTCTCTCCATAGCTGACCTATCAGGAGTCGTTATCCCCTGTCAGTTGAGAGTGGCGTCAACATTCGTTATGGCCCAATGAAATAAGAACACACAGTCCAGACTTATGTAATGAAATTGAATATGCTTGAGCTCTTTGTACAGTGAATGGACTGTTGTCAGTCTAAGTGAGGATTTATGATAACAACCTTCTTTTCAGAACTACCCTTCTTGTTTGAGACATGACACACAGTTCATCCGTGCAGCTCTTGTGTACTTTTGCTTGGCTGCTTTTTGGGATGTCACACAAAATGCTCACAGCTTTGCTAGACATTATATCCATGATACAACGTGCTACCTGCTTTGCTAGACATTATATCCATGATACAACGTGCTACCTGCTTTGCTAGACATTATATCCATGATACAACGTGCTACCTGCTTTGCTAGACATTATATCCATGATACAACGTGCTACCTGCCGCTATACAGATTCTCACAACATTGACCAGCTCGGTGGTCCAGTGGTTAAGACATCTTCAATAGAAAGCAGGAGTCATGAGTTCGGATCACACCCTAGCTTGTATTTTTTCAGCGGCCATTGAAGCAGTTTTTCATGATTTTCTCGAGACTTGGTTGGCGGATTGAGCTGAAATTTTCATAGGTGTGCTATTTCATGCATATATGTTGGATCAGACAACGTATGGATGCTATCCTTTGACCTCAACCAATGTTGTGTTTTCCCTTTAACCTTGAGTGGCATTGTAGCCTTGCTTTGGGTGAATATGCATAACAAGAACAAAAGAATAAGAACGGTTGATATCAAACAAATCTAAGTGCAGAGGCTACTTTTTTTGGTGGGCAGGTCTGGTTTCTACTGGAACGGCTATGTAGTCTTCCCCAGGCCTCCTGCAGATGGACACTATCCCCACATGAGTCTGCCAGTCACAGAGGAGAACATCCACCAGTACGCAGCCACCATGGTGGCCAACATCAAGCAACGGGCTGCCTGGTTCCAGACCCAGCAGCTGCTCTGGCCATGGGTAAGTGTGGCGTGCACCATTCTGTGCCCTGTGGAAGTTTTTAAAAAACTTTTTAAAAATGAAACAAAGGCTTAGGCCGGGGCTGGGGCTTCTGTTTTGCTTCTCACATCCACGGGCATCAAGAGGCAGCTAAAATGGGGCACAGAGCTAAGAAATGCACGCAAGCTACAACTTGGCACCAGTTGTCCCACAGCTTGAGTTCAAAATCAATCATCTTGGCAGGTCTGCCACCCCAACAAACATACAATTCAAAGAGACACGTCTCTCCTACCACTCCCAGTTGCAACTCCTTAAGAGACTGCATGTACGCTCAGTTCTTATATACCTTGATGTTGGCCCAAGACTTTCCATTGATTTGAATGCTGGGAGGAGAAGTTTTTGGTTTCCATAACTTAAAGATATAAATCATAAAAAAGTATTAGTTTTGATCAAATTTTTATTTTGAAAGCAAGAGTTTTTAATTTGCTATCCAGGGTGAAATAGGTTTGCAGAGACACCATGTAAATTATCTTTTGTGAGTAAGTGTGGTTCTGAAAAGAAGTGGAGGAACTCGACGTTTCGAACAGTATACTCTGCTCGTCTTCAGGAGAATTTATCCTGATATTCTCACCATGCAAACTTTCAAATCTCATCTATCCAGGGTTGTGACAAGCAATTCTTCAATGCGTCGGTCCAGTTTGAGAACATGGACAAGCTCATGAGGTACATCAATGACAACAGCCAGTCCCTTGGAGTCCAGGTACAATACGCCACCCTGGGAGAGTACTTTGAGGCAGTGCACCAGACTAACATGACGTGGGGCCTGAAGGAGGATGGAGATTTCCTCTCCTATTCATCAGGTGAGGGCTGTGTTTCCCTAGCAACTCCACCACAGGGATGAACTGGGTTGTCTACACGCGCCATCTAAATCAGATGTACAATCAAATGAATGCAGGAAACACAGACTGGGAACCTAGGAACAATTTTGAAAAAAGGGCAGAGAGAACTTTGACTGGACCGGGACTTGAACATAAGATCTCTTGTTTTGCGTACCAGTGCAATTATCATCTGAGCTATCCAGCCTTCCTTAATCGTCAGCTTGTTCTTTCTTGGGTAGGGGCATCAGTCAGAAGCATCCACTGAAATAACTGCTGTATATCTCCAGGGATCATTTGTCAAAAGTCAGTGTTTTCTTGATTTCTCTGACTTAAATTGGAAAAAGAAATCTGCATCTTGTGTGATCCCGAACTGCAACTTGAAGAAAACAGAGGCTTGATCCCCTGAGACACACTTGATGGTTGAATGCTTCTGACCTGAGCCCACCCCCCTAAGCAAAGATAGTTGACTATTTGGGAAGGCTACCACCCATGGGCTGGATAGCTCACACAGTAGAGTGCTGGCCTGAGTCTCGGTCACTCAGTTTGATATTTTCCAAATTGTGACCTAAGAAAAAGTCCTTTTTTTTTAAATTTAAGGGCATTTTCAGAAAGCTTAATCATAATACAAAAATCTGTCCTAAGGAATTTTTCAACAAATGTCTGTAAATAGTGAAAAAAAACCAAGGGAATTTGTAAATGTGTCTGTGCGTATGCTGCAATCACCTTTGATGTGCCGTGTACATGACCTCGAACTTTAGAGCCGTTTCTCTCAAAAAGTGGTTTCCATGACTCCGCTGTGGCTTGTCGAGCCTGAGCCAGAGCCTGAGCCAGAGCCTGAGCCAGAGCCTGAGCCTGAGCCTGAGCCTGAGCCAGAGCCTGAGCCTGAGCCTGAGCCAGAGCCTGAGCCTGAGCCTGAGCCTGAGCCAGAGCCTGAGCCAGAGCCAGAGCCAGAGCCAGAGCCTGAGCCAGAGCCTGAGCCTGAGCCTGAGCCTGAGCCTGAGCCTGAGCCTGAGCCTGAGCCAGAGCCAGAGCCAGAGCCAGAGCCTGAGCCTGAGCCTGAGCCTGAGCCTGAGCCTGAGCCTGAGCCTGAGCCAGAGCCAGAGCCAGAGCCAGAGCCAGAGCCAGAGCCAGAGCCAGAGCCAGAGCCAGAGCCAGAGCCAGAGCCAGAGCCAGAGCCAGAGCCAGAGCCAGAGCCAGAGCCAGAGCCAGAGCCAGAGCCAGAGCCAGAGCCAGAGCCAGAGCCAGAGCCAGAGCCAGAGCCAGAGCCAGAGCCTGAGCCTGAGCCTGAGTCTGAACCTGGAAAAAAGTCCCCTATTGTAAGCCAGTGTCGTGACTTTGACTTTCCGCAGGGCCCAATTCCCCATGGACTGGGTTCTACACGTCTAGGTCCCACCTCAAGGGTGTGGCACGCCGCGCCCAGGCAATCCTACATGCAGGGGAGACTCTGTTCAGCATTTACCTCAGACAACCCAATGTCAGCCGCACAACAAACATCACAGAGACGCTGGAGAGTCTGAAGCAACTCCGCTGGGCAGCTGCTGAGGTCAGGGAATGCTGGCAGGCGTTGCACAACTTTGGCAATGTCCAAAACCTGAACAAAGAAATCAGAGGGCCTGACATTTTGATTATAGTTGGACCTTTCTCAAAGGCAGAATGACAGGGACAAAAAAACAGATAGGGAGAGCAATAAGGTCAGAAACAACAGAAAAAAGGCCTTTAGGGTGAGATGAGATCCAAGGGAAGGGCAGGGAGAAATTGGTGGTATTGGTGGAGGGAAGATATGAGAGAAAAGATCAAAGAGAAGTGGAGGGAGTGACCACAAATGAAGGCTTATTAGTAAACATGCAAGGTCAGTCATAAAAGCCCCTACACACCATTTGAACAAATCCAAAATATTTTTTTACAATGGAGGCATCTGCATGTGATCAAGCCTGAATAGAATAATACGATCAAATTACACATTGAATTTTGTTATCATCATTGTTTCCCGATACAAAATTTAGGGTCGCAGGCTAGAAATAGGGTGGGTCGGGTAACCGGAAGCAGAACTACGAGTACGGATATCTGCATGTACATGTAGATGTACCGGTATGCATTTGCATAGGAAGCCTCTCTTTTGGCTTTAGGCAATGAATTGGGAACGTGTTTGGTGAACCCTACACAGGTCCAGCATCATGATGGTGTCACTGGTACAGAGAGTGTGGACGTTGTGAAGATGTTCCTGAATGACCTACAGGATGGGGATACAAAGACCAAGGAGTCCATGAGGAAGATGTTACAAGACCTCACCAAGATGTCCAATGGCAATGTACAGCACGTCTTGACATATGTGGAACCTGATAGTGTCTTAGGTGAGGTTGTGCTAATAGATGGACTCAAACACAGCCAATTCAAGAATGATGCAAAGTACTTACTGAATTAAATTACCAAAATTTTAGTCTCAAACATTTGGAGGGCCTAACATGACCCCCCTCTAAGGTCTAGATTGTCTCTCCGAGAAAGGCCCTGTTAGGATTAAAATGTCTGAAATTGTTTTCATCAGGCATCGGGCAAAGCAGTGAGCACTCAGTGTTGATCACATCGAGCAGGGCAAACATCAATGAATTACATTCTCCTCGATGCAAACATCACATTATATCTACCTTTCATATCGATTGAAGTCAGCAAGCAGTTTGCTCGTCTTTTCTATTACTGAAAGGCAGATATTGGCAGGTTCTTAACCGTTGCTTGTACAAACCGGTGAGATGTTTGGTCCGATGTTCTTGTGACGTTTGATTTCAGATGTTAACGAGGAGGTGCCCCTTCTCTCTGTCCTCGTGTATAACCCCCTGGGTTGGTCTGTCAAGAGACTGGTGCAAGTCAAGGTCAAGAACCCCAACGTGACGATCATTGACATGCATGGGCGTGATATTGGGAGCCAGGTCAGTGCTTGCTGAGAGGTTCAAGTCTAGTCATGCTAGTGAGATTCTCCCGTGGCCAGACCTGTTGTCCAGTGACTTTGTAATCGCTGAAGAAGTACATGTATAAGTGCAGTGCGCCAACATAAATGAAAACAGTAACGTCAGAAGTATCCTCATAGGGTTGAATCTGTCTTCTCATTATGATTCTTGATGTTGTGTGGCCCTCCTTCCCCCTAGGTCAACCCACCGCTCTTCCCTGGAGGTCCCTACACGCTCTTCTTCTACGCCCAGCTAGCCCCTCTCAACTTTGAAGTCTACTCCATCAAGAGCAAGGGTAACCCCGGCGCTTCCACGGCCCACATGGGTCGTGTTGAACATCTAGCACCGGCCAGGCAGTACCAAACATCTGCCAGGGGCAGCAATCGCACTCCCAAAGGGCCGGACGTCAGGGCCATCAGTAATGACTGCTATGAAGTCCTCTATAGTTCCACCACCAACATGCTGATTGGAATTTCTGACAAGTAGGCAATATCTAAAATTAAGTGGGCCTGACGTTTCGATCCTAGCAGGACCTTTCTCAAAGGCAGAGGCTCTGCAGAGACTCTGCCTTTGAGAAAGGTCCTGCTAGGATCGAAACGTCAGGCCCACTAAATTTTAGATTTACATTTTGGTAATTTTAGTCAGTAAGCAGTTTGCAACATTTTTGTATATCACCTCAAGTAGGCGATATGTCGTTTTTGTCTTTCTTTTTCTTCTGGCAGGCACCTGTATACACCTGTTGAATCGAATTGAATCATTGCCATCAACATTGCCTATTACATGGTTCATTTTAGAATAGACCAGCCAGGATATGCAATTTGTTTGTGGTGCAACGATAGGCTTCAGTACAGCTCTTTTCTGGATAATTGAAAATGGTTGAGTTCCGTCATTGCTCTTTCCCTCTCTCTCATTGTCGTCTAACTCCCCATTATCCTCATCCTCTTGACTGATCACATTTTTAAATGTTTGCTTCCCTGATTTCTCTCTCCTTTACAGGCAGAATGGGAAGACTGTCATGATGGAGCAGGTGTTCAGGGAGTACTACTCCCATCACAATGTGTTGTTTGGGCAGGAGTCCAATTTGTATGTGTTCAGGCCGTGGGGGTCTTCCCATCCCGTTGGCTCCACGGTCAATCTCAGCATAGTCACCGGCCCCTACGTGAATGAAACTAGACAGTCCATCTTCTAGTGAGTGTGTGTTGTCTCCTTGTTGGAATGCCTTTTTTTTCATGTATAGAGTACCGTCATATGCAGAAACATTGCAAACTGCTTACTCAATAGAATAGCCCAAATACAAATATCAAAAATTAGGAGGGTCTGACATTCCGATCCTAGCAGGACCTTTCTGCCTTTGAAATAAAGTCCTGCTGGGATTGAAGACGGCGAAACGTCAGGCTATCCAAATTTGTACCCTTTCATGTCTGTTAATGCACCACAACAATTTGGCATTTCGATAGAAGCAGGACCTTTCTCAAAGGCATTATCCATTCTGCCTTTGAGAAAGGTCCTGCTTGGGTTGAAACGTCAGGCCCTCCTAATTTTTGACCCTCTCATTTTCGTTAATACAATTTGGCGTTTCGATATGAGCAGGACCTTTTTCAAAGCCGTCGACGAGGGCCAGTTTGGGGGAACCAGTAGGACAAATCCAACGATTTCTGGCTTTGCGCACAACACACTCCTATCCTGAAGAGAAAACATCTCAGTTTGCATGACAGAGAGAGGGTGTTTGGAACATGAACCCCTTTTTATTGCATTTCCAAATGAACTGCAAAATCATGAAATGAAATGAGATGAAATGGCAAGACATTCCTTCAGCCCTCTGCTCACTAAGCACCCCTGTTCTTCTTCACTTGTCTCCGCAGTGACTACAACCCTAACGAGAGCCAGTTAACGGTCACCCTCCGCCTCTTTGACTTGCCTCACAGTCACGATGACGACATTGTGTGCGGTCACATTGAGCTGGACTTCCAAGTAGGCCCTCTCACACCCAACAAGGAACTTGTGTATCGGTAAAGAGCCAGCATTCCTGTGACGTTGCTCTAGAGCTCCCTTGGCTGAAACATGGAGTGTCCCACTCACCAGCTTTTTCTCAGAACTACACCCCATTGTTACGAGTCCTGAGCTATCCAGGTCCACCAAGTGCTCCTGCAAGTCTTGTGTGCTGTGTCCACCATGCAGATGTTCAAATCCTCCTTTGATTCCAGCAGTCTGACGACAAGTGCAAACTGCTTTGAATGTTGAGTTAGCGGCTCTTTTCAGAGCCACACAGACCTTCACAAAAGAGATGTATTACATGGAGTCACTGCAGGCCTTCTACCTGGTACTTCCAGCATGCAAACCTTTATCAAATCTTCCTCACCTATTGTGAGTTGAGGGTTTCTCCGGGCAGTGGCGCTAATTCTTTGGTGTGACTTACTGAGAAAAGAGCAGGTTTCTTTGTTTTTCATTCCAGGTTTTCGACCAAGATGGATACGGGAGGATTTCTGTACACTAATGACAATGGCTTTCAAACGACCAAGCGCGCCTGGAGACCCAAGATGCCTGAACCAGTTTCCCAAGTATGCATCCCTCCATTCTTGTCACAATCACCTGCAACTTAATTATCAGCCAAATTTAAACTTTCCGACTTTGTGAAAAGTCCTGCTTGGATCGAAAATTTGGGCACTGTTGACTTTTTTGTTAAATTGAAACTAATCATTTGCATTATATCTTAAAATTTAGTGGGCCTGACGTTTCGATCCTAGCAGGACCTTTCTCAAAGGCATGTAGCCTCTGCCTTTGAGAAAGGTCCTGCTAGGATCAAAACGTCAGGCCCACTAAATTTTAAGATTTACATTTTGGTAATTTTAGTCAGTAAGCAGTTTGCAACATTTTTGTATATCACCTTATAAAGTCATTTGCATTATAAATTGTTGAAGAGCAAACAAAACTTGTACAAATTGAAACTTGGATTTGAATCTGATCCCAGTGAATTAGCATACTGGAAGCTCCACCACCTGAACTGTATCCAGCCTTATGAGTGGTATGCTCCAAAATACTCATCCATTTCTTTTGGGTTTTTTGAGTTCCTGACCTTATCATCCTTGCAGGACTGAATGGGGAATCTTTCTAAGATTTATATTTCAGGTTGTTCTGTTCAGTAGCCATCCAGTCACCATGTCTTTGAGAAAGGTCCTGCTTGGATCAATATGCCAGGCCATCGCCATTTAACAACGTTTTAACAACTTTTTGTTTCATGACAGTTGTAGACTTTCTGATGTATTTAATTAGCATTGACACTTTTGTACTTCTTTGTGTCTCATGCTTTGTCTGAACGTGGAGGGGTTTGATGGGCTGCGTGGCTTTGAAAAGCAATTCATTGGAAGATGTTGAACCACAGAGATGGCAAAAAGCCATAGATTGCACCTTCTGTTTACCTCCAACGTCTAAAAATGCAATTACCATCCCCTCTCATTCCCCCCAACAGAACTACTATCCCCTAGTCAGCACAGCTTACATGCAGTCCGTGTCATCTGACATCCGCCTGACTGTCATGGCTGAGAGAAGTCACGGCGTTGCTAGTCTGACGAATGGGCAGATGGAGGTGAGAAGGTTTCCCACTACAAAGAAAATAATAGCTTTGATCAGGGAGATAGTTAGGGAGACCTTTAAGCAGGCAATCAGGCAAAGCATGGAGCATGTCATTGAACTGGATTTTGCTCGATGCAAAAATCATACATCTTTGATGGAACATAGTACCAGCTGCAATACATATTCACATCTACCAGCTCGGTGGTCAAATGGTTAAGATGTCTGATCTACAAAGCGGAGGTTGTGGGTTCGAAACCTGCCCGAGATGCCCGTGTTTTTTTTCAGTGGGCAATCAGGCAAAGCACTGAGCATGCGGTGCTGATTATACCTTAACTACTGTAGGACAAAATGTCTTTTTATTACGTTCTACTCAACGCAATGATAAATGATATTGTGTCATACCCAAGCTGAAATCTCCTCAGACCAGTCATTCTCTCTCGCTGCTTTCTCCTACAGGTCATGTTGCTACGGCGACTGATCACCAACTCCGGCTACGCCGGCAAGAACAACCTGACCCTGGAGGACCCGGCCGTTGTCACGCCAACCCTCTGGCTGTTGCTAGGCAACTGCAGTCACTCCAGCGAGCTGCAGAAACGAGCCTGGTTGCAGTTGGAAAATCCGCCGATCATAATGACAATCAATCAGACCCAGTGGCAACATAATAAATTGAGTGAGTCAAGAAATTCTTCTGTCTGTTCTTACCCGTTAGTGGATTTGTTCCTTTTAATAATTCACAATGAAACAAAGCAAAGGAAGAAAGGAAGAAAGACCTGGGCTGGATCTCACAAAGCCTTACGATGCATCATAACTCAACTTACAACTGATAACCCATCGTGAGTTGTGATACACCGTATGGTTTCTGTGCATCGCTCACCGTCTTGCGATTGATAAGGAACGATGAGTTTGGTGAAATCCACTATTTGTGAAGGCTGCCATGTAAGATGTGGATAGCTCCGGTGGTCAGAGTGCCGTGGTCTCTGGTTCAAGTCCCAGTCCAGTCAAAGTTTTCCTTGCCATTTCTAAAGAGAAATCAATTTGAGAAAAGGAGTAGAACATTTGGCTGAACCTTGAGATGACATCCAGACCTCTGCCTTAATGTACAAGCACCCTTATTGACTGAGCTACCCAGCCAAGTAGAAATGAAGAAGAATTATCCATCAATCAAACAAAAACCCCTGCAACCCCATCTTTTACTCTCAATTGTCTTCATCTCTGCTGTCCCAGAGCCAGATGCAGACAAGATGCTGCATCGTTGGAGGAAGGCACACCGGTCCAGACCTCTGCCAACGGTGCTCAATGATCTGCCTCCTAATGTTCACCTCCTGACGTTTAAGGTGCCGGGCTGGAACTACAGCACCCACCACGAGGCGCACATGGAGACCATTCAGGAACGATGTAAGACTGCTCATTGCTTGACCATCCATTCAAAAATGGTTCTGGGGCTATTATTCTATTGTTACATAGTTGCACAGGGGCATTGTATCAGTAACAAAAGAAACCATAGGTTTACTTTCCAGTACATGAGTAGTGCACCGAATACATACATAGCGTACCGTACATAGTCAACTTGTCTTTACTGGGGTGGGCTTGCCACTCAGTTGACTGCTGATATCTCCAGGGATCACTCCCCCCATTTTCAATCATTATGCAAACAATGTGTTGCAGCATTTTGGTGATCACACTAAGAAGATGCAGATTTTAAAAAAAAAATAAAAAAAAAAAAAACGAAAGAAAAACTGACTGAAAAAAAATATTGTTTAAAAAAAAAAAGCAAAGAAAATTTGACTTTGAAAAATTGGAATCACGACCTCCGGTGTTTCTATTTCTGCAAAATAAAAGCCAAGATTGAGCTGATGTCGGATATTGGGGATCATGTAGCTAGTTATTCGTGTTTCACAATCAGCTCAATCCTGGACTTGTTTCTCCTTCAATAACCAGTGCAACATGGCAGATATGACAGCTCCGAGGAAGGACCCAACCTGGATCGATTCTTGCTTCGCCTCCAACATCTCTATGAGAATGGAGAGCATCCCAAGTGGTCGCAGCCAGTGAAGATTGACCTTGATGTGAGTCTCTTTTGTCCCACGAGGGAACCAGGAGTTTGTGGCCTTTGGTCTGAAGTCACGTTTGATAGTGGTGGTTTGCTGTACTATGCAGAACCACTTGATAGTGATTGAAGCTTACTTTTTGGCTATTTTTCTGGGGGGGGGGTAGTCACTTTGTCTTGTTTCTCTGTGGTCGGTTTCACCAAACTAATTGCTACTTATGACCGATTGCAAGGCAATGAGCGATGCAAAGAAACCACATGACCTGCCATAGCATACGACGGGTTATCCATCCTAAGTTGAGTTATGATGCATTGTATGACATTGTGAAATCCAGCACGTCTCTTATTGTAGTCTATCTTTCCATGTTCAGTGTCATGTCATCCCTTCCAAGCATGAGTACGGGGCTCTGAGAAGAGGCAGCAACGCATAATTTAGAGAAGTGTGTACTGTGCCCATTAGCAAGAGACTGCTGCATACATGTGTGGTGTATTTCTGATCATTTCATGATATTTGCCTTCTATTGCTCAATGCCAAGAGAAATGATCAGATATACACCACATACAATGTATGTATGCTGTACACACTGCCCTAAATTGTGCATTGCTGCCTCTTCTCAGAGCCCCATACTCATGCTTGAAAGAGATGACTCACTGCAATTATCCACCCAATGGGCTTGGCCAGCACCCAATGGGCTTGGCCAGCACCCAATGGGCTTGGCCAGCACCCAATGGGCTTGGCCAGCACCCAATGGGCTTGGCCAGCACCCAATGGGCTTGGCCAGCACCCAATGGGCTTGGCCAGCACCCAATGGGCTTGGCCAGCACCCAACGGCCTTGGCCAGCACCCAGTGGGCTTGGCCAGCACCCAATGGGCTTGACCAGCACCCAGTGGGCTTGGCCAGCACCCAATGGGCTTGGCCAGCACCCAATGGGCTTGGCCAGCACCCAATGGGCTTGGCCAGCACCCAATGGGCTTGGCCAGCACCCAACGGCCTTGGCCAGCACCCAGTGGGCTTGGCCAGCACCCAATGGGCTTGACCAGCACCCAGTGGGCTTGGCCAGCACCCAATGGGCTTGGCCAGCACCCAATGGACTTGGCCAGCACCCAATGGGCTTGGTTAGCACCCAATGGGCTTGGCCAGCACCCAGTGGGCTTGGCTAGCACCCAACGGGCTTGGCCAGCACCCAATGGGCTTGGCCAGCACCCAATGGGCTTGGCTAGCACCCAACGGGCTTGGCCAGCACCCAATGGGCTTGGCCAGCACCCAATGGGCTTGGCCAGCACCCAATGGGCTTGGCCAGCACACAATGGGCTTGACCAGAACCCAATGGGCTTGGCCAGCATCCAATGGGCTTGGCCAGCACCCAATGGGCTTGGCCAGCACCCAATGGGCTTGGCCAGCACCCAATGGGCTTGGCCAGCACCCAATGGGCTTGGCCAGCACCCAATAGGCTTGGCCAGCACCCAACGGGCTTGGCCAGCACCCAATGGGCTTGGCCAGCACCCAACGGGCTTGGCCAGCACCCAATAGGCTTGGCCAGCACCCAATGGGCTTGGCCAGCACCCAACGGGCTTGGCCAGCACCCAATAGGCTTGGCCAGCACCCAATGGGCTTGGCCAGCACCCAATGGGCTTGGCCAGCACCCAATGGGCTTGGCCAGCATCCAATGGGCTTGGCCAGCACCCAAATGTGCATCCCGCAGGATTGCTGTATAATGAAGAAACTTCACATCCGAATCTTTGAATCTGCCGCAGAGTGTAATGACCCATTGCCCTTTTCACCTGCCACAGAAATACTTGTCACCGTTTGGCACTCTAGCTAACGTGAGTGAGAGGAGCCTGACTGCTGTCTGGCCTTTGAAGCAGGTCAAGCGGTGGACGTGGAAGGTCAAAGGGACAGCAGGTGATGGCGCCACCAAGAGAGGTGAATGTCGCCCTCTTCATTATAATAATATCCGTTATTAATTGTCAGTGAGTGCAAACTGATGGCCCAGAGTGGATGCAAGGCTTTGCATGATAGGTCAGCAAGGGTTGTCCATATGGGACTTGTGTAAGAAGTATGCCTCCCCTTTCCTCCCCTCCCTTCCCCTCCACTCCCCTCTTCTCTCCCCTCTCCTCACTCCTCCACTCTCCTCATCATCCCTCCACTCCCCTCCCCTCCCCTCTTCTCTCCCCTCTCCTCTCCTCTCCCCTTCCCTCCCCTCCCTTCCCCTCCCCTCCCCTCTTCTCTCCCCTCTCCTCTCCTCTCCCCTCCCCTCTTCCCTCCCCTCTCCTCTCCTCTACCCTCCCCTCTTCCCTTCCCTCTCCTCTCCTCTACCCTCCCCTCTTCTCTCCCCTCTCCTCACTCCTCCACTTTCCTCATCATCCCTCCACTCCCCTCCCCTCCCCTCTTCTCTCCCCTCTCCTCTCCTCTGCCCTTCCCTCCCCTCCCTTCCCCTCCCCTCCCCTCTTCTCTCCCCTCTCCTCTCCCCTCCCCTCCCCTCTTCTCTCCCCTCTCCTCTCCTCTACCCTCCTCTGCTCCCCTTGTCTCCTCTCGTCTCATCTACTCTTATCTCTCTTGTGTCCTCTCTACTCCTTTCCACTCCTTCCCTCCTCTCTCCTCCTCTCCTGTCCACCTCTCTGTTCTCCTCCCCTTCTCTCTTTTCCACTCCCCCCTTTCCCACCCAGTGTGGCCATCGGAGCATGCAGCGTCTCACGCCTGTGTGACCACCAGGGCGAGAAGAGGAAGTTCACTGGAGTGTGTCAGTGTGAGAGTGGTTGCCAAGGGTAGAGGAGACCAGGGAGGCAACTAGTTGCTGGATGATGTAGAGTTGTCTGTGGGTATAGGAGACCCATTAGACAGAAGCGGTCAGATGTCACTGATGTGAACTCTGATATCCTGTTGTACTGTACTCGATTGCCTCTCTCACTCTTCCTCTTCTCGCCCCGATGGTTAGACTGATGGCGTGAGAGATCCTGCATGCTCCAGTGGCTACCCTGAATGGGAAAGATTCTTCTTGCCCCAGAGCTTTCTTCAGGCTTTTATAAACACTGACGATTGAGTCTCCTGATGACGGACAGAGTACAAACTACATGAAACGTTGAACAGCTTTTTTCAGACCCACACTCCTCAAAAGAAAAGTGTTACATGGTGTCACAGCAAACCTTCCACTTTGTTCTGTTGTTACAACAAAGTATCTTATCATCTCCTCTCCTCTCCTCTCCTCTCCTCTCCTCTCCTCTCCTCTCCTCTCCTCTCCTCTCCTCTCCCCTCCCCTCCCCTCCCCTCCTCTCCCCTCCCCTCCCCTCCCCTCCCCTTCAATGCCCTTTGTCATTTCCACGCTGTAGGTAACTCTGCCTCTGATGGTCTTGATGGTGTCCCAGTTGCTATGGATACCGTGTCATCTGGTGAAAAGCCGTCCGCATCTCATGTGGTCACCTTGAATCCACAGGAGATCAAGACTTTCTTTGTCACCTTCCAAAAGGGGAGAGGACAATGAGTTTATTCTTCAGTGTTTTTCCTACTCATTGAACAGCCAATTTGTCAACTCTCAGACATTTTCCTGAGTCCTCTGATAAGTAGGATATACTTGGGAATAGGCATGTATGATAGAAATCCATCTTGTCGAAAAATGTAAGGGGGACAATTTATAGAGAAAAACGCTGTTGTCTATCTTTGGAGACAAAACTCACATTTTATGTCATGTTTGTAGTTGTTGAAAGCAACCATGTAGATATAGCACACAACAGTTCACATTGTCCCAAATGTTGAGTTACTCTTTTCACAGCCACACACCATTTCAAAAGAGATGACTGACATCGTGTCACTGCAACCCTTGCACCCTGTACTTGCAAGCCATCCAAATCTCATCGACTCCATGAGTAATCAAGGAGCTTGTAAAGTACTGAAGACCTGTTCAATCAGATTTGTATATAGGAGAGTGTGCGCTCAGTGCTACATCGATCAGCCTGGTTGGTTCTGATGTCATTAGCTTTAAAATACGCATCGTCTAAGCATTGTTACGCAGGGCAGGGTAACCATCGGGCTTTTGTTCAAGTCCCAAGTCAATTTATGCCTTATTTGCTATTTTTTTATCATTCATTTAAACGCTAAATTAACTGTGATGATATTCTTCTGTGAAATGTTTTTTGTTGTTTTATGTTTCAGTGCTTGGACAAATTTCAAAGATATTTTTGTTCAAAAACATTTCAATGTGTCGAAGCACATGAAACTTTTTAGAATATTTCACTTGATGTATTTCACTTTCCATTCATTATTTCACAGGAATGAACATAGACCATATGTAACATGGAATATGGAACATATATGTAAAAAGCAGAGAACATTGAAATGATTCATAAATTAATACCAATAACAAAGAAGCAACATTAAAGAGATAAGACAATATTGGTCGAGGTCAATGAATAGCATCCATACGTTGTCTGATCCAACATATGCATAAAATAATATTATTATTATTAATATTTATTTGTCCCCCCCCAAAAAAAAATAACGTACAAAGCAACAAGTAAAAGCAATAAATAAACTTTGATAAAGTAAAGAAAACAAAAGGTGGATGGGGCCAAAAGCCTGTCTCAGAGACGACCTGTCTCAGAGACGACCTGTCTCAGAGACGACCTGTCTCAGAGACGACCTGTCTCAGAGACGACCTGTCTCAGAGACGACCTGTCTCAGAGACGACCTGTCTCAGAGACGACCTGTCTCAGAGACGACCTGTCTCAGAGACGACCTGTCTCAGAGACGACCTGTCTCAGAGACGACCTGTCTCAGAGACGACCTGTCTCAGAGACGACCTGTCTCAGAGACGACCTGTCTCAGAGACGACCTGTCTCAGAGACGACCTGTCTCGGAGACGACCTGTCTCGGAGACGACCTGTCTCGGAGACGACCTGTCTCGGAGACGACCTGTCTCGGAGGCAGCCTGTCTCGGAGGCGACCTGTCTCAGAGACGACCTGTCTCAGAGACGACCTGTCTCAGAGACGACCTGTCTCAGAGACGACCTGTCTCAGAGACGACCTGTCTGCATTCCTCTCCCTTTCCCTTCCGCTTCATATATCTTGGTCCGTCCTTCTCGATCCCCCTCCCTCTATGTTCCGCCTTTCGCTCTCTCCTCACATCTCTCTATCGCACTCCACTTCTCCCCTCCCTCTTATCATTCTGATGATATCCAACGCACATTTCTCTTCCTCTGATCCTCTATGGCTTCAGTCTTCCTTGTCTCTTCCTCTACTTCCCTCTCCGTCTCGCCTCTGTCTTACTCTCCTCTCTCTCTTCACATCTCTCCCCTGACCTTTCCCCCCTTCTTTCCCCCTCTCCATCTCTCTCTCTCTTCCTCCCCTTTCTCAGCCTCTCTTTTTACCGGTTGCTCACATTCCACATCTCACCTTCTCCACATCGCCCATTCTCTCTCTCTCTCTTAAGCATGTTGACTCCCTATTGGGCAGCGCTGAGTGAATTTAGTGTGCACAGTAAAAGGGATTCTTTCTGGATCAATATGAGTGGCTCTCTGCGTCTGTTGTCATGGTTACGGAGCCCACACATGAAGGTGTCCACGCAGTAGAATATTTTAGTGCTGGCAGCGTGGAGTTAGGAGTTATATCAAAGGAGTCATTTCCAGCAAGCGGACGGACGGCTTCGAGCGTTGATGCCTATAAGCCTAGAGGAGGACACAGAACTGCAGGAAGTCTGCAGGAAAATGACTGACTCTGTGTGCCTTCCGTCTAGACGGGAGGGAATTCTTCTAGTTGCTGCCTTCATAGCATCCCTGATCCTTGCACTTGGAGCTGCGGCAGGTAAGTGAACTCAACATTTAGGTTTGGTAAATCTCAAATCTCAAACCTTCCTATTTGCTGTTTCTCTCAGGAATACCCTTTCTTGTTCATGCTTCCTACTTGCTTGAGTTCTGCCTCATTTTAAATGAAATGTCAATTCCTATCTCTGGTATTTTTTGACTGTGTGTCATGGCTGACATCACTGACACATGGTTAAACCGTCGTAATGTTAGGCCCACACAAAACAAGTTTCATTAAATATTCTTAAAATTTAGTGGGCCTGACGTTTCGATCCTAGCAGGACCTTTCTCAAAGGCAGAGAGGTCCTGCTAGGATCGAAACGTCAGGCCCAATAAATTTTAAGATTTACATTTTGGTAATTTTAGTCAGTAAGCAGTTTGCAACATTTTTGTATATCACCTTCATTAAATATTATTAAGAAAAAAATTACTGGGAACTTTTGAACTTTTGAGGTAGATGGAAGAGAACTGGTACGTTAATCTAGAGGTCTCGGGTTCAAGTCCAAGTCTTCTTGTTTTCTAGGCCAATTTTTCAAAAATATTACCTAATGGGGGGGGGTCCAGTTGGGGTAACTTGGACACTTAAGCACATAATCAGTTTTTAGACCTAACTTTTAGGCTTAACTTCTCATATGAAAAGTTCCTTTGCTTCATTGGCATGTATTTAATATACTTTGACCACAGCTATTTAAAAACAAGCATGTTATTGGGAACGAGGGGTCAAAATAGGATGACCTCCGGCTGTCCCATTTAACCCGACACAACGGGGTAAGTGGACACTCATAAAACACATAAAAACATACAAGTTAGAGCAACAAAATTGCATAAGGATGCATATATTTAATTTTACATCAATAACTTGATTATCTGAACCTATTGATTGTTAATTTTAAAAAAGAACACTCAGAACAAAGTAGAATAATTTTGAAACTATTTTGTTCATTTTTTATGATGCTGGTTTCCTCATCGTCTCTTTCTATGCTACCATGACAAGAAATTCTGCAATGTAGATGACTATTTTTAAGACAACATATTCAGTTTTCATGAATGCGCTCCAAAGAAACACTTTTCTAGCAGGCAAATATATACACACAAGCAAATGCATAGTTGATTAGTTCAGCTAAATAGTCCAGTGCACGACTCGTTCCTCGCACTCAATGTACTGCCATCAGTCTTCTTTGTCTTCTTCATCATCAGCGTGATAACCATCTAGGCCACATTTGCTCTTCTCAACACAAATATTAGTATTTTGGAAGTCAGGTCAAAGGGCACTCGGGGTGAACAGCGAAATACTCGTTTTTGGAGGCATAAACACAGAGAAACAAATGTGAAAAATGGTCACGTTGATTGCATGTGGTTGTTGGCACAACACAGACTTCTTTACTCAATTAAAGAATGCTTGCTCACGAAATAACACAGACTAAACCTAGACTTGTCACAGTTACCCAAGTGTCCAAGTTACCCCGCTTTACCTATTGGTCAGAGTCGACACCGCAAAATGGCCCAGTGTTCGGCTGAGTGTCAAGTTTATTGCCATCATTGATTTTCGTTCCCATTATAAATTATTACACCTACTGGTCAGAGTCTACGCCGCAAAGTGCTCCATTGTTGGAAGCAGCGTCACGCTTATTGCCTTCATTGATTTTCCCATATATTGGAAAAAAATTACCCATAATTATTGGTGAAGCTCGACGTGTGTCACGTTTACATTTACTCCTTTTAATATTGAATACCACAAGTTGGGCCTTCGGTATTTCTCTGTTACGTCACGCACTATGGCTTCTATTTCTTCGTCGGTACATATTATATTCATATTCATTTACATGTGTATGTATGTTGATACCCGTTCATGGTTCCATATTCATCATTTGGCTTTTTTTTATAATCTTTACTGAGGCAGCCCGCCTCGCTACAGTTAAAGAATTGAGCAGACTCAGTTGACAGGAAATATATGTTATTGACGCTATTATTGGACAGGGTGATGTGGTTTGGGAGAGGTATATTAGGTTTGATCAGGACAGAAGTTTGTCTTCTGAAAGACATAGTATGGGACAGACTTGAGTCTTTAATGCCTAGGGGAATGGGGCGGATCGGAGAGACTACTTTGCAAAGATCGGAGATGCGATTAACAAGGGCTGTATTGGGAATTTGAGAACACTGGTCGGGTCAAAGGCTTGACGAGAGGGTTAACTGACCTCTATGCGAAGGGTGTGTGACGTGTACACCAGGAAGGCTTTCCCAGAAAGAACGCAAGAAATCATTCAGTAGTGTTTCACTTGAGGCTTGAAAAGAAACTGCATTCTTACGAGTGGGGCTTTCAATGGGGACGGGGGTTGCGCTGTTGCTTCGTGCTTGACTAGTCATGGCGGCCTATCAGTCATACTGAGGAAACATACAGCAACTGAGAGGAGAACCCTCCCAAAGACTATTGTGCACAGAAATAAACCTCAAATAAGATACAAAACTGACGTACAGTCTACATTAGATAAGATATAATATTACTTGAAATCAGGGGGTTCAGAAACAGTAAAAAAGATCGACAAAATAAAAGCTGGAGATATACAACACTTACCCTAAAGAGAAAGAAAGACAGAGAGAAAACATTGAAGTAATATCAATATATGTTTGGATGTCATAGCATAATTTGTTCCTTACTTATTCTCTTCTTTTTAGATACAAGTTGCAACTCCATGCGCTTCACTAGGCGCGGCAGTCACATGTACGGTGAGTATCTTAACAATCAGAGTTTTAAAATTTAGTGGGCCTGACGTTTCGATCCTAGCAGGACCTTTCTCTGCCTTTGAGAAAGGTCTTGCTGGGATCAAAACGTCAGACCCACTAAATGTTAAGATTTGCATTTTGGTTATTTTAGTCAGTAAGCAGTTTGCAAAATTTTTGTATATCACCTTAAATCAGAGTTTTAAAGTAATATGCAAATAGTGATATACAAAAATGTTGCAAACTACTTACTGACTAAAATTACCAAAATGAAAATTTCAAAAATTAGTGGGCCTGACTTTTCGATCCTAGCAGGACCTTTCTCAGAGTGACAAGGACAACAAAGATGCAAGAAGGGGAAGAGAATGAATAGGACACGGAGTTTCACCGTGTTGCATTGTTGTATAGTGATATCATGCAGAGTAAGGTTAAGGGGGTGGGTGTAGTGGATGTTACTCATCAATTTTATTCATCCAACAGTTTTATTTCATCAAATAATTTGTTCTACTTTGTTTTCTTCTAACAGCCAAGGAATCAGCTGATTGACTTAAAAATATCTCTTATTTAACCACAGGCTTTCCCAACTGCATTTCTCTTACTTTACAAATCGCTGTGCAACCACACCCTTTGAAATGTATTGCTTTGTGCACTACTGGACTCAGACAGCTCATTCAATTAGTTCTAATTTTAGTTCGCCTGGAAAGCACACTATTCCAGTGGCAGCACTGTAGTAAAGACAACAATGCTAAGCTCTGCCCTTACTGTTCATTGCTTTATTGTTCACTTAACCACAGACCAGACAGGCAGATTTTCTTTATTATGTGTGTACATCTCTAGCTCTGTGTGGACCTCAGTAAAAAAAAGCCCTCTGAGGGGCCACTCTGCTTCCAGCTTGCAACAAAGTAACAGTGTATCGTGCATGTCTCTGCAGTATTTTCTTAGCAATTAGTAGATGCCTTAAATATCTACAGTGGGTTTGTTCTCCTGGTAAAGCAGATATTCATAACTGCACACTTTTTTAGATTGAGGTGCAATTTATTTTCTGTAGACCAGTCATGGAGTTCATTGACAACAGTTGGCAGTTGGGACTGCGTATGAGCATGATATGTTTCTATCACAGTCAAGTCATCGACATATTTGAAGCGATGAATGTTGGTGGTGACGTGACTTGTCCACGCATCGTTGATGATAGCAAGGAAAATTACTGGTCCCAGCTTCGTTCCCTGTGGTACTCCCGCATGCATGGTGGTCCATTTTGACAACACTTTGCCATATCTGACGCACTGCTGGCGGTTATTTAGGAAGTCACTGATACAAGAAATAAGCGAGTGGGAAACTCCCATTTGCAGCAGTTTTGAAACAGCCATAGTGTGATCAATGTGGTCGAACGCCTTTGAGAAATCAGTCAGAATCATCCTTGAAAGTGATCCTGGGAAGTGGGCATGTGAGTGGAGAGTGTGTAGAATATCCACTAGACAGTGTGATGTGGACGCATCTTTGATGTTGCCAAATTGGATGGGATCCATGGTGCGCTTAAGTTCATCCATAGTTGCATGAGCTATGAAATGTTCAGCAATCTTCGAGAAGTGATCGGTTAGTGCAATTGGGCACAGATTATCAATTGATTATCAATTGATTATCAAATGATGCAGAAGATTATCAAATGATGCAGAAGATTATCAAATGATGCAGAAGATTATCAAATGATGCAGAAGATTATCAAATGATGCAGAAGATTATCAAATGATGCAGAAGATTATCAAATAATGCAGAAGATTATCAAATGATGCAGAAGATTATCAATTGATGCAGAAGATTATCAAATGATGCAGAAGATTATCAAATGATGCAGAAGATTATCAATTGATGCAGAAGATTATCAAATGATGCAAAAGATTATCAAATGATGCAGAAGATTATCAAATGATGCAGAAGATTATCAAATGATGCAGAAGATTATCAAATGATGCAGAAGATTATCAAATGATGCAGAAGATTATCAAATGATGGTGCTTTCCTCAGTTATCTTCCTGATTTGAGGAAGACAAGGGTGGAAGGAAGTAACTAAGGGAACCCTGGGATTGTCCTTGGGACCTGGTGACTTTTATTTGAGTGGCGAACTTCTGGGAATGGAATAGACTTTAGCACTTTTCGAGAACTATAGCCTCTAGCAACCAAGTTAATATGTTAATATGTTACAAACTGCTTACTGACTAAACATCTTAAAACAATCAACGTTTTTATTCGAACCAGTCTTACGTTTTTTTATAAACCCCCTGCTTACCTCATTGTGAACGCCTCTATAGTTATATGAACAAACAAAGTTCACCATGTAAAAATAATTTCTCATGGCTTAAATATTTTCGATATCAACTCTTTGTACCCTTATCCAGTGGATCCTTGCAGCTTATCGCCATGTCGGAACAATGGAACCTGCATTTCGAGTTCTGATAAAACATCGGCCACCTGCAAATGTAGACCACACTACACGGGGAAATTCTGCCAACTCTACGGTAGGTATTAGTTCAACTGCAGTAGGCCATTCCTTTGTATTTCTGGCATACAGACGCGCTCAATTTCACTTTTACACGCGATTACTTAAGAAACGAGATTACATGTGAACTATATCCTGAACTGCAATGAGGGTTTGTCCTGCTCGACGTGATAAACACTGAGTGCTTGGTGCTTTGCCCGATGCCTGATATTTCAGGCAGCTCGGGCGTGATTCGAACCCGCGACTCCTGCTTTCTAGTATGGACGTCTTAACCACTGGACCACCGAGCTGGTCGAGGTCGTGTGATGGATTCGAATAATGTATAGCGGTAGATACCGCTATACAATATATAATATATGATGTTTGCGTCAAGGCATCAAGGCATTTGATCAAGGCATATATGATGTTTGCGTCAAGGCATTTTTCATCAGGCATTGGGCAAACCCTCATTGGTTTTTCAGTGCATGTTTCAAGATTTGTTTTACCTACTTACATAAATCATCATACGAATAGTGTTTTGATTACATCAATTTTGTCAAACGTAAAAACATATCTGTGAAATCCAACATTGGACTTTAATTTGATTAATATGGACTAACTCTCGGTTTCCGATTTTCTGCCCTTTTCAAATAGATCCTTGCAGTCCGTCTCCATGCCAACACGAAGGCAACTGCACATTGAGTGATGATAAAGCTTCGTTCAATTGCACCTGTGCACCGAACTTCTCTGGGGAACGTTGTCAAGACTTTGGTAAGTATTACTACACTGTGCAAAGAAACTTCAAACAAATGTAAACAAAGCAACGAACAAAAATACGCGCAACTTTAAACATTTAAAGAGACTTTTTGCAAAGATAGCTGACTGCTTAGTAATACCGTCAATTGCTGGATAGCTCAGGTAGTTAGGGAACTCGTACGGTCAATCAGGTCTTTGGGTCATATCCTGGTTCAGTTGGGTTTTTTTTACTGCTATTTCAGAGGTTAAACAAGCTTCGTAATTTTAAACCTATTATTGCATAATTCTCCTTTCCGATTTTCTGCCCTTTTCAAATAGATCCTTGCAGTCCGTCTCCATGCCAACACGAAGGCAACTGCACTTTGAGTGATGACAAAGCTTCGTTCAATTGCACCTGTGCACCGAACTTCTCTGGGGAACGTTGTCAAAACTTTGGTAAGTATTACTACACTGTGCAAAGAAACTTCAAACAAACAGAGGTACAAACTGAAATACACGCTACTTCGAAAAGTTAAACAGACTTCGTGCAAAGATAGCTGACTGATTAGTAATACCGTCAATTGCTGGATAGCTCAGGTAGTTAGGGAACTCGTACATTCAATGAGGTCTTTGGGTCATATCCTGGTTCAGTCGGGTTTTTTTGCTGCTATTTCAGAGGTTAAACAAGCATCGTAATTTTAAACCTATTATGGCATAATTCTCCTTTCCGAATTTTCTGCCCTTTTCAAATAGATCCTTGCAGTCCGTCTCCATGCCAACACGAAGGCAACTGCACTTTGAGTGATGACAAAGCTTCGTTCAATTGCACCTGTGCACCGAACTTCTCTGGGGAACGTTGTCAAAACTTTGGTAAGAATTACTACACTGTGCAAAGAAACTTCAAACAAACAAAGCAACGAACAAAAATACGTGCAACTTTAAACATTTAAAGAGACTTCGTGCAAAGATAGCAGACTGGACGAGACTACAAACAAAGATATTTAACTGACTGGACGAGACTACAAGCAAAGATGGCTGACTGCTTAGTAATACCGTCAATTGCTGGATAGCTCAGGTAGTTAGGGAACTCGTACGGTCAATCAGGTCTTTGGGTCATATCCTGGTTCAGTCGGGGTTTTTTTGCTGCTATTTATTAAGAGGTTAAACAAGCATCGTAATTTCAAACCTATTATGGCATAATTCTTCGTTTCCGAATTTTCTGCCCTTTTGAAATAGATCCTTGCAGTTCGTCTCCATGCCAACACGAAGGCAACTGCACATTGAGTGATGACAAAGCTTCGTTTAATTGCACCTGTGCACCGAACTTCTCTGGGGAACGTTGTCAAAACTTTGGTAAGAATTACTACACTGTGCAAAGAAACTTCAAACAAACAAAGCAACGAACAAAAATACGTGCAACTTTAAACATTTAAAGAGACTTCGTGCAAAGATAGCAGACTGGACGAGACTACAAACAAAGATATTTAACTGACTGGACGAGACTACAAGCAAAGATGGCTGACTGCTTAGTAATACCGTCAATTGCTGGATAGCTCAGGTTGTTAGGAAACTCGTACGGTCAATCAGGTCTTTGGGTCATATCCTGGTTCAGTCGGGGTCTTTTGGGGGCTGCTATTTCAGAGGTTAAACAAGCATCGTAATTTCAAACCTACTATGGCATAATTCTCCTTTCCGATTTTCTGCCCTTTTCAAATAGATCTTTGCAGTCCGTTACCATGTCTAAACGAAGGTGACTGCACATTTAGCGATGACAAAGCTTCGTTCATTTGCACCTGTGGACCTAACTTCTCTGGGGAACGTTGCGAAAACTTTGGTAAGTATTACTACACTGTGCATAGAAACTTCAAACAAACAGAGGTACGAACCAAAATACGTGCAACTTTAAAAAACTAATGAAGATATAGCGTTGAATACTACGAGCAAAGATAGCTGACTGGACTATTGTCTGGACTGTGACTTTATACAATTACTAAATGGTTAGATGTTTCTGACTGTCGCTCGCAATCCAGCAAACTTACTTGAATATTAAGGAGTACCCACTTAAGAGTTGAGATGCTTAAACGTTCAGCCTGAGATCTCGGATTCTAGTCCTTTCGAAAAGGCATTTCTGATTTGTTTCCAAGTGTCATGCGAGCGTATCCACCAGCACGTAGACCATCGTATATACTCACAGTACATCAGTCCTAAATCTGTTCATTAATCTATCTGTATTTGTTTCATAGTGTCATGCCGAGCGTATCACCGAAATGGCGACCGGCGACACCAATATAAAGACATCAGTCCTAAATGTGGAGAGAAGGAACAAGTCCGTGAGTTCATAACCTCGGTCTGAACGAATCTATGACCGATACTGATTTTTTCAATAACTAAAGTGAAAAATCGCCTGGTCTCTCACGGTCTTTTATTGAGCTTTGTTATAACAAGGATAGGTACTAGCGTTTTCTCACATGGCCACGATTCAAAATCCAACCTGTACCTTTGGATAACAAAATCCATTTGTCGACGTTTTCACTGGGTGGATAATCATTTTCGAACATAAATATTGAAAGAAGACGCTACAATGCAGAAAAAACTTAATGTTGCTCATAGACCATCGGATCAAGAACTATTTGACACTGCCCATTAAAAGACGGGCGAAAATGCGTTTCAAGAAACGTTATTAGTTTCAAAGCACTATTCTATTTTCATATAATTGACGCACCTTGTCAGCAATGTGGATAGACACGCGAATTTGTGAACAGATTCAAGAATGTTTTCAAATCGTGAAATATTTTCTACAAACAATTATGTCATGTAATTATATCTAATGGTACACCGTATATATGATCTCCTCAGGATTTGGGACTAAAATATAATATGACATGTAATTTCACAACAAAACTATGTTTGTTTTTTTCTCTTCTGTAGGGTGCGACAATGCTGATGCCGGCGGTGGATGGATGTGGTAAGTCCTGGCAATATTGATCTTCCTCATGCATACATTCGATATGAGACCGTTTATTGAATTGGTCAAAATTATGCCATGAAAATAGTTTCAGAATGATCCTAGACAACAGCAGCATACTTGTGACTATTAACTCTCATCATTGAAGACTCATCAGAATGCATTTCTTCATGAACAGTAATTTCTCCCATATATGCCAACGCCTTGTAAAAAAACGCATTTGATTGAAACTTCCCTCGAACATTAAAGAATATGATTTGGATTTGCATAAAAAAAACTGTCCCTGTTTTCCTTAGGCTTTACATGTATTGCGACACATGCGGCTGGACTGATGAGTGTCGCCCTTACGCCCCTTCAGTACTTAGCTGCCCAGACCAGGGCATGCCAGTCACCGGGTTCGCTGTGAGTGAATCCTCACGTCTCTATTTCTATGAACGGCCTGGCTGGATTCTGGACGAAACTGTCTGCACCTCACTGACAGCACGCGATGACTTGCTCAGTGAACTGGCCAAATGTGCATTACCGTCTACAAGCGGCATTCTAACCACATACAGTAAGAAACCCATGGTATATCGTTATGCAAGACACCCATTCAACTCCACAGGAAGATTTAGTCCAATCGAACATGAACAAGATTCCAATAGTGGGGAAGTTAATCAAAGTCACGTGATATCGTGTTGCCTATGGCGACGTTTGGGTTGCAAGGACTGCTAACCTTCCTCAGGCAACTATTTTCCAGCCCTCTTAAGAGCTAGGACATCGGATGTGATCTACTTGCAAAGGCCGTGGCCGCACGGTAGGGGCCCGAGGCTACCGCTCTGTTAATATCTGTTTTATACTCCAGTAGGCATTAGTGTCGAGAAGAACGATGGCACGAACCTTATCGGCAGGAACCTCAAGACGGGCGTTGTTCAAGGGCGATGCTAGATTTTGGTGGACAGGCTCTTCGTAGAGTGGAGATCCACTGTCTCAGGGTCCAACATCTTCACAGCTGTTGCCACATTGGCCACAATGTCCGTGGCATGGACGTGGCCATGGGAAACGGTGAAGTTGAGACCCTTCCTGAGTAGCGAACTCTCGGTTGGGGAGAGTGTTCTTGTGGAAAGGTTCAGCATCCATTAGATGTGTCGACCGTTGACTCCGTTAGGGATCAGTCGGAGAGATGGGGCGAAACGTGGACGCCAGGAACATGACATCGCGTGACTTTGATTAACTTGCCCACTTTCTCAACCACCGCGATGAATAACTCTTGCCTCTTCTCAGAATAACATTCAAATGACATTTATTGTTAAGTCCTAATTAGCACTGCGCGCTCAGTGATTTTTTGGGCAAGATTTGAACCTGCAACTCTTGCTCTCGATTGTACAGGTGTCTTAACCACATGCCTCTGAGCAAAATCGTTCTCCTAGAATATACTTATGTTTCTGATTTCAATTTTTTCTGAAGTGTCTTATTTCTCTGTTAAAACACAAATGTATCTCCCACATTCAGATGTGCTGGTTGAAGGACAATGTCAACTCAACGCCACTGGGTGTGATCAGGAGACTGATGGGACTGTCCAGACTGAGATTGGCGTTCGGTTAGACACTGATTGGGGCACCTTCGAGCTTGCTTGCTACACCGACGGGACACGTGTTCTTATCGATACATGGTGGGTGCACTTGATCGTTGAACACTAGATTCCCAGCATATCTTTTTCACGGATGATTCAGATGTTGAAATATCCGCTAGGTCGTATCTACTAGGCAGAGTAATTTCAACTTCTGTCTATTGCTGTGTGTGACCACACTGTATCAGCTCTCTAGAACATTATGCACAATTAAAAGAAAGTTGACAAAGTTCTGAACTTTCATATTTGATTGTATGACTTTATTTACGTCATTTCATGAGAAACCTTCTAGTCGTGCGGAAATGAAACCAAACGAAGTTCTTTGCCCCTAACATCTTAGAAGCATACATGCAAAGTGTCCAGTTACAAACCTTGCCAAGCAGGAAACTCATTTAGACAACAAGTATCGTAACAAAATTCAATGTTTAGGAATTTTCATCAGTGACAACGCCTGTTGTCATTTTCCCTTTTCACCCAAAACGTCATCCGATGGTAAGAGTAAGAGTGGTCCAGAAATGAGCGTAATACTATTCCGTAGTTGCGGGTTTGCTGAGCATTTTGCCGACTGATAATAACCCATATTGGACAACAAGGCTGTGAAGCAGACCCCGGAACCCCCCCCCCCCCACTCCCACCAAAAATGGTTGCATTCTCTAAAATTTAGATGACCATAGTTACTACTATGATCGAAATGTCAGGCTCTCTAAATTCGGTTGATATTCCCTTCAGTAGTAAACAATGGTACAACTTCTCTTGACTCAAAACTCTGCTTGACTCAATTTATGAGCCTATTCCACAGAGATTTTACTCATCAGAATTGTTTGTTATTTGTATATACATTGTTCTTTCTGACAGGGGTCCTAGTTCGCCATACCTAAGGCTCGTCTGGGTTAGGAACTAGAAGACACCATGGACCGGACTGCCAAGAGTCAAACCATACATATCCCATGCATTGGATAAAACATGAATTGAACAAACCTACTTTCCTGTAGTGGATGAACAGTGTGCATTATCTTGGAACAAATTGTGCAAATGTCGTGGCTCCTTGATTTCTATCAAAATTAACATTTTAAAATTATGACTTAAAGTGATGTACAAAAATGTTGCAAACTGCTTACTGACTAAAATTACCAACATGCAAAGTTTTTCGTAAAAGTTGAAGATGTAATTTGTGCATGGCTCAGAGACAAAGCTAATGCGATACTTTGTGGCTTTATGTAGATCTGCTCTAAATTCGTAACCGATACAGCAAAATAAGTATTCGATATAGTAATTCATTTAGCACGTAAGGTGGTCAGAGAAAGCACATTTTGACGCAAACTTTGACCCGGCTGCGAAGTCAAGTTTTATGACAAGGAATAAAAGTAGTCCATGTAATGACTCTCATTAGCAGCCAAATAGCTCATTGCTGACAAGTTGCGCTTAACCGTTCTATAGTTATAATTAAGCTCATTAAGCTTAAGGAATAAAAATAGTCCATGTAATGACTCTCATTAGCAGCTAAATGGGTCATTGCTGACAAGTTGCGCTTAACCGTTCTATAGTTATAATTAAGCTCATTAAGCTTAAGGAATAAAAATAGTCCATGTAATGACTCTCATTAGCAGCCAAATGGCTCATTGCTGACAAGTTTAGCTTAACCGTTCTGTAGTAATAATTAAGCTCTAGACATGAATAAAAAGACCCTCTTTTATCTTTTACGATCAAGTTTTAAGACAAACAATGGAAAGGATATGTTACTGGGGATTTCGTTTTTAAGATTGAGCCAAAGCCTGTAGATCAGATGCCCTTTTAAATTTAAGCATTTACACATTAATGGAAAATACTTTAATTGATAATTGTACAGCAGTGCACATTATCTAAGTGTTGAACATTAGGAATGAAGTTTTAATCATTATGTAGGGTTGAGGTTACAGCCCCTCCCATTGGGCCAGTGTAGTTTTTGGGCACCCCTATTTTTTATTGGACTGGTCCAACCCCAACTGCTAGCTGCGGCCCAAGTGGTCATTCATCAATAATGCCACTTCTACGATAGATGTACAGACACGTGTACATTTGTATGCTGATCACTTACTGATTGATGAGCCTCATTTCCCATCCTCATTAACAGGTATGTTGACAATTATCTTAATAACCGAATTCATAAGGTTGTTTGAAATGTGTTCATTGGATTCATCATGGATTCACTGAAGCCTAAATTCCATGAGTGATTGAAGTTTGTACCATGGTTTGTAGTTGTAGACTTGTTGTACTAAATTGTATTTGTAAATTGTAGTGTAGTGAAGTTTCCTTTTGGATAGTTTTGCCATAGATTAATTCCATAGACAGTAGTGTATCTCCTTAATTGCCTTGAAGTTAAAGTTGCTAAGTTTGCATGTGATCATATTATTCATGTACACTGTAGGCATATCTTGATCCTTGCAGTCGCATTTACTTTTTCAATAATTATTGGAAAGACCATTTGTTATATCCTCCAATAACCGGTTTTCGACGATATAACTTATAAGGACTTTTCTTCAAACTGAACAATGTGGACGAAAGTTTCACACTAAAAGAGGTCCCAGTCACTTTCTCCACACCACAGACTAGTATTAGAATAATCATAGAGAAGGTTGATCAAGCCTGTCACTTCCGTAAGATTACTCGGTTTTGTTGACGTCCGCGGCGCACCGCGCAGTAAGCATCGTCACCTATTTTCGTCAGTGGTGTTTAGTAAGGTGTCCCAGTGCAGCCAAACGCTAAATAAATTCTTAAAATAACTCAAAATGCTGTGTGGCACTGTAAAATTCTTCCCTGTATGTTTTTTTGTGTTCATCTTTGTTTTTGTTTTTCCACACTGCTTCTAACACTTTCCTCAAATCATTCATAATTTATGCTTAAAACGTATTGGTCTGGTTGATGTCTTCTTTTGTGACGTTTAAAAAAAACTCCACAATCCTCTTTCTCGCTGCTTCTTCAGTTATGACCTTTCCCAATGTCACTCCAGAGACACATTTCCTCCTTCTTGGTACTTTCTCTAGCTGCCCTTTTATTTTTTTCATTTAAAAAAAAGGCCTATTGGGCCATGTTACTTTTTGTCTTTAAATAATAATAAAAAATAAATTAAAAAAAATATATAAGCGAGACGCCCTATAGGAAACTCCATAGTTTTTACCCAGAACGGACTGCCACAAGTTGCGTGATATATTTTTTTCTACGGATGTTGGGGTTTGTTATGGTACACTCAGATTTTTTTTAGGACCAACAATAAAGAAAACTGGAGCTTCGAAGCAACTGCCAATTTTGTACCTAGGAAAATAGACCCCAAAAGAGCAACTTTTTGAATAACACGAATTTGGCCTACTGGAAAAGCCTTAAATTTCCACATTTTCGGTGACGGACAAGAGCAGGAAACCAACTGTAAGATACGAAGTCTGAGATCGTTATACGGAGTTGTTTTCATAGTGCGATGTGAGTTAGAAGGCTAAGCGTCGAAAACGTGTAGCGTCGAAAACGGGGGGTTCCCACGATACATGTACTGCTGGATAGAATGGTTGTGCACAGCATGCACAGTACCGTAGCACAGTACAGACTACAGTATTACAGTATTGTGGGAACCCCCGTTTTCGACGCTACACGTTTTCGACGCTTAGCCTTCTAACTCACATCGCACGATGAAAACAACTCCGTATAACGATCTCAGACTTCGTATCTTACAGTTGGTTTCCTTCTCTTATCCGTCACCGAAAATGTGGAAAATTAAGGCTTTTCCAGTAGGCCAAACTCGTGTGATTCAAAAAGTTGCTCTTTTGGGGACTATTTTCCTAGGTACAAAATTGGCAGTTGCTTCGAAGCTCCAGTTTTCTTTATTGTTGGTCCCCCAAAAAATCTGAGTGTACCATAACAAACCCCAACATCCGTAGAAAAAAATATATCACGCAACTTGAGGCAGTCCGTTCTGGGTAAAAACTATGGAGGCTCCTATAGGGCGTCTCGCTTATATAATTTTTGTTAATATATTTTTTATTCTTATTTAAAGACAAAAATTAACATGGCCCAATAGGCTTTTATGAAAAATGAAAAAAATAAAAGGGCAGCTAGAGAAAGTACCAAGAAGGAGGAAATGTGTCTCTGGAGTGACATTGGGAAAGGCCATAACTGAAGATTTTCATGTACTCTTTCCTGCTATCAGTCTTTCAGGCTGGACATCCAAATCATACTTCTCTTTATTCTAAACTTAATCTTCTGAGGTATTTCTTCTTTTTCGTATAACTTGCCGTTCAACATGGTCATCAGAGATACCCTTTCCTCCCTCTGATCTTCTTTCCCTCTACTTTTCCTTGTCCATCTCTCCACCTCTCTCCCCATCTCTGTCTCTCCCTCTCTCACACTTCTTCCACTCTCTCTCGTGCCCTCTCTCCATTTCTTGTTCTCTTTCTGTGTCTCCCCTCTCTCTAGGTGCCGTATATATCTCTTGACTTCGGCAATCAGTCTTGCTAAACATTTTCTGTGTCTTGCTTTTTATAGCAGCTTTACATCCTAAGGATTCACTCCGTTTTCTCTTAATCAGCCTTTTCGGTATCTCTTCTCTTTCCCCTCCCCCTTCTCTCCACTCTTTCTCTTGCCAAAGCCAAGTATTCCTTGCCATCCTTTCTCAGGATATGACTGAGAAAGTTCAAATGCCTTGCTTGTATTTCGCTCATTTTTACGTTCACTTTCCCTCTGCTGTTGACATCCTCACCAAATACTTCATCTGCTCAAGATCTTTTTCTATGAGAAATCAACACGCAACTTGACAATAATGCAAACACAAGTCCACTGTCTGTGTAGACTGTCATTGAGAAAACTATACATTTTAAACAGGACAGAATTCTGTCAAAAACGGAAGAAGAAAAATCCATCCTGCGATTACTGCGATCACAGGAAAAAATGCATGGGATATTGAGCGACAGTGTAGAACTTCCTTCATCCCAGTCTCATGTATTCATACTGGCTTTCTTGTCACACTATAACACCTACTGCAAGTGTATATAATGCTTGTTATCTGATTATAAATTTCGAAATCATTTTGAGTGTATTTTGCTCCTTGTTCAGCATTTACTCGGTTATTAAAAGGCACTACATTAAAAAGGACTTGTTTGTCACGTTACTCTTGTGTTCAACAGTCAATCATCAAATATTAAATGGTCTAAGCTGTAAACTTCTCCTCCAACCTAGTTCAGTGACGTTGCTAAGATGGAGAGGCATGGGCTGGCTATCTCCTAGTCTCCCCACTGAATATTCATGAATACCTATTTCTTATATACAGTCTCCTATCCAACATGTAATCAGTATGTATAGTATGGTGCCCCGTCTCCCTCAATCCCAGTCTGTCAGTAGCCTGGCGCCAATTCAATAGAGTCGCTTAGAGGTCAGGGACGAAGCCCCAGCCTTATCCACGATTGCTAAAGGGTCGTTCACACCTTTGTTCTTTTGTTTGTTGTTTCACCTCTGGAATCGTTTCCATGGCATTAATGACTGCCCCCAGAAGGCATACAATAACATTGTCAAGTGGACGTCTGTACTACAACTATATCCTTGTGTATCGGATATACACTTCTTTCTGACTGGAGGGAAATATAACAATTGACTTCCTAATTCGTGCTGAAGAGTATGCGTTTTTTTCTTGTAACGGCTAAACAATATTTTAGGACGACAAACAATAATTATTATGAATGAACGGTTTCTTCGAAAAATGGAATTCAACGCCTTCTTCTCACGTAAATTTAGTCTGGCGCCCTCTCGTGTCAAAGGAAATTCAACTCAGATTCTCGTTTCCCTGTATGTATACGGTAGTAATGGTTGAATTGCTTCTGACTGGCGCCCCCAACCCGGCGAAGACTAGTTGATAATTTGGAGGCCACCATCTAAGGGCTGGATAGGTTATAATAATTATAGGAAGACTGCTGGTCCGCAAAAGCAGAGGTCTCGGGTTCAAGTTCCGTTCCAGGTCTAAGTTGTCTTTGCCATTTTTTTCCCATTCAGTTTTCAATCGATTTGTTTGACAATAGAATAACACTTGCAGAATGAGTCTATAGGTTTGCGGTGACACCACTCATGCAAAATTCTCTTTGGTATGTGTGGTTCTGAAAAAAACCGGAGGAACTCCTTCTGCTATTCTCTCTATGAAAACCTTCAAATATCATTTGACCATAACACTTCTTATTACAAATTCGGAGGACCTGACGTTTCGATGGTAGCAGGACCTTTCTTAAAGGCAGAAATAATATTTCTGGTTTGTTCACCCCCACTTCTCTTTTTGACTCTTTCCCTTTGATCTTCTCCCTCTACTTCCTAATCCCTGCCCAACCCCCTGCCCTTCCCTTTCATCTCACTCTAACATCTTTCCCCTTTGTCCTTTGTCAACCATGTCCCTGTTGCTCTCCCCTTCCTATTTGGTTTTGTCCTTGTCATTCTGCTTTTGAGAAAGGTCCAGCTAGGACAGAAAATTCAGGCCTTCCAAATTGTTTATACTTCTAAATTGAATGAGTTTTTGTGGGGCATGGATTGGCCATATCGTATGTGTGATGAAATTATAGGAAGCGTGGCTACTCCCTATTGGACAGCGTTGATCGAGTGAATTGAGTGTGAGCTACAGGCATGAACGGGAGAAAGATTTCATTTCCTTATAAATATTATGCATTGTGTGTATAATAGGCATGTATAGCTGCAAGACGTGGATAACAAAGCATACTTCTGAATTATTTGATCACGAATCCTGGTTCGTTTTCTTCCTTTCATAAGTCACCTGTTATGATTAAACAGCTACAATTTAATCCGTAAGACCACCAGACCACCCAGGTATTATATCGGACATGTCGACATTCTCACTTTTTGACCTCAAATGGATTTTCTCTGAAATTGACTCCCAAGCGAGACGTGAACACAGTTTTTCAAGTGAACATGAAATAAGTCTACGTGGCAGTGGGAAATGCGGTCGATGGTTTAGGCTCACTTTATTTCACAAACAAATAGCTCATACGTAGTACAATATTACACACTAGGCACAACTGGTGAAAGAATCTTTCATAATACTATACATTATTACAAAATAATGTGTATTAATGTCTAATCAAGTTGGTTTTGGGTTTTCTGTTTTCGATAAACGTGTATTTCTTGCTGTAATTCCTTTTTGGTAACATTTCAACGGGTTTTCCAGATTTGTTTGTATTTTTTGAAAGTTTAAAGTTAATTAAGTGCACTTATTTGTTGTAAGAATCGTTGTATTATCAGCATAGTACGTGTGACCATACGTACGTGGCAGTGGCCCTGAGTGTTCTTATTCTGGAAATGGTTTCGGCCAACTCTTTGCAGAATAGCCATTCCTTAGCCGTGGCTACAAACAATGTCCTGCAGGGGACTCCGTCCTTGGCACACTCAAAACAAACATGACGACAACCATGACCCTGAACTCAACGTAAAATCAACCAGTCGCGCCAAGTGGACCAAAGAGCTGTGCGCAAACTGAATGTGCTTCTAAACAAGACATTAAAAACCTCACTAATGTGACACGATTTTAGATCGAAACGGAAATGAACTTGATAGACAGAAGCTCACAAAACAGCCTAAATTGCAGTAGAAATAAATGCCAAAATTACATGTTCATAACAATGACCACAAATTGACCCCAGATGCTAGTTCTTTCCAGAGATTGTTCTGCTTGGCTGGACGAGTGACTGTTGGACACCCCACGTGGCGCCAACACCACCATCGATCGCGTCGCACAATGGTTCCCATGGTAACGCTTCAATGCATTATGTTTGGATCCCAACGGGGATTACTGAATCAACAAAGCAATTAGTTTGGAGGATCTCTCGTGGATGTTATGCAGACTTCCGTACTTTGCCTCTTGTAAGAGCAGCAACCCAGAAAACCACAAAATAATATCACAGAATCACGTTGGCCTATACTCCGTTTCCAAATTTGCTACTCTGTAACAAATATGTAGGAGAAAAGTTAGCCACTTCTTGATTAAGTCCGACCTAGTATAATTCTTCTCAATAATGGACAGTTTTGGAGCAAATATTGCTCGATTTTTAACCGGTTATTTTTAACAGTTGATAAAGTTATTCGAAACAATTCTCATGAAAAAGGCTTAAAAATACTTCTTTCGCAACGACTCTTATTAATACAATTCAAAAAAGTGAAAACAAACTGTAAATTTGGTCTTCCAGAGGCCTGGCGTTCAAAGATATTAAACAGAATAGTGGTCTTCATATCAACTGATTGTAAATGTACATGGGTACTTGCATGCGTGTCGAAAAACAAAAGGCAACAGTCTATTCAGTGTCTCCATTGATTTGACCTTTTTCATATTTCATTAAAATCTTACCCAAGCATTATTGTTTCACAATGAACTGCTGCTTACAAAAATCTAAGTTTACTACCTCAATTTAATTATTTTAAAAATCGTTATTTATTTTGTTCTGACGTTTTTGTTCACACACTTGTTTCTTTAAATCGTACTAAATCTTCTTCTAATTTTACTATTATATTTACCAGAAAAGTTCAATGAGTCTCGACATCTGTTTGCAACTAACCTCTTTGCGTATAGAAACAAAAATAAAAAGAGATATAACACGTTATCGGTATAAAGTACCTTTCTACACAACCCTCTCACATTCGCATCATACTTTTAAACATAAAAGAGTTAAGTAAACCAACAACATTATTGCTAGTTTGTACATCCTCGTAGGTACATCAAGATGTTTTTAAGACAGGTTTGGGTTCGCACATAAGATTCCAGCTTCATGAACCAGCCAACGACTACAGCCATGGTTCCCGTTATGAGTAAAATGGAGAGAATTGGTCTTGTATACAAGACTCATTGTATCATCGTCTTCTGACGACGGGCAAAGCACACGCACTGCCCGAAACGTCTGTATAACTGCTCCTCTCTGTACCACACTCATTCTCGAAAGAGATTGTACACATGACATCTCTCTAAAAGTGGTTTGAACTTTGAATTCACCATGTTTCATCCCATACTGAGAATATTTTGTTTCATTCCATACTTTCCACAATACGATCTGATCTCGATTTTTTTCACAATGAGATTCAGGTTATGTGCATGATATTGCAGTTTTCCTCCGGGAATGTCCAAATGTTCGTTTTACAAACACTCGCTTTATTGCATATTCCCGTCCCAAGCATGCAGCTATATATTACTGGATCTCCTATATGGACGGATTTGAAAGAAAAAACTCTGTGCTTAAATCTAGTAGATAAATTAGATAGACACTTTCTCATTCAAATAAACAAAGTTGTAAATAACCACAAGGCATATACATGTATTTCTAAAGGTTGGTTCTCATTTCTGTCCACTTTTCAAACGTTCCATAATTATGATTTACACATCAACACGGTATAACATTCCGGACATCTTTCAGTATTTCAATCGAAACAAAATATTTAAGCTATTCCTATGGACTGAACTACCAGCCAAGTATTTCAGGCAAAGAATAGGTTCACAATTGACGACAAAAACCAGGAAATGGTTTCAAAAAATCAAACTTTAATTACTCTATCCTTATTTTAAAAAGTGCTTAAACGTGTGGTTTAAAAGGTGGTGACCATTGAAATACAAAACTAATATATTTGATTTTTGCATCTGGAAATATTTGTTGTTGCTGCTGCCCTGAAAATTCGTCTGTACTTACAGAATGCACTTATATAATGCACATTATTGAGTCTGATTTGTGATTTCGAAACAAACTGATTTGTGCTTCACATTGACATGAACATGAATGTTTTTTGGGGAAGTGTGAGCAACAATCCTAGCTTGTAAATTTGACCACCAAGTGTCGCATATCTCTGGCTATGTCCTGTCCTTTATAGGCGCTTTTGCTAACCCTTCGTCCAGTAGTAAGTCTATTTCCATTTTGTTTATTTTTACCAGCAGTCTTTTTGGGGGCGAAATATCGGCTGGATAAAGGCATTGCTGGATAAAATATACATTAAAATGACATGGCAGCAAAACAACGTTTAGCTCACAAAAAAGCTATGCTGACAATATTACGCGACCGAGTAAGTATAGAACTATCCACATCGTTAATTATTGCTAATTAAGTGGACATCGGCCTGCATGCTGCAACGTGATCGTTTCATCTATTATTCTGCTTTCACGATTTACACATCGGCCGAGAAATCAATTGTACAGAAAGGGCGTTATACCACAGGGCAACGTGTGTGGTGGTTTGGGGGGGGGGGTTGACGGACGAAGTACTTTACTCTAAAAAGTGCGGGTTTCCGCCAAAGTGACCCGTACTTTTTAGTTTGTGAGCGTCAGCTCTCTTCCAAAGAAAGGAAATGCAAAAACAACTCAATCAGAAAGAGCAGGTGGGTGCTCCCTCATGGAAACCCGATGCAGACAATGAACGATACAATAGGCTCCAAGAGTTTGTCACAAATGGCCTTAAAGCTTGTAGTATTGTTACGCCAGCACGGGAGAGCAGTTTCATAATACGGGCAGCGATAAGTCTGCATGTGAAACGTGGGAGGGCTCGTAACTTGTTCTTTTCAGGACAACATTTCGGTGGGGAAGGTCAAAGGTTTACCAAGTTGGGGAAATTGTAGGGAAAACCCCTTTCGTTGAGATAGAGGTCCAAGTTCGAGCGAACTATTATCTATTTCTTGAGCTATGTAAACAAATATCGTTTTAAAAAAGCGGTTTAAAAAAGCGGGCCACAATTATTTATTCGTTCAGGTTACATACAGTTTAAGAATGAAAAAAATTTCTCCCGATACCTGTCAATGCTTAAAGTTACTTGTGAGCTTTGGTCTATGCAGGCTTATTTCGACGTCTGTGCACGATAGTTCTCGCGCTTACAATCAGAAATAATAATGACAATGAAACCAAACGAGTCATGCAACAGCCGTCGGCATATCATTTCAGATTCAGCCGGTAATTTTACATCGTATTATTTTTTCAATAGTGATATACAAAAATGTTGCAAACTGCTTACGGTACTGACTAAAATTACCAAAATGCAAATCTCAAAATTTAGTGGAACTGAAGTTTCAATCCTATAGCAGGACCTTTCTCAAAGGCGTATTAATTTTCGACAGACCTACTTGGGAAAGGGGGGACCCTTACTTCCATTTTTCTTATTGAAGTACAGTAGCAAAAGGTGCATTATTCGACCTGCCACAATGCGTGCAAGCCGGAACGCACTTCACACACCAGAGGCACACACGGATTATGTCGTGTAAACACCATTATCCTACTCACTGCTCCTGTTGTTGTAGAGCAGCGCCCTGCAAATGCGTGTGTTCATAAGATGACTTCCGGGCCCATTGTGCGTCACACTGGCATGATGTAAGGGACGCACTCCTCTCCGTCGCTGTAGCGTGGGCAGGGTGGTGGATGTAAAATTCATGCCCTCACCGTCACCTTATGCACGGCGTCCGTTGCCAGGCAACCGTGTCTGACGTGAGGGTTTTCTGGCCTGCAAATACAGAACAAATAGCAGATGTGTAATATATTATGTGACAATGGAATTGCCATTATGATTGTACTGAGGATATCGGCGAAATGAAGGGACCTTTTGCGCCGAATCGACATGAAGAGACGTCGTCATGGTTCTGATAGAAACCACAAAGGATGTCATCTCCCTTGAACGATCACAAGGAACACATACATGTATGCCATGTTTTCAATTCCCATTTCACGAAGCCATGTAGACTCTGATCCTGCATGTATACACTCTCAGAATGTTTGGCAATAACCAACGTTCTTGTAGTAACTCCATGCTTGTACCAACGCTGGTAAGAATAATGCTGGTAACCTTGCTCGCCTATAAATCATCTATAATAATAAATATGTTTGATTGTGTAAGTCCAATCATAAACTTCAACCATTCCTGGAAAAATAGGTGGAGTGAAGGGTAGCAAAACGATTTGCCAATCACCATTCGCCTTAGGCCTACGTATTGAAACAGTGCGTTTTATAAAGTGCTGTAAAGTGTGTGTTTACAGTGTGCATAGCTTGATGGCAGGTCATTTTCCACGACAACCTATGGGAGTTTATTTAGTGGTCTGCACCATCAAACGATGGAAGAGCAAGATCAATTGCACCATCATTGAGACAGACCAGCACTGGTACTGCACAACGGTACAGTGCAGGAAGAGCCTTTGCAAACACCAAGTGCAAACAAGCTGGTGACCTCGTATACAATTCGCCCATGGCAGCTCTCCGTCCAGTGGGGGTATGATGGACAAGTATAGGCCTCTAACAGCCACCATTGGCCTATCGATTTATTCCAGACGCCTCGACATCCCCCCTGGCAGACTGTCCGAGCGGAAAATTCCGTCCAATACAATTGATTTAAGACTGGTACGCGGCAACACGGGTTACGCAGCGGTGTATTGCACCACAGCAAGTCCCGATCGATAACGCATTTATATTCAGATAGTGGTTACCAGCGCATAGAATATGCCTCCAAGCCCACTTCAATGAGACGACCGACGGAGCCATTGATCGCAGTGACCAATAAAAGACTTCGTCATCTTTCAGTTTGGAGCAACTCCTCACCCTTACGGAGAAAACCCAGGGTCTTCTGAGCCCCCAGGACTCAGTAACCAAGGTTACTGAGACCAGTGAGCAAGGAAAGGGTTCCAGTCAGTGTCTCACGGACCAAACCAGTTACTTAAGCTAATGCTGCCTGCACTCTCAAATGGTTCAGTGCTGCTATGACTCAAATGGTTCAGTGCTGCTGTGTTGCATACTTGTTGACATCTGAGATTACAGTTGTCATTATACTGTCTATATGTGCCTTGCTGGTCTGCCTTCTAGAATCACAATGCAGAATACCTGCGAGGCCCCGCCTATAACCTGCCACATGTTGTTTGCTGGTCAGCGCTCAATTCACGCGTATGCACGCGCCTTGGAGTCATCAAACTCCAATGGAAATACTCAGATTCGATATTTGCATACGTTTCCGCGGATTTGGACGCTCCTGCGCTCTTGCTAATTAGCCTTTGGTGGTCAGATGACGTCATGTGAAAACCCTGTACAGGCCTTGTGCCGAGTATATTATGAGCTCAGCTCTGACAGGGGACATCGAATCGACGTTTCGAACAGTTTGCGCTCCGATCTGCCCCTTGTCGGCAGGTTCTATACCCTTCAAGTGATTCCATTTCCAAATCGTTGTGCTTTTCCAACGATAAATGGTCACTTTGTGAATGCACTTTGGGGTCTTGAAGTATTAGACATTCGCTGTTTAGGAATTGAAGATGATTAAGGGTTCTCAAAATTTAGTGGGCCTGACGTTGAATAGGACCTTTCTCAAACTGGCAGGGTCTGCCTTTGAGTAAGGTCCTGCTAGGATCGAAACGTGAGGCCCACAACATTTTAGTCAGTGAGCAGTTTGCAACATTTTTGTATATGACTTTTAGAATTAAGGGTTCTTTAGAATGGCCTTGCAGCAGGAGTGGAAAAGCCAACATCTACGACGGTTTACTGCAAGTGCAACTACCATCGAGGGCGTAGTTATGTACACGATGAAATCGCAAGCAAGCGCAGCATTGATACCAGACCCCCGCTGTTGCATGGTGTGTTCAGTGTATACATACAAATCCTTATGGGAGAGATACGCAAGAATTGATGCTGTAATTATGCACGATCGATGGGTGTACAGATGCACAGCGCAAGACTTCCGGAGCCTGACTTACAGTGACCCTCAAAGCGAGGCACACAAAGGTGCCTGTCAGTGCCGGCTTCAGCGCAGAGAGGGATGGTCTGCCTCCATACACAATGCTTCTTATTGTTGCTGCCGAGGACGACCACAAATTGGTGACGTCAATTGGATGTCTGGCATAACGACCGACGGCAATACGTTCTGCACCTAGCTTAGCACAATGCGCAGCCATAGCCCACCCGACACCGTACTTCTGACTCTGGCTCAGACTGTGACTCATCAGATCCTAAGCGTTATTCGTCTGCTCATAACTCAGGTGTCAACCTCAAAATCGTAGCTGGTTTTTGTTTTAATTGCTTAAAAAACGGTTCGATAAAATCCATGAATAAAAAAAGACATTATTGAAACTGCTTTACATTGTATTTTGATTGATTGAAATAAAGCAATTTTTCTATTGATAAATCCTTTGAAATGTGAAATTTAATATAATATACAACATGAAAAAATTGAGGACAAAAATGGTTAATTAGGTCATTTAATTGAGGTCAAAGGTCTAGGTTGCATGTTCGATCCCATGGGATGCAAAAGTACATTTTTCTTCTTCAAATTACCAAGTATACAAACTCAACCAATAAATATCTGAAATTTTAACGAAAAATCATCTGGTTCGCATGACGTGTCGTGGGTGTCCCAGGGTCTGTAACCTCAAGGTTGCAGGTTCGATCCCGAGGGATGTAATGTTACATTTTTCTTCTTCAAATTACCAAGTATAATCCCAACCTATAAGTATCTGAAATTTCGACCAAAAGTCAACAGGTGCGCATAGCGTGTCGTGGGTATCCCCGGGTCTGTAACCTCAAGGTTGCAGGTTCGATCCCCAGGGATGTAACGTAACATTTTTCTTCTTCAAATTACCAAGTATAAACCCAACCTATAAGTATCTAAAATTTCGACCAAAAGTCAACAGGTGCGCATAGCGTGTCGTGGGTGTCCCCGGGTCTGTAACCTCAAGGTTGCAGGTTCGATCCCCAGGGATGTAACGTAACATTTTACTTCTTCAAATTACCAAGTACAAACCCAACCTATAAGTATCTGAAATTTCGACCAAAAGTCAACTGGTGCGCATAGGGTGTCGTAGGTGTCCCAGGGTCGGTAACTTCAAGGTTGCAGGTTCGATCCCCAGGGATGTAACGTAACATTTTTCTTCTTCAAATTACCAAGTACAAACCCAACCTATAAGTATCTGAAATTTCGACCAAAAGTCAACTGGTGCGCATAGCGTGTCGTGGGTGTCCCAGGGTCTGTAACCTCAAGGTTGCAGGTTCGATCCCCAGGGGTGTGACGTAACATTTTTCTTCTTCAAATTATCAAGTATAAACCCGACCTATAAGTATCTGAAATTTCGACCAAAAGTCAACTGGTGCGCATAGCGTGTCGTAGGTGTCCCAGGGTCAGTAACTTCAAGGTTGCAGGTTCGATCCCCAGGGATGTAACGTAACATTTTTCTTCTTCAAATTACCAAGTACAAACCCAACCTATAAGTATCTGAAATTTCGACCAAAAGTCAACTGGTGCGCATAGCGTGTCGTGGGTGTCCCAGGGTCTGTAACCTCAAGGTTGCAGGTTCGATCCCCAGGCATGTAACGTAACATTTTTCTTCTTCAAATTACCAAGTATAAACCCAACCTATAAGTATCTGAAATTTCGACCAAAAGTCAACTGGTGCCCATATCGTGTCGTGGGTGTCCCAGGGTCTGTAACCTCAATGTTGCAGGTTCGATCTCCAGGGATGTAACTTAACATTTTTCTTCTTCAAATTATTAAGTACAAACCCAATCTATAAGTATCTGAAATTTCGACAAAAAGTAAACCGGTGCGCATAGCGTGTCGTTAGTGTCCCAGGGTCTGTAACCCCAAGGTTGCTGGTTCGATCCCCAGGGATGTAACATTAATTTTTTCTTCTTCAAATTACCAAGTACAAACCCAACCTGTAAGTATATGAAATTTCGACAAAAAGTCAACTGGTGCGCATATCGTGTCGTGGGTGTCCCAGGGTCTGTAACCTCTAGGTTGCAGGTTCGATCCCCAGGCATGTAACGTAACATTTTTCTTCTTCAAATTACCAAGTACAAACCCAACCTGTAAGTATCTGAAATTTCGACCAAAAGTCAACTGGTGCGCATATCGTGTCGTGGGTGTCCCAGGGTCTGTAACCTCAAGGTTGCAGGTTCGATCCCCAGGGATGTAACGTAACATTTTTCTTCTTCAAATTACCAAGTATAAACCCAACCTATAAGTATCTAAAATTTCGACCAAAAGTCAACAGGTGCGCATAGCGTGTCGTGGGTATCCCCGGGTCTGTAACCTCAAGGTTGCAGGTTCGATCCCCAGGGATGTAACGTAACATTTTTCTTCTTCAAATTACCAAGTATAAACCCAACCTATAAGTATCTAAAATTTCGACCAAAAGTCAACAGGTGCGCATAGCGTGTCGTGGGTGTCCCCGGGTCTGTAACCTCAAGGTTGCAGGTTCGATCCCCAGGGATGTAACGTAACATTTTACTTCTTCAAATTACCAAGTACAAACCCAACCTATAAGTATCTGAAATTTCGACCAAAAGTCAACTGGTGCGCATAGGGTGTCGTAGGTGTCCCAGGGTCGGTAACTTCAAGGTTGCAGGTTCGATCCCCAGGGATGTAACGTAACATTTTTCTTCTTCAAATTACCAAGTACAAACCCAACCTATAAGTATCTGAAATTTCGACCAAAAGTCAACTGGTGCGCATAGCGTGTCGTGGGTGTCCCAGGGTCTGTAACCTCAAGGTTGCAGGTTCGATCCCCAGGGGTGTAACGTAACATTTTTCTTCTTCAAATTATCAAGTATAAACCCGACCTATAAGTATCTGAAATTTCGACCAAAAGTCAACTGGTGCGCATAGCGTGTCGTAGGTGTCCCAGGGTCAGTAACTTCAAGGTTGCAGGTTCGATCCCCAGGGATGTAACGTAACATTTTTCTTCTTCAAATTACCAAGTACAAACCCAACCTATAAGTATCTGAAATTTCGACCAAAAGTCAACTGGTGCGCATAGCGTGTCGTGGGTGTCCCAGGGTCTGTAACCTCAAGGTTGCAGGTTCGATCCCCAGGCATGTAACGTAACATTTTTCTTCTTCAAATTACCAAGTATAAACCCAACCTATAAGTATCTGAAATTTCGACCAAACGTCAACTGGTGCGCATAGCGTGTCGTAGGTGTCCCAGGGTCGGTAACTTCAAGGTTGCAGGTTCGATCCCCAGGGATGTAACGTAACATTTTTCTTCTTCAAATTACCAAGTACAAACCCAACCTATAAGTATCTGAAATTTCGACCAAAAGTCAACTGGTGCGCATAGCGTGTCGTGGGTGTCCCAGGGTCTGTAACCTCAAGGTTGCAGGTTCGATCCCCAGGGGTGTAACGTAACATTTTTCTTCTTCAAATTATCAAGTATAAACCCAACCTATAAGTATCTGAAATTTCGACCAAAAGTCAACTGGTGCGCATAGCGTGTCGTAGGTGTCCCAGGGTCAGTAACTTCAAGGTTGCAGGTTCGATCCCCAGGGATGTAACGTAACATTTTTCTTCTTCAAATTACCAAGTACAAACCCAACCTATAAGTATCTGAAATTTCGACCAAAAGTCAACTGGTGCGCATAGCGTGTCGTGGGTGTCCCAGGGTCTGTAACGTCAAGGTTGCAGGTTCGATCCCCAGGCATGTAACGTAACATTTTTCTTCTTCAAATTACCAAGTATAAACCCAACCTATAAGTATCTGAAATTTCGACCAAAAGTCAACTGGTGCCCATATCGTGTCGTGGGTGTCCCAGGGTCTGTAACCTCAATGTTGCAGGTTCGATCTCCAGGGATGTAACTTAACATTTTTCTTCTTCAAATTATTAAGTACAAACCCAATCTATAAGTATCTGAAATTTCGACAAAAAGTAAACCGGTGCGCATAGCGTGTCGTTAGTGTCCCAGGGTCTGTAACCCCAAGGTTGCTGGTTCGATCCCCAGGGATGTAACATTAATTTTTTCTTCTTCAAATTACCAAGTACAAACCCAACCTGTAAGTATCTGAAATTTCGACCAAAAGTCAACTGGTGCGCATATCGTGTCGTGGGTGTCCCAGGGTCTGTAACCTCTAGGTTGCAGGTTCGATCCCCAGGCATGTAACGTAACATTTTTCTTCTTCAAATTACCAAGTACAAACCCAACCTGTAAGTATCTGAAATTTCGACCAAAAGTCAACTGGTGCGCATATCGTGTCGTGGGTGTCCCAGGGTCTGTAACCTCAAGGTTGCAGGTTCGATCCCCAGGGATGTAACGTAACATTTTTCTTCTTCAAATTACCAAGTATAAACCCAACCTATAAGTATCTAAAATTTCGACCAAAAGTCAACTGGTGAGCATAGCGTGTCGTGGGTGTCCCCGGGTCTGTAACCTCAAGGTTGCAGGTTCGATCCCCAGGGATGTAACGTAACATTTTACTTCTTCAAATTACCAAGTACAAACCCAACCTATAAGTATCTGAAATTTCGACCAAAAGTCAACTGGTGCGCATAGCGTGTCGTAGGTGTCCCAGGGTCAGTAACTTCAAGGTTGCAGGTTCGATCCCCAGGGATGTAACGTAACATTTTTCTTCTTCAAATTACCAAGTACAAACCCAACCTATAAGTATCTGAAATTTCGACCAAAAGTCAACTGGTGCGCATAGCGTGTCGTGGGTGTCCCAGGGTCTGTAACCTCAAGGTTGCAGGTTCGATCCCCAGGCATGTAACGTAACATTTTTCTTCTTCAAATTATCAAGTATAAACCCAACCTATAAGTATCTGAAATTTTGACCAAAAGCAAACTGGTGCGCATAGCGTGTCGTGGGTGTCCCAGGGTCTGTAACCTCAAGGTTGCAGGTTCGATCTCCAGGGATGTAACGTAACATTTTTCTTCTTCAAATTATTAAGTACAAACCCAACCTATAAGTATCTGAAATTTCGACAAAAAGTAAACCGGTGCGCATAGCGTGTCGTGAGTGTCCCAGGGTCTGTAACCCCAAGGTTGCTGGTTCGATCCCCAGGGATGTAACATAACATTTTTCTTCTTCAAATTATCAAGTATAAACCCAACCTATAAGTATCTAAAATTTCGACCAAAAGTCAACTGGTGAGCATAGCGTGTCGTGGGTGTCCCAGGGTCTGTAACCCCAAGGTTGCTGGTTCGATCCCCAGGGATGTAACATAACATTTTTCTTCTTCAAATTACCAAGTACAAACCCAACCTATAAGTATCTGAAATTTCGACCAAAAGTCAACTGGTGCGCATAGCGTGTCGTGGGTGTCCAAGGGTCTGTAACCTCAAGGTTGCAGGTTCGATCCCCAGGGATGTAACGTAACATTTTTCTTCTTCAAATTACCAAGTACAAACCCAACCTATAAGTATCTGAAATTTCGACCAAAAGTCAACTGGTGCGCATAGCGTGTCGTGGGTGTCCCAGGGTCTGCAACCTCAAGGTTGCAGGTTCGATCCCCAGGCATGTAACGTAACATTTTCTTCTTCAAATTATCAAGTATAAACCCAACCTATAAGTATCTGAAATTTTGACCAAAAGCAAACTGGTGCGCATAGCGTGTCGTGGGTGTCCCAGGGTCTGTAACCTCAAGGTTGCAGGTTCGATCCCCAGGCATGTAACGTAACATTTTTCTTCTTCAAATTATCAAGTATAAACCCAACCTATAAGTATCTGAAATTTTGACCAAAAGCAAACTGGTGCGCATAGCGTGTCGTGGGTGTCCCAGGGTCTGTAACCTCAAGGTTGCAGGTTCGATCCCCAGGCATGTAACGTAACATTTTTCTTCTTCAAATTATCAAGTATAAACCCAACCTATAAGTATCTGAAATTTTGACCAAAAGCAAACTGGTGCGCATAGCGTGTCGTGGGTGTCCCAGGGTCTGTAAACTCAAGGTTGCAGGTTCGATCTCCAGGGATGTAACTTAACATTTTTCTTCTTCAAATTATTAAGTACAAACCCAACCTATAAGTATCTGAAATTTCGACAAAAAGTAAACCGGTGCGCATAGCGTGTCGTGAGTGTCCCAGGGTCTGTAACCCCAAGGTTGCTGGTTCGATCCCCAGGGATGTAACATAACATTTTTCTTCTTCAAATTACCAAGTACAAACCCAACCTATAAGTATCTGAAATTTCGACCAAAAGTCAACTGGTGCGCATAGCGTGTCGTGGGTGTCCAAGGGTCTGTAACCTCAAGGTTGCAGGTTCGATCCCCAGGGATGTAACGTAACATTTTTCTTCTTCAAATTACCAAGTATAAACCCAACCTATAAGTATCTGAAATTTCGACCAAAAGTCAACTGGTGCGCATAGCGTGTCGTGGGTGTCCCAGGGTCTGCAACCTCAAGGTTGCAGGTTCGATCCCCAGGCATGTAACGTAACATTTTTCTTCTTCAAATTATCAAGTATAAACCCAACCTATAAGTATCTGAAATTTTGACCAAAAGCAAACTGGTGCGCATAGCGTGTCGTGGGTGTCCCAGGGTCTGTAACCTCAAGGTTGCAGGTTCGATCCCCAGGCATGTAACGTAACATTTTTCTTCTTCAAATTATCAAGTATAAACCCAACCAATAAGTATCTGAAATTTCGACCAAAAGTCAACTGGTGAGCATAGCGTGTCGTGGGTGTCCCAGGGTCTGTAACTTCAAGGTTGCAGGTTCGATCCCCAGGGATGTAACGTAACATTTTTCTTCTTCAAATTACCAAGTACAAACCCAACCGATAAGTATCTGAAATATCGACCAAAAGTCAACTGGTGCGCATAGCGTCTCGTGGGTGTCCCAGGGTCTGTAACCTCAAGGTTACAGGTTCGATCCCCAGGGATGTAACGTAACATTTTTCTTCTTCAAATTATCAAGTACAAACCCAACCTATAAGTATCTGAAATTTCGACCAAAAGTCAACTGGTGCGCATAGCGTGTCGTGGGTGTCCCAGGGTCTGTAACCTCAAGGTTGCAGGTTCGATCCCCAGGGATGTAACATAAAAATTTTCTTCTTCAAATTACCAAGTATAAACCCAACCTATAAGTATCTGAAATTTCGACAAAAAGTCAACTGGTGCGCATAGCGTGTCGTGGGTGTCCCAGGGTCTGTAACCTCAAGGTTGCAGGTTCGATCCCCATGGATGTAACATAAAAATTTTCTTCTTCAAATTACCAAGTATAAACCCAACCTATAAGTATCTGAAATTTCGACAAAAAGTCAACTGGTGCGCATAGCGTGTCGTGGGTGTCCCAGGGTCTGTAACCTCAAGGTTCCAGGTTCGATCCCCAGGGAAGTCGAGTCTTGAATTTAATGTTTTTAATTCTATTATTAAGGTAACCGAAGGTTTAAATAGATTGGTTTTTGAGGGGTGGGTGGGGGGGACTCATGAGGCTAGAGGTTCAGTGGCTCGACTGGGAACCTCAAGGCCGAGGGTTCGATCCCGGGTGGATGCAGAATCCCCGACCTCCCCCCGAAACCCCGGCCACCCCCGAAACCCCGGCCACCCCCGAAACCCCGGCCTCCCCCGAAACCCCGGCCACCCCCGAAACCCCGGCCACCCCCGAAACCCCGGCCACCCCCGAAACCCCGGCCACCCCCGAAACCCCGGCCACCCCCGAAACCCCGGCCACCCCCGAAACCCCGGCCACCCCCGAAACCCCGGCCACCCCCGAAACCCCGGCCTCCCCCGAAACCCCGGCCTCCCCCGAAACCCCGGCCTCCCCCGAAACCCCGGCCTCCCCCGAAACCCCGGCCTCCCCCGAAACCCCGGCCTCCCCCGAAACCCCGGCCTCCCCCGAAACCCCGGCCTCCCCCGAAACCACCAACCTGTGGCACCCCCTCTACCCCACTAGATAAAATAAAATAAAATGGAATTTTATACTTTTTAAGACAGATTAGATGTAGAAAAAAAAGTTAAAACGCATTATTTATTTAATTTGAAACTCGAACAAGGGCCCTGACATCGCCAGGACTCGAACTCGGGTCACCAAGTTAGAATTCAGAGAGTGTATCCGCTACACCAACTCCTCCTTCTTACTTAAAAAACTTGGAACTAATATATAAAGCATCGTATTGAAAGCTAAAGGAAAATATATAAGTACAAACAAAACAAGGTCCCTGACATCGCCAGGACTCGAACTCGGGTCACCAAGTTAGAATTCAGAGAGTGTATCCGCTACACCAACTCCTCCTTCTTACTTAAAAAACTTGGAACTAATATATAAAGCATCGTATTGAAAGCTAAAAGAAAATATATGAGTACAAACAAATCAAGGACCCTGACATCGCCAGGACTCGAACTCGGGTCACCAAGTTAGAATTCAGAGAGTGTATCCGCTACACCTACTCATCCTTCTTACTTAAAAAACTTGGAACTAATATATAAAGCATCGTATTGAAAGTTAAAAGAAAATATATAAGTACAAAACAAACAATACATAAGTACAAACAATATATAAGTACAAAAACTGCTATCTACAGTATGTCCACACGTCAAACTACAAGTGGGTTTTAAAATGTTATGGCAATGAATATCCTCTCAATGGGATGGAATTATAGGGAACTTAGCCAATCGTTTGGATCTGAATGTCCGAAATACTAAAAGTGACATTGTAAATGAAAACATACATATGAGTTATTATTGTACTTGAAACAAACGAATGACACAGGAAACATGTTAATTTAATGTACAGAGGAATATTCTTATTTCAATCTCACCATTTACTGACCATCTATGAAATGTCATTAAAACCAGAATAGAGCATAGTTAAATCATTAAAATACAACATGAATTACTGCACCAATACCTTGTCTTCATATCTGTGAACGACTTTAAAGATTTTGGCGACCTCTTAACCCTAAACCCTTGTTGAAGAACAGAAATGAAACCTCTTGAATCAGTATGAAGTGGTTAAGGTCAAATTTATTTTTAACGCATCTAACACAGATCAAAATAAATCAAATGTCCTTCCCAGTATCCCTCAAAGTAATGTATTCCCACGGTCTTTGATTGAACCGAACTGCAACATTTTATAGAGCTTTATGGCTACACACAGCTTCGCTAACACGTGTAAAAGTGTTTGTAGATCAAGAGTTCGAGACTATACGCAATCCCCACGCATAATTCTACTAGTGATCAAAGCGATGACATAAATATGAAAAGAATGATAATTTTTGTCACACATTTAGGTATAAAATTTTAAAAATGTCAATTAATATTTTTAGTTAAAATTAAATGACTGAACAAGCCTAATTGACCAATCAGACGGGGTTGTCTCCGTTGTGATGTCACACCCCCCGCAATGATCGGCGGCCCTTCGAAAAGATGGCGGGTTGCGGGAACGCAAATTCGACCACTGAATTCCACGATTTTTCCCTCTTTATGAAAGGTGAGTAGCACATAATTAATTGTAGGTTATTTTTAACACCCAATCAGATAAGCCAACATTTTTCTGTGGGTTGCATTCCCCTTTAAAATGATCTCACACAGATCTGAACATGCAATTAAAGGATTCTGACGTTCTAATCATAATAATAATGATCTCTTCTCTGCATTACATAAAGGAACAACTCGAAACGTCAGGGGCTCTCATAGGATTCTGACTTGAAGTGTTTTGAACACGAAAAACCCAAACTTTGATTTCCTGAGAACACATTTTGCAGGGATTTAAGATATACGTATGTTTGTCAATGCCGGGGGCATAAGATAAATATAAATATAGGCCTACCTATAGTCATTTACAATCAATGTAAATGGCTCGCTTTCGACCGTGAAGGATGTGGTGACTCTGTCTGTAACCAAAGTGGCTCTTTCGAGATGAGTATAGGCCTTTCTTAATATTCATGTAAATTGTATGCATAGATTTCGGAGATTCATTGTTGTTCCTCGCTGCTTTTTTATCTTTTCTTGACATATTCTTTAAAAAAGCGAACGTTATCTTAGGAACAACGGTAAGGTCTCGTTTTTTAGACTCAATGCATAAAAATGTCCATAAATATTAAGAAAGGTCTAGATGTAGTATAAGCCTATGTAGTATAAGTGTGTTCAGACTTTAAAATCACTCCATGCCTTTCGGCAGTGAATTGAAAACATTTCAAGTGGTCCATTTGATGGCTTATTAGTCTTGACATTATCATGACGCATTATGAACACGGAATGTGGGTACTGGGTAGGATTCAATTCTCGTACAAAATAGAATATGATGGGTAACCAAAATAAATAACTTTAGTGACCTTATTTTGCCCTCATGCCTTTCTGCAAGGCGCGCGCCCAACGCATTTCACATTGACACGACTTTGAGTGACGTCAGTAATAGTCATTACCGGCGTTGCTATCAGACGGCAATGACAAACACACATCTCATGTAGAAAATAAACGACACGTGAGTCACTCAGCAAGAATTCGAACACGTTCTGAGCGCCTGCAAATGACCGAACGAACCATAGAGTGACCGAACGAACCATAGAGTGACCGAACGAACCATAGACTGACCGAACGAACCATCTAGTGAACGAACGAACTATAGAGTGACCGAACGAACCATAGAGTGACTGAACGGACTGTAGAGTGACCGAACGAACCATAGAGTGACCGAACGAACCATAGAGTGACCGAACGAACCATAGAGTGACCGAACGAACCAATTATTATAGTGACCGAACGAACCATAGACTGACCGAACGAACCATCTAGTGAACGAACGAACTATAGAGTGACCGAACGAACCATAGAGTGACTGAACGGACTGTAAAGTGACCGAACGAACCATAGAGTGACCGAACGAACCATAATTATACTGACCGAACGAACCATAGAGTGACTGAACGAACCATAATTATATTGACCGAACGCACCATAGAGTGACCGAACGAACCATAATTATATTGACCGAACGAACCATAGAGTGACCGAACGAACCATAGAGTAACCGAACGAACCATAGAGTGACGGAACGAACCATATAGTGACCGAACGAACTATAGAGTGACCGAACAAGTCAACGAACCATAAAGTGACCGAACGAACCATAGAGTGACCGAACGAACCATAGAGTGACCGAACGAACCATAGAGTGACCGAACGAACTATAGAGTTACCGAACGAACTATATAGTGACCAAACGATCCATAGAGTGACCGAACGAACTATAGAGTGACCGAACGAGTCAACGAACCATAAAGTGACCGAACGAACCATAGAGTGACCGAACGAACCATATAGTGACCGAACGAACTATAGAGTGACCGAACGAGTCAACGAACCATAAAGTGACCGAACGAAGCATAGAGTGACCGAACGAACCATAGAGTGTCCCAACGGACTGTAGAGTGACCGAACGAACCAGAGTGACCGAACGAACCATAATTATATTGACCGAACGAACCATAGAGTGACCGAACGAACCATAATTATATTGACCGAACGAACCATAGAGTGACCGAACGAACCATAGAGTAACTGAACGAACCATAGAGTGACCGAACGAACCATATAGTGACCGAACGAACTATAGAGTGACCGAACGAGTCAACGAACCATAAAGTGACCGAACAAACCATAGAGTGACCGAACGAACCATAGAGTGACCGAACGAACCATAGAGTGACCGAACGAACTATAGAGTGACCGAACGAACTATAGAGTGAACGAACGAACTATAGAGTGACCGAACGAACCATTGAGTGACCGAACGAACTAGAGTGACCGAACGAACTAGAGTGACCGAACGAGTCAACGAACCATAGAGTGACCGAACGAAGCATAGAGTGACCGAACGAACCATAGAGTGACCGAACGAGTCAACGAACCATAAAGTGACCGAACGAACCATAGAGTGACCGAACGAACCATAGAGTGACTGAACGAACTATAGAGTGACCGAACGAACTATAGAGTGACCGAACGAGTCAACGAACCATAAAGTGACCGAACGAACCATAGAGTGACCGAACGGACTGTAGAGTGACCGAACGAGTCAACGAACCATAAAGTGACCGAACGAACCATAGAGTGACCGAACGAACCATAGAGTGACCGAACGAACCATATAGTGACCGAACGAACTATAGAGTGACCGAACGAACTATAGAGTGACCGAACGAGTCAACGAACCATAAAGTGACCGAACGAACCATAGAGTGACCGAACGGACTGTAGAGTGACCGAACGAACCAGAGTGACCGAACGAACCATAATTATATTGACCGAACGAACCATAGAGTGACCAAACGAACCATAATTATATTGACCGAACGAACCATAGAGTGACCGAACGAACCATAGAGTAACTGAACGAACCATAGAGTGACCGAACGAACCATATAGTGACCGAACGAACTATAGAGTGACCGAACGAGTCAACGAACCATAAAGTGACCGAACGAACCATAGAGTGACCGAACGAACCATAGAGTGACTGAACGAACCATAGAGTGACCGAACAAACTATAGAGTGACCGAACGAACTATAGAGTGAACGAACGAACGAACTATAGAATGACCGAACGAACCATTGATTGACCGAACGAACTAGAGTGACCGAACGAACTAGAGTGACCGAACGAACTAGAGTGACCGAACGAGTCAACGAACCATAAAGTGACCGAACGAAGCATAGAGTGACCGAACGAACCATAGAGTGACCGAACGAACTATAGAGTGACCGAACGAGTCAACGAACCATAAAGTGACCGAACGAACCATAAAGTGACCGAACGAACCATAGAGTGACCGAACGAACCATAGAGTGACCGAACGAACTATAGAGTGACCGAACGAGTCAACGAACCTTAAAGTGACCGAACGAAGCATAGAGTGACCGAACGAACATGACGAGGAGTCAGGGCAGCTGGTTGAAGCCTTCGTGTTTGTTCTAGTGGCGAGGACCTACTTAGGGGAGGTGCGCAAACATGGAGAGATAACGGAGTTCCGCTGCGTCAATATCTCTCACGCCTACTCATTCCACCGGAGCATTAGTGTCTAGCCTAGATCCTGCAACTCGTAATCCTATTGCTTTCAATCCTGTCCATCCCCCTAAACAAAGATGAATGGCGTTCTTATTAATTCGTGAGAATCACGTCCTTATCGATTTAATCTACAAAACGATTCATTGTGTAGGCAACAGGCATTAGCAATTTGTTTTGTTGGGGGTGGTATTCAATACACGGGGAATTTCGTGGCGACCGTCGATATTTAGAAAACAAATTTGACTGGGTGATTGGAAAGTTATCAATATAGCCCCAAGATAGTTCGCATAGCTGGTGATATTTTGACATCTACCGGTACGGACTTCCAAGAAGAATTTCCCAATCGTATTGAAAATCCTATGAAAGCTTTACATTCTAGGTGGTGGCGGATTTAGTTGGAAATTAAGTGCTTTGACGGGTGAGCAAACATGTGTAACTGACACACAGTGCATTCACATGTACATTTAAAAAGTGTTCACTCAGGTTTCGATTGTAAGTCGTGTCATATTATTTTGTACACTGCAGACACAAACCGCATCACAGCACGTTTCCAAACATTCATTGGGTCAGAAGGATCGATACCAGTGCGGCTAACATGTCTATGGTCAATCAAGTTTAAGATGTCAGTATTGCACCAGTAGCAAGACTGTTAGACAGACACCACCTTTTAAGGAACAAATTGAGAGCAAGAGCTTAGAATTGGTGAATAATACCAAGCTACGAAATGCTGTGATGTTCTTACGAGGTCACTTAAAACGTTCACTTCGTATTTGTTGAGATACTCGTATCAAACACAAGGTTGCATAAACAGGCGGTATCTTTGTCACTTCTGTGGCCATTATTATGTACTTATGCCTGAACAGTCTTTGCCGCTGTTGCAACTGTGGTTTAATACCTAAGCCTTCCCATTTGGCCTCCCAACTCAATGGACTCACCTTGGTTTATCGAGGCGTATTGGCCTGGGATGGAGGCATGGATCCTGGCGGCGTGTCGGGGTCGGGCTGACGGGGCGATACGGGCGGGCTGCGCGGCGTGCCCTGGTGTACCTTGAGCTCACGGCTGGTCAGCGACAGCTGGAAACTGGACGAGATGCTGGACGCCGGCGAACGGAAGTTGTCGGCTGGCTCTGGTGAGATGGGAGCGGTCGCCGAGGCAGGCCGGCCGTTGGCCTGGCGTGGACCCGTCACCCCGTTCTCGACTCCTTCGTCGTCCCGGTAGCAGGCCACGGCCTCGCTGACGTCCCAACCCTCGTCTGTCTCCTCATCGCTGCTCTGGATGACGGGTGCCAGTGGCGGAGGGTAACGGGACCGAGACGGGTCGTACTTGAGGCGCGGGTCCGGCTGGAAGCCGTCGCGCAGGTCGCCTGCCCTGTCCACGTCGTTCTCCCGTTGGCGGTTACCCACCTGAAGTCGCAGTCCTCCCGAGGTGGCGAACAGCACCGGCACCTGGAAGGATCGGCCCAGCGTAGATGGCCGACTGCCCGCGGTAGAGGCTTCACTGGCACTGGCCCACGAGGTGCGGACACCTGGACTGACCAGGATCTCCTGCCGTCCAGAGTCCACCATGTTCTTCTTGGGGCAGGTGCAGGCGTTAGAGTGCTCCTTTCGGACCTCAGGAAACCCGACGAAGATGATCGCAGGTACCGCCCAGGGGTAGCAGAAGCGGAGCCAGGTGAGGGTCGTCTTGAGGGAGGCGGGTACTGATAGGCCCAGGGACTCCAGGTTGCCAAACAGCTCCACGGAGCGTAGGGCTAGGTAGGGTCCCTCCAGGAAACACCAGAGCAGCACCAGAGTCCCGACGACCTTAGCGCCGCGCAGCTCCCGCCAGAGCTTGGAGCGGCGCCCCAGCCGCCTGGCGTAGTTCACTTCGGCGTTGAAGTTCTGCACGGTCGGCTTCTCCTTGACGGCTACGCGGACGATAACGACGAAGGCCATCGAGATGACGAGCAGAGGGAGGCCGTAGCAGAGCAGGCTGAAGAAGATCAGGTAGACGAGCCCCGTGGCCGATGACAAGCAGCAGAGGTAGTAGTCCGGCAAGTACTCGACCGGGATGACGCCGGCGATGATGAACAGGGTGAACGCCATGCCGTGTAGCCAGGCGTAACCCGTGATCAGAATAGCCTTCACCTTGTTCATGTTGCTGTATGTGCTTGGCAATCGTATGGCCAGCATCCGGTCAAGAGCGAGTAGGGCTAGAGCCAAGATGGTCTGCACGTTGATCAGATTCAGAACGAAGGCGTTCAGCTGGCACATGAAGACACCGTATGGCCAGAAGCCCACCAGGGTTACCCCCAGCACCAACGGCATTGACAGGATGCCGTCACACAGCTGGACGGTGCAGGCGTTGGTCAGGAACGAGTACATGACCATGGACTTCTCCAGCTTCTTATTAGTTAGTGCCACCAGGCAGCATAGGTTGCCAACCAGAGTCAGGAAGGTGAAGAAGGTCATGAAGACGGCCGGTACCACCGCCACTTCCACAGCCTCACCGATGGACGGAGTGCCGGCTGGTACGGTAGACCGGCCGGCCCAGGTCGTCATCGCCGACAACTCAGTCACGTTGTCCAGCGTCTGGTTCGAGGTGGAGCTCGCCATCAGCGTCGCCATCGTCGTGGAATCCGCTCCGGCCGTGGTCAAAAGTGCGTCGTCACCGTCCAGGAACGACACCATGGCGCTGCCCGTCACCTGTGCCGTGGAGAGGCTCGTATTTCCCCACGGCTCAGCGGTCGTCCACGCATCGGTGGCGTTCCAGGTGGACGCAGACGCGTCGGCATCGACGGTGGTCACTGCCGAGTCAGTCATAGCTGCAGTTCATGTGTCATCCCGACGATACCTTCCCCTTCGTAATACCAACCGAGCAGGCGTATTTAGTGCCTGTCCTCCACACACACTCGACCGGCAAACCGAGTCCTGTGGCTGATCAAACACTGATGGCCGCCATATTTTATGTTGCCAGTCTACACGGATTCATTCCATTCACCGCTGTGGCGATGTGCCACTCGCGGCTCGTCAATGATTCAGCTCACCTCATAACGCCAGTCTTCATCTCCGCTGTCATTTCGTCGTAAAATCGTAAAAAAATTCCACCGTGAAGCTGTCACGAGAGCCGTGTCCTGCTATTCACGATTCCCAGTAGCCTATGTGTTGTCCCCCTTCAATGTTTTGTACACAGGTCGGCTGGGGAAGGTTGGCTCAGAATGCGCGTAATGGTGTTGAACACTATCTAGCGACGATAACAATGTATTTCTATAACCATAGAGCTATAGCGCACTGTGTAAACCCACCTCGTAGGTCACAGAGGAATGCGAGCACTGGCGCATGACGGATGCACCTGTTGTGTGCCGACGGCTGTTTCATGGTCGATTAACTATTCATATGCTAAGTATAAGCCTATGACTGGTGCATCAAACGAAAAATAATAATAGCCAATATATGATTGGCTATTTCAATTTAGATTAGCTTCCCTAATGTTTTGTTTTTAATCTTCTCATCATACTGTGGAAATGTGCGGAGATAGCCCTGTGTGTAAGTCCAACTGCTGATGGATCATTACAACGTACTGATATAATTGGCAGCTCCATCTACAATTAGTCCAATTAGTTAATTACTGTATTTATGAAGGCAGCCATTCGAGGGAGGGACAGCTCAGTTGAAAAGAGCGCCGGTACGTTAAACCGGAGGTCTCGGGTTCAAGTCCCGGTTCAGTCAAATTTTCTTTGCCATCTTTCAAGACCGCAGGACTCCCAACTGGTCTGTACACTCATGAGTTGTTGTCATACTGTGAATGTAGTGAACTGAACCATTGTCTTTATAGAACAAATCATTGATTATTTTATACAAGCATCATAACTGATTGGAATCAGCATAAGTCTTTATCGCTAGATTTATAACGTACAGGATGTAGTACACTTGTGCCTTGGTTAAATGCCGATACACGTTGAATACCTTTTGTCAATTAATTGTGATTAATGAAAAAAAAATGCTCACACTATCTTGCCTTGCTATTTAATTATTCTATAATTATTGTTATTGTTGGAATTCATATAAAAATGCTGTCGACTGCTTATAATTATACTTTATATGACCAAAACAGCCAAATGAATGAACATGCGGAGGCCAGGCGTTGATTGTAATCCTTGTTGGACCTTCCTGTGAAGCAGAATGGTCTTTGACTTCCTGTCTTTGAGAAAGGTGGTGCTCGGCTCAAACCATCACACCCTTTAAATTCATGCTTGAGAATTTTAAGAAAAAAAAATGCTTATCTGCGTGGGTTGGTTGGTCATTACGTCTCTACGGTAAAACTCGTGGCGATACCTTGCATGGCAGAGACGGCTGGGGTATACCGCTCCCTGCTAGTCAGTGGGCACCGTTTGCAGGACGAGAATGAAATATGACAGCAAGACACCAGCAATCTGTACTATGAAGCAATAGGGAAATGTCGCAGGTAGGTTATACTAATCTAGAATGGATGGGTCGCTAAAACAGCCTAATTCCATTGAGCGTGACAAACCTTTTGTTAAATCGGGTTGCCAGGCAAAATTTGCACGTGCATCATAATGCTATAAAAGCACCGTGTTTAGAATACAGTTCAATTGTGGTGATGAGCACCGCATGCATTATAGCTGGTAGTCTTGCTCTGGCAATGGTAAAGTTTACACGCTCTAAGCCCGTCTATGAAATTGTGGCCGCAAATTCATCATCAGTCGAAATGCGCAGAATTAGCATACGGATTATGTCTGACTAATGTCCGGTGAGGGCGCTCTAAATAACATTCATGACATCTTGGGCTTAAATAAATCAATTTGGATATCATCAACCCTCCTGAGCCTGTTTGATCCCAACCATGTGTAATTCGATTTTTGTCACTTCCATTCATACTACAATTCATAATATTCGTTTAGAGATAGGGCCTATAGGCCTATTTCTTGCCCAACGCTTCGATCCTAGAAGGACCTCTCTCTAAGACAATGCAAAACAGTGTACCGGTAATATGTTTAAAAACTCATGGTAAGAAACTTCCAAATGTGCATGGAATTTTACTCTGAAACAAAATATGCATTGTATATAGGTGTGGGTTTTAAAACCACGACATCTTACCGTTATCACCAAGTCCTTCGTGAAAGGCAGTAGACGCCACGTTGTCAGGGCAACGGGAGGCCCATTGAGTTTGGCCAAAAGCATGGTCATCTGTTTAAAACAAAAACCGAGGAAATGGTCAGATTCTAGATTATCTTTCCGATATGATAGCTTCATTATCTCGAAGGGATGAACTCCTGTCGATAACATGCCTGTGCAGGCCTTACTTCGCAGTGCATTGTGGGAATCCGTGATGCATCACGATATGTCCCATGATGCACTGCGAGGTGAGAACTTTGAGGATATGATCTACTGCGGTGCGTGTAGGTCTTCATTTGCTACGTCACAGCCGCTGTTGTTGGCAAACTATGGTCGACCGTCACAGTAAATTAACAAAAGACAATTTACAATGTATGTATAATGCTGGACGTCCACAAGAATATTCAGTAATGTTAAAATTACACCAAACCCAAAATACAGACCTTCATGTCTGTTCATTGGTGAATGTTTACAAGGTATTTTGTCAGGCGTGGTTGATTTTTAGGGAAGCTGACGGCCGTTCATTCAAGAATGTAGGACAGTGTTTGAAAACAAAAGAAAGGTGTAATGCACAATGTCGTTGCCATACCTGTGTACATGTGTGGTCGTTCATGTTGTCCCAGCTTGATATGTCGTACACGAAGTCCAACGCTTTGTGCGCCTGTGAACAGCAGGGGACAATGTTATACTGGTTACCGGCCCTAGTAGAGTATGAGTCCGAGTCCGAGTCCGAGTCCGAGTCCGAGTCCGAGTCCGAGTCCGAGTCCGAGTCCGAGTCCGAGTCCGAGTCCGAGTCCGAGTCCGAGTCCGAGTCCGAGTCCGAGTCCGAGTCCGAGTCTGAGGCGAGTTATGACAAATGTGAGTTGAGTCCAAGTCATGGTTCAGACAAGATTGATCGAGGTGTTTGATGATACCCCAAACCCGTAGGCTGGCTATCAGGGGTTCATCTGGGCCGGCCAGAAACAATAATTGGTTCGTTAGTTATATTTTCTTTGGGAATTGTAGTTACATGCAAGTGTTGCCTAGGTTACAAGTGCATCAATGTTCAAAGCACCAAGGGAAACAGAAGCCGTCGAACCAGTCCCTGGTTACGACCGCACCCCACGGGGCTGTCAACCTGGACGATGGAGCACCTGATCGTTCACGGCAGTGATGAAAAAGCAGGAAGCGGCCGATTTGCCGATGGTTATGATCAGCCAGGGGCAGAGGTAGACCAGAAGCTGCATGTCGTCCCGGTATACCGAGGCCAGGATCTGGTAGGAGAGAAAACAGACTTCGAAGATGGAGATGGCCACGGTGAAGCCGATGTAGGCTCCGAATACGTCATCGGCAAGTAGGACGGCCCTGCATTGGGGTATATCAGACAACGACCCAAACGGGATAGTTATTACAACTCAATGGTCACCTCTGATTTAGCGTATTCATTCATTTCCGTTTGGTTTTGGGAGTCGGTTTGAGGTATTCATTCATAATATCATTTTCGATGTTGATTTAACCATTGTACGCAATTTTAATTTAATTCTATCAACTCTATTATAGAAGACGACGTGTATCACTTACTTGCACACACGATTGTACTGCCTTCTGATGACCTCTACGCTTCCATCCAGTCTGCCGGACGGCGAGATGCGTCTCTGGAAATCGGCGTTGAGGCGCCTGAACTGCCTGGCGAGCATCCAGCAGAGAAGCATCAGCACCCCCTGGGCGTTGTCCTTCAGCAGAACGGAGGTGACGAACGCCATCTCCGAGGGCACGCGGGACCTGGGGCCCAGCGGGTTCAAGGCCAGCGCCAGCACCGAGCCATTGATGGCCGACAAGCTGGATGGCGGGGTGGTGTATCGCACGGCGCTGATGCCCACGGCCTCTACCAGTGAGGCGACCAGGCAGAGGAGCAGACCTCGGCGGAGAGAGAGCCGACTGACTCCGACGACGACAGGAGAGACGGAGGCGGCACCACACGGCGACCGCACCAACTCCTGCAAGTGATCCAGCAAGGCACGGAAAGGCAGGGCCGAGATAGAGCACACAAGGAACCAGTGGGCGGCCGTCATGGCGGCGTGCACGTACCAGGTGAGCAGGATGACGTTGAAGACGAGAGCGTTGGTGCTCCAGCTGGTCATCAGACAGGGCACGCCTGTGCTCATCACGCCGAACCACTGGAAGGCATTGACGACGAGACAGTAGAGGCTACGCCAGTTGACCAAACCTGCCAGCCAAGACGAGCCTGACTTCCCGGCCGGGTGATAGAGGCCGGAGAACGTCAGGATGTTCTTTAAGAGTCTCACCTCCTTCGAGATATCCACCCCCTCTCCTTCTTCCTCCTTCTCCTCATCCTCCTCATCATGGGCACTCGGGCGGGTTACATTACCGTCTTTGGAGTGGACGGCCAACGCGTGCCGGGTGCTGGCCATCCCGAGCGTGCCCGGCATCGAGGTGGACTCCCCCACGGTGGTCATACACATCACATCGGCCACGACAACCGACATTTCCCGCTCCTCCAAGTCCGCCCCGAAAGGGATTGAACCATCCATTGGAACCGCTGTCATTCTGACACTAGCAACCACACTCCTCCTCCCTGCTTTGAATACTGTCAACAGTTCCGAACAACTGGCACCTGCCAGCGATTAGGTACAGCGCCGATGAGGTAAGAAGGAATTGCACAATTGAAGCGATAGGATCCCCGCTTGGTCGCTGCCTTAAATTCTCAAATCATACCGTCAAGAGACTCAACGCACCAACCAATGCATGCACGATATCTGTTTAAAAGAGACATAGCGTGTACACAAGTACATTGAGTCGTTCCACTCAGGTGACTGGATTCCGCGTGATTGAAGCCCGTTTTCTCAGTCACCGTTTTTTCTAAAAACCATCATGGCGACGCAAAGGTCTCGACATTCAATCCTCTTGAAACGAATTGTGTTTCGCTGACGACCGTCCTGATAAGCCGACACCATGACCCACATTAGTACGGTATGTAGTGTAATTAAACCCCCTTCCAATTAAATGGCATTTCAAATGAGCTTTTGCGTTGACTAACTTCCACCACGCGGCGCCGGCACTTAAGAGAACAAACATGTCCCGCGGGATCGCGACGGTTGGCAGTAGCTAAAAGCCCAGACAAATCCGCCTCCTGAAGATTTGACGATGACAATTTCGCCATAAACCTGCTATCTATGATGTATTGTATTGGACTCAGCTCAACCCTTCACAATTAAAGACTCACCACTGCAAACCATTTACGTGTATGTATCTATTATTAGGCCTATAACAACTAAGGATTCAAGTCCGATCACAATTTCTGTCGCTATTTGTTGCATGCACACATCGTTTATGATTTCCAATCCGTTTTCCATTCCTCCGTTTGTTGGAAGATAACGCTTTAGACAAGCTGCCTCCGACATCGACACAGAGATGCAATAGAAATTGGGGTCAGTAGCACAATCTACTGTTTTATACAATGGTTTGCAACATGCGGAAACGCGTACATACACTATAATTGCTACAAAGAAAGGATGATCCACTCCATAATGAAGATGACTTCAGACCTTCTCTACTCTTAGGCTACACTTACAAGCCAGAGTCCGTGATTTATCTTTGTCAGTCTCTCACAGAAAGTTGTTCCACAATGATCAAAACAGTCACCAATTAATACACAGTACACTTTTAAAAATCAATTATAAAGCATTGTGATTATAACATCCGTTTTTGTTGGTTTGCTATCGAATTGGTCTAGGGAAAGGTATTTTTGTTACAATCTTACATAAATGAACAAAAGAAGGATTGGCTAATTGCAAGAAAAATCAGATGGGGCTCCGGTCCCGTAGGTCGATTGACTTATGGTAGATGTGTCTCATAGACATTCACAGAGCGTGACGTCTGGACCACAGCAGGACATTTTCTCGAAAGCAGAGGATGAGAAGGAAGAGAAGGGATGTGATACGGAGGAAAACTGGACACGGTGGCTCCAAAAACCAGGAAGCAGTTGGATTGGTCTCGCAGATGAGATCAAAGGAGGACGATGAAAGGGATGTCATGTGTGTGAACACAGACGCAATCATTAGTAAACAAGTCAAAAAAGATGCTTAATCCACAACTATTTCCTGCTGAAATAGACAAAATCATTCTGGTGACTTTGGTAATTTCATAACCAACTCATTAAACGCAACAAGATCGGAAAAATTACAGATGAGAAGACTGGAGTGATATCCAGCAGGAATGCCCAATGCTCTGGTATGAACAGTGTCTAAGGGTCTTCAGGGTTTTTTTTTCAACAATACAAAACTCAGCAAGAGATGAATTATATCAATTCACCTTGCTTTGACTTAATTCAATTTAACTATGATGATCTGTCTGATATGATACTTATTTCTGTGCCATCATCTTTTTCCTACCAACTGGTCAGAGATGGAAACAGCCCACCTGAATGATACATTTTTTTTGCTCACATTACACAGCTAACCATAAAAACTAATACAGTGTAGGTAAATCCCATCAAATTTACTGAAGAAAAATAAGAACAATAAAAAACACATTCTAAAAGCTGCAAACATGGATCGCTTTACAGTAGAAAAACAAACACTAATCTGTGATGAGTAATTTACGGTATTGAAGAATTACACTCTACAAAACAATGAAAGTCCCCCCACAAAAAACCCTAACAACCACAACAGAAAAAGTGACCTTTGTGGTTAACATCCCTCATGGGATGCTAAACTCTAGTTCCAAGTTCGTCAAAGCATGGCTGGAGATATCAAATCATTACATCACTATTTGCTAAAAACCCTGGACAATACTGCACGATTCAGGACCATGCTCTCTGAATTGTGAAATCATCAGGTAGCCACAAGTCAATAAAATGCATAACGAAATTAAGAATGGTAAAAGGACTTGTTATTTGATTAAGGGCAGGTAGGCATGAGACCAAGAGAGAACAAAGGGTTAACAGTTCTTTTGAATTTGATATCTACCACATACCACCAACAATAGTTGTGGTTAATGAAAACGGACCTAGCTCTTCATAATGGTTGTCCAAACAAAGTTTGTAAAGGGGTTAGGGTTAGAGTTAGATTTTTTAAGGGTGAGAAACTGATACAAATGCCTTCTTGTGTTACTCCAGAAAGTAAAAACGACATTGTTTCAGGGAAGAACTGACAAAGGTCGCTAGGTTGTGGGTACCCAGTTTGTTTGCTAATCCCTGCTTGACCAGGCCAATGGAGAAGGGAGGAATCGGGTCCTGTGTAGATGCCTTGTGTCAGGGGCTCTACTCGTGCAGTTTGCTGCAAGAAAATAAGGCTCACAAATGTAAGCTCTAAGAGCAGTTGGAACATGGTTTTTCGTTTTAGCGGAAACTAAACCTTTGCCTAGAGAACCTCCATATTGTTTCAAGGACAGGATTGAGTGGCATGGACATTTCTTGAGTGTACAGCTTGTGTGATATGGTCTACTAACCAGGACTGGATTTCACAGAGCCTGTACGATTGTATCATCATAAGTTGCTGAATAGATTTCTGTGCATCCCTCAGCGTCTTGAGATCGGTCGTGAGTGACGATGAGCTTCATGGAATCAAGGACAGGGGCCTAGTCATGATAAAACATACCAGTGCCTTACTGCTTGCTCTAAGCATTGTGGGTCTAGTCCATGGCATGGTGTTCTGAGCATGCACACAACTTCAGGAGAAGAAGAAACCAGATAGGTCTGCCGCCATGGACCTCACAGTCTACCATAGGGATGCAGGCTGAACACAAGGAATCACTTTGACTAGAAACAGAATTGTGGGTCAAGAATAGAAGGATGGTTGGTGGTCATGCCTGGCTAATAATGGACTACTTTTGCTAGGGCTTCATTGACTGATACCTTTATTTCAATAGCAGCCATGGGGATCAGTAGGGTCTACCCTTACCCCTCTGCCCTCCCCTCTGCTTGCCTCTCTGCCCACCTCTTTGCCCACCTCTCTGCCCGCCTCTCTGCCCGCCTCTCTGCCCACCCCTCTGTCCGCCTCGGGACGCATTCCACGGTCGACCCCTCCCACCGCTCTCCATCCACTGGTTGCCCTGGTAACCCGCATCTTGCCAAACTCCCTCTGGCCGTCTGCCTCTGATGCCTGGGCTTCCCCTGGCTCCTTTGCGCTGGAAGACTGCAAAGAGAAGAACCATCGGGTGGTGAACCAATACCAACAATCATGCCACTTCCTCTGCCAGTTTAATCCTTTGAGAAAGGTCCTGCTACGATCAATACTTCAGGCCCTCTAACTTTTGAATTGCAGGTCATTTTAGTCAGTGAGCAGTTTGCAAAAGTTTTTGAATTAATTTCAATTTCAAAATTTCAATTCTTGACTTGATAATTACTAATTTCGCTGACCATTATGAATCCCCCACTGTATCCTCACCCATTGGGAAGAGTGACCACAACTGTATTACCTGGACTCCAAAATGTCCCACAGGAACTAATAAACTTTGTAAAAAGGTTGTTAGACCGATGGCAGATTCTGACGTCCGTGCATTTGGCAGGTGGATACAGAAACAAAACTGGGATGATGTTTTGAATATCCACTCTTGTCAATGTAAAACTGATAATTTTTACAAAATAATTAACCAGGCCATCGAAAGATTTTTCCCTCTTAAAACAATCAAACGTCATAACAGCGACAAGCCGTGGCTCACTGATCGTTTAAAATGTTTGATTTCAGCCAGACGGAGAGCCTTTATTGCTGGTAATGAATTCCAATTCCGTATTCTCAGAAATAAGGTCATAAGAGAAATAAAATCAGGCAAACAATTATATTATGCAGAGAGAGTTCGTACTATCCAGAGGACGAACCCGGGGAAGTGGCATAGGGAGATACGAAACTTGGCTAATGTTAAGAAAAGTGACTTGACAATTCACATTCAGGGTATTGACTCCTCGGATTTCAAATCAATTGCATGTGCAATTAACAAGTACCTTGCAAGTTTCTCAAAGATTCAGGAGCCTCTTGATATTACAACCCTTCCGGCCTTTTTACCCTCTCCCTTGCCACCCCCTCGGATTCAACCATGGGAAGTTTATGATAAACTTAACCACATTGCGGTCAGTAAGTCAGGGGGGCCAGACAATCTGCCAGCCAAGATCCTAAAAGAATTCGCTTATGAATTGAGCAAACCTGTCACAGACATTTTGAATGCATCTTTATCACAGGGTATTGTTCCAACCCAATGGAAACAAGCTAATGTTGTTCCTATTCCAAAACAAACTCCACCTACGCTTCAGAAACTGAGACCAATTTCGCTCACCCCCTTCTTAGCCAAATTGGCTGAAGGGTTTATTTGTAAGTGGATCATGCACTCTATTGAACCTAAGATTGACAGGAGGCAGTTTGGTAATCAGAAAGGTTTATCCACTACTCACTGCCTTATTGATGTTTATCACCATCTAGTTTCAGGAACTAATCGTACTGGTAACATTGGCACCCTTGCGCTTACTGATTTCACAAAGGCATTTGATATGATAAACCACGAGATAGCCATCAAAAGTCTCCTATCCCTTGATGTTTCCCCTGCTGTTGTAGAGTGGGTAGCTGACTTTCTAACTGATCGCAAACAGCGGGTAAGGTATTAACAGACACTTTCTGACTGGCAGACCTTGTCAGGTGGCAAACCACAAGGAACAAAACTTGGACCAGTTTTGTTTCTTGCCTGCATAAATAATGCAGCCACCCCTGCTAAATGCAGGTGTTGGAAGTATGTTGACGACCTCACATTCGGAGAAATAAGATCCTTCAAAGAATCCAGTCACATACAGGATGATTTGAATAGACTTACTGATTGGGCACTGGAAAATCAGCTATCCCTAAATCCTGCAAAATGTCGAGTGATACAATTTTATTTTGGCAGAAACAAATTGCCTCTTGTGCCATATCATATATTGGATTCACAAATTGAGCAAGTTTCAAGTGCCAGACTGTTAGGTGTTACCTTTCAAAACGATTTGAAGTGGGACTCTCATATTGTTGAGATGATAGGTAAAGCTAATCGTAAGCTATTTATGCTCAGAAAACTAAAACAAACTGGTTTTACTCATGAAGAGCTTGTTAGTGTTTATAAGAGTTATATTAGACCTGTCTTGGAATACCCATCTGCAGTCTGGCACTCGGGTGTTACAGCATATCAAACCCGCCAAATTGAAACAATTCAAAAGAGGGTTTGTCACATTATTTTGAGGAGGCAATGTGTTAACTATGATCATGCCTTATCAGTATTAAGCCTCAAGAAACTTTCTGATAGAAGATTATATCTCTGTAAAGACTTTGCCCTGAAAGCCTACAAATCCAGTAGATTTAATGAATGGTTCCACAAAACAATGAGTTCCCATACTATGAACTTGAGATCTAATCGTGTCCTGAAAGACTACCAGTGTTCAACCAATAGACTAAGAAATAGCCCCTTGCCATATCTAACTAGACTTCTTAATGATGTTTTATAGTTTCCCTCTTCACTCCCCCCATTCCTCCCTCCCTCCCCTTTCCCTCCCCAATCCCCGTCCCAGCCTCCACCCTTTTTAATTTCTCACTTTTAGTTTGTATTCCATGTGATATTTGGCTGTTTTTATATCTATGTTGTGATGAATTGTTAAGTCTTAAAGGTTGATGTGCAATAGGCCTATATTTGTAAATGTTTAAATGTTTAAATTTTTAATTACCATGTAAATCACTGTGCAATTCAGCCGCTGGCTGCTATGTGGTGTTTAATAAACCAGAATTATTATTATTATTATAAAAGGAGGAATACATGTACATTGATTCATAAGCCTTTGTCTCTTTGCAAAGTAAAGACCTACTTTGTGTAATCCCTGAAAATGGGAGTTGTGACCCGTGGTGATCAGTACATGCTTTGGACTGGCACTGCCAACCTAGCCAAGATAGTTGACTATTGAGGAGGGCCCATCCTAAAAATGGCACTGGACCACCTGAAACTGTGTGAGTTAAGAAGTTCGACTGTCCATCCAAAGAGACTGGGCCAAAGTCAAAAAAGATACCTTTGACGGGCACATAGCCAGATGGGCTGTCCTCATAGTACGTCTCAGGGCTGCCAAACCCAGCTGCGTAATCTCCTACAGGACCTGTGAAGGGAGGCATGAGAGAATGAACACAACAAGGTTTATGTTATGTCACGCCGACTCACATCTCAGTATAGCAAGAGCAGCTGGTTCATGGCATGAAAACTCATCGGATTGAGTGAATAGGAACAAAAATAACTAGAATGGCGAGTGGTATGAGTACCTCATAGACCATTCAGTATCACTCTCAGTATCACTTCTGGTGAATTTCAGATGAAAACAAGGAGTGTCTACATGTTTGTACCACGGTAAAGAAACAAACATGACCTTGGCAGAGTGTCATTTAGTGTCGGAATACTGTAATATCATGGTGGAAGATCTTGATTGAAAAGTGGGACCAGATTGTGCATATGTCAACATTTCAGGAAACAAATGCTGGTAGGAACAAAAAATTGAGTTCCAAGAGTTCCGTACAAACAGCAGTAAGAAGCAGAAGAACCTTAGACAAATTGCCTATCTGTGGGGCATGAGATTAAAGAGAAATGCAGTTTGGGGTCATCTAAGGATGTCCTACAGTATGGGTAGGTCAAGCCCATTTGTCCGTAGGCATCTGGGCCAATGCCCCAGCCTTTCATTTTGGAATGAGTTGAATTTCTCAGCTTGTCCGTAGGTATCTGGGCCAACGCCCTAGCCATTCATTTTGGAATGAGTTGAATTTCTCACCTTGTCCGTAGGCATCTGGGCCAACGCCCCAGCCGTTCATTTTGTAATGAGTTGAATTTCTCATCTTGTCCGTAGGCATCTGGGCCAATGTCCTAGCCTTTCATTTTGGAATGAGTTGAATTTCTCACCTTGTCCGTAGGCATCTGGGCCAATGCCCTAGCCTTTCATTTTGGAATGAGTGGAATTTCTCACCTTGTCAGTAGGCATCTGGGCCAACGCCCTAGCCTTTCATTTTGTAATGAGTTGAATCTCTCACCTTGTCCGTAGGCATCTGGGCCAACGCCCCAGCCTTTCATTTTGGAATGAGTTGAATTTCTCACCTTGTCCGTAGGCATCTGGGCCAATGCCCCAGCCTTTCATTTTGGAATGAGTTGAATTTCTCATCTTGTCCGTAGGCATCTGGGCCAATGCCCTAGCCTTTCATTTTGTAATGAGTTGAATTTCTCACCTTGTCCGTAGGCATCTGGGCCAATGCCCCAGCCTTTCATTTTGGAATGAGTTGAATTTCTCACCTTGTCCGTAGGCATCTGGGCCAATGCCCCAGCCTTTCATTTTGTAATGAGTTGAATTTCTCACCGTGTCCGTAGGCATCTGGGCCAATGCCCCAGCCTTTCATTTTGTAATGAGTTGAATTTCTCACCTTGTCCGTAGGCATCTGGGCCAATGCCCCAGCCTTTCATTTTGGAATAAGTTGAATTTCTCACCTTGTCCGTAGGCATCTGGGCCAATGCCCCAGCCTTTCATTTTGTAATGAGTTGAATTTCTCACCTTGTCCGTAGGCATCTGGGCCAATGCCCCAGCCTTTCATTTTGGAATGAGATGAATTTCTCACCTTGTCCGTAGGCATCTGGGCCAATGCCCCAGCCTTTCATTTTGGAATGAGTTGAATTTCTCACCTTGTCCGTAGGCATCTGGGCCAATGCCCCAGCCTTTCATTTTGGAATGAGATGAATTTCTCACCTTGTCCGTAGGCATCTGGGCCAATGCCCTAGCCTTTCATTTTGGAATGAGTTGAATTTCTCACCTTGTCCGTAGGCATCTGGGCCAATGCCCCAGCCTTTCATTTTGGAATGAGTTGAATTTCTCACCTTGTCCGTAGGCATCTGGGCCAATGCCCTAACCTTTCATTTTGGAATGAGTTGAATTTCTCACCTTGTCCGTAGGCATCTGGGCCAATGCCCCAGCCTTTCATTTTGTAATGAGTTGAATTTCTCACCTTGTCCGTAGGCATCTGGGCCAATGCCCCAGCCTTTCATTTTGGAATGAGTTGAATTTCTCACCTTGTCCGTAGGCATCTGGGCCAATGCCCTAGCCTTTCATTTTGGAATGAGTTGAATTTCTCACCTTGTCCGTAGGCATCTGGGCCAATGCCCCAGCCTTTCATTTTGGAATGAGTTGAATTTCTCACCTTGTCCGTAGGCATCTGGGCCAATGCCCCAGCCTTTCATTTTGTAATGAGTTGAATTTCTCAGCTTGTCCGTAGGTATCTGGGCCAACGCCCTAGCCTTTCATTTTGGAATGAGTTGAATTTCTCACCGTGTCCGTAGGCATCTGGGCCAATGCCCCAGCCTTTCATTTTGGAATGAGTTGAATTTCTCACCTTGTCCGTAGGCATCTGGGCCAATGCCCCAGCCTTTCATTTTGGAATGAGTTGAATTTCTCACCTTGTCCGTAGGCATCTGGGCCAATGCCCCAGCCTTTCATTTTGTAATGAGTTGAATTTCTCACCTTGTCCGTAGGCATCTGGGCCAATGCCCCAGCCTTTCATTTTGGAATGAGTTGAATTTCTCACCTTGTCCGTAGGCATCTGGGCCAATGCCCTAGCCTTTCATTTTGGAATGAGTTGAATTTCTCACCTTGTCCGTAGGCATCTGGGCCAATGCCCTAGCCTTTCATTTTGGAATGAGTTGAATTTCTCACCTTGTCCATAGGCATCTGGGCCAATGCCCCAGCCTTTCATTTTGGAATGAGTTGAATTTCTCACCTTGTCCGTAGGCATCTGGGCCAATGCCCCAGCCTTTCATTTTCTTGACATGTGGGGCTCCATAGCCTGGTTCAGGCAGTGGTCGTTTCTGGCTGCTGTCATGCTGAGATGCCTTCCACTGTTTTTGCTGCCAAATGAAACAGAAAGCAAAACAACTCTGGATGTGCACACCAAAGATGAATTTTGAACATCGCAAGAGAGCCTGATGTTTCAATCATAGCAGAAGTCTTTTCAAAGGCTTAGTGGTAACAAAGTTATTCTTACTAGCCTTTGGGGAGGACCTGCTAAGACACAAACATCAGGCCTGCCTTACACTCCTGAGAATAGCTAGACCATGCTTCTAAAGCCTGGAAATGATGGACTTGGATACAGCCCAGAGTCCTACACTCACCATTTGCTTGAGTGACGGCGCACGGTTGAAGACCAGCAACTTGTCGTGAATGTGGTGAACGTCGCGCTTCTTCAGGATAGCCAGAGTGTGAGCCACATTGTCCATGACTACAAAGCCATAGCCCTTGGACTTGCACTCACTGCCACCGGCCAAGGGTGGATAACGGATGATGACGCAGTCCACCACCGTGCCATAGGTGCTGAAGTGCTCCAGCAAATCTGTCTCGGTTGTCTTCTCCTTGTCGAGACCGCTGAACCACAGCCGCCGGAATTTGTCATGATCCTGGTGGGGGAAATCATAGGACCTTCAAAATATTAAAAACATGTGAAAGGCCTGCTGTTTCAAAACTCACAGGGCCTTTTTTCATAAAGCCCTCTGCATTTTGGCATTTTGTATTTGTGGTCATTTAAGCCAGGATTGTATCATTTTATAAACAGAGGGAGAAGGAGCCAACACTGAACAGGGTGAATTGAATCAATTTTGCAGCAATAGAAATTTGACTGGACGGGGACCTGTCTAACAAATTGATATCGAATTGATTCCATGAGGGTTTGCACTGCTCCACATGTTAAGCTGAGTGCCCAGCGTTGTGATTGATGCCTGATTCAAACATTTCAGGCAGATAAGTAAGACTTACATGTAAGGCTTTGCATGGTGGGTGAATCAATATAGGAAGGTTTGCGGTGACACCATGTATCATTTCAGGCAGCTTGGGCAGGATTTGAACTCCTGCTTTCTAGTGCAGAATTCTTAACACTTGACCACGGAGCTGGTTGACATCCAAATAATTGATTTAGATTTTCTTTGTTGCACAGAGGGTGTGATGGTTTTCATGTAAAGTTAAGGGACTGCCTATGGTTTAGATACCAATGCCTCAGTTTTTGTACTCAGCATCAAACGGAAAAGTGATTCTTGACTGGTGCCCCACCTGCCTGGTGTCCTGCGTGCGCACATCCAATAGTCTTCCCTCCAGCTTGTGCGTATGACCACTCTCATGCGCCCGCACCACGGCATCGTACTCTTCCTGGCAGCTCATACGGATGTAGGCAAAGCCTCGCTGGACCGTGGTGGCATTGCGTACTTTGCGGCCATGGGACACCTCCATGACTGTGCCATACTGGTCAAAGTACTCGCGCAGGCCCTTGACCGTGGTCACACCACGCTGCAGGTTGCCAACGTACAGCTGAAACTGCTTGTATTTCTAGAGACAGGGAGGAGGGATAGAGAGAGGGTCATTTGACTTCTCACACTTTAAACATTAGGATGATGCACACTGCTGTGTGTATGTAATGAACATGATGCAGCCAAAAATCCAGATCACTTCATATCACTATCTTTGTTTGACTTGGCAAAAATGGCAAAGAATATGTTGAGTGAACCATGACTTGAACCAGAGACCACTGGTTTTACGCACCTGTGCTCTTACCATCTGCCTAGTTGACCATTTGGGAAGGTCACCATCTAAGGGCTGGAAACTGAGATGGTAAGACTACTGGTGCACAAAGCCAGAAGTCTCAGGTTCAAGTTAAGTTCCAGTAACATCTTCTTTGCCATTTTTCAAAACTCATTTATTTGGTTTTATTTTTATGAATGTACTATGAACACAAGAACTGTTTATGAACTCTGCTCTAAGTACCAAAGATGGAGCTCCTATTGAAGTAACGCAGTAAGCAACAGTGAAGAAACAGACCTGTGACCTTGGTGGGAAGGGATGTTTGGCCAATAGTACCATAGTGTGCAATGATAATGAACCAGACACCAGCGATGTAATTAAGTAATTTTCCTGAAAATTACCGAAGGCCAATGAATTGTTTGACTGCGAGTGAGTGCTTACGTGACCGAGAAATGCGATTGCCAGTTTCACGGGAGTTTGAGATAGCAGTTTGACATACAAAAAAAATATGATTTTTTTTTTTTTTTTTTTTAGCCATTTCTGGAAATTCGGAAAAATCCGGAAGTCTTACATCCCCGAGACACTCACATTGGACAGGACAGGTTTGACTGTGGCACTTTCACCATCCACTGTCTGCACATTATCCACACTGCTACTCAGGACAGCCTCCACCTCCTCAGGGTTGGACATGGTGACAAAGCCCACGCCTCGAGACACTGGCTTCCCATCCACCGTGTCCATGCTGATTGAACACTCCGTCACACTGCCAAACTGGCTGAAGTGCGCCCTCAATGTTTCCTCCGTGGTCTTCTCCTTATCCAGATTGTTAACAACCAGTCGTAGCTTTCGCTCCGTCATCTGATGAAACATTTAAGCACGTTAGCCAGTCAGGTAATAGGAGATTACAGGGCAATTGATGATGAAGGTTATGAGTCATCTACACAGAGACAATAATAGTCCCAGACAATATCCCAAAGATATGGTCTCCAGCAATCAGAAATCTCATGACTGATGTGAAAGGAAATTACGAGGGTAAAGTACCAGTGATGGAAATAAGCGGAAAAAATTGATTAGCAAATAATGCTAATCAAATTGTAATTTGATTAGCAATATGGTAAAAATGACTAGCAAAAATAAATGCAACAATAAGTAGTGCATGGATCATTTCTTCAGGCTTTGACAGACGGGATGCATGCTGGTGCATCGCTGTCCCACCATGTTTGATGCATTTGTCTCTATTCAGGCTGTACCTACTATTCCTAAAACAAAAACGATGGAATAATTTCTGACCGCTTTGATTTTTTCCTCGTGCGATCTGCAAAGTTTGCATCAAAATTGCTCAAGGGGGCACCGAGGCCAAATCACTGTGGCATCAAAAGGCCAAACCTTTATTTTACATGTCGCCTTCCTTAGATGTGTACTGGAAAAAAATCTTGATAGTTATTTTAATTTACCGCCTCAAATTCAATTTTGTTTGAAGAGTAGAAAGATGGCTGCACCTCGACTTGGGCTGTTTGGGAAAAATCAAAACCGAAAAAAACGCCGGACTCTGGACTCGGTGAAACCGCAAAACTGGTTTTTTTTCTTCAATGAAAAACAAAGTAAATTAAAAGAAAACTAAAGAAAAACCCCACACACAATTCCAATGATAAAGAAAGAACCCCAATATTATCCCAATACGTGTTTTATTTCGGCAGTAAAATGAATTGTACTTTTTTGTAGCGTACCGTCTCGCTAATACTAGTAATACTTCTGGAAGTTCCGATCAGGCTTGAGTAGCGCAGCGTGATCGTATGCGGCCATGTGGCCGCTGTGCACGTGCACTGTGCATTACATGTATACAGTGTGTGCAAAGAAAGACGTGTTGTGTCATGTTATGTGCAGCGCGTAGGCTGGCCCTACTGGTCCTGTAGTGTCGCTATGGCGTTACGTAGAGGCGGAAACCATACCTAGACTTGCCAACCTTGCTAACGTCGCGAAGGGAAATGCGCTGCTTTCATCGTTTGTCTCCGAATGTTGTTTCGGCGTAATTCAATATTATTCCCTTCGTCATTAATTTTGAAAGTGGTATGGATAGAAAGAAGAGAATACACGCTTCAATTTAAGGGTAAAATCGACCGATTTGGACGATGTTTACAGGGTAGGTGCTTGGCGCTTGGCGGTCGAAAATCTTAGTCTACCCATGCCGATGGGGAGTCTGGCCGCCGCCGCGCTTGCACTATCAACAGTATATTATGTACTGTACAGTATACAGTCTACATGTACTGACCATGTACATGTACATGTACATGTACACAGTGCAAGGGTACAGTACATGTACATGTCCTGTGCGTTCAACGCATGACGGTCTCTTACGATGGATTTTGATTCGCACAAAATGCGAACCGTTTTCTAAATTGTCTCGCATTTCGTGAAAAATGTATCGCATTTTGCGATGCGAATCCAGCTATTTCCATCACTGAGTACATATCTGCAGTTTCCTCTACTCTGTCTAACAAAGGTCTATCTTGGCAGTAATAACTTGGCCCTTTTCAGCCCTTGTACTCACGTTAGCCGTCCGAGTGATGTGCTTCTTGACGATGATGACCCTGCCATGCAGAGAGTGGGGTTCAGTGGGATGGAGCAAGGCTTCAGCCTCTTCCAGCGTTGCCATGCGGATGAAGCCATAGCCCTTGGAGCCACCTGCCTTGGTGGTGCCCACGATGCACTCTACCACCTGGCCATGCTTGCTGAAGTGCTCTCGTACATCTGCCTCCTTGGTGTCCTTTGACAACCCTCCAACAAACAGCTTTGTGGACTTAATTGGCTCCTCAGCCTGAGGGTAATGAAGGAAGAAAAACATTGATCTTTAAATCAAGAAATGGGTAAGATTCAGCAGCCAAGCCATGTCTTTTAGTAACTGTAGACCGAGTGCTCCCTAACAATCTCGCCATTTTCATTGTCATTCAAAAAGTCAAATATATTTTCAAATAAAAGGAATATAAATAGCGTTACAGTTAATGATCCTCTTGTAAGTTGTATGAAGAGACATCCAGTTGAGTTGTGCAGTGTAACTAAGCTCAGCTCATGGAAGAATTTGTTTTAACAGTTACTGATGAATCTACCGTACTTGCAGCTATTTGGTATGAGATGAGAATGGAATAAAAGACAAAGATGCTCTTGAAGGTAAGGCCTTGAAAACTCAATAATGCGGCTAAGATTTGGGCCAGAAGTCGAGAGGAATCTGCAGTTGAATCTTTGTCAGGAGGTATGGTGTAAGCTAGTCCAAGTAACCTTACAAGTCGCCCTTTTTGAAAAGTACTCGTAGTTGTACTGTCGTAGTGATACAGATGGTACTCATAGGCTAGCCCTGAATTCATATTCATAATCATAAAATTCATAACTACTCATAATTCATATCCACCTAGTCCGAGTAAATTGAACCATTAAAATCGCCTTTTTTATGTTGAGGGAGTTGGGCGATAGTAGGCCCAAATCCCTAAAAAAAAAAAAAAAGGCGATTGTAAGGGTCCAGGTTACTCGGACTAATATTAATTATTATTAATAACGCAGTGGCTGTTGTTACGGCAGTCGTCCGTGTGGTTCCCTGACTTGATTGTATTTCGTCAGCATTGCAGGCTGGTTGAACCAGTCTATTAGCTGATAGTCTGGTTCCAAGAGCTAAACATCCTGACAAATACTGTGAAGTCAGGGAACCACACGGACGACTGCCGTAACAACAGCCACTGCGTATCAATAAAACGCTGTGGCTATTGTTACGGCAGCCGTAACGCAACTTCCATTTTCTATAGTTACGGCACTGCATTTGCGCAAGCACGAGGACATGTCAGATTTTGTTGCATGGGGTATAACCCCACATGCACAGGCAGCGCCGCCTCAAGCTCAGTACAGGCACAACAAACATGGCAAATTCTCTGGCTGTAGGCACATAATTTGCTTGTCTTGAAGCAATATCCCTGTCAATATCGGAATGCAAAAAGGTGTCTTTTAGTCAATCATTTATAGAAGATTCTCTAGCACGGTGAGATCGGCAAAAGAACGGGTCCCTAACAAAGTCGTCAGCGATGTACTGTACTACGATGTCAACTTCGCGTGCGTGCATGTGACGGCAGAAAATACGAGAAGTCATTCGATTTTAGGGAGGTTTAAAAGACCACTATACAAATTATAAAACTATTATACCTATAAATCAACGTTGTAATTTTCTTTAATCAAACAGTGGCAACAAATAATGATGAATGTATCATGCAAATGCGACAAATCAAGATCAAGCACGACGGCCGGGCAGCAGCGTCGCGCTTCCAAAGTAGTCAGTGTACACGTTCGATCTGGCATGTCCTCGCGCTTGCGCAGTTGCAGTGCCATAACTATAGAAAATGGAAGTTGCATTACGGCTGCCGTAACAATAGCCACAGCGTTAATAAAAACCTGGAAGTGGAAGACGAACTGTTGTGTCCTCCAATTACCGGTTTTCGATGATATAAGGACTTTTCTTCAAACTGAACAATGTGGACGAAAGTATCACACTAAAAGAGGTCTCAGTCACTTTGTCCACACCACAGACTATTAGAATAATCATAGAGAAGGTTGATCAAGCCTGTCACTTCCGTAAGATTACCCGGTTTTGTTGACGTCCGCGGCGCACCGCGCAGTAAGCATCATCACCTATTTTCGTCAGTGGTGTTTAGTAAGGTGTCCCAGTGTAGCCAAATGCAAAATAAATTCTTAAATTAACTCAAAATGCTGTGTGGCACTATTAAATTCTTCCCTGTATGTTTTTTTGTGTTCATCTTTGTTTTTGTTTTTCCACACTGCTTCTAACACTTTCCTCAAATCATTCATAATTTATGCTTAAAACGTATTGGTCTTGTTGATGTCTTCTTTTGTGACGTTTAAAAAAAACTCCACAATCCTCTTTCTCACTGCTTCTTCAGTTATAACCTTTCCAAATTTCACTCAAGAGACACATTTCCTCCTTCTTGGTACTTTCTCTAGCTGCTCTTTTATTTTTTTCATTTTTTTAAAAAGCCTATTGGGCCACTTTTTGTCTTTAAAGAATAATAAAAAAAAATATTTAAAAAATTATATAAGCGAGACGCTATAGACGACAGTATAGTAGCCTCCATAGTTTTGACCCAGAGCGGACTGCCTCAAGTTGCGTGATATAATTTTTTTCTACGGATGATGGGGTTTGTTATGGTAAACTCAGATTTTTTTTAGGACCAACAATAAAGAAAACTGGAGCTTCGAAGCAACTGCCAATTTTGTACCTAGGAAAATAGACCCCTAAAGAGCAACTTTTTGAATAACACGAGTTTGGCCTACTGGAAAAGCCTTAAATTTCCACATTTTCAGTGACGGACAAGAGCAGGAAACCAACTGTAAGATATGAAGTCTGAGATCGTTATATACGGAGTTGTTTTCATAGTGCGATGTGAGTTAGAATTCGAGTCAACTCGTACCCATGCAAACTCGTGCCCAACCAACTCGTGCCCGCGCCAACTCGTACCCTCGCCAACTCGTACCCGCGCCAACTCGCACCTGCACCAACTCGTGCTCGTGATTAAGTTTGCTATTAAAATTAATAATAAAAGTCAAACAATTAAAGGAAAACTGACTGGGAACGTTTTTAATTTTTTTTAATAGTCAACTATTCTTTGCCGTGGTGGGGGCGCCAGTCAGAAGTATTTTAACCTAGATCTGCCGTATATCTCCAGGGATCTCGCCCCCGCTTTCATTCGATACGCACAACAATTGTTGCAAACCTGGCTACAGCAGTCGGGCAATTGATTTGCGTATCGGATGAAAGCGGGGGCGAAATCCCTGGAGATATGGGACCGCCACCATCCAAAGGGCTGGATAGCTCAGATGGTAGAGCGCGGGTACGGTAATCCAGAGGTCTCCGGTTCGAGTCCCGGTTCAGTCAAAGTTTTCTTTCAAAAATATAAATAATTTCGTTTGCTCCTTGGTTGTTAAAATGTGTCCATTTTGTTATAATCTTTTTTTATTTTGTCCAAGTGAAGACACCTTTTTTCAATTGACTACAAAACTACAAAACCAACAACACTGGCATTTCAATGATTGACGTTTAGTCCGAAGTGTCGATCAAAATATAACGCTGGCGTTCATTCTTGCAAAATGGTAAAGGCACGTACATTTTGTTTAATTGTTTCGCTAAAATTACCACGAAGACATTTTTTTCCTCATGCACATGCAGAATTTAACATTATGCACAAAGCAGAAATCCATCATTTTCAGAAACCAAGTAAACACAGCGATACAAATTACCCAACCGAAAATTCACCCACATTGGATCCCCTATAATAATAACCGGACACTTCACAAAGGTTTGTTAGAATTCAAGTCAACTCGTTCTCCGTGCATTATTTTATGCGAGCACGAGTTGGCGCGGGTACGAGTTGGTGCGGGTATGAGTTGGCACGGGTACGAGTTGGCACGGGTACGAGTTGACCAAAATGGGCACGAGTCGGTCAGAGTACGAGTCGGTTTGGGTACGAGTTGACCTGTTCCCGTGAGTTAGAAGGCTAAGCGTCGAAAACGTGTAGCGTCGAAAACGGGGGTTCCCACGATACGAGTTTTGTATTTAAATCTCTTCAATTCTGCTGGAATAAAGACTGAACCTTAAATCACAAAAGTAACTAAATGTAATCGATACTCATTAGCAACAAGAAATGGAAGCTATACCGAATTGCCCTCGTCGTCATTCTCGCCACCTTCGTCTTCATGCTCGCCACCTTCGTCTTCATGCTCGCCACCTTCATCTTCAGCGTCCATTTCAAAAGGACCCTCTTCCTCCTGGTCGACATTTTCCTCGTCTCCATGTTCGACATATTCTTCGGCTTCTTGTTCGACAGTTTCCTCGTCTCCATGTTCAAGAGATTCCTCGGCCTCTTCCTCACACGGAGTCTCCTCTTGGAGCAATTCGGCGTCGGCTTTATCCCCTGCAGCTTCCATTTTTTGACTCGAACTTAGGATCTGTTCCACAAAATACAATGCAGTCAGTGCATGTGTGGATGCCTGACCGACTGCATAAAAGAAACCTTGAAATTATGTAACACTTGAGGGCGCTACATCACAGAAATATCCCATCGTTAGAGGGAGCTATTTATCGTTGCGAAGGCATCATCATTCGCGCTCAATTTGCGAGAACTAAGTTTTGACTTTTTATTGTTTTAAAATGTTTTGTTAATCACATTTTCTTCCAATTTATCATAAAAATATTTTCAGTGATTAGATGTACAACTTTCTACAAAATGTGTTGCAATTCCTGGCCATTACAGATACTTGAACACGTGACTGTACTTCTGACCAATCAAATTTGTTTTCTCGTTCAGGCTTATTTTGTGTCCCTTCGACGAAAAAGAACAATCGACCTCCAAGTTCATGTTATCATTCTGAGTGAATAATTATCATAACAATAATCAGTCATGGGTTGTTTGGAATCTACGTGCCGCGAACGCATCTGGGGTAAGTTTGTGTGGAAACGGATAAGCCCATGCCCATGCTGGTGTATGCGGTCATTATGTCGATATTAATTACCAAATTTTGGTCAACTAATGAACAAGTATCGTACATGTACTGTAGCCGTAGGCCTATTTACATGTACAACTACTACTACTAAGTACTAGTACTAGTACTACTACTACTAGTACTACTGAGTACTGTACTAGTAGTACTACTACTACTAGTACTAGTACTAGTAGTAGTAGTACTAGTACTGTACTACTAGTACTAGTACTTATTAGTACTAGTAGTAGTACTAGTACTACTACTACTTACTATTCACTTTTAGTTAAGGTTATATAAAAAAATGATGCAAACTGCTTACTGACTAAAATTACCAAAATGTAAATCTTAAAATTTAGTGGGCCTGACGTTTCGATCCTAGCAGGACCGTTCTCAAAGGCAGAGAGGCCTTAATTTGAGAAAGGTCCTGCTAGTGCTAGGATCGAAAGTTCGAAACGTCAGGCCCACTAAATTTTAAGTACTACAGTACTAGTACTCACTTAGTTAAGTAATTACTAGTAGTAGTACTAGTAAAGTAGTATAATAGTAATAGTACATTATTTTGTGTAATAGTACCAATGTACTAGTAGTACTTAACTTAGTTTCTAGTACTTCACTATCTACATTTAGGGTAAAAGCAGGGGTTCGACTATTCGACTATTTTAACTAAGTAAAAAGCCACCAATTCGACAAGCTGTGCATTTTTTTGAACAAAATGAATCATTGTATACAGCTGGTCGATTTCCCCTCCAGGTCGGAAATAGCTGCACTTACCAATACCAGTACTTAAATTTGTACTAGTACTACTACTAGTAGTACTAGTACTAGTAGTAGTAATGTTGTATTGCTAGTATTTTAGTAATACTGATACATGTATAATCTGATGGTAAAACGTGCAGGTGCTGATTCTTTGTTTGTTTAAATTCTTTAATTGATAGCATTTACATTTTATTGAGCCTATTGAATGAAAAATGCCTATTTTATTATCTAAAAACATTGAGACAGCTAAAATGTCCCTGTACTGATGTAGTGTGCTTCTTATGAAAAGATTTATTTCTCACACTACTTGAGTCACAGACTCTTTCAAAAACGTCAGTATGGGGGATGCTACAAGGAATGGTACTTTTCTTTTTCAAACTGGTTTGGGGACAGTATACAGTAAGCATAATTGTAATGTTTATCATTCAGAGTTTAAATACTAAAATCAAGTCCAATATTTTACACAAAATAATGTTGCAATATTTCACCTCTCATCAGGATCAGAGACAAATCTGAATGAACCCAAAGCGAGCAAGTCATACACAAAGAGAACTTTGAAGAACCAACAAAAGGTATAATTAGGCCTACTACATGTTTCTAGTTTGGCTGAGTTAGTGTATTTAATGACGATATTTCAAGTTTTATCATTTAACTATCTTTATAAGCTTTCATGCTATAATGGATAGCAAATGAGCAATTAAGCTTGTCCGATCATCCTGTATATGATTGGTTTTGATCATTTGTTGGTTTATAGAAAAACAGGAAAAATGGCAAAGAAAACTGACTGGACTTGTACTTGAATCTGAGACTTCTGATTTTGCATACCATGTGTTTTTACCATCCTTTATTGCTATCTTTTGCATATCTGAAAGGAACTCAAATAAGCTAAATTTATATAGCTGGCACTATAAATAACTCTTGAAATGACCTTTATTTATCAAATTGTCATTTTGCAGAAACCAACTATTCTAAAACATTTGAGAATTGCATTTGTTTGGTCATTATTTTGATGTCAATAATAAGTGATTTCCATCATTTCTATATCTGGCTTTGAGAAAAGTCCCGCTCTGATCAAAATGTAACTAATTCCCAGTTCCAACTAGTCAAGATTTAAAGGAAGCAAAACATTACACTGAAGTATTCAAATGAGAAATTGACATCTCTATTTTTTTAATTTTTTTTGCATTTATACACATTTTTCCAACTGCTTCTCTTGGCAGGTTTTGATGAAGGATAAGAAGTCTTCTGATGAGACGGTGACAGACACAGACCTCTCAGTCGTCGCCAAGGTGACCAATGCAGTTTCTATGGCGAAGGAAGATGCTGCAAGCAAAAAGGCCAAAAACCAGAGGGAGGGAAGAGACCTGAGCCAGGTACATTCTGCCAGGCAGTGCCTTCCAATGTAAATGCTCAGGGTTTGACTTAAGACTCTCAGTCAGTACTGCAAGGCATTGGGGCTAATACAATTATCATCAAAGAAACAAGACCAAACTAAATCTATAGATTTGCCTCAGCATGAAAAAAAGCATGACAATTCATTCCTCAGTTGAATAGGATGAACAACCATACCTTATTGAGATGCAGGTATCCAGGAGTTAAAACATTGGCAGTACAGACCTGGTGTGTTTCATGTGGATATTTTAGAGCTGAACATTTTATCTAGACTCACTTATTGAACTTTTATCCTTCTTCAGTCATTACTCTTTAGCCTTATGCAATGTGTAGGAGTTTATGTAATCAATTAGTAGGTATAATTGCTCAATGTGAGGTGCTGCAGTGACATTGCAAACTGTTTGCTGATTAGAATGACATGTAATCTACAAAGCAGGTCTTAGTATGATATAAGGTGAGGTGAAACACTGTTCATCCCTGATGCAAATATACTGGAATCTCATGCAACGAGAACTCCCAGTGTGGATAGAAACATTCACAAACTTCTTGCATTTGTTCTATTCCTGGTCCAATGATTTCCTGGAGCCAAGATGCATGCGGCTATTGATGAGCCTCCCTCCAGCTCTGCGTCTACCCAATCCAAACTGATCGTGGTCACTGAGGCCAAGTCTTCCATCGATAACACAACAGAGGAGCTCAACCAGCAAGGCAGCATGCTTGAAATCAAGGTTAATTCACATCATGAGACTGCCTCCAAGTCCCCTGAAAGATAGACTTAAATACAGTCATACTCGCATGTACTAAACTGTGCACAAGTACGATAAAACTGAAGGTCCAATGAGCTTGATGATCTAAGCAGGAGCTTTCTCCAAGGCATAATTATGATGAACAAAATTAACCAATAGGAAAAATCTTTCCAGTGCATCTGCGTTATGGTGGATTATTCATCGTCAGATGCATCTGATTCTGATGAAGAGGTTGCTGCTACAAAAGCTTGCATATTTTCCGACTGGTTAGCCTTCCTCAGTTAGACTAACACAGTACAGTTTAGTGTACACAAGTACATTGTATAGGAAAAGAGATTAGATAAGATTAGATTTCTTTATTGTCATGCTGAAAATAGCCTGACAATTGTTTTCCCAGTGTACAATTAAACAATATATATACATACATGTATGATAATTTGGAAATTACACAAAAACATGACAAGACAAAGCAAAAATCATAGCATATACATACAAGAGGGAAGTAAATGATAGAAGATGATGGAAAGCTGGTCGAGAGACAACAGTAGGGATATCAAGTTTTCTGAAATTTGGACCAGTACTTGCATCCTCTGAACTTAACCTTGCTCAAAGCCTTTGAAATTTTTTTTTTTTTTAGGATATAAACATCAGGATCATTCTGCAAGCTTTGAGGAAGGTCCAGCTGGGATGGAAACATCATTCCTTCTCCTGTAATTGACACATCCTCAAGATCCTTCTCTAGATCAAGTCAGTAAGCAGTTTGTAGCATCTTTGCAAGACCCATGAGGCGAACCCTGAAGCCAATGTCTTCAGGTTTGGCCTATGATTCCCAATCAAGCCAGGGTTCGATTTGGCAATTTTTCCCAATTCCAGTGTCCTCACAAACGTGAAGAAACTGTTGCAAACTGCTCACTGACTAAAATGACCAGCAATACATAAATCTCAAAAGTTATAGAGGGCCTGATGTTTCGATTCTAGCAGGACCTTCCTCAAAGGCAAACTTGTTAGCAATCATTCTAATTCATCAAGTCCAGTGAGGGATTAAAACTAACAGCCAGTACCCCATGTTGTATCTACAGGAGGCCTCTAGCAGTGTGCAACAGATGGCTGCTGATCTTGTCACATCAGTCTTCTTGAGCTTGGACAAGGAGCAAGACACTGCCTCCCTGCCTCAGTCCCCAGACACCACTGCTAACCAGAAGGTGAGTAACTAACAAGAGCCCAGACAGATTGGACTTTGGAATCAAATATCAAAATGTACTTAGAGATTCTGAGTCACCAAATCATTTGAAAACCTTAAATTAAAGTTAATGAAAGAGAAAATAGACTGCAACAAGATTTTAATCCAGGCCTATGGTAAAAGACATACCAGCACTGCACGTATCCAGCCCTTTGGTGGGAGCCTTCCCAAAAGCCAATAAATAGTGATCTCTCTAATTATCTCAATAGTCAACTACAGTAGGCCTATCTAACCATCTAGACACCTAGGAATACCATACCACTAAATGTTTAGATGGCTCAGGGTGTACAGTGCCGGTACACTAAATCATACAATAGGTGTGGGTTCAAATTCAGGTCTGTGTTAGTTTTCTTTGCTATGGTTTCCCAGCCCAAGTCCCCTAGGAAAATTCAACCAAACTTGAGACTCAATTGTTTCAGGCTCATCGGAGTGCCCAAGAACTGGCCTCCATCTTGGAGCAAGAGGCCTCTTACCTTGTGGATGCTGTCTTTGCTAGCCTGGATGATGAGGAAGAGGGAGAGGGAGAGGTTGACGAGGCACTCATTGCATTAGCAGCTGATGCCGACATGGCCATCAGTTCCCTCATCTCAAATGGCCAAACGAAAAGCTTCCTCCCTGCCAAACCAGACCTTAAACCAGATGCTCAGTGGGCAGCTGAACCCAACCGCCATTCTTCAACGAAATCCAAGTCGGCTTATGCACTGCAGCCCGGCCAAGCTGATTCCCCAGCGCCCAGGGATGTTTCCTCTTCGCCCGTCATCAACCGCATGAATGAAGTCCCCAAAATGCAGATTCTGGGGACATCAGATATCACCACTGATTCCACTTCCCTCAAAAACCCTGATCCTTGTAAATCGAGTCTCCCCCAGCATCCAAGTGCATGCGAGGATGAGGCGCTTTCTCTCGCCGACAAAATGGACCTCCTACGCCGAGCCAACTCCACTTGCCAACCTCATGTGGTGGACAGATCATCGGGTCTACTCAACGATGGTCGTGCCAATGCAGTGGTGTCAGCCCAGGCCAGCTCAGCAACCGGCATGAATAGTCTGCTAGCCATGACTGAGCCAAGTGGCTCTGCTATGGGAGACAACATCGATGTGACACGAGAGAACAGCATGCTCCACCAACTATCTATGGAGACCTTACTGCCCTTGGCAGGACTCCAACTGAATAGTGGTGCCTTTGATGAGAGCCGCTTCACTACTGTCCATGCATCAACCTTCCAAGAGATGCCGACAGTGACTACTCATCCCCAATGCACAACCCAGTCCACTGATCATCAAGATGGCGTTCCTGCAGCTATTCTAGGCAGCAGGGAGTCCGACAGTGTTCCCACGTCTTGTGACGTCCCAGCCAAGACCCAGCGAGATGATCACCTCATAAAGGATGCCGTGACAGCCCTTAACAAGCATCACTTGCCAGTGAGTGGATCCAGCACTCCTGGCACTGCAGGCCAGGGCACACCAGTGGGTGCAGGCCAGGTCACACCAGTGGGTGCAGGGGGAGCCTCTCCCTGCCATCACCAAGAGTGACCAGGCAAGTCAATAATATCCTCAGCTTCTAGGGCGTTGTTTTGACTCTCACTGTTGCATGGTGTCAACATGAATTCTCTCTTTTCAGAATGAGTATGGATCTGGAAGTCGGTATCAACTCAACATTTCAGGCAGTGTTTTTGAGGAAGGTCATTGTTCAGTAACTGGCTCTTCTGAAAGTCATATCTATTCTCAAAAGTAGTTACAGATGGTGTGACTGCAAGAAATCTACATTCAAGGATGTCATTTGATTTGAATTTACCATTTAAAATTTGGAAAGCTTTTAACATAAGTTGGAAATACAAAGTTTCTCCAAAGTAATTTATTTAAGTGATCTAAAACTGTAAATACAGCAGCCAATATACAATTTGTCATTGTGTATAATATGCACAGCATGTACAGTATGACTGCACATGTCCTGACACATTGTAGCATATTTTTTTGTCGGAAGGCAGGGGCTTTATTGAAAGAAAAAAGATCAGACAATCATCATTGTTCTCCAGCAGGACCTGGCTGAAATGCCTTCAGTCTCAATTTTAGGCATTATTTTGAAAAAGTCCAGCTAGGAAAACAACAACTAGGTACTGTAACATGATTGAAGAGTCGCTTAAATTTGTTCCTTGTCAGAAAGACGTTAGTTAATGTTTTCTCCATTGTTTTCTAGAATTGAAAATGTTTTCTTTTCACTTAATTGATGGTCAAGTCCAGTTCTGACAATTTTCATCAAAGTCCCACACATGTCTTGATACATGTAAATAATGTAGATTTTTAGCCCAAAGTTTTGATTTGTGAATTGAAAGAATGTATGCAGCAATTAATTGCTAGCTTTAATAAAAATGGATTTTAGACATGTTAGAACAGACGCTGCATAATAGAAAATGATTGTACAAATATTCATGTTCTACACTGCGTTTACACTTGATCCCGCGAGGAGAATCAGATCCTGCGGTCACGAAGGATCTGATCCAGTGCCGCGTTTACACTGGATCCTGATCCCGCGTTGATCGCGCGTGGAGCAGCGGAAGCGCTCTCCAAAGGTTATCCACATAGGTCAGTAGTCATGCGCAGTAGAACGTCAGCCCGGCCATGACGCGCGAAATCCCATGGACTCTTGCAACGGTACAACCTCTATGCATACAATGTACATGTACAGTACATGTAGGCCTACTGTACAGTACATACATGTACATGTACTGTACATGTGTACATGTACATGTACTGCACACATGCACGTGCACACGTATATATTGTGTACATTACGTAAGTGCACACTACATGCAGCTGTGTACCAGCTTGCCACGTTGCATGTTGACAACTGACACTGAAAGTACGATCAAGATGGAGGATTTGTTCCCAGTTCTGAAATGGTGTTGAACACTGCTGTGTTTCTGGTGGTACCGTCCAGTTTCGTTAGTATTTCCTCACTGGCCCAGATGTCTTAAAATAACTTCAATTCTTCATCGGTCCACAGCCGTCCGCGCACTGTGTCCGTCGCCACTTTGCAGCTACCGTGCTGTATGCGGATACCAGTTTCTCACCCCCCCCCCCCATCCACACGACCACACACACACGACCCTGTCTAGTATTGGTTACTAGCGTAAAGTTGGACAAATTGTTTGCCGAGTGTACGTACGTGTACATTGTGTGTACATGTACATGTACATGTACATGTACATGCACATGTACATGTACATGTACAGTGTACATGTACATGTACAGTACTGTACACCATACTGTACATGTACAAGTACAGTACATGTACACCTGTACAGTACATGTACACGTACAATGAACATGTACTGCACACGTACACGCAAGATGCTTGTTTTTTGCGCGTTTTTCCAGGCATGGGCCGGATGTGGTCGCTGAAAACCGCAGGATCAGATCCCGCGTTGCGTTTACACTTGCATGTTGATCCCGCACGCGGGATCAGACCCGGATCTGATCCTTCCCGAGAGGTGGATCAGATCCCGGGATCTGATCCTGATCGCGCGAGCGTTTACACTTGCGTTGATCGCCCTTTGATCGCCCTCGCGGGATCTGATCCTCCTCGCGGGATCAAGTGTAAACGCAGTCCTAGAAACAGGACATTTTTCTGGTAGTTTATCTTTTGGAAGTCTCAAATTTGGCCCAATACTTTGCAGCCAGGTTATTTCGCAAAGCCATGTCAGAAAGTGACTAACAACACATTTGTACCCTGAGGCAATCTCTCTTACAAGATCACAGCTTTTATTCAATCCAAAGTTCAAACAGAATGACTGCAAAGGTGGTAAACAAGTTAACAAGACTTATATAAAAGAACAAGTACATCGGAAAGCACAGATTTGAACTCCACACAAAGTACATACATGTAATACAAATACAGCTCTTGGATACAATCCCTAACAATGGATAGGTGCTGGTCTGAGGGAGCCTACCTCGCATGCATTTAACATGTAGCGAGTTGAGGAACAAGACAACCCTTACCCCTTGCACATTTCTAATGCCCACACATTTTTTCTGTACTACATGTCAGTTAATAAGCAGGAAATGTCAGTGTTTCCTCTTAAGCAAGCATCTAGGGGAAGGCCAGTGTCAACGATCACTTAGCATCACATTTTTGGCTGGTAACCCATTTGTTTTTACTAAGCCCAATTGATTCCATACTATTAGCTGGTGATCTGCACTCAGTACGGCCAACTTCGGCCTCTGCTCATGCTCTGTGCATCACCCCAGTCCTCCCCATAGCCCCCTCCCATGCCACTGGTACTGGTGCTTCCAAGATCCCCATAACCGCTGCTCAGAGCACTTCCACGACCCTTGCCTTTATATCCTGCGCACACAAAAAATCAACACAAACAAGTTATATACAGAAATGTTGCAAACTGCTTACTGCCTAAAATGACCAAAATGCAAATCTCAAAAATTAGTGGGCCCGACGTTTCAATCCTTGCAGAACCTTTCTCTCAAAGGCAGAATGAGAAAGGTCCTGCTAGGATCGAAACGTCAGACTGAATTTTGAGACAATGCCAAAAAATTAAACAATTCAACTTACAGCCGCAAGAGATTACTGACCCTAGCAGGTTAGTCTGGCAAACATTCAGTATGCAATGGTAACTCAGTCACTCGGTAGACTTTTGATTTGATGATCATTTGTGTCTGGTTCTCTGGTGGCCTCAAGAGTGGCTACTAAACCCTATTAGCAGACAAGCTATCAAAGGATTCTCTCTTTAAATGGGTCCCTGTTTGGATTGAAACATCAGGCCCTCAAATTAGTTTAGATTCCTTTATTAGTCACTTCATGAGATTTTGCTGAAGGCATAAAAACCTAAGTGATATTCATAAATAACTCATTTCTTGTTACCTTTCTTGGGCCATGGGCTGGAAAGCTCTCCCTGATCTTCAGAGTGGCCGTAGAGATTCTCCACATACACCCAGCCCCCTGTGGCTTCATCCTCACCACTACGACCTGACAAGGCAGAAGATATCAGTCATGCATGTAGACATGTACCAACAAAAAAATGATCCAGAGACACACTGGCATGAGAATCTGATGCCTCTAGCATTAAAAAGTGGCTGTTTTTTTAATGAAAGCATTTTAAAGCTATCATACCAAACATCTACATGTACCAGACATGGACCTACTGTAGCAACATGCAGCCATGTAGTCTTACTGTACATACTGTACTACTGTACATGTACTAAAACCAATTACCAGCTGAGCCTGATTACCTGAAACTCACAAAACTGGAACAAATTCAAACCAAACATCAACTAACAAGAAGCTATTAAACAGAACCAATTCAACTAAGATTAACCAACAAAGATGATATACAAAAATGTTGCAAACTGCTTACTGACTGAAATTGCCAAAATGCAAATCTTAAAATTTAGTGGGTCTGACGTTTCGATCCTAGCAGGACCTTTCTCAAAGGTCTCTGCCTTTGAGAAAGGTCCTGCTAGGATCGAAACATCAGGCCGACTAAATTTGAAGATTAACCAACAAAAACAGAAAACAAAATTTAAAAAAACAGTACAGCTCAAAAACAACAGTAAAGACCAGCATCCAACCAAATTAAACCCGCCAACCAACAACCACCAATCAAATAACAACCAATCAAATAACAAAAACCAGCCAACCACTCATCTAAAACCCACTAACCAGCCAACCACTCATCTAAAACCCACCAACCAGCCAACCACTCATCTAAAACCCACTAACAAGCCAACCACTCATCTAAAACCCACCAACCAGCCAACCACTCATCTAAAACCGACCAACCAGCCAACCACTCATCTAAAACCCACCAACCAGCCAACCACTCATCTAAAACCCACTAACCAGCCAACCACTCATCTAAAACCCACCAACCAGCCAACCACTCATCTAAAACCCACTAACCAGCCAACCACTCATCTAAAACCCACTAACCAGCCAACCACTCATCTAAAACCCACTAACCAGCCAACCACTCATCTAAAACCCACCAACCAGCCAACCACTGAATCTAAAACCCACCAACCAGCCAACCACTCATCTAAAACCCACCAACCAGCCAACCACTCATCTAAAACCCACTAACCAGCCAACCACTCATCTAAAACCCACCAACCAGCCAACCACTCATCTAAAACCCACTAACCAGCCAACCACTCATCTAAAACCCACCAACCAGCCAATCACTCATCTAAAACCCACCAACCAGCCAACCACTCATCTAAAACCCACCAACCAGCCAACCACTCATCTAAAACCCACTAACCAGCCAACCACTCATCTAAAACCCACTAACCAGCCAACCACTCATCTAAAACCCACCAACCAGCCAACCACTCACCTAAAACCCACCAACCAGCCAACCACTCATCTAAAACCCACTAACCAGCCAACCACTCATCTAAAACCCACCAACCAGCCAACCACTCATCTAAAACCCACCAACCAGCCAACCACTCATCTAAAACCCACTAACCAGCCAACCACTCACCTAAAACCCACTAACCAGCCAACCACTCAGCTAAAACCCACCAACCAGCCAACCACTCATCTAAAACCCACTAACCAGCCAACCACTCATCTAAAACCCACCAACCAGCCAACCACTCATCTAAAACCCACCAACCAGCCAACCACTCATCTAAAACCCACCAACCAGCCAACCACTCACCTAAAACCCACCAACCAGCCAACCACTCATCTAAAACCCACTAACCAGCCAACCACTCATCTAAAACCCACCAACCAGCCAACCACTCATCTAAAACCCACCAACCAGCCAACCACTCACCTAAAACCCACTAACCAGCCAACCACTCAGCTAAAACCCACCAACCAGCCAACCACTCATCTAAAACCCACTAACCAGCCAACCACTCATCTAAAACCCACCAACCAGCCAACCACTCATCTAAAACCCACCAACCAGCCAACCACTCATCTAAAACCCACTAACCAGCCAACCACTCATCTAAAACCCACTAACCAGCCAACCACTCATCTAAAACCCACCAACCAGCCAACCACTCATCTAAAACCCACCAACCAGCCAACCACTCATCTAAAACCCACCAACCAGCCAACCACTCATCTAAAACCCACCAACCAGCTAACCACTCATCTAAAACCCACCAACCAGCCAACCACTCATCTAAAACCCACTAACCAGCCAACCACTCATCTAAAACCCACCAACCAGCCAACCACTCATCTAAAACCCACTAACCAGCCAACCACTCATCTAAAACCCACCAACCAGCCAACCACTCATCTAAAACCCACCAACCAGCCAACCACTCATCTAAAACCCACTAACCAGCCAACCACTCATCTAAAACCCACTAACCAGCCAACCACTCATCTAAAACCCACCAACCAGCCAACCACTCATCTAAAACCCACTAACCAGCCAACCACTCATCTAAAACCCACCAACCAGCCAACCACTCATCTAAAACCCACCAACCAGCTAACCACTCATCTAAAACCCACTAACCAGCCAACCACTCATCTAAAACCCACTAACCAGCCAACCACTTGACCAGCCAATCACTCGGCCAAGGGTTAATTGTAATTACTCACCTCGTCCACCTTTATGGGCTCGGGGGAGAGTGGATGAGATGTCACTGCCTGGAGGATTAATGACAGACCAATGCCTATTAAAAGCCTCTAATAGATCCATGGTTAAAGTGTACAGCACTAAATGTTTGTCATCATGGGCCCATTTGGCACTCGTGCAATGGACCTTTCCCATGAAATATGCAAATTAGACCTAGCGCATGCGCTTAACTAAATTGGTGGGCAAGCGGGCTGCCAACAAATCATAGTTTTCCACGGGCATACGCGCGTTCCTTCTCACTAACAGTTTGGCGTGCCGTCATTGGCTATTCAGCGTCTCCTGCGCGCGTATTTCGAAACCTGCACGCAACGCGCACTCGTTTGCCCACCAATTTAGTAAAGCGCATGCGCCAGCTCTTATTTGCATATTTCATGGGAAAGGTCCATTGTATGAAAGGGCAAATTTGTGCAGGTTACGGACTCCATGATCCAGTGAAAGCGGGTATCACTGGTCAGTGGACTAACTAATGGCTGTTAGGAACACCCACCTCGGACCGGCCCATAACCAGACAGGTCATCATCATAGTAGCTGTCGGACTGCGGGGGGTTGTAGTTGGAAAAACGGCCCATCTGGCTGCCATAGGTATCTGCAAAGAAACAAAAACAAACTCTCTTTAAATACAAGCCTTACAAGACAAATTCTTACCAACATGTAGAACCCTGTCCAACAATCAAATCAATGACAGCTTTCCATTAAGGGTCGGACTTTACGTTTAATTTGCTAAATGTTTAACGGCATTTCACTTTTCCGTTTAACCGTTTAAACGTTTGGCCAACACAAACAACAAAGGCCACCGCATGTCAGCTCTGTTTCTGTTTAACAAGCAAGTTTTTTAATGCACGACTATTTTAGTACCATAAAATGCTTTGCAAATAGATGCTGAGGGCACCGAAGCGTTGTTTTAGGTCTCCCACAAATGATATCATCGTTTCTGTGGGACCATAATGCCTAAAAAAGTTGTTTTTCCACCTCAAAAATGACGTCCAAAATAGGTTTTAGTCAGCCGCCAACATGCCTTCTCACGGAACATGGACTGTACCATTCAAGTATGGCAAGGGTGCTAGTCATCCTGACGACAAAAATAATTATGTGAAAATAGATTTTCCGGGGAAATAAAAAAAAAAAAGTCTCAATAGCCTTTATGTTTTTTAAAGATGGATTTGTAAACAGCTAGGTCCACCCTAAACGAGAAAATTATCGGAGCTTATTATTGTATAAAGTCGTACCCCTCTAAGCCTAATGGAATAGTCCATGCTGTCAAGAAATCGTGATGTGGGCTAGCTGTGCCAAAGCGTTCTCGTCAAAAAAAGTGAGAAAAACAATCACGTACGTAGGCCTACCTGAAAAAAGGAATAGGCCTAAATAGTGCGACATTTTTGTGCTGTATCATGTAGTAATTGTAGCTCGTTTTGCTGTATGGCTTTCTCCTTTCGGGGCCTGGTTAAAAGGCACCCGCGATCGAACGCGCAAACTTTTTACAGCTCTATGATTCTACTTTCACACGCAACCCACTGCAACCACGTGTTATTGCGCAATCTATCTATCGTGCAACGTAAATCGCTCCCAACTACCGTTGGTACCCGTTGTTTGATACAGCCAGCGATGTCCAAGATTCACTGGTACCCACAGACGAAAAGTTCGTTGACATGAAACTGCGCAATGTTTAGCTGACAGTGCGCACGCAAGGTACAGTGAAGCTTCCATGTGTGCAGCCCACAACAGTCTTGCGCGCTGTGCTAACGGCCAGCGCTGGCCGGCAGTCCGATCTGCCCAACTAACCCATCGGCCGAAAGGGCCGCATGGCAGCAATGTGCTATAAAAGGGCACGGCAATTCGTTGCCGTGAAAATCCCCCAAATATAAGGACACTGCGGCAATTGGTGAGAGCATGACGGCAATTGCCGTCGTGAATTTGGCAGGCGGGCAGGCGGGCAGGCGGGCAGGCGGTAAACTTTTTAATTTCAGAGAAATACAAACAAATAGCATGGGCATGAAGTGGTGTTTTTCAAATCCCAACAGCGCGTCAACCGGCCGTAGGAATAAACAATGAACTGCTTGTTGCCTTCCGTTTGCCTTCTTAATCTTATTTCTATTTTCATTATTCAAGTGTGATTTGACTGCATGAAATTGAAAAGCACTGCGACAGGGATGCAACACTCTCGTGCCTTGAAAGGGTGTGATTAGACAATCACCATGTGAGCGGCGCACCCGTGTTGTATGTATATAGTTGAGCTAGCGGCCGCGGCACACACAGCGAGTACCGCTGCACAAAGCCACCTCCCTTGCTGTGCGGTCACCACATTGGCTTGATCAAATGGAGAGTTCCTTTGATTTGACCGGCGGAGTTAAAGTGTTTCCGGAAAGACAGCTTTCGGAGTAACGTTTGAAAAAAAAAAATGACCCATATCACGTCAATTATACTTTGTTAAACAGTAGGCCCTAAGTTTCGTTTAAACGTTTAGAAAAATAGATTTTTTCATTTTTTCGTTTAAACGGTTAAACGTCCGACCCTTACTTTCCATGCATTCATGTACATTATACACATGTACATGTAGCAGACCTGCCTAACATGTATTGCCTGCTTGAAAATACACAGGTAGCTTGGACAGGTAGCTTGGACAGGATTCTAAATAAGAACTACAATGTAATATGGTTTGGTCATATTTATGGTCGTAACTGTCTTCACTGTGTACATGCAGAAATGTGTGTGAGTACAAGTCAAGAAAGATTGACTGACATACCTTGCGTAGGTTCATTGTAATACTGACTGTAGGAACTCTTGGCACCTCTCCCTCCTGCATTACCAAACCCTAACAACAAATATGACAAACAAATGAATAAGGGAGTAGTATTAGAAAAAACGCTGATTAACAAATTGCCAAGAGCAAAAGCCATTACAGGCACAAAGGTCAGGTGTCGTAAGATTCTTCAGCATGTTCAGTGAATAGAGCTGTTGTCCAGTCCTTTTTTGCCCAAACTTTCAAGCCCTTATTTTCTTCAACTCACCTTTGCCTTGTCTCTGATCCTGTTTGCGGTTCTTAGCCTGTATGGGTCCAGCACCTCTGCTCATAGGCCCTGTACGTCCCATGCCCATAGCACCCATGCCTCTGCCCATACCAGCCATGCCTCTGCCCATACCCCTGCCCCTGACCATCCCCCGACCCATTCCCATACCCATAGCATGCCCTCTCCCCATGCCCCTGCCCATGCCTCTGCCCCTGCCGTCTCCAGTAAATGCTGGACCTGAACAAAAGCAAACAATCACAAAACAAAAGAGTCATTATTTGGACATATGACCCCACTGACCATACACGGACAGGACCTGAATGCATTGCAATTCAATGCAATTCACCATATGCCTCATGCACATGTATCAAATGCACTCTTATCCTGAGATCTAATGAAGGAAGTACAGTACATTGGGTAACTCTGCACAGTGCACAATTGCTGTGTGTGTGATTCCCACTGTTTTATAGTCATTCTTTCTGTAGATAGTAGTGCAGTGACATTTAATGCATCAGGTTGATTGCACTCTTGGATGCATTATGAGAAACGATGAGATGTTATGCTATTCATAGCAGAGGGACATGTATGTATGTAGCAAGTCAAGGGTGCTTTGCTTGTATGAGTATGTGGTTCTGAATAGAACCAGAGAACTTGAAAATGAATACAAAACTCAGCCATTACCCCAGCAATCTTGTATGGCCTTTTTTAAAGAAACCTATGATAATTATATTATACCTTTTGGTTTGCCACCTTTGAGTGCAGTCTTCTCTTGCTTGGCCATCTTGTCAAGTTTCATGCTGGACGTACCACAGTCAAACTTTCTAGCAGTCACCCAGTGTTTCTGTATCATGTGATCTCTCATATCTGCATGTTGACGACGAAAGCAAACAAGCAATCACATGACAACTGAAGACAGCACAAGACTGCATCAAATGTTAAGAGATAATGCTATGTGCTTGATCATTTTAACAGGACACTACACTCAAACAAAATGAAATTGTTCTCATGGATGGTTGCTCGGATTTGATTTGATTGCTGGGACAGTTTAATTGAAATTGATGACAAAGGTGTATTCCTTAATTGAGATCTTCTAGTTTCTGTCTGGTCCTGCTATGTCAGGCCTTCTTAATTGTTGAGTCTTTCCTTTCACATGCACTCCCTGATTTGGGAAGAAGCAAGACCACCGCATGGCAAGCAAGTGCACCTCTGAGAACTCTACTGTGAGCTGATCAGTTTAAAATGTTTCAATTACTGGGCAAAGAAAACATGGCTAAAGCATCATTGTGTAGCTGAGGCTGTTTAATGTACCATTACTCCACCCTCTGGGATGATGAAGACTCCAAAGTAAACAAGATTCTCTGCTGGGGAAACCAGTTACTAACAAACTTCAACATACTGTAATTACACTATTAAGAATCATATTCAATCTATGGTGCAACGCAGCAGGGCTTGAAACGAAAGGAGCGCGATCGCACTCGCGCTCCTCCGCGCTCCTTAATGTTTTCCAAGGAGAGCAAAAAAAAGCGCTCCCTACAAATTTAACGAGAGCATTATGATTTTTTAAAAACCGTGAAAGTGTAATCACCTTGTTTTTTGTTGTTTTTTGTTCACATGAGTTAAAAGCACAAATGTTTTGTGTCAGAAATTTAAGACATTTGCCAACCAAATCTGCTCTAAAAACGGCTTTTGAGTTTTGGGACCGTACTCGTCGTCGTGATTTACGTTGAGTTGAGGCTGATCGTTTGTGGTGCGTGATCGCGCGCTGCCCAGTGTGTGCACTAGGCACGTGTACGTATGCAATGATTAGTAGACTTCCGCCAGCCCTTACAGTTGTTTTCTAACAAATAAACTAATGTTTATTACATTTATACCAGCAATATTTCGAGTTTCGCGGTCAACCAAAGTACGCATACCAGATAAGAAATGTTTTTTCTAGAATTCTAGAAAATTTGAGAAGGATTTTTCATTTCTTTCTTGAGATATTGGAAGTTCAAATTTGCCAAATCGTTCCGTTCGGCCGCGGCAGATCGAGCTAAAATGGCGGCGAAAAAGTCAAACTCGTGTTTTCCGGCCGCCTAGCGCACCCTGTAAACATCGTCAAAATTTGTCGATTTTACCCTCAAATTGAAGCCTATATTCTCCTCTTTCTATTCATACCACTTTCAACATTAATGACTAAGGGATAAATATTAAATTAAATGAAAACAACATTCGGAGACGAACGATGGAAGTAATGCATTTTAGTTATGACCGATTTCCCTTCGCGACGTTAACCAGGTTGGCAAGTCTAGGTTTGGTTTCCGCCTCTAAGTAAAGCCATAGCGACACTACAGGAGCTGTAGGGCCGAAACCAGCCTACGCACTGCACGTGACATGACAAAACCCATCTTTGCACGCTGTATACTGCACAGTGCACATGCACAGCGGCCGCAAGGCTGAATACGATCGAGTACGCTGCGCTACTCAAGCCTGATCGGAACTTCGTACTTCCAGGAGTATTAGCGAGACGGTCACTCACGCTACAAAAAAGTGCAATTTATTTCAATACCGAAACAAAACATGAATTGGGATGATAATGGGTTTCTTTCTTTGTCGTTGGAATTGAGTGGGTTTTTTCTTTTGTTTTTCATAGAAAAAAATCGCTCTCCTTAAATCAACAAAGTGAATTAAGGAGAGCAATTTTTAGCGCTCCTCGTATTTATTAAAATGAAGGCCTGATGCAGTACATGTTGATGTACCTGCCACTAAACAGCTTTTCAAACTTTTAATCAGATGTGGACAAGTTGCATTGGGCCAGGACTTAAACCAAGGCTATTAACGTTGCCCACTTCAATTCCAGATTTCTGGGGGATTGTAAAAAAGAAAGAAAACAACTCACGAGCAAGTTTCTCAGCATCCTCGGATTTGTCCATAGTGACCAGGGCTGCTCCTTGATCCCTGAGTATACTGACGTACTTGACATTGGCGTGAGTGCTGAAGTAGGCCTTGAGGGCATCGGCATTGACAGGGCTGTCCTTTATCCCTGACACGTAGATCTGCTTGATCGGGTAGGGATCATAATCAGGATCCGTCTGCCAAAGGAAAGAGAGTCAAGGAAGTCATTTGGAAAACAAGAACTACATGCATGACATGTAGGAAAGAATTCCTGCTGTACCCCCTCCCCCTTCCCTCCTCATGAAATTGCATTATTTAAGAGATACATGGTGTCAACCTTCCACTTAAGAATCTCATTTGTTTGCAGCCACATTTAGCCTTGTGACTTATGATCTACTCACAGAGCGCTGTAGGGAACGGTTGAAGACAAGCACTTTGCCATGAATCTTGTGCAGCTTATTGTGCTTGAGGATGGCGCCGGCTTCACTGACGCTACCCATGCTCAGATAGCCATAGCCCTTGGACTTGGCCTCGCCACCTTCTGTCTCCGGTTGGTCCCGGACAATGACGCAGTCCACTACCGTCCCAAAGGTGCTGAAGTGCTCAATGATGTCTGACTCCGTGGTCTTCTCCGCATCCAGTCCGCCAAACCATAGCTTGCGGTCCTTGCCATAATACTGTACCAATCAGGGCAGAAAGAGAGAGAGAGAGAGTCAGAACAAGAATGTAATACATGAGTTTTGGTCTTTACTTACTAAGTGTGGATATTTTATCGATTTCTATAATGCTTCAATTGTAATGGAAAGAAAAATTAAGTTCTTAGAAATTGTGCATGAAGATGTTTTGTCTAGCTTTCAATAAAATTGCATTTCAGAACACTGATCAAATTCCTTTCTCATTTTGCCTGGACATTATCTAAATCAGAATCTAAGTCCTGCATAATCAAGCAATGCATTCTTACATGAAGATAAATGTAGCCGATGCATACAGGCATAGTAAATGCTAAGTGCACTGGATGACTTAACAGGCCAGCTGCATATGTTGTGCATAGTGGTATGATAGCATACACATACTATACGTGTTCGATATCACTTGATGTAAGAAAGAATACCCAATAGTATAATGTATGAACTTCAGAAGGGCAGGTCAGCAGCAGAGGCTGAGCTGAAGGGGAAGAATTCTTGCTATCAGTACCACATGCTCTTCAACAAGCAGGCACTTGGCAGTGAATTTCATCACCCTAAGCCCCTCCTCACAATCACAATCACACACGCTCCTGTGTACAAAAACACCTGCAGGTTAGAATAAAGGCTACCAGCAGGAAATCTCTTCCGCAGAGACACAGGTCATCATTAGACAAGGGAACTGTCATTAGATACATTGCGAGGGTCTTCAATACCACAAAGCAATGAAGGTTCAAAGTACCAGTCTGCCAGTCACGGTATTCATGGCAAAGCGGGGAACTGCAAACAGATCATAGCCCCAGAGCTGCAAAGACAATGGTGGCAGAGGAAGGGTCTGGAGACGGAGACTACATTATGCTGTCTAAGGACTCTGCAGTATGTCCCTTCATCCATTTATCCTTCCTCCATTCCACAGCAGGATGTCAGGGGATGCAGTCCTCCAAACCTTCAAACCAGCAGACTGAAGCTAGCCTCTCATTACAGGCCAAGTTGTACAGTATGAAGCCAGAAGACGAGGCAAAAGATCGCATGAGAACCCGATGGGCATTCTCAACAGGCAGGTATTGTTTAACAGTCAACAACCAGGTGTGGGTATCTTTGCAGGTCTCTGGCTTCAGAACCTTGCTTGGTACTGCACCTTTGAAGGTCCATGGTACATGCACACACTTAAGGACCACAGTTCTGACCTGAGGCACCTGTGAAGGACTTCCATCCAGAACTACTGTATGGTATCCACAAGGGGCCACAGTTCTGACCTGAGGTGCCTGTGAAGGACCACCATCCAGAATTATGGTATCCACAAAGGCCCACAGTTCAGACCTGAGACACCTGTGAAGGACCACCATCCAGAACTATGGTATCCACAAGGGCCCACAGTTTTGACCTGAGGCACCTGTGAAGGGCCATGGTTCAGAACTTTGCTATTCAGGATGGCCGAGGGTTCAGAAGTGTGGCAGTTCTCGGACTACATGTACGTACAAACCAATGCCATGGCACTGGTGACAAGTTACAGATGTAGCACAAATATCCTGACCCATAGCATCCGGTGTACAGAATCCCACAGTCAAAACATGTGGCAGACGAACGACCTATTGTCTGACAACAGATTCACTGACAGGCCACAAATACAGCATACTGTATGTAATTACATGTAAAAGCACCACAGGCTTACAGGTCCATGTATACAGATACCCATGGCGCCAACAAGGCCAAAGGTTCACAAGTGCGTAGTAAACGTCATGAGAAATGAAAAACAATGGCAAATGAAGCCCTGTAATTGAGGCAGCCAACAGTCTCATGGTCATACATTGTGTACACATACGTGTGCATGTACCTGTACAATTTCAGTGTCTTGTGTATAACGAATATGAGTATAATGCATGTACTCGGACACAGAGCAAGGCAGATGGAGTTCAACTCTGCACAAACTGTGTTCCCCACCAATTACAGTACAAGTACATGAAGGTCTGGGGACTCCACACATAACACTTTGTGACGGATAGGGCTGGCAGGCTCATAGTACAGTATGACTTGCCAGACAGATTCAGTCTTTTGCATCAGGCACTAGACGCAACCTCCAAAGGCATCCTGCCAATCCAGAAATGGGCTTGCTTAGAGAAAGGAGCCTATTCGTAAGCAATCATTACCCCCTACAGTGTACATAGATCCAGAGTAGATAGGACAGCGACACACCCTCAGACACACACAGCAGCTATTGGTCTCTCTGCTGCCATAAGCACCTCCGATGCCCTGTATAAATGTCAACCTGTAAATTCACGCACAATATCAGTGGCATACAATCTTGTCAGGGAAAACAGAAAAGAATCATATGTGGGTATCTACCTTGTTTGTAATAATAGACCTGATGCAAATGAGACCATTATTGTAGAGTGCCCTCATCCACATATTGTAGTTGGACCTCATTCAGGTATTGCCATCATTCAGAAGTACCAGTCATGTGTGTTACATGAACAGATTGCATGCTTTATCACTGTTTTATCATCACGTGCATCTAAGAAGGCATCATGATGGTGTCAATGCATAAGGTCTATGGCATAATTACATGTACATGTAGGTGAAGGATGTCCCATGCTATCATTATGCGTAGGGGATGTGCCTTATAGAGAAGCACATTGACAAAGCCACGGCATGATGAGGTAGGATGGCCAGTTCCTTTCCTCGCCGTCTTTCAACCTTCCCCCAGATTCCAGTGCTCTAAAGAGAGCCAGGCACACATTCACTGCTGGGTTTGAAAGAGAGTTTTCCCAAACCTGATTGGGATATGAACCAGTAGGCCTAATCGTCTATTGCCTATACACATTACAGACTTGCAACACTCTTACCATTCAACCATGGCATGTACATGTACATGTAACTCCCTCCAATGCCATGGGAACATCTATACAAAGCAACTATCTATCAACATTTCTTTAGATCTAATTCCAGGGAAATTCCAAGCATGACGTGTTGTCTATTCAAGCTGTAGCAGGGTTACCAGCCAAGACTTGAGATGCCTGACAATGAATATGCTCTCTGGACTGGTACTTGGCCTAAGGTCCTGCTAGGACTGTGAATTGATTTCAACCTTGAATTTGGTAATATTTGAATTTCACTCTGAACCATGCAAGGTGTCAGCTATTGCATACTTACTCCATCTGTTTTTATTCCATGTCATTCTGCTTTTGAGAAAGGTCCTGCTACAATTGAAATTGTCAGACGCCTTGCATTTTGGAAAAGAAAAAAGCAACGGTCCAAAGACACAGATTTAGAGAAAGTTCTCACCTGCATGGTGCTGACCACTCTCTTGACCAGAACGTCCTTTCCATCTAGACTCTGCCTGCCATTGACACAGGCATCCAAGGCACTCTTGACTTCCTCCTCCGTCGACATGGTGACGAAGCCCAGGCCCCGGGAGACCGTCTTGCCCCCTGACTTTTCCTTAGCCAGGATGCACTCTGCCAGGGTGCCAAACTGGCTGAAGTGCGCCCTCAACGTCTCTTCTGTCGTCTTCTCCACGTCCAGGTTGCTGACAAGTAGTCTCAGCTTTCTCTCTGGGGCCTGGCCCGAGTTCAGACCCAAAGTGGAGAGAGGGGAGGGAGAGGGATTGGTTGAGATGGAGCAGACAGCAGAGAAGAAGCAACCAAAATCCAAAAGGAACAGACAAGGACATTTTCATCAAATCTTTGAATGTAAAGACAAATGGCAAAGAAATTGTGACTGGACTGGGTTTTGAACTTGACATCTTAAACCAAAGGGGTTCGAATCGTTCTTTACAATTCTGACTGATTTTTCATACAGTACATACATATGTAAAAATGTTGCAAACTGCTTACTGATTTAAATGATCAAAACGGTAATATCTGAGGTTTTGATTCTAGCAGGACCTTTCATTCTACCTTTGAGAAAGGTCCTGCTAGGATCCAAATTATCACGTCCTCTCCTATTAACAGATAATTTTTTTTTTACAACTTTGACAAGGTTTCCTACTTACATCGGGTGGCTTGGAAACCATGACCGATACTATCTTGTCATTGAGGACGTGCGTGTCCTTCAGGACAGCCTCCGTACCCTCTTGCGTGGCCATGGCCACAAAGCCAAACCCTCGGGACTTGGACTTGCCACCAATCCGTGGCTTCTTCTGGGCAATGCTGCACTCCACCAGAGGACCATACTTCTCAAAGTGGGCACGCAAGTCCTGAAGCTTGGTCTTGCTGTGCAGGCCTCCGACAAAGAGGCGTGGACCTGCCGCTGAGCTTGGAGCCTGACCAAAAACAAAGCAAATCAACACTAAACCAATTTGTAATGCTTGCAAGTCATAGAACATTAGACTTAGAGAAAGCCCGTAGTCAGGTCCAAGTTACTCGGACTAGACCCCCCCCCCACCTAAGTACAGTGTATTATCGCCTGACCCCTCAAACATTTTTCTAAAACAGTAATATTTGTGATATACAAAAATGTTGCAAACTGCTTACTGACTAAAATTACCAAAATGTAAATCTTAAAATTTAGTGGGCCTGACGTTTCGATCCTAGCAGGACCTTTCTCAAAGGCAGTAATATTTGTAATACTAGAGTGATTGTAAGGGTCCAAGTTATTGACTACAGACTACATTTACACATGTTACTGTAGTCTGTACTGTAGTCAGTGCTGTCCATGGTCTATGGTCCGAGTAACTTGGACCCAACAAGTCACCCTTTTTTGCGAAATTTGGAATTCAATTTGGACAATTTCGATAAAAAAGGGTGACTTGTCGGGTCCAAGTTACTCGGACTAGTTTACTGGTAGTCCTAGTAAGTAGTACTGTCTAGAACTACTACTGTGTACTAGGACTCGAGTACGAGAACAACTACATCATATATTGACTATTAACTAGTAAATAGAGCACTGTACTGTACTGTAGTGTAGTATAGGCTGTGTAGCTCACCCCTTCCGATTCAGCCATTAATTGTTCTTCGCCCTCCACCTCTACTTCTTCCTCATTTTCTGGATTGGATTCCTCCAAAGTCTCGCCGTTATCCGCCTCCTCTTCCAACATTTGGGCGACATTTTCCTCATCCAGTTCTGCCTCTGCTATTTCCTCGTCCAGTTCTGCCTCTGGAATTTCCATTTCTGTCTCCTCTGCCATCTTATTTCGGTGTGATTTTGCCGTACGATTATGAGAGACTTCGTTTGCAAATTTCCAAATAATTCACTTGCAACGCTTTCTGCTCACTGAACGATGGAACGATGAGCTCTCCTGACCTCCTGACCCCAAGCCGACCGCGTGTAGCCTTTTCTCAAGGCGCCCGCGTTACCACAACAGCGATGGCAACACGTCACGCACAATCCACTTCCCCGGCCCCAGGTTTAACGTTTACGGTCTGTTCATCAGTACATTATAATTTTTATCCACCCAGAAGTTGTGGGAAAATCCCTGTTTAAAAAACGCGTCCCAGGCAATAGCATTCAGTCGTAACATGAAGGACTAAGTCCCACGTCGTTCGAAGGCCCTATATGAAGCTACATTACAGAATCCATTTTATTTTAACGGAAACGACAACGTCCTTGTCATTTTGCCTTTGAGGAAGGTGCTGCTAGGATTTTTGGTCATTATTTTTATTAGCATGCAGTAAGTTTAACATGTTTGCATATAGGCCCAAATGAAAGGCGTCACTGCGTATTGTGCGTGGCTCTTATTATCTCATGTGCGCCTTGAGCTAAGACTACAATTTAAAACCACACGGCATGGCTGAAGCCGACGCGCATAATTAATTGTATGGATTATTATGATGCGAAGTCTTCTTAGCAAAATAATGGCTGTTGACTTGTACCATAGACCTGGGGGTTTTCCCTCCAGGTATAATATGCTTGTACGTAATTTCCGACCATAGCCAATATAAATAATTATAATAGATTATTATTTTTATTTTCTTGTAATTAGTTGAATGGACCCGAAGTTGAATGCGACTTGCAAGTTGTATCATGGTTAAAATTAAATAGACGGAAAAGTAAACTAGAGATTTATGTCTTTTTACAAACAGAACATAGGCATAATGCTTTCCCGCATCTGAGGATGAGCTGGATGACCACTCCACCCTTGAATATCTAGCAAAACCCGTTGACAAGAATAGAGGCGGACGGTGCTCTTGTAGAAACATTTCTCGGTGGAGGATAGTTCAGCCAAGGGACAAGGGTTCCAACGTTAATTCACAAATTTTCACTATGAATCTGAACACCGTGAAAATGCAGTTTCGCCGTAAAATCACCGTGAGCGATTTTTCTCACGGCAAGTTAAGCCCTTTTTCACGGCGTGAACTGGGTGACCTTACAGAAGAACAGCTCACGGTATGTTCACGGTGTTTTCATCGTGCACAAGCCCAGCTCCATTTCGAGACAATCATGATAAGGTTAGAATAGCCCAGGGATTTTTGTCACGCCTAATTGACTTCTGGACTGCCGACCGTGTGCCAGACTAACCACAGACACCCCCCCCCCCCCCTCCATATCCAGCCCAGGTCACCGACAAGCCTTGCTGGTATGGTATACTATTTCCTAATTAAACGAGATGTAATGAAATGAAATTGAAGTTTAATTATAATTCTACCGAAAGACCACTAGCACTGAAGGACTTACTTGAGATTGCACCTGCCACCGGTATTTATTCGTCACACTTGAGAGAGTCTTTTGTTAAAAGAGGCTACTCCCTATATAAGTGAGCCCCGCCGTCCACGCCTCAGGGCATTTTTGTAGGAAAATTTTGCAGTAAAACTGGGAGGGAAGTCAAGCAGGGAGGGACCGTAAGTCCTTCAGTGCTAGTGGTCTTTCGGTAGAATTATAATTAAACTTCAATTTCATTTCATTACATCTCGTTTAATTAGGAAATTCTACCTCAAAACCACATAGCACTTCGGCCTTACTTGAGATGTTTAGAGCAACTGCCAAAATTTCCAATATCAACAGGATAGAGTTTCTGTAAGAAACGAAAAATGTTCCCATTAAGTTGAAACATATTAAGTTCCACATTATGGACTAGCAGCATTCGACTAAACTGAATGGTTAAGGATGCTTTCAGCAAACGCATGTGTACTTGAATCCAATATATGCTTATTATAATTAATAACACAATCCTGCAGCCTTCATAAAACGTATGTATCTCCTGGTACATCTTCCCTTGATGCTGCACTACACGATGTTTAATAACGTGTGTTGTGGACGGTAAACTTATCCGTCCTAATACCACTCTTCGAGAGGGCAAACTTAATCCATCGGCCTATTGTCTGTGATCCCACTGTTTTGTGGGGAGGTACATAGCTTATCAGTGAAAAGCTTCTTTTCACTTCCTCTGACATTTTTAGTCTGTCAAGTTAAACTTCAAAAGTAGACATGACACAAAGTAAATCCTTGTGTAGACAGGCCATTAGGTTTACTCCTGTGTGAGGCTTCCCGATTCCCCTTGTTTTAGTATTCACCTCGATAACAGAATTCAAATAGTTTGTCCCAACTTGGACATAGTCTAGGTTCATTAAGGCCAGCATCTGACAGCGTTGTCCCGGCGTAAGGGTGCCATTGCAAGAAGTATACCAGTTTCATGCATGGTAATATTCTGTAATGAGATATCCTCATTAGGCCCTAAAGCCTTCTAAAGTATTTTAACATTACAGTCACATCTTATGTGTGTATAGCGGGCCTTTGGTGGTCTCAAGTTGAATACTCATTTTCTTCAACCCTTCCGCCAACTGAAGCGCAGCACCAACTGAAGCGCAGTCAATAGGCGCGGTAGCTGCAGACATTGCTCTTTGCTGCAGACAATGCTGAGGTTACTATAATTAGTACCCGACAACAATTGTAGTCAGGAAGTTGAGAACAGTTACCGAATTTTGTTCGAACTGTATGTGTTTCTGTACGAGTACAGATCGAATCGAATCCACTACCTGAATACAGTTTAGTAGCACTTTTGTGCGTGTGTGCGTGTGCTGGATTGCCATGCTGCCAGGATTAGCTTGGCAGCTGGTGTCGATACGCCGTGCTATTGAGCACTACTCTGACAAGAAGCATGCCATCAACTCGAGGCGATCCCTCAATGGGTGAAGCCTGTTCGAGAAGGGAAGCGAAGCATGTTTTGTTGAATAGGCAATACATGTATCATGAATGGGGTTAATTCTGACTAGTATATAGTTTGAATAAGATCGGAACCACGATTGCGTTTTTACCATAGCGGTACTATCAGTATACCAACCGCTTTGTCATGCTCAATCATAAAGTGAGCACTTGGTTTATCGGGCTAAAGGGGAAAAACGCATAAAAGCAATTATGCGTTGACCAGACTAATGATAATGCGTCGGTATAGACCGACCCTGGATCTCCCTGTCGTAACTCGTATGGTAAAACTGATACCTCAACCTGAATCAGAATACAATGAGGTTTGCCTAGACATATATGCCTACTACATCTCTTTTGGGAAGAGGTGAAGTATTTGAGATTGAGCTTCCGCTCCAGTCGTCTCAAAAGAGTCGAGACACGGGGTCTGCCAAATTGTTTTGTACGTCTGGCAGATGTGTGGAAGTCAACCAGGATTTCCTGGCATACACCACCCCAGACTTCTCTGGTAAGTCCATTCAGAGGGTGGGACTTAACACCCCCAAAGTTTCGCAGGTATGCTACTGCAACAGCATTGTCTGATTTAAAATGGATTGAAATACCATGTTCTTTAGCAAAGAATGATTGCAACGCTAGTGAGCAAGCCTTTGGCTCAAGCCAATTGATATGATGAATGGCCTTTGGCCACCAATCGCCAGCGGTGCGACCATTAGAATATGCACCATACACCAATGAAGAGGCGTCGGTTCCGATTACGTAATTCGGTTCGTATATCTGGGCATAGGCGCAGAGGCGAGTGGGAAGTTCTTTTATCCACTAGTTTCAATCAGAAACTTCCTCTTTAGAAATGTTCATCAGCGCCTCGAACTCACCACAGTGCTCTGAGAGCGCTAGGTTGTTCCCATTCTCTATTGTTCGCCTGAACAATAGTCCATACAGCACAGCTACATGTAGTCCACATGCATGAAACTAGAAGACCAATGACCCCCGAAACGTCTAATTTTCAGACATTGTTTCTTTATAAGTTTATGGATAAAGAGGCAGTCGTACTGTGTACCTTGCCGATTGGGATTGAGATCTTCATCAGTTCTGAATTCAGATGAAACCCTAAGAAATCGATTTGTTTCGTGGGCTTGCATGGTCACGGACTTTGTCATTCAGCATAAACCCTAGCTCTTTAGTAAGGGTTATGCGTGCTCGAACATTCCAATCCATTATTGAACTGTTCTCCCAACAAGAAGGGAATCGTCAATGTAATCACATGACTCATGACCTTTCAACCTCAGTGAGGCAATCAGCGGTTTCATGATTACTGAACACGCGTGGGGCATATTTTTATGCCAAACCGAATGGCAGACAGGTAACTCGTACACAACGTCATGCCAATGAATCACCGATTATTATTTCCTATGCTCCCTGGCTATAGGAACTGCAGAGTAGGCATCTTTAAGATGTACAATGTTCAAAGGCCATAGGCCTATAACAATAAGGCCAGATTAGCTTAATTGTCATGCTGGTAGTTTCCATTTTGAAATGAAAATTTCCCTTCAGCTTCTGATTGGGCGGAATGATCCATCCTTTTTGGGGTCTGATGTATGCAACATACGTGGGTCGACTTGAACCCGTGCGTTCTAGTTCTACACCAGTCACTCAGACTCAGAGTAGGCCTACACTGAGATGTCCTAGAATATAGGAAACAAAATCACCAACTGGATCGTAAGCTAAATATAGCCCATTTCCCAGCAATTTGGCAATTTCAACCCCGTTGGGTTCACAGCGCATTTCTTTCGGAATGCGTGTTTGGTGTGGTATTGAACTGAAGAGTGCTGAATAGCATTCAGTACCCACTTATCAGATGTTATCTCGCGCCATTTGGCTATGTTCTGTGCGAGTTTACCTGCTAGATTGATTCTAGCATCATTACAACGAGTGTTCTCACATTAGTGCTCACTCAATGAATTACTTTGAATCGGGCTGCTGTCTCGCCTCGGTCAGCTTTTCCTTTTTGCCAAGAGAGAAATTTCACTGGCGAGTTTGCCCGACGTGGGGGAAACTTAGCGTTCCCTTTTTTGTCTTATCGGAACCGATTTTGGTGTACAACACGTACACGGGCGGTGGCCAAATTTGTGGCCAAGCTTATTCGTTTCCTGAATGTTCTTGCGTTGCTGGGACAAGTTGTCCCCAAACAAGAGCCCGGTTAAGGGAACTTGAGTAAAGAGCAAAGAGTTGCCACTGTCGGTTCAGGTCAGACATGATGAGCTCTCTCTGACGAGGATTCAGCTCAGTTACTGCATGGCCAATTATGGCTATGAAATCCAGCAATATTGTCACCAATCGAATTATCATCCAGGCTTTTATTGCTGCTCATTAGAGGCTCAATGCAAAAAAATATAGGCACCATTCCTTTTAGTGCAGCCAGTTAGTGTTCACCGCATGGTGATTTCTCCTGGGTTTCGGCTTAGTCTTCGCAACTGCTGGATTACCAGCAGGCGTAGAACAGAAAGCTGATGGCTGGATGTCAGCGCAGCCACGGTGTATCTGCACTCAAGGTCCAAAGGCCCGTCGAGCAAGCGTAAGATGTCGGAAGAATAGTTGAGTCGTCATTGTACGAACTATACCGGTCACAAAAATGCACTGAGGCGTGGACGGCGGGTCTCTTTTAACAAAAGACTCTCTCAAGTGTGACGAATAAATACCGGTGGCAGGTGCAATATGTGGTTTTGAGGTAGAATTGGGCCATACGCATGCTAACTCCCTGCAATAACCATCACGCAGTGTTCCACGCGTACCATGTACTGATAAGGATGGTCGCGGCCCGGCCCCCCACGAGCAGATAAACCGCCTTGCCGTGTCTAATTCCATGGAGCTACACATGACTGTAATTCTGAGTTGAATCTCGAGCTACTTACAGACTATGGTTACATAGGTTTCATTAAACTTTGGTCTACTGTAACATGTTGGGCTCGGTCTGATGCGATAATGCTGCTTCATGAATAATTCTGTAGCCATCCGCAAGAGTTGACCATGGGGGGGGGGGGGGGCTGGTAACTCGCGGTTAAGTTATCCATACTAGCAGCGTGGAAACCACGTGGCAGATCGTACACTTTCATTGGGCCAGTGGTCCCGTTTGGGAGTTATAGGCTCTATGGTTTGCCGCACACTGAGGTTTTTATCCACGCGATGGAGCTACAGGCTGAGCTAACGGAACTCGAGAGATTCTTTGCTCAGCATGCAGATACCTCTCGTGTGCGGCTCCCTTTATGCACGCTGGCGATTCGAAGCGAAGGGAAGCACAGTACAAGGGAATTGGTCCGAATGGGCGCTGCGTGAGAATGTTCACGTCACGTGGGGGCGATTAGTCTTGGTTCAAGACTTCTGTTTTGACACTCATTACCGATTTGACGCACGATCTGGGTGTGTTCACCCGGGATAAGCTTAAAAACTTCCGTTTAATTTTGTAAACGGTTAGATTGTTATAATTAAGGTTAGGCTTGGGCGGTTTTTAGATTTTTTTAGATTTTGACTTGGAGACGGATTTTCGGTTTAGTTTTTTTAAAAACCGTGAAATTTTAACCACCTATGTCTTGTCCTTTATATGAGTTAAAGATGCAAATGTTTTGTGTCATAAATTTAAGGCATTTGCCGACCAAATCTGCTCTCAAAACGTTGAGGCTGTTCGTGTGGCGTGGTGCGAGATTGCCGTCCAGTAGACTCAACCAGGACGTGCGCAATGAATAGTTAATAGTAGACTTCCACCAGTCGGTCCAGTCCTTACACACTTGTTTTCTAAGAAATAAACTAATGTTTATTACAGGTTACCAGCTTCTCCGTCAACAGAAGTTTTGACTTTCCTCATAAGAAATGTGTTTCCTAGAATTCCACAAAAAATGAGAAGGGATTGTCAGTCATTTGTTGAGATATCGGAAGTTCAAAATTGCATGTTATTTTTGCAAAATCGCTCCGTACGGTCGCGCGCGGTACGTAATAATTATAATGCATGGTATACGGTACGTAGTAGAGCCCAAACAGCGGAGAAAAAAAGGCAAACTCGCGTTTTTCGACCGCTGAGCGCACCGGCCCTGTAAAACTGTATCTGTAAGCATCGTCCAAATCAGTCGATATTAAACTAAGATTGAAGTCTGCATTCTCCTCTTTAGATCCACACCACTGTCAATATTAAAGACGAAGGAACTTACTATAACTTATAAACGATTAAAGTACATTCAATTTATTCAAACCGGTTATCACCGATTTCCCTTTGCGCGCGACGTTAGCAAGGTTGCGGAGTCTAGAACTGGTTTCCGCCTCTAGGAAACGCCGTAGCTATACTGAAGGGTCACTGGGCCGAAACCAGACTACGCGCAGCAACGTGACATGACACAAATCTTTGCACATGCACAGTGGACATGCAAAGCGGCCGCAAACCACCACGACTCGTACTCACGAGGCACTTTTCAAGTTTTCAAAACAAATGTCTGCATAGATTTCAGGAAGAGGCAGTAATCAACTATAGCGCGGAGAGGAGAGGAATGCTTTGGAATTATCGTTTAGTTTTCTGAAAAATTTTGTAACAAATGCGATCCAAACGAAAATCAACCATGCATTAATAATTATATTGGACGCGATAAACCCAATTTATAGTGCTGCGTGATAAATATACTTAATTGTACCAGATATATGAACACCGTTTGGATCGGGAGAGCATACATTTTAGTTGTATGCATCTCCACGAGAGTTTCAACATGGAGGATCGTTTCAAGTAGACCCTAACCCGAGACACAAAACTGGCAACATTATTTTGTAGAGACCAAGGCCTATGTGGCAAAATAATAGGCTAGAACTATAGAGAAGAGAAAAAGAACAACTTGGAAAATCGATTGTACACACACATGTACGTATACATCACGTACACACTCATTACTGTACTTTTACACACACGCACATAACACTTTCAATCAGCTTGGCAGCAACAACAAGAACAGACCTGTGTGATACTGATAATTGCCCCTGCCTCGGCGGGAAAGGGGCAGAGAGTGGCCATACCACTTGCTGGAGTTTACCGCTTGATCCTGAATCCTGATGGGTTCTCAATGAGTATCAATAATATTTTTTGATCACGTAACTGAAGATGGTATTCACGCGTTATCAATTCACTTCGATGTTTCAATCTAAGAAATATTACAGAGGAAATCTCGGCGGCCTCTAGTAATTCCATGAAACTTTGCATGACCTGAAGTGACATCTACCGGTACTTGCACAATCCTTTCTCCAAATCCAATCATGCTTCACCCCTGTGAAACATTATAATTATTGGACTTTGCCTTTTGGGCCTGAGAGGCAAGTGTACAACTCACGAAACATGACGTGAGCTGTCGCAACAACGTGATTAACTTAAAGTTAACATTAACTCAAAGTTAACGTGAGCTGAACTTCACAACCGAGCGATGAAATATCAGAAACTTAATAAACATTGTAAGATACTGTAGGCATGTTAGTTGACCAGCAAGCCAGTAACTTCCACCATGGAGCTTCCACCATCCATGTTTCCACTGACCCTAGAATTTGGCACCACATCATAACTTACGCTTCAATTACAGCCCATGATTCCAAACTGACTTATCATTTCTTAATTGTGATACACCAAACTGTACTTTCAAACCACAACCTGTTGAGTCAGGTTCTACACCACTCCTTTTTTTTTGTACCGTATGTGTTTCATAACGACCCACAGAACAGTGTGCACTGAAAGTTGTTCCCTTCATCATTGCGGTGTACATGTACGTTATGAATGGGACTTGTGCACGGTGTATAGAGATAAGGTGCCTCTCTACTTTGTGAAGGAGGTATTGCAGTGTTCCCGCATGATTCCCGACGCACAATCCCTAATCGTAGCTTTTCTTCCCCTGAAAGAATTTGTTGCAACAGCAGCCTAAATCACCTAATTAAGAACTAGGTGATTTATTGGGTGATTTTATGTGGGAAAATCACGTATAGGACCGCTTAACTTCAATGTGTGTAAAACCAAGAAAATAATATAGATCTATTGGGCATATATGGACATTTAAATTGGAACCTTGTGTTATATGCATACCATATTCACAAAAGTCCTGACTACATCACCAATTCACCCTTAAAGGAAAGACCAATAAACACATTTGCTGATTTGATGTGTAACAATCACTTTTAGGGATTGTTATACCATGTATGCAGTGGTTAGACAGTATAGATTGATTTTTCCCATTTTGGCCATGATAAAATGGCAACCTATGCTGACAATATCATGAAACTTGATGTGAGATGTCGCGACAACATCCCCAATCACCTACCTGGAAATGATATAGACCTATGAGTACGAACCCATCTCTTCATTTAGTGGTGGAAAACAAAACAAAATTGGAACAGGCCAGTCCTAACTTGAACACCTATCCTATTCCTAACGGCTGTATTTCCTGTAACTCTTGTTGGCCTTACACTAAAAGCAAAGTGTAAAATTCCTTGGAACTTGATGTTAGTGTTACATGTCGCGACTACATCACCAATTACACACTTCAAAAGGAAAACCCTACAAACAAACTTTGATGATTTTTTGCAAAAAATTCTAGGGGGATTGCTGTACAATCATGACTGCACTGAGTAGTTATAAGGAGACAGGAAATATTGATTGTTTGCCATTTTGGCCATAAAATTGCAACCCATACTAACAATATCATGAAATTTGAAGTGAGATGTCGCGACAACATCCCCAATCACATACTTAAAAAGGAAAACACTACCAACAAATTTGCTGATTTTATGTAGAAAAATCACTTGGGGGATTGCTGTACATTCATGACTGCATTGGTTGAGGAGACAGGAAAGACTGATTTTTTCCCCATTTTGGCCATAAAATTGCAACCCATACTAACAATATCATGAAATTTGATGTGAGATGTCGCGACAACATCCCCAATTACATACTTAAAAAGGAAAACACTACCAACAAATTTGCTGATTTTATGTAGAAAAATCACTTGGGGGATTGCTGTACATTCATGACTGCATTGGTTGAGGAGACAGGAAAGACTGATTTTTTTTGCCCATGAAATTGCAACCCATGCTAACAATACCATGAAATTTGATGTGAGATGTCGCGACATCATCCCCTATCACATCCTTAAAAAGGAAAAGGACTACAAACAAAATTGCTGATTTTATGGGAAAAAATCACTTGGGGGATTGTAATACAATTATGACTGCATTGGTTGAGGAGACAGGAAATACTGGGTTTTTTCCCCATTTTGGCCATAAAATTGCAACCAATGCTAACAATATCATGAAATTTGATGTGAGATGTCGCGACAACATCCCTAATCACATACTTTAAAAGAAAAAGCCTACAATATTTTTTGCTGATTTTATGGGAAAAAATCACTAGGGGGATTGCTATATAATCATGATTGCAGTAGTTGAGGAGACAGGAAATAGTTTTTTCCCATTTTGGCCATAAAATTGCAACTCATGGTAAAACTATCTTGAAATTTGACGTGAGATGTTGCGACAACATCCCCAATCACATACCTAAAAAAGGAAAACCCTACAAACAATCTGCAAGGAACTCCTAAGTACAGCTAGCGCGTTACTTCGAGAAGAAACCTCAGAAAATGCAAAAAAATTCGAGGGGCATGACATTTCAATCATGTTTGTCTTTTCTGCCAGATTCTGCACAATTCCCTTCGAAAAAGGTCTGCTGGGATCATTCAAAACCTCAGGCTTTGCAAATTTGTGTGGTTTGCCCTTTAGTCATTTAATGTCCAACACTTTTAATTGTGCCTATTTTTTAAAAACTTCAAGAAACTAACAGAAAATCTTGTAAAATATGTTTGTTTAATGTAATAATGGATAGGTATATGTGGGTGGATAATCATAACATTATAATCCTCTTCATAGTTTGAAATATGTTAGAGTTATTGTTAAAACCCACATTTTAGTTAAGATGAAAAAATCACAGATATAATGCCCATAGACACTATACGGTGACGCGTTTTCACCAAGCAAAAATCTGTTGTTCATGAAAAATCTAGAATTTACCAAAAAGCTTCATTGATGTCTAGTATCCGTGCTTTAGTATTTTCTTGAATGCCTATGACATGTTATTACCCTGTAAACAGATTCGGTATATTTATTTCACATTTTATTTGATTTTAAATATTAAGCGCCTGATTTATATGCAAATCAAATGACACTCATGATTGCACAGCACACAGCGTTCTCACTTCTGATTGTCAAAAATTGTCCAAAATATCCAAAACATACACATTAAAAGAAAAAAATAAGGTTGTGATCGTAGCCGCTGGCTTTGGTGAAGCTTGAGTTTCTAGTTTAAATACATCATGGAGGAATATATGTAGGCCTACTTGTGGCAGAAACAGTTTTATGTACCCATGATGTACCCGATGCTTTACACGTACATGTACAGTGCATGTATTATATACACGTATTCAAGTTGGCCAGGGCCTCAAGTTGTCCGAGGGTGTTCATTCGATCTTCCATTCGTATCTCTGCATGGGCAGATTCCCAAACAGATCGTGTGTACAACCACATTCCCAAACACATCGTGTGCGCTGGTAGTCACACGGTGTCTCATCGTAACCACTGAAATCAAACTATCGTTCCCATTGCACAGGACGAAATCTCTCGAATTCACAATAAATTAAAGAGCGTACATTGTTTCTAAACGATCGAATAATGCTTTACTGTTACACGCGGCGTGGGGGCCGGGTGGGTAGGTGTCCATGGTTGTGCAATCGTACATACATTGTACAAGTACATGTACTGTACATGTAGAGTCTTTCCTTGCTCTATGATAGAGCATGGTATAGAGCTAAGACGTTTGTAACTGTATAATAATAGGCACGTACGTGTATGCCTGTGGATTGTAAGTGCGTTGACACTAAGTGAACGAGCTACACGGCATGTGGACATTCTTGAAAAGGCTCTCATTTCTGTCGTGTTTTACAGAGACCAGTTCAATGACAAGCTGGGGAACAATGTTGTTACACGTACCGGTACCCTACAGCTAGGGTGCACGTACGGCGCGACCAGTAGAGCAAGGAATGGCCCAATTAATTTACACTTTCGATACAATTTCGATTCGTAACACTACATGTACAGTGTATTTGCAAAACCAAGCTCGCGAAAAGGCTTCATGCAACATGAAGTCAATTTACAATATGTTGCCGACATTCATCTAACGTTAGCCTAATGTCGGTCGCCAACATAATGCCAACATTGGCTGAACGATCATTAGCCAACCGTTGAGTCAACATACTTTTGTCATCGTCATGCCAACGAAACTCATGCCGACCCATGATATGCCAACGTTGGCTCAACATCAATGACCAACCAAACGCCGACGCCGACAACTCAACGAATTGCTATCATTGGCCCAATGAATGAATGATTGTCAGCATGTTATCTGGGTTGCCATGACACATGCCATGACATATCCCCAAAGGCCAATCACATACTGTCAATGTGCCGGTGCGCAGTAATCATTATTTGAAAAGTGCAATATGCACGCAATTAATTGTTAGGTTAATTCAAAGGTTGGGTGGTCATCCTCTCAGACCTGTTCGGTCCAAAGATAAGCAAGGACAAAAGTAAACTAATTCTACAATAGTCAACGGGTCTCGCTGGATATTCAAAGGTTGGGTGGTCATCCTCTCAGACCTGTTCGGTCCACAGATACGCAAGGACAAAAGTAAACTAATTCTGCAATAGTCAACGGGTCTCGCTGGATCTTCAAAGGTTGGGTGGTCATCGTCTCAGACCTGTTCGGTCCAAAGATACAAAAGGACAAGAGTAAAATAATTCTCAGTAGTCAACGGGTCTCGCTGGATCTTCAAAGGTTGGGTGGTCATCGTCTCATATCAGAACTGTTTGGTCCAAAGATACGCAAGGACAAGAGTAAAAAATTCTACAATATAGTCAACGGTTCTCACTGGATATTCAAAGGTTGGGTGGTCATCCTCTCAGACCTGTTCGGTCCAAAGATACGCAAGGACAAGAGTAAAATAATTCTATAATAGTCATCGGGTCTCGCTGGATATTCAAAGGTTGGGTGGTCATCCTCTCAGACCTGTTCGTTCCAAAGATACGCAAGGACAAGAGTAAAATAATTCTACAACAGTCAACGGGTCTCGCTGGATATTCAAAGGTTGGGTGGTCATCCTCTCAGACCTGTTCGTTCCAAAGATACGCAAGGACAAGAGTAAAATAATTCTCAGTAGTCATTAGGTCTCGCTGGATATTCAAAGGTTGGGTGGTCATCCTCTCAGACCAGTTCGGTCCAAAGATACGCAAGGACAAGAGTAAAATAATTCTACAATAGTCAAAGGGTCTCGCTGGATATTCAAAGGTTGGGTGGTCATCCTCTCAGACCTGTTCGGTCCAAAGATACGCAAAGACAAGAGTAAACTAATTCTACAATAGTCAACGGGTCTCGCTGGATATTCAAAGGTTGGGTGGTCATTCTTTCAGACCTGTTCGGTCCAAAACTACGCAAGGACAAGCGTGAAAAAAATATACAATAGTCAACGGGTCTCGCTGGATAATCAAAGGTTGGGTGGTCATCCTCTCACACCTGTTCGGTCCAAAGATACACAAGGACAAAAGTAAACTAATTCTGCAATAGTCAATGGGTCTCGCTGGATATTCAAAGGTTTGGTGGTCATCCTCTCAGACCTGTTCGGCCCAAAGATACGCAAGGACAAGAGTAAAGGAATTCTACAATAGTCAACGGGTCTCGCTTGATATTCAAAGGTTGGGTGGTCATCCTCTCAGACCTGTTTGTTCCAAAGATACGCAAGGACAAGAGTAAAATAATTCTACAATAGTCAACGGGTCTCGCTGGATATTCAAAGGTTTGGTGGTCATCCTCTCATACCTGTTCGGCCCAAAGATACGCAAGGACAAGAGTAAACTAATTCTACAATACTCAACGGGTCTCAGTGGATATTCAAAGGTTGGGTGGTCATCCTCTCAGACCTGTTCGGTCAATAGATACGCAGGACAAGAGTAAACTAATTCTACAATAGTCAACGGGTCTCACTGGATATTCAAAGGTTGGGTGGTCATCCTCTCAGACCTGTTCGGCCCAAAGATACGCAAGGACAAGAGTAAAATAATTCTCAGTAGTCATTAGGTCTCGCTGGATATTCAAAGGTTTGGTGGTCATCCTCTCAGACCTGTTCGGTCCAAAGATACGCAGGACAAGAGTAAAATAATTCTACAATAGTCATCGGGTCTCACTGGATATTCAAAGGTTGGGTGGTCATCCTCTCAGACCTGTTCGGTCCAAAGATACGCAAGGACAACAGTAAACTAATTCTACAATAGTCAACGGGTCTCGCTGGATATTCAAAGATTTGGTGGTCATCCTCTCAGACCTGTTCGGTCCAAAGATACGCAAAGACAAGAGTAAACTAATTCTACAATAGTCAACGGGTCTCAGTGGATATTCAAAGGTTGGGTGGTCATCCTCTCAGACCTGTTCGTTCCAAAGATACGCAGGACAAGAGTAAACTAATTCTACAATAGTCAACGGGTCTCACTGGATATTCAAAGGTTGGGTGGTCATCCTCTCAGACCTGTTCGGCCCAAAGATACGCAAGGACAAGAGTAAAATAATTCTCAGTAGTCATTACGTCTCGCTGGATATTCAAAGGTTGGGTGGTCATCCTCTCAGACCTGTTCGGTCCAAAGATACGCAGGACAAAAGTAAAATAATTCTACAACAGTCAACGGGTCTCACTGGATATTCAAAGGTTGGGTGGTCATCCTCTCAGACCTGTTCGGTCCAAAGATACGCAAGGACAAAAGTAAACTAATTCTACAATAGTCAACGGGTCTCGCTGGATATTCAAAGATTTGGTGGTCATCCTCTCAGACCTGTTCGGTCCAAAGATACGCAAGGACAAGAATAGAATAATTCTACAATATAGTCAACGGTTCTCACTGGATATTCAAAGGTTGGGTGGTCATCCTCTCAGACCTGTTCGGTCCAAAGATACGCAAGGACAAGAGTAAAATAATTCTACAATAGTCAACGGGTCTCGCTGGATATTCAACGGTTTGGTGGTCATCCTATCAGACCTGTTCGGCCCAAAGATACGCAAGGACAAGAGTAAAATAATTCTCAGTAGTCATTACGTCTCGCTGGATATTCAAAGGTTGGGTGGTCATCCTCTCAGACCTGTTCGGTCCAAAGATACGCAGGACAAAAGTAAAATAATTCTACAACAGTCAACGGGTCTCACTGGATATTCAAAGGTTGGATGGTCATCCTCTCAGACCTGTTCGGTCCAAAGATACGCAAGGACAAAAGTAAACTAATTCTACAATAGTCAACGGGTCTCGCTGGATATTCAAAGATTTGGTGGTCATCCTCTCAGACCTGTTCGGTCCAAAGATACGCAAGGACAAGAATAGAATAATTCTACAATATAGTCAACGGTTCTCACTGGATATTCAAAGGTTGGGTGGTCATCCTCTCAGACCTGTTCGGTCCAAAGATACGCAAGGACAAGAGTAAAATAATTCTACAATAGTCAACGGGTCTCGCTGGATATTCAACGGTTTGGTGGTCATCCTCTCAGACCTGTTCGGCCCAAAGATACTATTGTAGAATTATTTTAACTTTTGTCCTTGCGTATCTCTGCACCGAACAGGTCTGAGAGGATGACCACCAAACCTTTGAATATCCAGCGAGACCTAATGACTACTGAGAATTATTTTACTCTTGTCCTTGCGTATCTTTGGGCCGAACAGGTCTGAGAGGATGACCACCCAACCTTTGAATATCCAGTGAGACCCGTTGACTATTGTAGAATTAGTTTACTCTTGTCCTGCGTATCAAAGGTTGGGTGGTCATCCTCTCAGACCTGTTCGGTACAAAGATACGCAAAGACAAGAGTAAACTAATTCTACAATATAGTCAACGGGTCTCACTGGATATTCAAAGGTTGGGTGGTCATCCTCTCACACCTGTTCGGTCCAAAGATACGCAATACGGACCGAACAGGTCTGAGAGGATGACCACCCAACCTTTGAATATCCAGCGAGACCTAATGACTACTGAGAATTATTTTACTCTTGTCCTTGCGTATCTTTGGACCAAACAGTTCTGATATGAGACGATGACCACCCAACCTTTGAAGATTCAGCGAGACCCGTTGACTACTGAGAATTATTTTACTCTCGTCCTTGCGTATCTTTGGACCGAACAGGTCTGAGAGGATGACCACCCAACCTTTGAATATCCAGCGAGACCCGTTTACTATTGTAGAATTATTTTACTCTTGTCCTTGCGTATCTTTTGGCCGAACAGGTCTGAGAGGATGACCACCCAACCTTTGAATATCCAGTGAGACCCGTCGACTATTGTAGAATTATTTTACTTTTGTCCTTGCGTATCTTTGCACCGAATAGGTCTGATAGGATGACCACCCAACCTTTGAATATCCAGTGAGACGCGTTGACTATTGTAGAATTAGTTTACTCTTGTCCTGCGTATCTTTGGGCCGAACAGGTCTGAGAGGATGACCACCAAACCTTTGTAAATCCAGCGAGACCCGTTGACTATTGTAGAATTTTTTTACTCTTGTCCTTGCGTATCTTTGGGCCGAACAGGTCTGATAGGATGACCACCCAACCTTTGATTATCAAGCGAGACCCGTTGACTATTGTATATTTATTTCACTCTTGTCCTTGCGTATCTTTGGACCGAACAGGTCTGAGAGGATGACCACCCAACCTTTGAATATCCAGTGAGACCCGTCGACTATTGTAGAATTATTCTATTCTTGTCCTTGCGTATCTTTGGACCGAACGGGTCTGAGAGGATGACCACCCAACCTTTGAATATCCAGTGAGACCCGTTGACTATTGTAGAATTAGTTTACTCTTGTCCTGCGTATCTTTGGACCGAACAGGTCTGAGAGGATGACCACCCAACCTTTGAATATCCAGCGAGACCCGTTTACTATTGTAGAATTATTTTACTCTTGTCCTTGCGTATCTTTTGGCCGAACAGGTCTGAGAGGATGACCACCCAACCTTTGAATATCCAGTGAGACCCGTCGACTATTGTAGAATTATTTTACTTTTGTCCTTGCGTATCTTTGCACCGAATAGGTCTGATAGGATGACCACCCAACCTTTGAATATCCAGTGAGACGCGTTGACTATTGTAGAATTAGTTTACTCTTGTCCTGCGTATCTTTGGGCCGAACAGGTCTGAGAGGATGACCACCAAACCTTTGTAAATCCAGCGAGACCCGTTGACTATTGTAGAATTTTTTTACTTTTGTCCTTGCGTATCTTTGGGCCGAACAGGTCTGATAGGATGACCACCCAACCTTTGATTATCAAGCGAGACCCGTTGACTATTGTATATTTATTTCACTCTTGTCCTTGCGTATCTTTGGACCGAACAGGTCTGAGAGGATGACCACCCAACCTTTGAATATCCAGTGAGACCCGTCGACTATTGTAGAATTATTCTATTCTTGTCCTTGCGTATCTTTGGACCGAACGGGTCTGAGAGGATGACCACCCAACCTTTGAATATCCAGTGAGACCCGTTGACTATTGTAGAATTAGTTTACTCTTGTCCTGCGTATCTTTGGACCGAACAGGTCTGAGAGGATGACTACCCAACCTTTGAATATCCACTGAGACCCGTTGACTATTGTAGAATTAATTTACTCTTGTCCTTGCGTATCTTTGGAACGAACAGGTCTGAGAGGATGACCACCCAACCTTTCAATATCCTGCGTGACCCGTTGACTATTGTAGAATTATTTTACTCTTGTCCTTGCGTATCTTTGTACCGAACAGGTCTGAGAGGATGACCACCCAACCTTTGAATATCCAGCGAGACCCGTTGACTATTGTAGAATTATTTTACTCTTGTCCTTGCGTATCTTTGGGACGAACAGGTCTGAGAGGATGACCACCCAACCTTTGACTATCCAGCGAGACCCGTTGACTATTGTAGAATTATTTTACTCTTGACTCGTCCTTGCGTATCTTTCGGCCGAACAGGTCTGAGAGGATGACCACCAAACCTTTCAATATCCAGTGAGACCCGTCGACTATTGTAGAATTATTTTACTTTTGTCCTTGCGTATCTTTGCACCGAATAGGTCTGATAGGATGACCACCCAACCTTTGAATATCCAGTGAGACGCGTTGACTATTGTAGAATTAGTTTACTCTTGTCCTGCGTATCTTTGGGCCGAACAGGTCTGAGAGGATGACCACCAAACCTTTGTAAATCAAGCGAGACCCGTTGACTATTGTAGAATTATTTTACTTTTGTCCTTGCGTATCTTTGGGCCGAACAGGTCTGATAGGATGACCACCCAACCTTTGATTATCAAGCGAGACCCGTTGACTATTGTATATTTATTTCACTCTTGTCCTTGCGTATCTTTGGACCGAACAGGTCTGAGAGGATGACCACCCAACCTTTGAATATCCACTGAGACCCGTTGACTATTGTAGAATTATTCTATTCTTGTCCTTGCGTATCTTTGGACCGAACGGGTCTGAGAGGATGACCACCCAACCTTTGAATATCCAGTGAGACCCGTTGACTATAGTAGAATTAGTTTACTCTTGTCCTGCGTATCTTTGGACCGAACAGGTCTGAGAGGATGACTACCCAACCTTTGAATATCCACTGAGACCCGTTGACTATTGTAGAATTAGTTTACTCTTGTCCTTGCGTATCTTTGGAACGAACAGGTCTGAGAGGATGACCACCCAACCTTTGAAGATCCAGCGAGACCCGTTGACTACTGAGAATTATTTTAATCTTGTCCTTGCGTATCTTTGGACCAAACAGGTCTGAGAGGATGACCACCCAACCTTTGAATATCCAGTGAGACCCGTCGACTTTTGTAGAATTATTTTACTTTTGTCTTTGCGTATCTTTGGACCGAACAGGTCTGAGAGGATGACCACCCAACCTTTGAATATCCAGTGAGACCCGTTGACTATTGTAGAATTAGTTTACTCTTGACTCGTCCTTTCGTATCTTTGGGCCGAACAGGTCTGAGAGGATGACCACCAAACCTTTCAATATCCAGCGAGACCCGTTGACTATTGCAGAATTAGTTTACTTTTGTCCTTTTTTTAATATTATTATTATGGTTTATTTTATTTTGCCACATCGCAGCCGTAGGGCTGAATTGCATTGGCATTACACTCTACATTTAAAATCAATAAAACATTGCACAGTATATGAATAATCAATTAAAGACGTGATTAAAACGTAGCGATAGGAAAATAAACAAATATCTTTACCATAAGTTAAGAACAAAAACCAGACTAATTGGAACAGGTAAGGATTTATAAAAGATAAGCTCAAATATACAATCATGACCATTTGTAATTAAAAAGCTACTGGTGGTTCAAAACCCTGACAAAGAAGGGAATTGGGCTGTTTTTAAACTGCTCAGTTTTACACAAATCTTCTTTGAACTGGCTACGATTTCTTAGGTTCCTTCCTATGATATTATTTAGTGGCAGCCAGTTACAGAATTGAGGGGATTTAACGAGTGACTTTGCGAATTTAAGGCAAAGTCTATTCCGTCTATCACAGAGTGCTTCCAAATTAGCAAGGCTCAGGGCAATTTCGTATGGTTGATATTGAATGCCTAATATTAAGCGTAATACTCGTTTCTGAACCCTTTCAATTTGGTGAGTAAGGCTTCGAGTAAGGGCTGGATGCCAAACAGGTGCAGCATACTCAAGAAGCGGCCGAATGTATCCTACGTATACTGTAATGAGATCACGCCTAGGTAGGTTGAATGGGATTAGTTGGCGTAACATATGCACTCTATTATTAGCTTTTTTGACTATTTGTTGGATGTGGTTTTCCCATTTAAGGTTTGACTGAATGAGGACACCTAGCACTCTCACAGACTCTATTTTCTCTAATACCTGGCTGCCAATAGTAAGATGCAGTGGCTGAAGTGTAGTTTCGCCAAAGTATACTCTCATAGCATGACATTTATTAGTATTGAGACGCATATTGTTTTCCATACACCATTGGTCTAAAGTATCTAATGTGGCTTGGATCTCAGTGATGGCACCTCGTGGTGTCGATTCAGCGATTGTCATGTCATCGACATACTTCCAACACTTGGATCCCGCAGAGGCAAGAGCATCGTTAATAAGGACAAGAAAGAGCACAGGGCCCAACCTTGTTCCCTGGGGAACTCCCGCAGTAACTGGGGACCAATCAGATTGGCAACCACGGTATCGCACACACTGGGTGCGGCCAGAAAGGAAGTCAGCAATCCACGGAATAAGCCAGCCACGAGGATTTAGATTCAGCAGTTTCGATATTACAACAGAATGGTCTACCCTGTCGAACGCTTTAGAAAAATCAGTAGTTATTAGAGTTAAGACAGAACTTGGTTTATCAGCACACTTAGCAAGATAATTAACAATATCCACCAAACAATGAGTGGTTGACATCCCTTGGCGACTGCCAAACTGATTCAGGTCCAGGCAGTGATTAATGTCTGAAAGTAACCATCTAGTAATAAACAATTCGGCTATTTTTGCTAGATGGTCAGTTAGTGCTATGGGACGCAATTTTTCTAGGGAGGCTGGTCGCTCCTTAGGCACAGGGACGACAATTGCCCTTTTCCACTGCTGGGGAACCTGATGGTCGGCGAAGGAACAATTCAAAATATCACAAAAAGGAACACTAAGTTCGTAAGCAAACAGTTTGATGAGTCTTGCGGGGATGGCATCAGGACCACATGCTTTACCAGGTTGAATTTTCGAGAGTTCATTGAACACTTCCCAGGGATGAACAATGTGTGGTTTACCACAAGGCAAATAGGCAGGGAGATTAGATACATTCAAAGGTGCAATATCGCTAGCAACTTGGACAAAATTCTCATTAATAATATTAGCCATTTTCAATAGGTCACTTTGGTCTATCCCTGGGATGTTGATAATGGTATCAGACTGGACTGTGGAGGATGTCATTACTTTGTGGAGGATGTCATTACTTTCCAATGTGTGGTTTACCACAAGGCAAATAGGCAGGGAGATTGCGTATCTTTGGACCGAACAGGTCTGAGAGGATGACCACCACACCTTTGAATATCCAGTGAGACCCGTCGACTATTGTAGAATTATTTTACTTTTGTCCTTGCGTATCTTTGCACCGAACAGGTCTGAGAGGATGACCACCCAACCTTTGAATATCCAGCGAGACCCGTTGACTATTGTAGAATTAGTTTACTCTTGTCTTTGCGTGTCTTTGGACCGAACAGGTCTGAGAGGATGACCACCCAACCTTTGAATATCCAGTGAGACCCGTTGACTATTGTAGAATTATTTTACTCTTGTCCTGCGTATCTTTGGACCGAACAGGTCTGAGAGGATGACCACCCAACCTTTGAATATCCAGCGAGACCTAATGACTACTGAGAATTATTTTACTCTTGTCCTTGCGTATCTTTGGGCCGAACAGGTCTGAGAGGATGACCACCAAACCTTTGAATATCCAGCGAGACCCGTTGACTATTGCAGAATTAGTTTACTTTTGTCCTTGCGTATTTTTGGACCGAACAGGTCTGAGAGGATGACCACCCAACCTTTGAATATCCAGCGAGACCCGTTGACTATTGTAGAATTATTTTACTCTGGTCCTTGCGTATCTTTGGACCGAACAGGTCTGAGAGGATGACCACCCAACCTTTGAATACCCAGTGAGACCCGTTGACTATATTGTAGAATTATTCTACTCTAATCTTGTCCTTGCGTATCTTTGGACCGAACAGGTCTGAGAGGATGACCGTTGACAAGAATAGAGGCGGACGGTACGTGCTCTTGCAGAATCATTTGGATAGATAGACAAAGGGACAAGGGTTCCAACGTTACTTCACAAATACGCAAAAGAAAACGTAAGTAACTCGCCCCATATTCGTACCACGCTACCACGCAAATACCTTTACAGGTACAAATCGAAACGACTCGCCCCATATTCACCCGACGCTGTCACGCATATCATTAATTGTGTATCAGACCGAACAGGTCTGAGAGGATGACCACCCAACCGTTGAATATCCAGCGAGACCCGTTGACTATTGTAGAATTAGTTTACTCTTGTCCTTGCGTATCTTTGTACCGAACAGGTCTGAGAGGATGACCACCCAACCTTTGAATATCCAGCGAGACCCGTTGACTTGAATAGGGACGGACGGTGCTCTTGTAAAAACATTTTATTCTTGTCCTTGCGTGTCTTTGGACCGAACAGGTCTGAGAGGATGACCACCCAACCTTTGAATATCTAGCTAGACCCATTGACTATAATAGAGGCGGACGGTGCTCTTGTAGAATCATTTTACTCTTGTCCTTGCGTATCTTTGAACGGAACAGGTCTGACTGAATGTCCGATCTCCCTCGAACATTACAGGGAAAATATTATGACAAAGATAGAGGCAGACGAGTTTAATATGGAAACCTCACCGTTTCCCCTTAACGAAATCCACCTATAATGACCTCCTCCCACACTCCCTCCCCCTCTCCCCCCTCTCCATATCTCTTTATCTCTCTCACCATCCCTTCTCTCTCCCTCACTCTCCATCTCTCTCCCCTCTCCCCCTCTTTCCCAATCTCTCTACCCCTCTCCATCATCCCCTCTCCGTCTAGCTCTCTTTCTCTCTCTCTCCCTCACCATTTCTCCCCTCTCTCTCCACCCCTCTCTCCCTTTCTCTTCCTCTCTCTTCCTGTCTCTCTGCCCCCTTCTCTCTTCCTCACTCTCCATATATCTCTCCACCCCTCTCTCCCCTCTCTCCCTCTCTCTACCTGTCTCGCTCCCTCTCTGTGTGTCTCTCTTTACTACCCCTCTCTCTCTCTCTCTCTCTCTCTCCCTCTCTCTCTCTCTCTCTCTCTCTCTCTCTCCCTCTCCCTCTATCTCTCTCTCTCTCTCTCTCTCTCTCTCTCTCCCCCTCTCCCTCTCTCTCTCTCTCTCTCTCTCTCTCTCTCTCTCTCTCTCCCTCTCCCTCTATCTCTCTCTCTCTCTCTCTCTCTCCCCCTCTCCCTCTCTCTCTCTCTCTCTCTCTCTCTCTCTCTCTCTCTCTCTCCCTCTCCCTCTATCTCTCTCTCTCTCTCTCTCCCCCTCTCCCTATATCTCTCTCTCCCCTCTCTCTCTCTCTCTCTCTCTCTCTCTCTCTCTCTCTCTCTCTCTCTCTCTCTCTCTCCCTCTCCCTCTCTCTCTCTCTCTCTCTCTCTCTCCCCCTCTCCCCCTCTCTCTCTCTCCCCCCTCTCTCCATCTCCCTCTCTCCCTGTCTCTCCCACTCTATGTGTGTCTCTCTCTACACCTCTGTTTCTCTCTACCTCTCCCTGTCTCTGTCTCTCTCAGCCCCATCAATAATAGATAAGAAATCATTATATATTTCTCGTTTCTTCTTCTTCTTCTCCCCCAAAGCCCATAGACAATGCACAGGGGTTTTGTAAGCACGACTTTGGTCATTGAACAGACTTGGATTTTTTTCAAACGTGGCAAATGCATAAAGCCCATGCTGAAATAGACAAACGGTTGTCAAAAAGCAGGGTTTTCAGGCTTCGTTGTCGAAATCTGTCTAAAATCATTTTCATGTGTTTACAACTCTATAGACATGTGCCAGACTGTTCAAAGGGTTGTCTTACCTCTCGTTGTATCACCTCCATTGTGGGGCAAGGTCATCTACCCTGCATAGTTCATACCGCACGTTGTAACATTAATGAGCCCAGTGTTTTGACCTCACTTATTTTTACATAAAGCCAAGCGCAAATATTAGTAGGCGTGGCTTATGCTGGCAACGCGCGCGCCCATCAGGTACGCGCTATCCAAAATAATGTGATCGAAACGTCAGGCCCACTAAATTTTAAGATCAAAATAATGTGTATTAATCTCCACTGACTGTTGGCTGAACACGATTCAGTAAATGGAATTTCTCTTCAGTAGAATGATGAAGACGTAAAAAAGGACAACCCAGATTCAACACAATGAACAAAAACATTCAACAGGAGTCTACTCTTTTCCTGTAATATCCCCAAAGAAATTTATTAATGGCATCATAATCAAAATGTACAATTTGATGTATTTACAATGACGTGGCTAATGCAGAGGGTAGGAACAGATTGTAGAGATGGGTGTATGAGCAACTGTAAGAGTTCCATTACCCAAAGCTAAAGACTTTGTGGGGTCGACACAATAATGTCTAACTTTTCTGTCTGGCGCCCTCTAGTGTTTCAACTCTAAAAATAATTATCAGACTATTTGTTCCATTCGGTCATGAATTTAATAAATTTGAATGCAATTGTAGCAAGTTCACTGAAAACATTTTATGGATGGATTACCACAAGTACTTTTCTAAAACTCTATATGTTTGGTGAGAATGGACTTTGGAACTTCAGTCAGAACATGATTTGTGTATAAAAGGGAATATACCAAAGATCGACAAAATCAAATTAATATATGATCAATCTAAAAAATAAAATAATAATCAGAAAGTAATCCAAGCTCCTTATGAATAATTTCAATGAGTTGCAGGCATTCGGCTTTCTTTTCAGAGAAAATCATGATGGTAATAAGTAGTGATAAGATAAGACAAACATCTGGTGCGAGTAGCCATGACAAAAATTAAAAACGGTTAATGCATACACCTGCCTCTTACCATTAGATGAAATCTCCTTAATACAGTGTCAAGATAAATGACTTTCAATTGGTTTTTGCCGATATGCTGCATGAATGCGACATTGAATCTGCATTGAAATTTATATCGTCATTGTAAAGGGAGAAGTGGCATACGGTTACCACACTAAAAATTCATCAACTTGATTGGCTTTTGCCAAATACATTTTCATGACTTTCAGGTATAGTTTGTTGTATCAAGGTGTTTGTGTTTGATTCATGGTTAGCCATCATGTACCAGTTATCACAAACAAGGCCACAAACCACTTACTGACTGCATACACATGATGGTGCACAATCTCATTAGTCAAAGGGCCCCAAGTTTCCATCCATTTTGAGAGGAACTTAAACCAATTTGGAGCACCAGTGTTGCTGTGTGCCTGGCCCTCTGAATCTAAGCACCACTATTGTCAAAGTTTTAAACAAAGACTCTAGTCAGCCTACCACAAAACAATATGTAGTGTGACAGAAGCCACCCAGATGTCTGATTGTGCCAGGTTTGACTCGCTTGTACACATAGTGTACTGTTATTAATTTACTTTACTTCATTTATTTCTGGGTTTTTTGGTGAGTTTTGAAAATGGCACAACTTCCCTAATGTTGTCTCACAACATCCCAGAGCTGGTTAAGTTACAACTAATTGATGTTTGTATCGGATGGCTTTTTTCAGGGGAGAAGGGGGGGTTAATACTTGCTCTAGACTGGCACCCCTCACCGCAGCAAAGCTTGACCAATTCCTGAGGCCCCCGAACCAAGGACCAAAGAAACCTGGTGGTAGACCTCTGATACATTAACCCGGAGGATTCGGGATAAAATCCTGGTCAAGCCCTTTGCTCTTTAATGAAAATGTCACTCTTAACTTAGGAGAGGACACATATTTTAGGACCAAAAATGTTGGCTGGTTAAAGACCATTTGGCAATTCAGTCCACTAACGCCAAACTCTCTTCAGGTTGGTTTCAAAATGTACAATGATGGCATGGCATTCTTTGTTACTAATGCATCACTAAAGTAACAGGACTGTTCTCAATGTCTACTGTACATAGTGGGTTCTGATGTCCTCCATTTCCCCTTGGGTACACATTCAATTTCATGCGACATCCGAGTCACTATCTTTAGGACACAAAAAGGAAACCAGGCACTTAAGGGAGGGAGGGGGTAAGGAAAAAGCTTGCTCAATTTAATTCCAAATCTGTCTGTCCCAATTAGTCCTTGACTGTTTGCTTGATCTCAGTTTAAAGGACCCTACCAAGTAGACTTATTGTCAAATAAAAGACAGGTTTCTCACACGATACAGTACTTGGTCTGGTAACCTGGTTTCTTACCAATCCACGCATGCTGAGCTGATTTGCAAAAAGCAAACGAAAAAACCTGGTAGCCGGTGGGTACCCTACAGATTGGCCCCTTCATCAAGGTGATTGCTCATGTGCTCCTTAGTAGGTGTAACCAGAGTGGTGGTAGAGCGTAAGGGCTGGGTGTGGGATGGTTGAGGCCTGCTTGGTTGGTTAGCAGGGGCAGCCGTCATGTCTCCTGTGCTGCTGGTTATCCAATGACAGGGTATCTTGGGGGAGGTCATTGGCTACGCAGAATCCAATAAAAAAGAAAGCAAGACAGCATGATCAAAACAATGCCAACTGCTGGATAGAATGACCCATTCTCTTCTGGCATGTATACACAAAGAGAGTGAGTTATCTGACACTGTGATTGTTACATGACGTTGCAATGTATAATGCAGTATAGAATGTAGTGTGCACTGGCTGGTTGGTGTATCGGTGTAGCAGGTGGATGGCATAATTTGCAGTCACCACATTGCATGACTTCATACTCCATGATGATACACCAATATCTGATTATTTGTCTGCACATGTGCATGCATTCAATTAGCCAGATCTCATTAGCAATTTGGCATATTTGTTCTGATGTAAACCCACCAAAACATAGAAACAAGATTCAAGAAGTCTTTGGAATAAATGTAAAAGATGAAGATTACTTGATTTCAACATACAGCTATACATTGCAGGGTTATGTTTTATATTTAAGCAGTTATTCACAAACACAACAGTTTGGACGTCATAGTTATAATACTAATTATGTGTGTAACTTATTTTGAGAGCGACTCATTGTTACACACCACAAATTCAAACAGTTATTAACCAGAATGTAAACTGTGACTCTACAGGCTTACCGGGACTGAAGTGGGATTGAGATTAAAAAGCACAAACTTGGAGGTGGTTCTACCATTTCATTCCTTGCATGAACTTTCCTGCAAGGCAGAAAGGTCCTGCTGAGACTGAGCCCATACATGTATCCATTTGCTCATACTCACCCGCATCAGTATTCCTAGGATTTTCCACATAATCTTTGGCGATTTTGAAGAACAGTTTCTCTACAGAGCAGGATAGAAACAAAACAGATATGGACTGCAGGAAGCTCTGATTCAACTTGTCATGATGCCATGGGTCCCAACAACAATGAATAGAAGAGAAAGAAATACTAAGCTCTTCACCATCCTCATGTGTTTTATCTTCACAAAGAGCATACATGTATGGTGTTTAAATAACTGGTTTTGTAATTATGTTACTTCACACTGGAAACCAGAGACCAAACTTCCAAACTACTCTACAGTACAATGTACATGTATGTACATTTCAGTTTAACCAATGCAGGCTTCACAGAGTATGGTCACACCAGTATGTCCAACGGTATTTTCCATCAAATGAATATATTAACAATTCTTTGTCAGAGAACTCTATCCCCAAATCCCACTTTGTTTCCATAAAACCCAGACACTTACTGATATTGTAACCAGTTTTACTCGATGTTTCAAAAACCTCTGACTGGAGCTCTGCAGGAAGAGAAAAAAACACAATTAAATGAAAATCCCTGAAAACAGCAAGCACATGTTAAAATGCACCACCTGAGAATGGGCAGAGAACACACTGCTGAGACGTTCAGTTACTGGCTCACACACCTATTACATAAAGTAATAGGTAACACCTATTACATGTATACAGTACATTATGTAATAATGTGTTACCTATTACATAAAGTAATAGGTAACACCTATTACATGTAGTACATTATGTAATAATGTGTTACCTATTACATAAAGAAATAGGTAACACCTATTACATGTATATAGTACATTATGTAATAATGTGTTACCTATTACATAAAGTAATCGGTAACACCTATTACATGTATACAGTACATTATGTAATATGTGTTACCTATTACATAAAGTAATAGGTAACACCTATTACATGTATATAGTACATTATGTAATAATGTGTTACCTATCTGCCTATTACATAAAGTGTACCTTCAGACCATTATTTTATGATGCATTTCATTCATATTTTGTTAAAAGCAATACCTGTAGGTATTTTGGAAAAGTTAATTGAACTGAAAGATAAGTTTGTCTAAGAGCCGCTCTCATTCTAGAGTTTATGTGTCAACTGACTGTTGGAAGTAACTACAAAACCAGGCTGCTATTAGTGTCCTGAGAGTGAGATGACCTAACTATAGTATACACACACCTTCTGCATAGTCTGTTACACTGTGGTAATCCACCTGCCTTCTTTTCCTCTCATTCTCTACCAGGTCATATTTGGTGCCACACAGGTAGATCTTGCAAAACTGAAGGAGTAATGGAGCGCACAACAAACCAATCATTGTTTTTGCAATGTTTGCAATGGGACGAATCATTTACACTGCCCTTGCCACTTCCCAGATTAAAGCTATACAAACAATCTTGCAAATTGCTTATGGTACTGATTCCAATTATTCCAATGTAAATGTAAAAATATTTAGAAGGTCTCATCTTTCAACTGTAGTAGGACCTTACTCAAAGGCCTTTGAAAATGGTCAGACTGCATGCTAGAATCAATATGTCATGTCTGTCTTTAGTTTTGATCTTTCAACTGTTGAGGATCTTACTCAAAGGCCTTTAGGAAAGGGCACTCTTCTGTCCTAGGGCCCTTTTCAGTTTTGAGATCAGTTTGTTTACCTCTTCATTTCTCTTGAGCTCCTCCACCCAGAATTTGGCGCGGTCAAAACTGGAGGTGTCTGTCAGATCTGCAAGACAAACCCAAGAACCCTGCTTGTCAGAACATGCAGAGGAAATTTGTGAGACTTTTTGTGTTTTGGGGAACAAGCTGGGATGTACTGCACTCAGTCACAGTTTTCTTTGCCATTTTTCTTTGCCATTATTGGGTTTTTTTCACAAACAACAACCTGATTCACACTTAGTTATTAAAGTGTAACATGTATACAGGTGGAACAAAGACATGCCACAGGGATGTAAAGTGACCAACAAAGTAATTTCCTGAAAAATCGCTGAAGGCCAACAAATTGTGTGACTGCGAGTGAGCGCTTACACGACCGAGAGATTCACGGCAGGACTGTAGGCGCCCTTCAGATTTTAAGGTATCTGTTTGACATACAATGTTTAAAAAAAAAAATCAAAAAAAAAAATCATGCCATTTTCGGAAATCCAGAAGTCTTACATCCCTGATGCCAGTACAACTACAGTACAAATTATGCAGGATTTCTGTGCTTCACTGTGCTGCTATTATATCATTAAGGGTACAACAGCATTGACTAACCGTAACACACTATGGCAGCCTTAGCACCTCTGTAATAGATTCTGCTCATGGCTTCATATCTCTCAGAACCAGCAGTGTCCTGCCAATAAGAAACAAAAGACAAATTGTTATCATCTGACATTACAGGTCCCATTGAAAATCTGTTAAATCAAGAGGACGACAAAGGGGCATCAATATTGCGCGGATATTTGCTGAGTAAAACGAAACAAATTATTTACAGTATAAAAGGTTTTAAGAATTGGAGCTTTGATTAAAATTCACTTCATTTATACTTTAAAAAATTGCTAACAAAATGTTTGTTTGCATCTGAGCAAACACGGGGTTGTGATCCCTAGGGATATAGGGCAGCTAATAACTAATTGCTTTTGACTGGCTACCCTACATGTACATGTACAACTGCAGAGATACATGTAGTACTAGTACACTTTGACTATTTGGGAAGATTGCCATCTGAGTGGATAGCTCACATGGAAGAGCACTGATACATGTACATTGAGCAGAGCCTTGGTTTGAAATCTCCTCCAATTATCAGCATCCAGGAATTGACAATTAAAAGTAGCCTACATGCGTGTACATGTACCATACATAATGTACATGTATGTAGGAGCAAGGGACATCAGGCAACCAGTCTGTATGGTCAATGGCCTGCCAGCACATCCTAAAACAGAATGGAAGGTTTGCACTGACAACATGTATCATCTCTTGTAAGATGCAGTGTGGCTCTAAAAAAGAGCGGGTAACTCAACATTTTTGGCAAAAGTTAGAGGGCCTGACATTTAAATCCTAGCAGGACCTTTCTCAAAAGGCACTTTACTGAAGTAAATGTACGGACAATCAAAGGATCCAGTTGGACACTTTGCTGCATGACACTTTACTGAAGTAAATGTACGGACCATCAAAGGATCCAGTTTGCTGCATGACATTTCTATAGCCCTGGTGGACCCCCCCAAAAAAATGAGAGTAAAAAAGGTCAGTGGCAAATATGGTACTGATCTGTTTTTAGATATCAATTGCAATTTAGGGCAGAGAGGAACTGTCAAGAATGAGAGGATGGAAGAGTCCCGGAAGTCAGTTTCCTGCCAAAATCCTGTTGACCAAAATCCTGTTGATAAGATTTTAGACAGGTGCAATAAATTACGGTATCACCAAACCAAAAGCTCTTTGGAAATACTGGTAATAGCAAGCTTGGTGAAAAGTTTTGCAGGAGTGAGACTTTCATGTATTGATTGTATTCAAGGACAATTTGTACTTACACTTGTACTCACTTACAACTAACTTACAGGCTGTATACTTACAGTCAGTCTCCCAACACTTACCCAAACACCCATGGTGACTGTACGGCTGTCTACTTCAACCTTCTTAGCACCAAATGCTGCACCGATGGTCTGTGTTAGAAAAGGAGGGAGACGGCATGCCAGATTATTTATCATTACAAATACATCGTTAGTCAATCGATAAAAGAAAAAAACTGAAAAATGGCATAATATATTATTAAACATTTTACTGGACTGTGACTTGGACCTGGGCCTACACACACAAGTATGTAGATGGTTTTGCATACCAGCACTCTTACCATCTGACCTAGAGTATCCAGCCCTTACATAGTGGCCTTTTGTCCACAATGCAAAGAGTTTGCAAGAGCACTAGAATAAGCATGACAAGTAGAGCAGTGCATGAAAAGAAAGGCAGCCTACCATTGTGCCTACATGTATGTTATTGTTGTACATGTATGTAGAGTACACGTACATGTGTACAGTATCTGTCTCCTAATTTGCCATCTTGGGGTCAAAATCGTGTTTCAATGTGTACAAAACAATATTTAGAACCTTTAGCTTAGCATGTGCAAAGGGTTGTTGGACTGTTGCCTTGCATAATAATAATGTTTATTTCCATGCATAAATACATACATGTACATGTAGTGTACATGTACAACGTGTAAAATGACATGAATGACGGAGTGTAAGACTCATGTCCAATCTACATGTACTGTATGACACAAAGATTTGTATGCAAAGATGTGTATTTAATAAGGGGCTACTTGAAGGTACCAGTAACAGTACACATGTACATCATAGGCTATGAACCTACATGCCTACATGTACAATGTACATGTACCAGAAAGTCAATTTTCAAGTAGAAATGTCCACATGTACATGAACAGTGTGTATACTGCATGTTGTACAGTGAACATACCAGCAAGTACAACGGTATTTGGAGCACTGATTACCGTAGCCTGTATCTGAAGCAAAACAGGGCATACTGTATCAAGGTATTAAGACCCTGCACAATTGTAGGGATGCAAATTAAAAATATGATTTCAATGCACAATGTGCATACCTGTACGTGGCTACTGGCTAGTGCACAGTAAATGGGCTCAGAAAAAAACCAACCTGATGAAATACTACATACATAGAATTAAATGCATAAAATGGCAACAGCAAATGAAATTCATCTCATACAGCTCAGATCAAAGACAGTCTGATCTGATAAAGGCATTTTAGCAAAATCTATGCAAATGAAATACAGTATCTCAAAACAAATCAATCAATTAATGTTTCCCTTTTTAAATGTTGAATTGACAATCCAATTCCAAACTACTGACATGACTGAACCTACTGTTCATGTAGGCCCTACTTGTTAGGATTCCAATCCACCACTCCTATTCAAATACCAACCAAATTGCCAAAAGGATTTTTTGATTGCTCAGACAATTGGAAAAAACACCATGTAATCAAAGAGAGCTACTACAAATGTATCAAACGTAACCAAGCTAAAGTAGAAAGGGAAGGGCAGTGTTGAAATGATGCTGTGTAGCTGCTTGCATGCAGTGATGATGGGGAGTGTTCTCCAGCCGAAATTTGGACTACATGTACAGTACATGTACAGCACATGTACATGTACCAGTACATGGGCTACATGTGTAGCATTTTTAACACAAGTACAAAATGGTCCTTCCTGCCATGGAGCTATAGCCTACATGTACATGCTGGCACCCAGTACCGCTAGCACACAGGGCTGCTGGCACCCAGTACCACTGGCACCAAGGGCCACTTAGCCCACTAGCACCCAGGGCTGCTGGAACCGGGCCACTTAGCCCACTAGCACCCACGGCTGCTGGCACCCAGGGCTGCTGGCACCCTGGGCCACTGGCACCCAGGGCCACCAGCACCCAGGGGCCAGGGCCATGTAGTCATTAAGGCCACTGCAATTGGGGCAAATGGCAATCAAGTACCAACCTACATGTACCAGGAGGTTCAGGAACTGCTAACGTCAAGCCCTCTATTGATACCCTCTATCAACAACATGTAAACGTGCATACAATGTACATGTACAATATACATGTACTAATAACCCAAGTACCCAATATTGTCAAATTAACATGTCAATTTGTCAAGGAAAAGTCTACAGACAGTTCTACTAAAGAAACAGCTGGTTGTACCCAGGACTGGCAGGAGGACCACTTACTGGTGAATAAAAGGGGCTGGCTTTGGAAGCTCTCTACAAGTCAAAAGAGAATAGAGCATCATCAGCAGGACAATAGTTGTAATATGCACAGATGGTACATGTACACACATGCATAGCATGCAATGGACAACTTTGTCAGGTCCATTGTCAAGACAAAATGAAGCTTGTTTGAGTAAACAAATTGGAGGGCCTGAGATTTTTATTTTTTGCAGGATCTTTCTGAAAGGGAGAACATTTTGCTTTTGAGAAAGGTCCCACTTGGATGAAAATGTCAGGCCCTCTTAATGTTTGAGATTTGAATTTTGGTCATTTTAGTCAGTAGGCAGTTGGCAAAATTTTTGCATATAAAGTGATGAACAGATTTTGAACATTCACTGTACATCATGTATTTCTTATGTACAAAAAAATTATGTAGTCAAAAAATACTATTGATGACTGTGTGTACGACTGCATCTTTAGATACACTGGATCAAGCCCTTTCACTTCAATTCATGCACTTGTGTACATGTACCAGTACATGTATTTCCTTGTACATGTACATGCTTTCATATTCATTACTACCAAGTGCCAACACATGTAATTGTTCACCACTAACAAACTCATCTACAGCTGTACATGTACATGTTCTGTACTGTACCAGAAACCCACTGCCAGTCTTTCACACCTGGGTTAAGACCCATCCACAATTTGCTAGAAGCATACATAAAGAGTCATGATTAGGATCAACTTGCTCTTCAAACCTGACGCATGATACATTTTTAACGTGTTGGCGCCGTGTTGATGCCACTATCGTGAGTTGACGCCATCTTGACGGCAATTAGTGTGACTCCCATTTCGTGTGTAAGTTAGTAATATGTACCGATACTATAGTAGTAGTACACATAATAATAAGTTGCTTGGATAATGTACATAGGGTACAGTATTCATGTATGGTAGACCCTGGATGCAGCCAAGTAAAAGGACCTACGTCAAATGTATTCATGAATAGTTTGGCTCTTTAGCGTAAATCAACTTCCAGGTTGTGCTGCGATAGCATATGTACCCATTGACCTCCCGCAGTCGGGAGATTAACCTCATGAATATTCAGTTGTGACATACGCCATTTTACTTGGCCGCATCTAAGGTCTACCTACATGTACATGTATATAGTAATTTACTAATTACTAATTAGTATGTCTTCGTAATGATGGTATAATTCTTTGGTTTGGGGGATTTTGCTTACATTTTGATACGGAACATCACCGTGAAACCTGTCGTGTAGATATCGCTCCACAAGGCTAGTCTTGCCACCGTACTCTTTGCCGAGTAACACAACCTTCAGATCCACCCGACTTCCGCTCATCGTAAAAATGTCGTTTGAAATTCCAGGCAGAGAGGCAAAGATGGAATTTCTGTAAACAACAGTTGCCCACAATCCTGGGCAATCCTTGTTCGGGTTGTTATGAAGACGGGCAAAGGCTGGTCTGTGCTGGAAAGTCTACAACGATGCTTTTGACTCTCAGATGTTTGCGTGCGTGGACATCACAACAAAAATACCGTCCATACTTCACTCAGTCTCAAGCCAGACAACAAGCAAGTTGTACAGTCTCTCCGCCAATGATTGGGCAAATTGATTTTTGTGGGGAAAAAGAGTCAGTAGAAAATAAAACTATTTGTATGTTCACTTAACTTAGTCAGTGCTTCCTCTGAACATAGACTACTAATAACTATGACCAGAGTACATTTGTAAATTGTAATTATTGGGAGTGGGACCGAAAACCGATCAGATTATGTCACACTTTCAAGTTTCATGTGAGTCACCGCTGCATATATTTTTTGCACTGCCGTAACGAACGTTATATTAATATTAATACTATTACTAGTAGTACTAGTACTGAGTAGTAGTACTAAGTAGGACTAATGAATAGGCCTGGGGGGACTTGAATCTCCAATGGTTTAATGGTTACACCTGCACCATGCACCAGTCACAGGACAAGCAATGAAGCAATGAAGCAATAATTGCTATCGACGTTTCGTCATGGCATGCATCGCCAAAGTGTCCGATTGCTGTTCGTTCTTGCCTGCTTCCCAGTCCAACCGCCCGTATATCAGTCTCCTTTCCGGATTGCCGTTGGCCCTCTGCTCAATCTTGTCGCCATTTTAGAGCCTCAAAAGGGGGAAATATTGATATGTTTGCTGAGTAACACTCCGTCAAACGCCACTGCCTGTACACAGACTCGCCCTCTCCTCCGTGTCAAAGGTCAACTCCCTAACTTTGCCCTTCCTGCGCATGCTCAGTGCACTTCTAAGGGAAGGTCATTGAACTGTTTGCCACAATGTCAACAACTGCACCGGTGTATGCAAATCTAGCATGAGTTTGTAGCCACAAATTGAGACAGAGCTGCTCACGTTTCTTTCATCGTGTCCACTTGCCATGGCCAAAAGCAAGTTCGAGTATGTCCGGCAGTTTGAGGAGGTCGATAAATTGCTTCCAAATTGCTGGATTGTCATGCGACTAGATGGAAGAGGCTTCCACAAGTACGTACGTAAAAATAACGTGTTTGTCACATGTGATAAGTTACTGTTGTTAACCGTGTGCAAACAAACTGCTTACTGACACCATGCTGACACTGACACAGTGTGACACTAACTAGTATTAAACTAGTGCTAGTACTAGTAGTAGTACTAGTACTTTAAGTAGTAGTATACTAGTACCATGGAGCTAGCTCCATGGTAGTACTAGTACTTACTAGTACTAGTACTAGTACTAGTACTAGTACTAGTAGTACTAGTACTACTTACTACTAGTGAGTACTAGTAAAAAGTAGTATCGTGGGAACCCCCGTTTTCGACGCTACACGTTTTCGACGCTTAGCCTTCTAACTCACATCGCACTATGAAAACAACTCCGTATAACGATCTCAGACTTCGTATCTTACAGTTGGTTTCCTGCTCTTGTCCGTCACCGAAAATGTGGAAAGTTAAGGCTTTTCCAGTAGGCCAAACTCGTGTAAATCAAAAAGTTGCTCTTTTGGGGTCTATTTTCCTAGGTACAAAATTGGCAGTTGCTTCGAAGCTCCAGTTTTCTTTATTGTTGGTCCTAAAAAAAATCTGAGTGTACCATAACAAACCCCAACATCCGTAGAAAAAAAATATATCACGCAACTTGAGGCAGTCCGTTCTGAGTAAAAACTATGGAGGCTACTAGTAGTAGTAGTAGTAGTATAGGGCGTCTCGCTTATATAATTTTTTTTTTTTTTTAATTATTATTTAAAGATAAAAAGTAACATGGCCCAATAGGCTTTTATAAAAAAAAATATATATAAAAGGGCAGCTAGAGAAAGTAGCTAGAGGAAATGTGTCTCTGGGGTGACATTGGGAAAGGTCATAACTGAAGAAGCAGTGAGAAAGAGGATTGTGGATTTTTTTTTAAACGTCACAAAAGAAGACATTAACAAGACCAATGGCAATACGTTTTAAGCATAAATTATGAATGATTTGAGGAAAGTGTTAGAAGCAGTGTGGACAAACAAAAACAAAGATGAATACAAAAAAAACATACAGGGAAGAATTTTACAGTGCCACACAGCATTTTGAGTTATTTTAAGAATTTATTTTGCGTTTGGCTGACTCGGACACCTTACTAAACACCACTGACGAAAATAGGTGACGATGCTTACTGCGCGGTGCGCTGCAGACGTCAACAAAACCGGGTAATCTTACGGAAGTGACAGGCTTGCATGATCAACCTTCTCTATGACTATTCTAATAGTCTGTGGTGTGGACAAAGTGACTGGGACCTCTTTTAGTGTGATACTTTCGTCCACATTGTTCAGTTTGAAGAAAAGTCCTTATATCGTCGAAAACCGGTTATTTGAGGATACTACAGTACAGTACTACTACTTAGTAATACAGTACTATAGTACTTAGTAGTACTACACACAGTACTAACACATTACTAACTAGTAACTTATAGTACTACTTCAGTACTTGTAGTTGTAACTGTAAGTTGTACTAGTAACAGTAAATGTTGTACTACTACTAACATTAATAATTTTTTTTAATCATAGAGCTATGAAAAGTATGATTAAATTAAATGTAAATCAAAAGGCCTCCAAATTTTAGAAAGCCTGAAATAAGTGAAAGTGAAACTTTGAAAGTGAAACGCTTTTTTTTCTTTTAGAAAGGTCTTGCTAGGATTCAAGGGGAAGGGCAAGATTTTAGTGGACTACCCTCACTGTGACTATAATAATGTTTGGGGAAAAACCTAAACCCAAATTAAAGTAAACCACCAATTCAATTGTAAATGTTAGTGTTACAATAGAATGTACTTTACTTAGTTGTAGACAACATCCATGGACGCGGTGACCTGAAAAGTAAGGCAGGGGAGGCTTATTTCTACAGATAGCTTCATAATCATATATATGCTTAAGGTGATATACAAAAATGTTGCAAACTGCTTACTGACTAAAATTACCAAAATGTAAATCTTAGAATTTAGTGGGCCTGACGTTTCGATCCTAGCAGGACCTTTATCAAAGGCAGACCTTTCTCAAAGGCAGACTCTGCCTTTGAGAAAGCTCTGCTAGGATCGAAACGTCAGGCCCACTAAATTTTAACATATATATATGCTTGGGTAAAACTGAAATAATTAAAGTTCAAATTTTACTAATTATCACTACCTGTCTAAAATTGTGCCGTTGAAATCAGAAATTGCTTTAATAATTTTTTTTTCAGACGTGTGAATGAAAAATAAAATTTCTTTCCACAGATTTGCTGACGCCCACCACTTTGCTAAGCCAAATGACGCACGGGGACTCACTCTCATGCGCTACTGTGCTCAGTGTGTCATGGACGAGTTCAAAGATGTTGTGATTGCGTACGGCCAGAGTGACGAGTTCAGCTTTGTATTCCGGAGAGAAACGACGCAGTTCAGCCGGAGATCAAGGTGACAGTATTGGTTGGTGTATACAAATCCAGTCTGGTCTCTGTGCGAGCCACCATGCATGGGGGCCATAGACCAGTCTCCTATATCATTACCACCTTTGTATTCAGTTTATGTTCTGTCGTCCCTTTTGGGGTGGATCCATAAAGTTGATGTGTGATGACCCTGTCTACTAATTGTATCCAGTCACCTGATATGTGTAGACAAAGGGATGGTGTGCAATGGCCCTGTTTGCCTATTGCATTCAGCCACCTGATGTCGAAAGTCATAAGGGATGGTGTGCAATGGTCCTGTTTGTCTTTTGCATTCAGTCACCTAAAGTAGATAGACACAATATAAAGTCTTATCTAAAAGTAAAACTTTTTATTTGACTCTTTCTTCTACTACATGCCCTTAAAACTGGAAATGAAAATCCTGAGTCCCAAATTCAAGACTTGTTTAAGATTCAAGACTCAATAGCATCTTTGACTGCATTCTCTTCCAGCAAGCTGATGACGACTATGGTGTCTCTCTTCTCCTCCTGCTTTGTGTTCCACTGGGGTCAGCACTTCCCAGACCAAGCACTCCTTTACCCACCAGCCTTTGATGCCCGCATTGTGCTGTATCCAAGCAGCCCAAACCTCAGGGACTACCTCAGTTGGAGGCAAGCTGACTGTAAGCAGAACCTGACTACTACGTCATGTACTACTCCTCTGTATCCTGATAGAACATGATGGCTGCTTGTATTGCTGACAGATTTCTATTCAAGTCACAAAGTATGGAATCCAGAGTCACAATGGATCTTTATATTAAAAACTGTAATTGGGAATTGCTTTTCCCAATTTTGGAGTTTTAGGCCTACTTGCATAGCACTGTATATGAAATAAAACAGTCAAGTGAATTTATTTGATCAATTCATATGAGACAATTCACTAATACTAGATTCTGCCTGTGTGAAAGGTCCTGCTAGGATCGAAACATCAGGCCCTACTTATTTTTGATATTTGCATTTTGGTCATTGCATTCAGTAAGCAGTTTGCAACATGTGTGCATATTCCTCTATGATGTTATATGTGTAATGTTCATTGCCTGGCAGGTCATATCAATAACATGTACAACACCTGCTTCTGGAAGCTCGTGCAAGAGTCAGGTCTGACCAATAAAGAAGCTGAGGAGAGACTCAGGGTGAGTTCCATCTACAGCTATGGCTTTGAATTGTGTGTAACCTATGAAGGTAGCCACAGCCCTTTCTCATTCAGTTGCATGTGACCTCAAGCCATTGGCAAGATTGAGTGGATGCTCAAATTCCTTGATGTGATTTAAAACTGCAAAAAATCTGCCCCATTTTTGCCCTGCATGTTGAAAATGTTTAAATGGTCAATTGGTATGCTTTACTGAAAGCAAATTAGCAAAGGTACATGCACACACATCTTTCTTTCATGCACATACACTCCCATGATTACCATGATTAAATGATTGAATTTGAAACATTTGAATATTTTTAAGAGAATTTATAAAGTCCAACTTTGCCATTTTTCAAAATTGTTAGAAAACAATTCCTGGTTACCTTTATTTTATTTTTTTGACTTGAATTTAAACAAAAAAATACATCCATGCTGCATCAGTTGTTTGCATCTGAAAGTACGGGCATGATCATTGGAGATATACGACTGTTAATGGTTATACTTCTGACTGGCGGCCCGATGCCGGTAAAGATTAGTTGACTATTTGTGAAGGCTGCTATCTATGGGCTGAATAGCTCTGATAAAAAGACCGCTGGTAAGCAAAATCAGAGGTCCTGGGTTCAAGTCCAGGTCTAGTCAAAGTTATATTTGCCATTTTTTAATATGCATTTAAAGAAATGATTTTGCACACACTATACATTGTGTGGGGCTCACTGGTTCAGATGCAAAGTTAGCTTGAATAGTTCTGTGTGCTTCAGATACATACTTTGCATTGTTTCCATTAATCAGTAAGATGACAATGTCAACATATATTCTAAGAACTCAGTTAGAAGCTAATGTTTAGTCATGCACTGAAAAAGCAAAGTTTCATTGATGATGGTGTCTTATTTTCTTTGCATTGGCAGGGCACCTTTTCCTGTGACAAAAATGAGCTGCTGTTTTCTGAGTTTGGGCTTAACTACAACAATGAGCCAGAGTTGTTCCGGAAAGGCAGCGTTTTGATTTGGAAATCTGTGAGTGCTTACTCTCTTACAACATTATTGGGATCTTGCTCTGTGTGCTGTACTTTTGATGTAGCATCCGTCATTGCATACTGCAAACAAAACTTAAACTAATATACAAACTGCTGCTAATATACAATTACTGACTTGCATGCCAGCATTACCGGTACTTCACTCCCCTTCTATCAGATTTTGCCTTTGAGAAAGGTCCTGCTAGGATGGACACCATAGGATCCCTATTCGTGATTTGTCTTTTCATCTTGTTTCATGTAGTTTTCATATGTACTTACACATCCAAGGTTAATCTCAGACACTCTGTTTACACTCACAGGTAGAGGAAGTTACGGTGGCCCTCTGCAAAAGCAAAGACTCCGCTGAAGAGGTGGAGCGTGAGGTGGTGAGGCAGAGGAGGAGGGTACAGGTGCTCCATACGGACATAATTGGGGAGCAGTTCTGGGCCGACCATCCTGAGATACTTGGAGGAAGTTGACGTCAGGCAAATCTGTTTTGTTGTCAGGATGATCTTCCGAATCAATGAGCTATAGATACTCTTCACATCGGCACTCGTGAATGTTGCACACAGGCCAAGGAAAGCCTAGTGTTAATGTTGTAGGTGCAAGCAACAGTGTTGAATTTTTTTTTGTACGAAGGGAGTGTGATCGCTAGAGACACATGGTAGTTCAGACTGGTCTCCCCACCTCTGCCAAGATAGTTGACTCATTGTGATGACCCCTACCTAAGGACTGGATAGCTATCGTGCCTTAAACCAGGCACATGAGATCCAGCAATGGTCCAGTCAACTTGTCTGTGCCTCTTCTTATGATAGAAAATGGTGTCAGGGACTTTGGTTTGTACGACTGGTTTCACCAACACACACTGAAATCAAATGCAGATGCTATATGCCATCTTGTTTTATTTCAGTCTTACATTGTACATGCATATAGTACAATAAGGTACAACACATTTCTATGAATAGTATTTGAATAAATAGTACTGTCCTCTATGCATATGTCTTTCTCATTCAAGTACTTTCCAGGTGGAAACAAATCTCAATGTGCTTCAAATAAAATCTCAATTCCCAAGGGGTTATATGTAATCACAACAAGCCCGACTGATCAAACCAAAAACCATCTCATTTCAGGAGAAAGTGTTGCTTGTTTAGTTGTCAACCTTTGATGTTTACTCCCTACTGTCAGACTTTCAGTTTGATTATCCGTCTTGTGGTGCTGCAGCCAAATGACAGTTCAAATTGTCCCAGGCCAGATACCAGTGACCTGGTAATGAAACAAACAAACTCAAAAGGCAGCTTCAGTGCTTCTCCTTGTGGTAAAGTAATCTTCTTGTCATGGTTTTGCCTAAGAGACACTGTACACCCATACAGCAACACTTAATTGGAAGAACATTAGCATAACCATAGTACAAATCTGTGCTTGAATTTAGCCTCTATTCACCAAGGTGTGCACAATGGGTGAAAATGACAAGCACCACACTGCAATATGTAAGTTTAACACTTGGCAAGCCAGTTTAATATTAAGTCTGGTTGCCCAGCTGGCCAAGTTGAAAAGCAATAGGTGTAACTAGGCCTGGGACAAAATGTCGACTAACCGACATTTCGCGACCGGCAAAGACATGCCGACAGTCGACATTCGTTTTCACGAAAGTCGACTTGTCGCGGTGGCGACTTGTCGGCGACAAGTCGACCCCCACGACAAGTCGACCCCCGCGACAAGTCGAACTCCCACGGCACGCCACGAATTTTCGACAGTCGAAATCCCACGGCACGGCACGAAATTTCGACAGTCGAAATCCCACGGCACGGCACGAAATTTCGACAGTCGAAATCCCACGGCACGGCACAACATGCCGCGAAACACAGTGCAATCGCCATCGGCCCATGCAGCAAAGGGGAGTTGAGCATCGGACTGTTCCATTTTATTTTAGGGGAGCATAATTATGTACGTGCTGTTTCGTTGTCCAATCAGACTACCGTTTCCACGCCAACAGACGGAAATGTATTATTCATAGGCCTTCCCGGTCTACCATTGGTTCTATTTTGGTGATACATATTCATCCGAATTCGTTTCGGACACTACTGTCCTCACTGTACTAACGGAGGTCTGGGAACACAAGTGCGATGACCTTTCCCACTTGCGCACCACGTGCCAGCTAACTCATGCAGGATTTGAGGATTGTTACATGTACATGTACACATGCACATGTACATGTGCTGTACTTTTTAGGCATGAACAAATCCAGAGATCGGCAAACCTTTCTGGGCTCGTGTAAAAATCATATACATGGACATTGTACTGATATAGTTTTCACCAGAATGTAATCACCTCGTAATGTTTTTTTTCTGTTGAAAAATAATGTTTCATTTCCTTCTTTTCACGCAAACTTTATTTGAAAAAAGGGTTTTGATAAAAAATATGTATACAGACTTAAAGACTGTTTGCGCTGGACTTCTACTTAAGATAATCTGAAATGAAACAAGACACTATTGAAGACTGCTTTCTGAATATAAATGTCCCAATTTACCAAATAAAAGAATACAGACCCTCGACTCCTCACTTTCGTTGTCATTAATTTGAGAAAGGTCCCGCTAGCCAAGCCCTGGGATCAAAACACGGGGATCAAAATCATTTTTCCTTCCGACAGTTCAGTTTGTTTATTTTACGAACTCACGCCGTGCCGTGATTATTAGCAGCGAAGTTAATTTTCCCCGTGCGAATTAAGTTGCGGACTAATCCGTTCACCCTTCACGGAAAATTATCAACCTCACCGAAAGCACGACCAGATTGTATTATTTCTTCCAGAGGATAATTAACTGGTCGGTGAAAGGTTGGAGTTGCTGTTTCTCCATAATATTCTGAAATGCCTAGAGACGAAACAACTCCCTGTTTGAGGTCCACATTTCTGGGAGGCTTTGCACGGAAGCAATATTGTAACACTAACACGTGCGCTGTAAAAACGGCCGCCATGACCATGATGAGTCCACAGTTTCACTGGCCCATTCCAAAAATGGAAAGGGGGGTTAATAGAGTCAAACTCAAAACAAAATAGACACACATTTTACCAAAGTTCTGAAACCATTTCAGAATAAATGGCTTACAAAACATCACAATGCGCGCATGACACAAAGCTATGCATGTAAGTCCTGTAAACCAATGAAATTTAATTCATTCCACAACCACAATTTAATTTGTCCCCTACAATGAAAATGGAAGTGTCCGTCTGGTCTTGTTGTGTTCGCTGCAGAGCTGGTAACACACATGTACTGTACATGTACATGTACATACACGTGTGCACGTGTGTAGATGGCATGTACATGTACATGTACATGTACATGAACACGTAATGTACATGTACATTGTACATGTACAGTACTAATACACGTACACTAGTACACGTACTACATGCACAATAGGCTGCAATAAGTGTACATGTACAGTACATGTACTGTATGTACATATACACGTGTATAGTTATACAATAAAAACGCGTGTACTAAACAATGGTCGACTAGTCGACTTTTCGCGACTATTACGCCAGCGACTAATCGACTCTTGAAAATCAATAGTCGCCCAGCACTAGGTGTAACCCTGCTCAGCTTTTAAGGAGTAGGTAGTTTTGAAGAGTTGAAGGTAGAGGTAGGAGGTTGACATCAGTCAGCCTCCTTGGGCCTAGGAATCGGCGTATGGCCACACGGCAACACTGTTGCAGGCTTCTTGGTGAGGCAAACAGTTCTTGCAGCCACCTCAGCTTCTCTCGTCCTCTCTCTCCAATTGGCTCAGCCGTGGGTCGGCCAGGCAGCGGCAGAATCCACGCTGCCCGCACAATTGCTACCAGAAGGGAGTCTCTATCACTGTCGTTACCACTGGCATCTTGACGATACACCTCTTGCTGCAGCAGTGTCTGGCCCTTGTAGCTGATGTCAAAGTTGGCGCCATAGCGGATGAGGTGGACGGCACACTGAGGTCGACGGGCCGGTCGGCGGGGATCAGAGGTGATGAGCTTGAAGGTGCGACTGAGGCGGAACTCCGCCGTATGGAAGTTGTGAGCGTGGACGTCAACATCTGGCTCAAAGGCAACCAATTCAAGTGGTTGGACTCCTAGAGACAGGGAAAACCAAAAAACAAAAAAGCAAAGCTAAGTCCTTCAGTCTGTTGCTTCTGTTTCTGGCTACTTATGAAGATCATCTCTTTTTGGAGTTGGGATGGTTTTAAGAGGCAAGATTCTTGGCGGAACTGCACAAAACCTCTGCCAGGAGAAGACTTATCTGTGATTCTGTGGTGCCAACGAATCTGTTTTTTGACTTATAGCCTGTATGGATGTGAGGCCATTTCTGTGAGAAAAAAAGGAAGCTGGGATATGTTTCTCATTGTTGAACCTCAAAAATTGTTGGGTACAGCATTTAGAGACTGGAAGGAGTGTTGTCAATGACTTTTAGAAAGCAGATTTGGCACACAAAACCAATGGAGCTCCCTGCCACACCAATGCTATCATGAATACACCATCACATGGATATGGAAACCATTCAATGACAATCTCCTCCAATGGATTATATTGCACTATAGATTACATCAGGCAATCTTTAGGAATATGTGCTCACTTATGTATATAACAAGATATACTTTGTCCCTGATGCCCACCTTGTACCCTTGCCCGACAGGGATGTCTTTTGTACTGCTTGCACTGAACAGTCTTGTTGCTTTCTTGTACAGACTAAAAACTACAGCTCTGTATATAAAACGCACAGACAAACATACAGTACTACCTCCTTTGAGCTCAATAAAGGATAAATGACCCAGACATATGACATCACACATACAAAGTCTGTAGACTCTGGGGTAAAGGTGATTTAATGTTGTCTCTTTCCTCACCCGTTAAACCGTGCCTGTGCTGTCCCATTCCTGAACCACCTACAGGCTGATTGATATCCAAACCATGCGCGTATGTCACTAAAGTCTCCATCATTTCAGGGCTGATTTGAGCCGCTGGGAGGGCGGCAAAGTGAAGGGCGCTGAGGCCTATGGCATTCTGCCTGTTTGCATCGGCTCCACGAAGGAGCAGTTCCCTGACACAGTCCACAAATCCCCTGCGCACACAGTCATGCAGGGGCAGATCACCTGCAGAAATACACAAGGTGGAAAGTTTACAGTGAAGAAGAGCCGGTGACTCAATGTTTCAGACAATGTGTGCTCTGCCCATCATCAGGAGACTGCTGGGTCCCAGTTATCAACAGTGCTTAACTGCTTATATGCTTAAATATGTGTTGTGGAGAGCACTGGAGCATGCAGAATCTTCAACCCCATCATCAACAAATGAGGGACTTCCAGATGGCAGCAGATCTAGCGGTTCCTTTTTGAAGACCTACCCCAGTATTTTGGCGTGCCACTTAGTGTGACCAAGTCTCCAATTACTTAATTTTCAAAATGACATCCATGCCATCCTTCAATGAGTTGAGGTTGGGTCAGAATCCTTCTTTAGTGTGATTGTTGCATTGTGAAAACATGTTACTTTAATCAAAGAATTACAACACTGTTATAAACTGCTTGCTGACTAAAATGACCGAATAATGATTAAGAATCTCAGTAATTGTGAGGGCCTGAGGGTTTTTTCTTGTCAAAGGGATTTGTCCTGCTAGAATCCAAATGCCAAGCCTTATCAATTCTAGGGTGATGTACTTGTAAGATTTCAAGGTTTGTAATTAATGTGAATGGACTTATCTATGCACCTGTGCTGGCCATTGGGATTGAGAAGATCTGCCTGCCCTCAGTCAGACGGAGTAGTGCCAAGATGCTCTCCTGACTTGCAGCCTGGGCAGCATAGTTCAAGCAGGTGCAGTTGTGGGCATCCCGTCTGTTGTAGTCAGCACCCCCATGCTGAATGAGCTCCTCAATGCATTCTATGTGGCTGTCCCTGGCAGCTAGGTGCAGTGCTGTGCTGTCTCCTTTGTAAGGCTCTGAGGAAGTAGACATGAAATGAGATCAGAAGAAATGACCACTGCCCTTATCAATCAAGACACCCTTTTTTCCGAACCTGGCTCAGGCTTGAGCTTTATCTTAATCTTTATCTATTTTTACGTAGCAGGACCTTTGAGTATAGATGGGTAAGGGTCAACAGAATCACATAGGATGCATACTCTGTTGTCGTTTCTTGTCAAGTACAGCCTGGACAGAGTCAACAGAATCCCAATTGCATCAATAACTTCATTAGGCACTGAATAGACTGCCTGAGGCTGATTACATCGGTATTTAACAAGTCCACTCTCAAGAGTAAGAGAAATCTAAAAAGTTAAAGGGCCGGACGTTTCAATCCTGGCAGGACCTTTCTCACAGAAAGGTCATGCCAGGATCGAAACATCATGCCCTCTAACTTTGAAGATTGATGTATTGCAGGTCATTTTAGTCAGTGAGCAGTTTGCAACAAATTTTGTTTTAACTACCACGACTACAGTAAGAGAATTGCAGTACAGTATATCATTTATTGAGGTCAAGAGGAAGATGGTGTACACTCAAAGTAGTATTAGACATTTTCTGTTTCCATGAGCATAATGATGATCTTCATTCATTGCATTGTGGGATTCTTAGCTTCAGATCATGAGGGGTATCCATATTTATAGCACACTGCACACATACTGTATAAAGAACTTGAGTGTGGTCTACAAAGGGGATGTGTAATCTCTGATTACCAGTAAAGCCTTGGAGACAGAGGACAGAGAGGCTTGGTTAATAGGTTGAGGTTACAATACTGGGATCTGGATTAAAGGCTTCCCAGAAAGTGGTTTGTGTGGGATGGCTCAAGATGTGTGAATTTGTTGGTCTGTAAAGTGTTGCGATGACATTTACAGTTAAAGGGCATGTGGAAGCTAAACGTTGGGCAGTCAACATGATTTGGGAATGACTAACAGTACACGACAGTTTATGCCTGTAGAGAGAGGTACAGAGTTTGGGGAAGTACTTCGGTAGACGCCTGGTCGGTTGTAGTCCAGCGTACCAGCGTTGACCTTGGCACCAGCATCCAGGAGTAGCCGGACGCAATTATGCTGTCCGTGGGCTGCAGCAACATGCAGCGCTGTGACATTGTAACGGTCCCCGCTGTTCACATCAGCTGGGGGTAATAAAGAACACTCCATTCAAGCATTGGTGCATAGAGGTGGTACTATGTAATACAAAGTAGGTTTGCACTGACACCACAGAGTCACCACAAACCTACTCTTTATTAACATTGGTGTTGCATATTGTTTGCAATTTTGCATTGATTTACCTTTCTCTAACTTCTCTTGTTTAATAATATGCATGTAGGGCCTAGGGTTAGAGTAATGTACAAAAATGTTGCACACTGCTGATCTCACTAACCAAAATGCAAATCTTAAAAAAGGGAGGGCTTGGCATAGCTGAGTGGATGTTTACTGGACACTGATTTACAAGCGAGTTTCCAATTTGTAACTTGTAAGTACCATGGCAATTTGTTTTTGATGAAAGAAATTGTACCTTAATCATGTTAATGGTGGTATGGCTATGAAGATGCGGACGTGCCATTGAGCATGTAAACATACCGGTACTATGTTTTTCTGGTTAATGAATAATGATGGAAGTGGGTACTACTACTACTACTACTAGTGTTCTTGGTCAGTTGGTTAGATTTCAGGTCCCTACTGCCTAGTGAGTGAGTTTGTTCATAACTGCTGAGCCGTGGTTCTCACCTCCATTGTCTAGCAGCATGCTTGCTATCTTGTACTGCTGCTTCTTGGCCTGGACAGCACCCATTAGAGGCATGGTGTAATTCTCACCGGACAATAACTCGTGGTTGGTGAAGGACTCTGCCTCCACAGACGCTCCCTACAATGGCAACATAGATAGATGAACAGGCTGGTGAGATTGAAATAGCCATTCAACCCCTCATGGGACACCCCCACACCAACCCATTGCAAACATGACCCTTGACCTGGGGCCAATTTCATACAGCTGCTTTTAAAACCCCAAAATGTAAGTGCAAAAAGTCATGATTCCTGACAGCTAGCAAATTAAAACTTCACTTTTGTTTCATGTTAAGTAAATGATTAGTGGAATACAAGACAGAAGCAACTGAGATTGCATATTAGTAATATGTTACAATAGTTACATAAATTATTAAGGTTTGTAATCCTTGCTTCATCGGTTTTCGATCGGATAACGGGAAAATTAGTATCGCCCGACCCCCTCAATTTTTTTTAAAGGCGATTGTATGGGTTCAAGTTACTCGGACCTACCTCCATGCTCGGACTAACCATGGAGGAATAAGAAGCCTCCAAGCTAAAACTCAGTAAAACTAAAAGTAAAGTATAATTATTAAAAAATTCCTCCATGGTTTTAGTTAGTCCCACTTACTGGACCGCTAGGAGCTCCCCTTGAACGAATTTCGAGATTGTCTGTCGCACAAGCGCGACAGACAATCTCCTACTCCTAGCGGCCCAGTAAGTGGGACCATGGAGGAGGGAAGTTTTACTTTTTATTAAGATACTACTGAGTACTGAGTACTGCCTACTGGTCACTGTTTACTTTCTGCAGTAAGTCGATGACGCTGTCAATGTCCCCATCCATGCAAGCCTTGACCAGTGATTCGTCTAGAACGAGTTGTGGATCCACGCCGTCATTCCTATCGAACAACTCCAAAGGATCTTTCTTGCGCGACATTTTGAAGTACTTGGTAAATAATTAATCTAGGACCATGACACTACAAAAGTACAAAAGTCTGTTTTTATTGTTAAACTATCGCGAATGCGTTCGATTAATTTACCAGCACCAGGGAAGCTAATCGAACGTGCCTGTGCCTTTATATAGTCAGGTTACCCACTGTCTATGTATAGAATTGTAATAGGTGGATATGTGTTACCAGGTGATCCCCATGCTCATCCACAGACCAAAGCCAACTGCATTTTCATTGGCTGTGGCTGGAAGTAACACGTGTGCCATAGGAAGCCATGAACTAGTGGCTGTTATGTATGTCTATGTAATGTGTTTTTCCATGGTCACGGGAAACGGGTTTTGCTTCATTCATTGGAGGCTTCATTTCCAAGATTACACAGCCGTAAATATGCGATAAAGACAAGTATTAGGTTGCCGGGGTCAGGGATGGTACCAGGAAGAACTGTGCACACATGGTCAGCCTTCGTGTAAGCAAGGTCATTGAACTCTAGAGCACGTCACCTGTATACGCGTATAATGTACACAGTACAATGTACATGTACATGTACATGTTCATGTACGTGACTACGTGCACACACAACAGTACTGATTTATATTAGACATGATTACAGTAGTACATGTACAGACAGTACCGACTGTACATTGTATTCGTAATGCATTGTACGCTGTACACAATGTAGTTGTACCGTGTGCATCAACACAAGCGTTTATTGTTCAGGTCAGCTGTCATTAAATACAGGCTGCCGTCTGGGCTTGCCGTCGTTTGCAAGCAGGCAGGGCGGGCCGTCTGTACGGTTTGCTCCCATCATACAGACTGACAGAGTCATGGAGGTACTTGGCCAGCACGTCCGCATTTGGCGGTTCAGCAATCTTGTGCTCAGATTACCAAGTGTCTTTATCCTGGAAGCTATCCATCACTCGAGGCGGGACAGACTGCTAGACAAGGCTGAGCTTCTGGCTAATGATTGGGGCCTGGAGCCACATATGCTGACTCTAGGATCTCAGTATCTGGGTACGTATTTACTATAAACTATTACAATTTTACATGGAGCTATGCTGCTAATTACTAAAGAGTAGAGGGCCTGACGTTTCGATCCTAGCACTGTAGCAGGTCCTGCTAGAATCGACATGTCAGGCCCTCTAACTTTTGAGATTTATGTATTGCTGGTCATTTTAGTCAGTGAGCAGTTTGCAACAACTAATAACAACGTAAACAAAGGCCCATTTAACCCCAACAACCCTCACACCAAGTTATTCCTTTGTTTGTTTACAATGTAGTTCATTCAACATTCAACATTCAGCACTTACTTGTACAAGTAGCACGCAGTGTTCATTAATTAAATGTCAAACAGTGCAAACTCCTGCTGAAGGACATTCTCCTTATTCATTATTGCATTATGTTATAAAAATATTAGTAACTTACCTTAACCCTAACCCAGCGAAATTTTGTGTACTGCATGGAACAGTATACTAAATTTTACTACTTAGTATTTTGTAGTGCTGTGAGTGTCTGGACTTGATAAAAGTATATGTTGCACTACTGCAAAGTGCCGTATACTACTATTTACTACTTAAGTAAAGCTTGCTAAGGTACTGGATACTACAAATTACTAAGTGTACATAGTAATTCATAGTACTATGTACCCCTACTTACTTGACTCCTTAGTATTTTGTAGTACTGAATTATCTCAGTATGCTGACTGACGGGTACATTTTACTACTTAGTATTTTGTAGTACTGGGTCCTTCTGCATTTGATAACTGAACAATGTTTTACTTTTGCAAAGTGGTGTGTACTACAATTTACTACTTGAGTAAGCTTGCTAAGGTACTGATACTAAGAATTACTAAGTGTACGTAGTAATTCTTAGTACTGTGTACCCCTAGTCACTTGACTCAAATTAGTATTTTGTAGTACTGTGTCCTGCATTAAATTCTGCATTACATGTTTCATGTAAGGGGGGAGGCAGGAGGGTCATCCAATTATTTGGGTATATTTGGGTCATGTGTGTTTCATATAAATTTGAATGTAATCAAACCATTCAATGAAATCATTCAACCGTACAATCAACCATTCAATGAAATCATTTACATAAGGTGGAAGGGTGTCCAATTATTTGGGTATATTTTGATCATGTGTGTTTCAAGTTACTGGATACTACAAATTACTAAGTACACATAGTAATTTGTAGTAGTGTGTACCCCTAATCACTTGACAACTTAGTATTTTGTAGTGCTGTGACCTTCTGCATTGTATTGTGTACATGTCTCACATGTTGCAAAGTGCTATATACTACAATTTACTACTTGCTAAGTGATGTATACTAATTCTTAGTACTGTGTCCCCCTAGTTGCTTGTCTTCTTAGTATTTTGTAGTACTGAATCCCTTACACACAATACAGTGTGCTGAGGTAAGTATGGTGATACCACATAAACAGAGATGGGGTGGGTTGATAACACTCCTGGCATGGGGTCTGTTAGGGTCTCCTGGTTGGTCATTTACATTTAGACAGGAGGGGTGTCCATGAATTATATGGCTATATTTTGGTCATGTGTGTTTCATATGAAAATAACCATTCAATGAAATCATTTAACTATACCATCAACCATTCAATGAAATCATTTAACCATACCATCAACCATTCAATGAAATCATTTACATAAGGCGGGAAGGGGTCCAATTATATGGCTATATTTTGGTCATGTGTGTTTCATATGAATTTAAATGAAAATAAACCATTCAATGAAATCATTTAACCATACCATCAACCATTCAATGAAATCATTTAACCATACAATCATGTAAATTGCCATCATTTGGGAAGGTATATAAGGGGAAGAAACTTTGAAATCATTGCACACAACACATGTGTACATCAGGCAGTTGGTCAGCTCTTACCCCTGCTACAAGTATGACAGCCCGTGAGGTAAAGATCCTGCAGGAGAGCCTATCTACCTCTGAGGGGGTAACCTTTAGAGCTTCCCTCTTGGCGCCCAGTGGTCTCAGACAAGGCCGGACTACTGCAGAGATGGCTCGCTCTAAGAAGTCGAAGAAAACCAAAAGGCTTTCTAGCCAGTTGGACAGCGAGTCCGACATAAGTCAACCACCTGTGGAGAAGAAGAGGAAGAAGAAACGACAGGAGAGAGAGGAGGGGGTGACTAAGAAAAGTCATAAGAAAGCTGGGAAAGAGAAGAGCAGACATTCTGCTTCAGATGACCAGCCTGGGCCCTCCAATGCTGTGTCTGAAGAGGCCAGACATCACCATCGTGCCAAACTCGGCAGGCTGCAGCTACATGCACGACGATACAGGGCCGTGGTCGAGACAAGTAGCGAGTCTGAGGAGGAAGAGGCTGCCAGAGATGTCTCATTTGTAGTGAGCTCTCCCACTCCGACCTGCCTTTCGGATGAGGAAGATGAGATGGCTGAGGAGGAGCCAATCCAAGTCCAGAAGCAGAAAGAGAAGCGAGGCAGGAAGAAAAGAAGAGCAACTCCTGCTCCAGATGACAACCCCACCGAGGCACCACCCAATGCTGTGTTGGATGAGGACATCTTCGGGTGGTCTGGAAAGTTGAGACGTGTCTCAACCCATGCATTTGCCGGGCCTACACCACTGGGGCCAACTTTCCCAAAGAGAGCAGGGATGAGGGCCGTCAACTACTTCTTTAAGTTCTTCTCCTTGGGGTTGTTTTCCTTCATAGCAGATATGACTAACATCAATCTGCGTCTTTCAAACATCCCCCATGAGACATCCACTGCAGAGATCAGGGCATGGTTTGGCATTCATGTCGTCATGGGTCTGACACGCCTGACCAACGCCAAGGATTACTGGTCAACCAGACCTGGCTTCAAGAATGACCTGATTTCAAGAACCATGACCAGGACCCGGTTCCAGGTGTTATCGTCACACCTCGCCTGCTCCGACCCTGAGGCAGATCCCAAGAAGATGGCATCCAGCACCACCAAGGAGAAGCAGGACAAGTATAATTACATCCGTGCCCATCCCCTCTTCTACTTCCAGAAGCTGTGGGACACCGTCCTCGCCAACTGCCGGGCCAACTACCACTGCGGTCGAAACCTCTCCATCGATGAGGCCATGATTCCATATCGAGGCTTCAAGGCATGGTGCCAAAAAATGTACATGCCGTGCAAACCCATAAGGGCTGGGTTTAAAGTATATGCCATGGCCGAGAGCTCCACAGGTTACATCTGTAACTTCAGCATCCACACCCCAAGCAAGACCCCCAAGAAGATGCTAGACGTAGCCCTGGATGTGGCCTCATCCCACTTTGACCGCTGGCATCACATCTTCACGGACAAACTGTACACCTCCCGTGATTTGGCCACTCAGCTCCTCCAGCGAGGAACTTATCTTACTGGTGCTATCAAGTCGAATGCTGCACGCCTCCCCATCGACCTCTCGCCAAACCCGCGGAGAAATAGAAGGAACCTTGCGGCAGTGGCACAGATGAAAAGAACGCCAAGAGGGACCTTCTATGCAAGACAGAGCGGGCAGTTGACCTTCACTCTGTGGCATGATTCATCGCTGCTGTCCCTTCTGTCCTCTGCCCACTCGGCATTCAGAGATCCAGCCTCTGACTTTGTCACACGGCGCTTTGCCAAAGAAGATGGCCACCGAGTGCGGGAAGCCCACCGAGTACCAGCTCCTCCAGCAGTAATCGACTACTGCAAAAACATGGGTGGCGTTGACCGGGCGGATCAGCTGCGCAGCTACCACACCGTCAACCGCAAGGCACAGGAGTGGTGGATGCAGGTCCTGTATTTTCTGGTCGACCTATCAAGAGTGAATGCCTGGATCAGCTTCAAAGGGCATCTCATGGATGATCCCTCTGATGAATCTCAGGATGAGGCTTCAGCTCTGAGCCACTGCCATTTCACCATGGACATAGCTGAGCAACTCATCCAAGGCTATGCCCATGGCAACCTAACCAGACGGCAGCCATCAACACCACCAGTACCACTGCACAACTTCTCTGGGCTGCACATCCTTGGCCATATGAACGCCAGGTATGCAAAGAGCTGCAAACAGTGCGCAAAGGACAAGCGCAAGACACCATCGGGCTTCCCAGTGAAGACGCACTATGGCTGTGCTTGCTGTGGGGTTCATCTCTGCCAAAGCTACTGCTTTCCCAGGTAACTTCTAAAACTGTCCTTGCTCTTTGCTAAAACTTATTTTGATAAATTGCTTATTTTGAGCTCCTTGTTCACCATGTTAGTGCACTTATCAAAGATATTGTTTATATTTTATTTTTTCAATAGATACCATGCCCTTGCTGGAATCGAAGTAGGAGAGGAAGACTAGAGGACCCTTCAACCAGGCAACCAGCTTCTGACAACCCCCCAAAAAACCAAAACAAAAACCCACCAAAAAAACCAAAAAAAAATAAAAAACAAAAAAAATAAATAAAAAAAATTACCGGTACAAAAACAAAACCCAAAGCCATTTCATTTACAGGGCAAAAGTAAAACCATATTTTTGTCCATGAATCAGATGGCTGAGATAAAATTGTTTCATCACTGAAAGCCAACAAACTTATGTTGTGCTTCCGCCTTCGATGATAACAAACATTCACAAGTGTGTATGTTTTACTACATATTGCATTTGTGAAAGGGTACCCAATACTACAAATTACTAAGTGTACGAGAAATTCCCAAAGACTACAGCATAACGTAATGTGATGATAACCAACAGGACAAGCGAGTATGTTTTACTACGTGGTGCACTTGTGAAAGAGTACACAATACTACAAATTACTAAGTGTATGAGAAATAAATGTCCCGAGTACCAATTACTACAGAATACTACTGGTAGTAATTTGTACCTTTTGGTACCGTCAGGGTTAAAGTTATACCCGGTACTTGCTTGAATTGACTGTTTTATGTTATGATTCTTGCATCCAGGTTACTTTGTGGCTTTTCTCCTGCATGCCCTACCCTTGAGGATGCTGATTAAGCTCTACAAGTTTGTCATTGTTGGTCTACTACTCCTGGCCTCCCATCTCCTCTCGGCCTATGCCTTGGTTCGCCCCAACAGCAAGGGCGCCCCGGTTGCCTCGACGGTGACCCTTGCCCTTGCACAGGGCATTCTCAGCCTGGCCTGTGCCTGGCTAATGAACACTCAACACGTGTGGGCTTTTGCCGCGTACATACTCCCTCTGCTGGCCCAGCTGAGCGGCCTCCCCCCATGGAGCCAGGAGTGGGCCCACTGCCTGGCCCAGGCCCTCACCCTGGCTGAGGTTAGCCTCTTCACCATGGCCAATGTCCTTGTACCCTACCGCCTAGCCCTGATTGGCTATAGGACGCTGCAGGAGTATGCCCAACTCTACGGCCTTGTCAGTGTTGTCTTTGCTCTGTACAATCGCTTCTTTGTGCCGGTACTCTATCTGATATTCTGGCTGGTGCTTTTCACTCATCGCCTCTACATCTACTACTCCACAAAGGACCGTCGGATTTTTGAGGAGCGATGGGTGCTGGTGATCTTTGCAGTAGTAGCTGACTGCTGCGAGTCACCCTGGAGCCTTATGGGCCTCTGCTACACTGTCTCCTATGCCGCCTTTGTGGTCTTGCTCTTGTGCAAGGTTTACCTGAAAGGCTTTGGTGGTTTGGATGGCCAGAGTTTTCTCCATCATGGTTGGACGGAGGGCATCACGGTGATGTTGATTGCTGTGGCCACTGGGCTCTTGGAGCTCCGGAAACTGGAGCGTATTCTACTGCTGAGTGTGCTGATGTATGTAGTGCTGTCCTCCACTATCCAGTCAGTCTATGAGATCCTAGACCCTGTCCTGCTCTCACTTGGTGCCTCCAACAGCCACAGTTTCTGGAAGCATTCCCGGGCCATGAGCATGTGCCTAGCGCTGATGTTTGCCCCACTCTACCTGACCCATATCCTCTTCAGCATCTTTGAGGTGGAACTGTGGCTGATGATCCTGGTCTCCAGCTGCCTGCTGACCACCGTACAGACTCTGGGCTCGCTCATGATCTACCTGCTCTTCATGGCTGACCATCGACGGGCCTCTCCCTTGGAGAGCCTGGATGATCTAGTCTATGGCATTCATGCCCTCTGCCACATCCTGGAGTTTGGCATCGCACTCTCAGTGGTCTTCTATGAGGGTGTGGAGCTGTTCCACGGTGACCATGCCTACAACCTGCTAGGCGCTGGATTCATCTTCGTCCACTGCTACTTCAACGTCTTCCGCCGAGCTCGGGCTGGCTGGAAAAGTTTCCTGGGCCGTCGGGAGGCCGCCTTCAAGATCAACTCACTGCCATCGGCCACCAAGCTGGAGTTGGCCTGTCTCCATGACGTCTGCTCCATCTGCTTTGAGGAGATGGCCGTGGCTAAAGTGACCCCCTGCCGCCATTTCTTCCACAATCTTTGCCTGCGACGATGGCTCTATGTGAAGGACAAGTGCCCGCTTTGCCATCGGCATATCCTGCCTCAGAACCGGACCTCTTTAGATGGGGTTGGTCCTCAACCCGGTCATGCCTTACCACGGCAACAGCCGCATCCTAATCTTGGAGAAGGAGATGCTGGGATAATGTAGGCAGAGGGGTTTTCTTTCCACGACCTTTGTGTACTCCCACTGGTAATTGTTTTTTTGGATTTTGCATTTTGGATGAGGGAGTAGACTTCTCATTCATGATTTTAATTTATGCATTTGTGCAATGTGCTTATAATTGTGCTAAGCTAAAACACTTTCAGTGATAAAAATGTTACATGTACTTGCATGTAGATGGGCAGATTCAAGTACATGTACATATACATGTAATTCTACATGGGTGATGAGTGCACCTTTCCCACTGATGTGGGATGTGCTTTAATCCAAACCATCATTGAAAACGGTTGAACATCATGTACATTGTATTCCAGTATACAGTGCAAGGGATTGGTTGATAGGCAAACTTGTATTTGAGTCCAAAAATATCTGTGAGCTAACGATCATGGGCCTTTTTTAATATTTATGCAAATTGTATGCACATTATATTAATATATTATTCTCTCTAATTATTTTTTAACTCACATTATATCTAACTGAAAGAGAGGCTATGGGCGCTAGATCTCAAAGATTAACATGTTCCCTGCTGCTTTTGTATCTTTTTTGGACATTCTTAGGAACGTTATCATAGGAATTTACCGCCATCTTGAAAATCTAGTGCCAATCAGCCAATACATACCTTTGTTTTGGGCTCAATGCATACAATTTGCATAAATATTAAGAAAGGCCTATAGTGTATCATAGCATGCCCAATCGTTGCAGAGACCAATTTACTGAAATTTATTTTTTCAACCAATCTACATTCCATAATTTCTTTAAAAAATTATTCTCTCTAATTATTATCATTATATAAGTGTGTGACAAAAAATATGATTATTTAAAGCATATTTCAACCACTTTGCACCAGTCTACTTTCCAGTTCCCAAGACAGCCATAAAGGGAACTAACATGACTAATGTGCCATTTTCAAAACTTGCTAAAGATTCTGGAAATATAAATGCCTAGATGATGAAACAAATCAAGAGGAGTACACTGTATTACTCTACATTTATGTGTACAAGCGAGTCCAACCTGGCACAATTGGACATTTGCATGGCTTTTGTCACGCTACATAGTTTTGTGGTAGGCTGAAAAGAGTCTTTGTTTAGAACTTGGACAATAGTGGCACTCCAAGTCCAAATTGGGAGGTCTCAGTGCAAAGAGCCCTAACCCTACCCATCCAGTGTACGCATGTATTGTATACTTCTCATTATTCATTGGTAAAGTTATTTCAAGATGTTTACAATGCTCAAAAACTTAAATGCACTGCAGAATTTGTGCATTGATGACAGTATGCCTAAAGCAAGGTTCAGTACTGTATTAACAATGGCCAGTTGATCAGTTAAACCTGAAAACAGGCCAGCGACATTTATTAACAGTAATATGCAAAAGTGTTGCAAATTGCTTGCTGACTAAAATGACCACAAACGAATATCAAAAAATAGGAGGGCCTGACGTCTCGATCCTAGCAGGATCTTTCTGCCTTTGAGAAAGGTCCTGCTACATGTAGGATCAAAATGCCAGGCCCTCCTATTTTTGATATCTTTTTTTTTTACATTACATTTGGTGGCCCCATCTGGCAGCTGCATTTTGTGCTGCCAGTGCGTGAGAATCATATTGTCATTTACTCAAGACTTTGTCTTTGGATTACCGGTATACTGTATGTATACTGTAGGGTATTCTCTGAACATTGTGAAGTGGCCTACATATATCTCACATCATTTACATGCTACCCCAGTTATTACTGTAATTGTGTGTCTTGGGAACTTGCCGCATCAGAAGTGCAATATGCCAGAAAATTTGACTCAAGTAAACAGTAATTTAGTACAAGCGAAGTAATGCCGTTTATTTCCCAAATTCTGAATACCTTTAGAGAAATATGGGGAGCATGTGTAATTGTGTATCATGTTTTCATCCATGAAAAATCTCTCGCATATCCACATCCAACTCATTCATTTATCAGATGATAGGCTGCTGCCTCAGCCCAACATTCCTAGTGCCTCCTTGGTCTCAACCACAAACCTAACCTTCCCCACCCCTTGATCTGTTGAAAAAAGTGAAGCAAGAAACGAAAGACAAATCCTGCCAAATCCTGCCAGCATTCCGCAAACATTCTGCAAACATTGTTTATATTGACATGGGACTGAACAGAAAGAATAAAATGGATTGACTTTTGGGTATTTTGTATTTCAGCATGTTAAACATGCGAGGAGTGTGAAGTTGTTTTTGCAATCCCTTGAAATGTTATCTAAATTGTGAGAAGTTGGAGTGCCTTGACTTTTGGCACTAGCACTAGCAGGACTTTTCTCAAAGGTTGAGAAGTTGTGGGATTGAAAGCGTGAAAGATGGTTTTATTCAAAGCAAGGAAAGGTTGAAAATAGTGTAAATAAATAATGTAGGTACATGTATGTACTATGAATGTATTCATGTAACATACAGACATAATTTTAAAATGCATGTATTTGTGCCTAGTCATTTCGTCAACTACACTGTACCCGTGCACCAGTTTATGTGCCTAAAGTGAAATGTCTACAGGCATGGTCAGAAACTTGCTCTGTGCCTGCCTTCCACTTTGGACTCACCTACGGATGATTTCATCAAACCCGTCCTACATGGACATGTGTTGTGTACAATGACTGATGCTCAAACACCATTACTGTATAGGTGAGGTATGGCCCATTTCAAATGACTTGGTTATCCAGCATTGGCTGAGTCACTCATGATGCCTTGTACAGCATTGCTTGCTGAAATCCAGCCCATGCCAGCCAGGCAAAACAGATCATTTAGTAGCCAAGAATTTTAAGAAGAAAACATTTTGAAAGTTATTGTTATAGTGTACAGTGTAGGGCCAATAACCCTTTGATCTTTTTGGAAGGGGAGGATGGGTTGGGTAGTCATCCCAGTTAGTTTATTATTAATTCACTAACTGGGTGACTGTTACATACACATGTACATGTACGTATGTACAGTTGGCGGCAAGCGCTATTAAACTGGGATACAAAATCATGGTTTTTTTTCACCACATTGGCTCTAAAGTCTAGTGTACAGTGTGGTCATGTTCAAAAGTGATTTACCAACATAATATACATTTTTTTTACGTGTGTGCTTACATTGTAGTACGTGCAATTGTTATGTAGATGGATGTCATTTCTTTGACAGCTCTGTGAACAGAGTGCATTATGGGAGTGCATTGTGCACTTACCGGTATTTCACAATACAGAATCTAATGATAGGTTGTTGCCCTTTGACCCAGACCAAGAATCAAGTAAGTAACAGTATACTGTGTGCAATATCTTACTTATAAATGTGCACGTATCCTTTTGTATCTTCTGTATTATGCCATGTACAGTACCTGGTTGTACAGGGTTGAGGTTGATTGTGGATTTCTCTGTACCCTTGTACAGTACATGTGGACATTTCAAATGTACTTAAGTGGGGGTTTGCCCTACTGAACATAATAAATTACTTTGAGTAGGGCAATTGGGCACTCAGCACTGAGCACCCAGTTGTAAGCAGTGGGGGCTCAGCTCTTTGCACAATTTCCGCTGGAAAAAACATACAGGCAGCTGGGCAGGGATTTGAACCTGTGACTCCCACCCAATCTGCTTTTATTTTGTTCAGCAGACAATTCTGTGAAGCACTGAGCACATACAGTGCTTATTACATCACGCAGTGCAAACCCTCATTGAATTACATTCTCCTACGTGTAGATGGCAAAATCATATCAGATGAAAATTGTAGTGACAATGCATGTTTTACTTCATTAAAAAAACTACAGAAAACGAAATCCACTATATGGAAATGTGTCTCAGTATTGAACAATTTTGTATGCAAGTAACTAACAACTTCCCAACATCCCTTTTTCAGTTGTTACAATGTACACTGTACTTGAGTAAAGCCAACATGGCCACTATGCAGCTTTTGTTCACAACCTTGGTGATCATTGATTTGCACACCTTTAGAAAAAACATCATTACAAAAGGTGATATACCATTACAAAATCTAGATACAAAATCTAGATTACTTTGATCAGGAGCTACATGTACATCACCATTTTTTTAACTACAGGAGAAAAAATCCCTTACTCAATTGCAAGTTCCTCTAGATTTTGTTTCTTCTTGACTTGAGGACTGACTTGAGGACTAGACTCTGACACCTTCTGGTAACTCATGTAGCTGAGCTGGTACCAACTGTATCAGGCCATGCTCTCCATTGGAGTGAACCCTACCACTTAACCAAAAGAGGGAGGGCTTGATGCCTGGGCTCTGTAGCAGCCTGGAGAAGTCACTCCCATCAACGATGGGTGACATACCGGTATACAGTATGCAGCCATTTCAGTCACACTCTATAAGAGGTTGTCATTCCACAGTCGGCCACACTATAATTACACTGTCAGCGAAGTGCCCAGCTGAGTGACCAACGTGAGCACTACATGTACCTTCAGTCATGATGAATGGATGACGACAACGATGACATTATCATCTCATTGCAGTTGCATCGCTTGAAGCAATGCTGGTACCTTGCAACGTGACACTGCCCTCACACACTGCCTGACAGTCGACCTGGCCTGCCTGTGTGCTGCTCACATACATGCACCCATTTGTCTGTTTCTTTGTCTAATTCAGTACTTGGCTAAGGATGCGTTTCCTTCTAAATGTGTCCGAAGTAACTTGGCTTATTTTTTTTCCATGCAATGAGAAATCAGCTGGCTTGTGTCTATGTATATAAACCTGCTCTTTAATTCATTTATTTTCTGACTATTTTTCCACATCACATAAGGTATATAGTTACACGTCTTTGACATAGTGGCCAATTTCTTTCCCAGCCATCTCAACCATGTGTGGGAGGTTGCGCCGAACCAACTCTGTCACCTGAGTGGTATCGGAGCAGGTGTCAGTCAGCCACAGGTTGCGCAGACCCTGTAAGCTCTTGAGGTGCCTTGTCAGGTCCTGGATGACCTCCGGTGAGAGGCGATTCTTGGACAGGTCCAGGCTCTCCAGCGGGTGTCCTGTGTGCAGGAGGTCGGTTAGCACCCCCATGTCACTGGCATCCAGGCCGCAGTTTCTCAGGACCAGTCTCTTCAGTGCTGGGGTGACAAGCATCTTCAGTGATTGGAGTTTGCCATGCATGTGGACACTGCTCAGGCTATAGGAGAACAGGCAACACTTGGCCAGTGACTTTGCAATCAGCTCGCAGTCCTGACTGGAACAGAAGATGCTCGACCCCTCCAGGGAGAACCCAAATGTCTTAAACCTCGGGGACAGGTGATCAACAGTGTTGACGACTTGCTTCAGGATGCAGTCGATCTTCCGAGGGATGGTGAATTTCAGGTGGAGCGAGTGCACCTTCTCGGCTGGCAGGGTTGTCTCCAAGTGGACCAGATCCTCACTCCAGCACTGCGAGAAGTTATAGCGAAGGAGCACCCGGAAAATGGGCTTGACTGTCTCTTGGCCCAGGCTTCTCCTCAGATGTTGGAAGTCCTCTTTGGAGGAGCACACCACCCGCATTTCGATGATTTCGATGGGGAAGCGGACAGAGAGTAAGTAGTGAGTGAGGGCCCGGAGCTCTACCCCATTCTGACACTCTACGTCCACTGGTGGTTCCAGTTCATCGGCCAGCTTCCCAGTGCCGGTCTCCAGCAGCAAGAAGCGTGCCAGCCCCTGGAGTTTCAGCTTGTCCCTGACGCCCACCATGGCCCGCAGGTGTCGGAGGATCAAGGCGGCGGAGTTGAGTGAGAGCCCGCAGCAGAAGCTGAGAAAGTCCCTGAAGCAGTGGACGTTAGTTGCGGTGATGCAGCTCAGGTGCTGCCTGAAGCTGGATTCATTGACCTCCAGCAGGCGCACCATGAAGCGTGCTGCGCAGTACACCTGGAGTAGTGGGTGGAGGAATCGGACCTCCTGCCTTACCTGCAGGCCCATTACACAAGTCTCCCGCTGCAGGAAGCCCAACACAAAAGCGTCACCGTTCCCCTTGAAATCTTCAGGGGTGAAGGAGAAGCGCAACTGTTCCGTGGTGCTGAGCAAGCCTTTCAGAGAGACACTGCCTAAGTGGTCGAGTATCGATATCAGCTCGCCGAGCTCCTCGTCTTCCGAGTCGTGCAGCGGGTGACGACAATGGACGAGGACTTTGGCTATTTTCCCGAAGAGCACGGCTAGCTTGCTGGGTGTGTGCTGCTCAGTCCACCATTCCACGCACACCGCCACCAGGAAGACTGGCACACGGACAATATCAGCCAGGGCCTGACAGGCATCCATTCGAGCGATCAGCGCCTGCGCAGTGCTCGGACTGTTCTTGAAGTAGGTCTTGATATACTTCTTGACATTTGCCGGCTGGAAGCCCATGGTCCTCACTAAGGTGAGGTGTTGGTACCTGCTCAGAGCCTCGGTGGCTGTGTGGGGTCGGGCAGTCGCCACCACGTAGCTCTTCAAGAACACTCTGTTCCTCAGGATGTTCCTGATGTCGTACGTCGTCTCGGGCGAGTCCCGGACATCAGCGGGGATGTCCTCCAAGCCATCAAAGAGGAAGACAATGTCCTCCTCATGCTTGCTGAGAAGGTCCTCCAGCATTTTCTGTGTGAGAATGGTGTTGTTCTGCAGGAGTTGATGGAAGATGGCTTTGAGCACGCAGCCCGTCTGCTCCAGCCTGCTCATTTGCAGTAAGATCGCTAGCTTGAACCGGCCCAGCATTGATACAGTGTTCCCAACGGACCAGTCATGTGCAGTCTTTGCCAGGAGGATGGACTTGCCGTGCCCGGTCCCTCCAGAGAGAATGATGCGGTTGAGTATGGCCCCGTTTTGTCGCAGCGAGAAGAGCTTCCACCAGGGGTCTATGGCGACACCTGCACCCACCTCGTTTGTGACTGATACAGCTCTTCCAGGGCAGGGTGATGATGATTGTGGCTGGTCGGCAGTCTTGGGATTCTTCCTCTCCTTTGGCCGAGCTTGGGTCAGTTGGATGGGCATGAACAAATCATCGATGCCAACAGTCTGGTGGGGTACCAGGGGGTGGATCTGTATGCCGTGCAGGGTGTACAAGTAGAAGCTACGGATCTCGCTCCTGGCACGCTCCAGTAAATCGACATTGGACATCCCCGTACTGCCTTGAAAGACAAACACACAAGATGTGAATAGTCCCAAATTCTATAATGGTATTCAATTCGATTTGCAACCAAAATGGTAGTCTGAATGCTCCATCAACTCAGCAGAGTGAAGTGTCTCAATGTGCTCCAGTTGGAGAGAAATCTAGCTTTTTCGGAATACCAAATCCCAAAACGTGCAGTGCTGCTTTCAACGTAAGAGGACAGATCAAGCAATTTAAGTTTAAAATAATTCAAATTGAACATTGTTTTGCCTGGAGCAAAACTTGAACCCGATACCTCTGGATACCAGTGCTCTTCCATCTGAGCTATCCAGCCCTTAGATGGTGGCCTCCCGAATATTCAAGTAGTCTTTGCCGGGGTGGGGGCGCCAGTCAGAAGCAATATAAACTGCCGTATATTTCCAGGGATCACACCCTGCTTTCATTCAGCTGCAAACAACTAATAATTCAACTTGGATATTTGGGACTACCATCAGTGGTACTGCCAATCCTTTGAAATACGTCTCTTCAGCCTCAGCCTTGTTTAAGTACTCTCATGGCTCGCCTTGAATGGTATTAGTCATGAAGACCTTACATTAGCCATACCAAACTACATGTATACTATACTTTCTGAGATCTATACGATATTTTAATACAGGTTGTACACCTCGTGGTGCGAAGACCGACAAAAAGGAACGTACTTTGTACAGATTCTGCCAGATCGGTTCTGTTGCATTTCTCCAGAGCACCGGCCAGTTCACGGCGCATGTCGACGCTGGACGGCGTCTTTTCCCTCCAGGCTGTCAGCATGGAAAAGATCTGGTTGTCTGTTGTCGTGGGGTGGTCACTTTTGAACTTATAGATCTGGGCTTGGATGAGGCCCAGGTAGGAGGCTAGCTGCTCCCATTCCGGGCCCAGTTTACTGACCAGCGAACGGAGCATATGGTCTGTTATTCCTGGAAGTGCCCCCCAAAAATAATGATATTGCAGTGATAACACAGAAAGACATACAAAGAATATACGCAGTGCAAAGAATTACATGTACATGTTTAGTGTAGAAATAAGGTCAGCCCAATTGGTCAACCGTCAGTCAAAATAATCGACCGTTAGCCAGATTGATCTACCAACAAACCAGCAGACCAGGGAAGAATTTCACAAAGCCTTACGATCGATGGTAACAAATGTAGGTCCTGTAACTTAATTGCATTGCTCCATGTCTTACGATTGGTCATACGTTAAGAAGGTGAAATCACCATGGGCCTATAGCTATATAGACAGACAGACAGACAGACAGACAGACAGACAGACAGAAGGACGGTCATTACCAGGCAGACAGACGGCCACACAGACAGACAGACAGACTGGAAGACACTCGAGACGGCTATACAAAGTTCAACGGACACACAGTTCGGCATACAGACAAGGACATACTGGAACACTACAAGAAATAAAGAATGTAAGCATACCAGAATTCCTGTCCAAATGGTCCATGGGGATGCACTCATCTGTTTCCGCACCTGGTTCTGAAGGCAATAGAATTATGATGTAAATAATTATTATAATACGCTGTAGATTTAGTAGCGCAGAATATTGACTAAAATCTACACCGAAATATCTACACTGAAATAGACCTCCTGCTTGCGTGCATGTTTTTCTTTACTTTGTGTGAGATTTTTTTTAAGGGGGAAGATGGCTTTAGTACCCTTCAATTGATTTCCATAATTATTCAGATATTCATCATGATCAATAGGCGACTACAAAGTTTTTGCATTCAACTCCACCATCAGCAAGTCTGTTGAGGCCTTCTCGTCTAGGTTTCCAACCTTGTCTCCCAAGTGACCTTAGATGAAGGGAGCCTACAATCTTTGTCGGCCGAGATTCCTTTTTGTCGTGGGATGGGCAAGAAGCCAAGAGCATACATCTTCCTCTAATCAAGAATTATGTAAACGGGAAGTTAGGCCTTTTGTTTTTGCAAAAGGTCCAGAGATCGGATCTTCTGGCCCATTAAATGTTTGAGATTTTGTGAGGATTTTTTTTTATTAAATTTGGAACAATTCATAAAAAATATATCCACATCCCCGACTGTATTGTGCACTATTGAGTTTACCTGTAGCGCTTTCCACGTCATCGGCTCCTTTAACGACTGGAAAGAAAAAATAAACTCATAGATTTAGGCTCGAATCCAAAATGCTTTTGGAAAATGAACGAGTCATCAGTATAAAAATTGATTTAGATTGAGTAATTTACATTATCTCTTTAGAACGTTGCATGCAATGAGTACTGCAGTGCAAATCTTCAATTCAACCCAACCCATTCCGACCCATGTACATTGAATGAGTATAACAAGGACAACTTACCGTTACAGTCTTCCAAAGTAGGCCTACAGTAACAGAAGATGAAGAAGATGACAACAGCTGGAACAAGAAATAAAAATCCTTGTTTGAAACGTTATACATAAAACTACTAAAGGGAGGCATGCAGGTGTGACTTGTCTTTTCTTAAGAGTTTCGTATTAATATTTTCTATTCTTCTTTTGCCGAAGACAATAATCTTGAACGTCATTATTTGCCGGATTTGTGAATTTATTTTTGTTAGGGCCTATAAGGAGATGTACAAAAATGTTGCAAACTGCTTACTGACTAAAATTGCCAAAATGTAAATCTTAAAATATAGTGGGCCTGACGTTTCGATCCTAGCAGGACCTTTCTCAAAGGCAGAGGCTCTGCCTTTGAGAAAGGTCCTGCTAGGATCGATACGTCAGGCCCACTGAATTTTAAGATTTATTTTTGTTACGTTAAATTTGCACTGTGACAACAGATCTTATTATTTTTTTTATTTTACTGAGGACGAATTCACCTCGGAACAAGCTACGCCCCGTATAGCCTTAGATCTCGTGGGTTTTCCTTAGGATCATAGCTGTTCCTTGTAGGACAGCTGTCTGGAGTATTTTGATCTTTATGCTTACCTAGGAGAACGACGATCACAACCAATGCCACAATCAAGCTAAAAGATCTCAGCAGTCTCCCCGATGCTCTGATTTCGTGATGTGCCGGCGATGTACTAGATTGTGAATGCGTGAGTAATGATGTAATTGTTGTTTGCCTTTTCTCTGTGTTGGACGTAATAACCTCCGGGGAAGTTACTCGGGTCACCATAGCCTCTGTGGGGACTACTGAAGACTCTGTGGAGTTCGCACTTGGCGATTCATAATCGTGGACAGTCGTTGCTATTGTTTTATTCGAGGCATCATGAGTGGGATATTCACTTGCCACCGACACAACCGACGTCATTGTCGAAGGTCCTTCGTCATTAGTCGTGGATATGTCCACCGCTGTCACCTTGGGGCTGGTTACCGAGGGGGCTTCAGAATCCCCGCTGGGCGACGCTGTCACGGTGTCCACGGTTGGAGTCCTATGAGCGCACGGCCACTCCACGCATGCTGTGCTTGGCTTCAGTGTCAGCATACCCGGCGTTGTAGCAGCATCTCGGCTAGTCGTGTCATTCACACGGCTCTCGGTGGTCGACGACGGACCAGCTACTGGTGACGGGGTCGTCCTGGCCTGTGCGTCCAGTGTCGTTGACTCATTGTTTAGCTTGGACACATCCACTTCTGAAGTCGTCGTCGTCGTCGTCGAATCGCCAGACATTGTCCACGCATCTCCGCTAGTCGAAACCGTGGTAGCGGTCGCTCTGAATGTATTAGATGGTTCTGTCGTTGACACGTTTGCAAAGTTGGCAGTTGTTGAGGTTGTGTTTCTAAGTTGGGTGGCTTCAGTCCATTCCGTATTTGCGACTGTTTGTTCCGTTGGCATGGCAGCAGTGCTCTCATACATAGTGGCCGCATCTTTGGTTGGTACCTCCCCAGTTCCTGTCAGGCCTATATAGTGTTACATGACAAAGAAAAACGTGAATAAGTGTGCACGTATATTGGCTCTAAAAGAGAACACAAATCAGTCTCTGCCAAGAGAGTTGATTTGAGCTACAACCTTTGCAGGATTTCTTGTTTGGAATGTTTAATGATTTAACACACAAACTATGGCAATCTTTTGGCCTTTTCCGATGTTGTATAGGGCCTTTAATGAACATGAAGAAAATTTGTAAAAGTAAGGAGAGCCTCATGTGTCGATCCTTTTTTGCGGGGGGGGGGGGGTGGTGATCTTCTTTAAATGAACAATAATCCCAAATTCTTGTCAGAACTGCATTTTATCTCATCAAAATTAATCATACTGTACTTACTAAAAGTGGGTGAAATGGTACCGGCAATTGCGCTGTGGCCATCGAGCTGAAAGAATCCACCAAAACATGACTGCTTTACTTTACATGAAAAAGTGTCATGCATGGGCTTGATTATTGTTTCCTTTCAAATTAATTGCAATGCAGTCGGGCGATTTTCAAGGGATAGAGTGTTCGCCCTTTCATAAGGGCCCACACTCAAAGTAATAGGTCTTTTTGACATTCGTGCCACATTGTTAAAGTGGCTTCTCCAATATTGAATACATGGCGTTATCAAACCGATTTTGCCTGTACTACGGCTTACTTGTCAAATGATTGATGTATACTGTACGAGCTCGCTTATCACAAGTAATTGCGATTCGAGAAAACTGTTAAAAAACGTTTTTTCCATTGTTATTTAAAGGTGGTTTCTGTCTTGGACTCGAGACTCGACCTTTGTGAGCCCTGACTTGGACTTCACTCGACTTGGATGATTGGAGTTGAGTTGTGGAGCGGCCAGTCACGACCCACGTGTCCCCAAATTTTGACTGGTCTTAGATTTTAGGGGGGGGATTTTTTTTAGGGGTGGATGGATGGATGGGATGGACTGGCAGTCATTCAGATTGATGGATGGATGGGATGGATGGATGGATGGATGGATGGACTGGCAGTCATTTAGATTGATGGGTGGATGGAGGGGTGGATGGATGGATGGGATGGACTGGCAGTCATTCAGATTGATGGGTGGATGGAGGGGTGGATGGATGGATGGGATGGACTGGCAGTCATTCAGATCGATGGGTGGATGGATGGGATGGACTGGCAGTCATTTAGATTGATGGGTGGATGGATGGGTGGATGGATGGGTGGGATGGACTGGCAGTCATTCAGATTGATGGGTGGATGGATGGATGGGATGGACTGGCAGTCATTCAGATTGATGGGTGGATGGAGGGGTGGATGGATGGATGGGATGGACTGGCAGTCATTCAGATTGATGGATGGATGGGATGGATGGATGGATGGATGGACTGGCAGTCATTTAGATTGATGGGTGGATGGAGGGGTGGATGGATGGATGGGATGGACTGGCAGTCATTCAGATTGATGGGTGGATGGATGGGTGGGATGGACTGGCAGTCATTCAGATTGATGGGTGGATGGATGGGTGGGATGGACTGGCAGTCATTCAGATTGATGGGTGGATGGAGGGGTGGATGGATGGATGGGATGGACTGGCAGTCATTCAGATTGATGGATGGATGGGATGGATGGGATGGACTGGCAGTCATTCAGATTGATGGGTGGATGGATGGGTGGGATGGACTGGCAGTCATTCAGATTGATGGGTGGATGGATGGGTGGGATGGACTGGCAGTCATTCAGATTGATGGGTGGATGGAGGGGTGGATGGATGGATGGGATGGACTGGCAGTCATTCAGATTGATGGGTGGATGGAGGGGTGGATGGATGGATGGGATGGACTGGCAGTCATTCAGATTGATGGGTGGATGGAGGGGTGGGTGTAGGGGTGGATGGACTGGCAGTCATTCAGATCGATGGGTGAATGGAGGGGTGGGTGGATAGTGGTGGATGATGTACCGTCTACTTACCAAGCCGTCATTTTGATTTTGGTTTCCGTCCGCCCCTGAAAGGGTCAAGAAGACGAGGGCACACAGCAGTAATTCAGCTCGTTCCATCGTGACGTCAGCATGAGGTCATCGGCAGTTGCCAGTAAAGATCACTGCCTCGCAAAGTCACTTCAAATGATCTCCCGTGCTGACAGCACTGCGGACTGGACTATACGCATCAGCTTGCATCTTATACGGCTCACATGCACTCGATGAAGACTGTTCACAAGCAACACGGAGACATCCGACAGCACTGCACGCAAGATGGCAATAATTTCATCAGTCCCATTTTAGATGATAATGGAAAAGAATGATTTCTTCACGAAGGTTGTCCCGAGCGGGATTGTCTGTGAATCGACTTGTAGTGCCATTATATTCTACCGATCTGTTCTATACCGATTTGTCGAAATCCTATGATCATAATCATTATTGATTCACTGCATGGTAGCCAACAAAAAACCGAATTCGTCCGGACTGGGACGACTGTTTGGGTGTGCCTTTGTAATGAATGGGCTACATGTTATTACACGGACCAGTAGGCGTTGCAACATCGCTGGCTGGAAAATCCCAACAATTTTATTTTTAGGTAAGAACGTCATCGCCATAGAAGTGCGGCGGATTGGCGGACGATTTGCTTTTGAATAGAAACTTCCTAGGGACGTGCGTACTGCCATTGCTGCCAGCTGAACCATGAACTCCAATCAATAATATCAAATGAAACGCCTCACTGCACGTCCATGTCCAAAAACAACCACCTAAGCACATAGTACATAAAATAGCCTGTCCTTGATTTTCACCACACGGTACGGTACGAAGCAGAAATAGGGTCAAAAAGATTGGAACAATTCGTAAACCTATAACACACATTCTACGGCTGTTTTATGCCTACAGCATGTTCGATTTTTGACAAATGATCGGATTCGCAAAAACATCCGAAACATGAAGATGTTCAGTCGTTAAATTTGATAAGGTTTCTGGAAATGCATCCGAGTCGTAAAAAATATGTTAGATTTTTCAAAACATTAGGTTTAAAAACATGCTAGCTTCTGAAAAGTATATCCGATTCCATGTAATGTGTTCCAATATTTTAGACCCGATTTCTGCGTCGTATAAGGCCGGTTTATGTGACAGACCCGCCCTGTGTCATCTCTGCACATCCTCATTGGTGACTTACTTACACAAGCTGCCATCTCTGAAAACCTTGTGCGTAGTTTTCATTGACGTGACCAGTCGTGTACATTCTTGGCTTTCTTGCGCATTCTCCGTACGGCGACTCTCGTTGTTTGTGCACATTCTATGCGCGGATGCCATTGCCGCGTTCCAATAGCCACTGTTTCGCCTGTATCCCATAATATGATGTAGCCTACACAAAATGATGAATTTTAGATTTTACAAACGGGCCCATATCTGTGTTTCCAGACGTGTTGCCCAATATCACTGCTGACTATTCGTACGTGCACACTTCGTTTGCGGTGGTTGTGGTTTTTGTCATGTTTATAAACCGTTGTTTCGTATATATTTGTCTGATAATTCACTCCTGTACAAACAGTGATATATTCCCTTGTACAAAAAGCTCCATATCTACGATTCTGTGTGCTTTCGGTACGCGGACGTCCCTTATATATTGTGCGCATTCCACGCGAGGAATGTCACCGAGTTTCCGAGCTCGTAAACCAGCATTTCATTTGCTTTTCTACTTCGTTCCACGTGTGCACCGAGATACTTGAGAGTGGCGTACAAAAAGCAACAAGACTACATTTTCAGTAGTACGAAGACTCGCTTTTCTTTCCCATTCGTTGGTGTGGGTTTAGTGAGAATGCGCACACTTATTTTTCGTGGGTGAGATACGCGTGCGCGACCATTTTGCTAGTCCTTATATCTGCACGATGAGTGAGGGGATTCCCTGTCACAAAATGCTTCATTGCAGTGGTTGTGCCGGCGGTTGTCAGTTTCACCTCGAGACCAGCCAGCCGCCGCCAGTCGTCCACGTTTCCTCACAACCTCTCTCTCCATGCTCTCCGCACTCTGTTTGCTTTTTCTGACTCGACCTCATTGGACGGTTGACGACGAAATTGCTTTAGTGAGGAAGCAACAACGTTGGCCATCCGGTCTACAAAAAGCTCCATTTAGGCGTTTCCAGCACCTCGGAACGTACGGACACCTCCCGCTAACTTTACGCATGGCCCGTCGTGAGGAGCCTACTGTGCGTGAACCACCTAAATGAACGATTTTATTATATCCGTACGCGATCCGCTCAGAACAAAAAGCGACATAGGTGGGGGCTAATTATTACCACTTTCCAATCAAAAATCGGATTCAATATCGGAAATGGAAGATTTAAGATAGAAATAAGGCTGTCTAGCTTCATTCATCCTCTGTAAAAGAAATGTTTTTATGGTCGGTTTTTCTCCCTCCCCCGGCCCCATAATGAACATGTTTATTTTTCGTATTCAGTTGGCCTTTTAGAAAATTGTCCATTTATGCGTTTCCACGGCACGTTTTCGGTTCTGCAAGTTTCACGTTGAGTTCGTGAATATCGGATATTTTAGTGTCGATATTTTTTTTCTGTTGTAGTGGTGCGGATCAGTTATCGAATAATCGAAAAATGAGCTGACTATAGGTAGCCCCTATTTTCGATAATGACGTCAAGTCTTGTCATGGTTAACAATTTTGTCTTTTTAGGTATTTCGTTAGTTTTTATGGCCCATCGCTTTCTACAAAGAGATTGGATATTTTTCTGGACTATATTATAATATCTATTTTTATAATAATTGCTGGTCAGATCGCGTTTCCCACTCACTTCCACTACGCCGACAGTTTGTGTTGTACGTGTTTTTGGCTTTTCCGCCGCTACAGCGTAGCGGAAAAGACTTTCCGTTTGTTCTGATTTTTTTTTCATTTCTTCTTAATCTTCTTCTTCTTCTACCTTCTTAGTCTTCTTCCTCTCGTGCCGATTTTTCTCTCCTCGGAATATAGAACTACAAAAGATTCTTCAGCCAAACTTGACACACACAAAGAACGCAGAAGGGGAGAGAGGGGGAGAGAGGGGGAGATCGAGAGAGGGGGAGAGAGGGGGAGAGAGGGGGAGAGAGGGGGAGAGAGGGGGGAGAAAGGGGAGAGACAGGGAGAGAAAGGGGAGGAGAGAAAGGGGAGAGAGGGGCTTTAGATATTTGGGGGTGGGGGCGACACCGAGATGGTGATGAGGGGAGGGTTATTATAGAACAAAGGGGTAGGGAGTAGGAGAAGGAGTGGAGATTGAGGACACGACGATGTTTCCAAGTCAGCTCTGTGTGTGACTGTGCATTGTTTTTGCCTTGCACAAAATGCTGCATATCTGTGTTTCTAGGGCCGTATTTCAACCCGAACGTCCGCCATTCGTTTGTGCATATCCCTTGCGTGGATGTGGTGGAGGGCCACCGGCCCATAAACCGCGGTTTTATCTGGTTTTCTAATCGTCCTGCCTTATACAAAGAGATGGGTTTTGCACCGTACAAAATACTACATATCAATGTTTCCAGGCTCGTTTTCGGTGAACGTATCCCGTCGTTCATTTGTGTGTGTGAGGTGTGGCGGTAGATTGCCGTCCATGAACCACTGTTTCGTGTCCATCTCTGTCCCTAAAATAAAATTGCGTACAAAGGTACAGTGCACCCTGTGTTGGTGGTTTGGTGCCCAACACAGCAGCTGGGAAATGTAGATTTGATGAAGGTGTGAGACTGACTGATTAAGGCTTTTCAGGTTCAGTGGTACCATGTCCTGTACAGACATGTGTACTAGGCCCTCCAGTTTGCAGACTGGCAGAGGAGGGTGAAGACCCATTTTGGAGATCTCAAGCTCTGCCCTGAAAGTTTGGTCTGCCGAGTGGCTCGGTTACTTTAGTTGTTGTACCCTTTGAGCTTTATCCTATTGAGTGCTGTGTTGTATAGTGTTGTATACTCCTTTTGTTGTTTTGATATAGAGTTGTGTTGTATTGGGTTATATTTTATGGTTTGGTCTATCTCTTGGTTGGTCATTTTGTTGTTTAGGTTAAGTCTGGATTTGGTCAATTGGTTTAAAAAGGTCTGAGTCTAAGGTTTTTGGTCATTGGTTGGTTTGGTCATGGAACGTGTCAGTTGGATTTTGTTTTCATAGGGTTTGTTTAGGTTAAATTAAGTTAGTCGGGTCGTGTTTGGTTGAGACAATTTTTTTCTTGGAACTTGTATTTTTTTTTAAGTTGAATAAAGTAGTTAGTGAGTTTTTTATGAGCCAAGATAGTGTTGCATTTCATTTTTTTTTTAGAATACCCTGCGTTTTCTCCTTCTCCGATCGCTAGATGGGTTTTTATTTTTTTATTTAGGCTGTTTGCTAGTTTTCCCCCACATAGTGTAGGTTTTCCGGGTTACACTTGCGCACATTAATTATCCAGCAGCGGTATTTTGAGGGCCCGAACCCGTGCAGAGAAGATGGTGGATGTTGCAGTCTGATGCCCCTTCCTCTGTTACTTCTGTTCTACTTGTTTTGTAGGCAGCAATAAGTGCATGGCAGCGAGTGTGTCTTGGCTTATAATACAGGTAACAACTTGAAGTTGATATCTTCGCAAACCTGCCCATTGAAAACAATGCAATAAGACAACCGAAGATCGCAAATCATAAATTGTGAAGAACTTCCCTTGCTCTTTGAAATGGGGCTAAATAATGTCTGATAAGTGATAATTTTAGGGCCAGACGTTTCCATTCCAGCAGGTCTTTTCAAAAATACAAATTCTTTTTTTATTTGGCGAAAGATTCTGCTCGGATGGAAAGGTCAGGCGCTTTACTCAGAACTAAATAATGGATATAGTCAGTTCGGAATACGTGTAGGAGTACACGTACAGTGTACACAATGGGGAATGTTGACACGGTGGAGTACGAGCGAGTTCTTTACAAACTCTAGTGTGATGCAATGTACTGTATAATAGGATATACTTCCCGCCGTACGTGTGCGTGCGGGTTCGCCACTTATTTTGTTGGAGTCTCCCGCTCCGTCTGGGTCCATGTTCCGTCGTTCTATCGTTTATCAAACCCTCCACTTACTAACTCTTTCCAGTGGATTCCTGAATTAGAACGGCTCTTATAATAATAATACTGAACTGTCGTTTAATATACTCCGTTTTGTACTATCTTTACAATTTCGGTCGTTTATACCTCCACTCCATTTACAGTCTTGGACGTTTAAAATTCCATGTTTATATAAATGCCCCCAATTCAACGGTATTTAACTGTCTGCAATAAATTTGTGCCAATTCTGTAATATGTATATATATATATATTTTTAAGAACCTCATTTGCCTCCTGCCTGCATATCATAGTAATTACATGGTTCATGCTTTCTTTTCTGTCTTTTGTTTATTGCAATAATTATGTTGACCCAGTGTCTGGTTTCAGTGAAGAAAATTAATATTTTCATCTATAGCTAGTCCTATTATAAAATAATAGGATATACAAAAAATTTGCAAACTGCTTATACTGACTAAAATTACCAAAATGTACATCTTAAAATTTAGTGGGCCTGACGTTTCGATCCTAGCAGGACCTTTCTCAAACTGGCAGAGTGACAAGGACAAAACAGATACATGTACACAAAGGAAGGGGGGAGGGTGAATAGGACACGAATTATTCTTTCAAATATCTGAACATTCCACGACAACGATCAAATGACATAATTATGATCCACTCATACAGAATACTGTGGCCGGGGGGGGGGGATTGGCAGAGGTTACCCAAAATGAGTACAATCGATAATGAAGGTAGACATCATGCAGGTAGATTACGGAAGTGAGGCCCAGGGCGTCATGTTTTGCAAATCCGGCTTTTTGTGACTCAGTGCGGTTTCCGCAGCGTGTGTTCGTGGCCGGCTCGCTAATTGTTAGGCCTGGCGTACGTGCTATTGTCCTGACGCAGTCAGTGAGTCTTGTACCTTATTCCTCCATAGTACAACCAACCTGTATCGGAACGTGCACGAAAGTGATCAGGCATTTGATGATATCAGTTCTTTCTGGGACGCTGAACGATCAACACTGAACTCTGAAGGTACGTTCATAAGGTAATAAATAACGCAGAATAAATAATGTTGGTACTAATAAAGTACTACCAGTACATGTACAGTACAATGTACATTTAGTAATGAGAGTAGGTAGTACGTACGTGTATATATGTAGGTTATCAATATCATGAAGTAAGTAAAATGTAAATTTACGTACGCGATTTCTGGAATTGGGAATAGATGGACCATGGAGGTAGAGCAAGGAGATCTCTATGGGATACTTTATTCACATAGTTTGTACAGGAAGAACGATGAACGACCGCCCTTTCAGTTTCATCAGCGCATACTGTTTCACAGGCCATGCATGCATGATAATTATACATGTCATTGTTTATGAGTAGAGTGTAGAGGATTTCCTCCATGTAGATCGAGCGTGTGTGGTTAATCGTGGGATTTTTTGTGGGTACATGTACGATGTAGGGGTCACACGTGCGCCGATATCATGGTTGTGGTTTCACATTCTCAAGATCTTCACACCCTCTCCATCAATACCGCCAGTACGATGTTAAACATTCATCTACTTGGACTCGCATTTCACTGTTACGAGTGTGTTAGTCTTTAGTGTTAGTGTTACTGTACGGTGGTTGTTCATCTCTTGCTTCCACTTGTGATCAAGCTCTGTTAGACACAACAATGCTCCATCATCCATGCATCCATGCAGTCATAGCTGGACTATTATAGCTCATAGGGCATGCTGTGGGCCTAGGTTCAGGTTGTGGTGGAGATGCACATCCACTACTCCACTAATTCACCAACTCAAAATGTCACAATTTCATTCTCACGGGTTAAATGACAGTAATTATAGTGATATACCAAAATGTTGCAAACTGCTTCTGACTAAAATTACCAAAATGCAAATCTTAAAATTTAGTGGGCCTGACGTTTCGATCCTAGCAGCTAGGACCTTTCTCAAAGGCAGAGTAGACAGTAATTATGTTAATTATAAATCAAGATGATGGCTAGTTCATTTTGATTCTAGGAGGAATTACTTTCCCAAAGACTAAAGTCCAAGACAAGATCTACTTTCTGCCTTTCACAGTTTCAACATGGTTTCAGATCGCTTCTCAGTAGTCCTCAAACCTCAAAGTCATTGAACATGCACAGTTTGAAATGTATATATACCAGATTATGTGATATCAATTATTTGCATTTGCATATTGAAATTTAACCCATGTTTTGCCTTTGGGGTTGATTATGATGCAGTTACTTGTCCAGACTCTGGTGTATTTGAGGATCATTGGAGATCTGACTCTGAGACTGAGGCATCCGCCTGCTCTCTCCTCAGCATCATGAAGTGGTTAGTGGTAGTGGTACTCATTATCCAAGGTGAGAAGTTTAAGAACAATGAACTGTGGCATAATATTTTACTGTTTAGACAGAACGTGTTAAGAGTTTTACCCCAACTAATTTAAACAATAAGCAACCTTCAAAACCTTAAAAGTTTTATGTTGACTGAATTGACTAATTTCACTGGTTACCATGCAATTTGTATATAATTACAAATGTATGGTATTTTTTTATTGGAGCAAACTTGTTCCTTCAAAATTAATAGCCGTACACATCATCTGGTGAGTTCTTCCATTTTTCACAATTGAAACGATTGACAAAGTCTCATTTCATGTACTGTAGCCCCTTTTAAAGGGAATATTTTACATTGTGAGATTTCCCACTAAACTTAAAGTTATATTTCAATGAGACCCACTGTATGTCTCAATTCTTCACAATCTTCAGTGAGTTTAATTCAATGAGGTTTTTGCCTTTAATCGACGTGATAAAGACTGAGTGCTCAGTGCTTTGCCCGGTGCCTGATACAAATATTTCAGGCAGCTCGGGCAGGATTCAAACCCGCGACTCCCGAATTCTAGTACGGACGTTTGTTATGAAACCCACTGCTGCAATGTTAATCTTTTGTCCCCTCCAACCCTCTCTTACCCAGTGTGCCTAATTCTTGCTGCTCCGTACAACGGAAAGCCACTGGCAAACTTCCCAGAGCGTACCCAGCACCAAGTGAGTGGAAGTATCAAGGTAGCCGATGACAAGACCCTGGTCATTGAGAACTTTGTCTATGATGGCACAGCACCAGGTAACAGAGTTTGTTCCAGTACTCACCACCTATACCTACAAACCAAATTAATCTGTATCTTTCATATACATGAGTAAATGACCTTCACAAAGATCTTTGAGAAAGGTCCTGCTAGGATCAAAACGTCAGGCCCTCTAAATTTTGGGATTTATTTATTGCAGGGTTTTAGTCAGTGAGCAGTTTGCTACAGTTTTTGTACTAAAACTGAGAAACTCACTTTCATATACATTTGACTTTATCAATATCCATATGCATATATCTGACCAGGAATTAAGTGTTGAAATTACGAGATAGTTCCATGAAGAGTGGTGTTCACATGGCCTTCTTTTTGTCTTGTAATTGAGGCCAATTGTTAAAGAACCCATCATAAAACAAGAACCTCACCTTTTGATCTAAGCAGGACCTCACATTTTGATCTAAGCAGGACCTCACATTTTGATCTAAGCAGGACCTCACATATTGATCTAAGCAGGACCTCACCTTTTGATCTAAGCAGAACCTCACATTTTGATCTAAGCAGGACCTCACATATTGATCTAAGCAGGACCTCACCTTTTGATCTAAGCAGAACCTCACATTTTGATCTAAGCAGGACCTCACATTCTGATCTAAGCAGGACCTCACCTTTTGATCTAAGCAGAACCTCACATTCTGATCTGAGCAGGACCTCACATTTTGATCTAAGCAGAACCTCACATTTTGATCTAAGCAGGACCTCACCTTTTGATCTAAGCAGGACCTCACATATTGATCTAAGCAGAACCTCACATTTTGATCTAAGCAGGACCTCACATTCTGATCTAAGCAGGACCTCACCTTTTGATCTAAGCAGAACCTCACATTCTGATCTGAGCAGGACCTCACATTTTGATCTAAGCAGAACCTCACATTTTGATCTAAGCAGGACCTCACATTTTGATCTAAGCAGGACCTCACATATTGATCTAAGCAGGACCTCACCTTTTGATCTAAGCAGAACCTCACATTTTGATCTAAGCAGGACCTCACATATTGATCTAAGCAGGACCTCACCTTTTGATCTAAGCAGAACCTCACATTTTGATCTAAGCAGGACCTCACATTCTGATCTAAGCAGGACCTCACCTTTTGATCTAAGCAGAACCTCACATTTTGATCCAAGCAGGACCTCACACTTTGATCTGAGCAGGACCTCACACTTTGATCTAAGCAGGACCTCACCTTTTGATCTAAGCAGAACCTCACATTTTGATCTAAGCAGGACCTCACATTTTGATCTGAGCAGGACCTCACATTCTTATCTGAGCAGGACCTCATGTACTGATCTTTACGTTTGTTTGCTGTCAGCAATGCTTACTATTTGTGTCGTAGTAAACCTTGTGATTGTGTTTTTGTTTGTGCACAAAAATTGTTTATAAATTTACATGATTATAAATTTGTCCATTGTGTTAACATTCTACTCAGATGCATTCATATGGATTGGGTCTACTGCTTCACCAGACACCACAGGCACGATTGTACCCATCACACCAGGACTGTGAGTTGTTGAAAGTCTCTCTCCATCTTTGTGTTATTGTTGGGCTGGACAAACAAACCCAGTACCCAAAAACTGACGTGTACCTGGTTCCATTTCCTCAGTATTTTCAGAAGTATTTTCAGAACTGAAATAAGACGCATTTGTATTGATTTCTTACCCTTAAAAGTCAACGTTTTTTCTTAAGTATAGTACTGGCAGACAACCATCATGAAGAGCTACATGTAGTTCGGTTTTTGTTAAAACCATTTTAACTCTTTTGTCAGTACTAGAAGTCTAGATACATATCTCTCAAACTCTGAGCAACTACTGAGCCATTTTTTCTTCCTCATCTTATGACAAACTGCCTTATATGGAATTTGTATTTTTAATACCTATTTATTTTTTCTATTCTATATTTGAATGTTTTTTATTGACACAGGTACCCAATGATTTCAATATTTAGGTACTCAGTTTATGAATGACTCAATATTGCTCAGGCCCATCTTAATCCCAAAGGCAGCTATCCACAGATTCATTAGGTCCCACTAGGAAGCAAGGATATGTGATCATACTGAACCAGACTTCGGTGATCACACTACATGTATGAACCACATGCAGTTTGCACTGCATAGTGCTCTGCCTCACTATTTGTATTGGTCACATCAGAAACTAAAGTTGTCTCCAAAATGTGCCAACTCACGGCTCAATATTACATGTATGCTATAAAAATGACAAAAGTAATGGCAGTCATTTAGTTGTTCAAGATTCCACACGATACTACAGTGCTTTAGACTGATTTCCTCTTGATGTTATCTATGATATATCACACTAGCGTACAGTCCACAATACTCATTCATTACTCAAGGGAAATGCCACTGTATACCCTTTGCATGGCTGCACCTTGCTCTCCATTCTTAATTGTTGTGACATATTTGAAATGAAATGAAATTAATCAATATACTGTAGCACTGACTGTGGATATAATGACATTTGTAGGCCTATTGATGTATCAATTTTGGATGAGGAAACAAGAAAGACAACCGCTGTTATTTGAGCTGTTGGATTATCTAAGCACATGGCGTTTGGACAAGGAAAGTTCACTTGATGAGGAAACAAAAAGAGGCCGTTAACATGCATGTTTCCACAGAACAAGGCTAGTTGCAGTAGTGAGGACAGTTAGTGTACAAAGTCCTTTGCCCACACTCCTTTAAGCATATATGCATAGGACTGATAAACTGTAACTTAACTTGGACATCAATAACTTGGATTGTGGCTCTTATTTTCCATGACATGGACTTGAGTCATGATAAAGCCATTTGGTACTGGAAAATATGAAAAGGCCGTTTCCACTACAGTACACCAATAGATGCGATTATTTGGATCGCGATTTGGATCACGATTCAAACTCTTTTGTGTGTGGACACAATAAACGTGATTATTAGTGGGATTTGAATCGCGATTCGGACCCCACTAAGAGTGAGACTTTTACAAATAATCGTGTTTATTTGCGATGCTGTGTGTGTCCCCTACCTCCATGGTGTGTCATGCTCTGATTGACAGGAAGTGCGATGGTTGTTTCTACATGTATGTCTCCCTGTGTATATGTACCACCCTCAAAAACCTGCCCACCATTTAACCACAACTGCTAACTGCAATCACAATTTTTTGGGCCTCACGTTTATTTTCGTAGTGGGAACGACCCTATTGTGTTGTCAATTCCTACACTGTACCCTGGGGCAAGAGAGATACAGGGTGTATGTACAGTAGGTCCTGTTTCCTTTGCATGAATATTCACAATATCTGGTCGAATTGTGTATCATCAATGGCCTGACAGGTCAGTTAAGCAAATTTGTATGGATGCCAAATGGATCACAGCATGGTTGCTCTGAATTGAACTTTGAAGTTGCAGTGTTGCAGTGATGACAAGGTCAGACGAACTAGTTTCTAACTAGAATGATTAGAAATATGGAAAGCTGAGGATTGAGGCCTATAGCTTACAGATCCTAGCAGGACCTTTTTAAAGGCAGAGTGCTTCCTAAAAAAAGTCTGTGTGCTTGATGAAAGTCCTGCATCAGGCTAGTGTGCTTAATATTAATCATGTCAAACCCTCTCAAATTTAGTTCATGATTTGCTGCAGTTTTTCAACTGTATTTGTTCTCCTTACTCTAGGGTGGCCTTGACTACTGACCGAAGAGATTGATTTGGTCTAATGCTACTTTGAGTGAACATTGTTGGCCAGGTCACTGCTGAGATTGACTGCTACCCCTCTGCATACATTGTTGAACACCATCTAATAAAGTGGTCAAATGAATCAATCTGTCCTGGCTTGTGGATATTTGTACACGTTGTTGGTCTGGCTAGATTACCTGCTATTGAAATTGGGGCAGTGATGACTTTGTGGTTTGTGTTTGTTTTTGGACACTTTTTTTAGTCGCTTAATCAGACATGTCAGATGTAGATAGTGTGAGCTTGCTTTGAATCACTTGAAAACGACTGGTTCATTCTAAAAAAAAATGGAGTTGGACCCTGGGTGTGGGGACTTTAGTATCCACTCAACCTTTGAGATAACAGCTATATATGAACCTAGGTCTTTTCACATTGGCCTTTGAATGACACTTACAATTAAACTGTTGCTCAGTTGGTTCCCAGCCCAAGATCCAATGCTGAGTTTCCCTATAAAATTGTGTACATGAGGCGCACCTCATCAATTGAAAACAATACAAACCACATACATTGTACATTGCAATACAGCACAGTTCAAGATTACACAATGGGACACAGTGGGACGCAATGCAATGATCAACACAACAAAGTTCTGTCTATCCTCCTACAAAGCTTCGTAGATTACTTCTATTCTTTTCTGTCTGTTTCTGTTTTTGATATATGTTGCAAACTGCTTACTGACTAAAATTACCAAAATGCAAATCTCAAAAATTAGTGGGCCTGATGTTTCGATCCTAGCAGGACCTTTCTCAGAGGCAGAGTGTCACTCTGTTTCTGTTTTTCTTGTTTTTCTACTTGCTGCCTTTGAGAAAGACCCTCTTATAAATTGATTAGAATTATGTTGGGGCCTCTACATATCTTTTAACAACAGTTAAAGACATATGGGCCTATGGGATTGTAATACTTTGACAGTGTCCAACATGTCCAATGTTTTGGATAGAGGCTGCATTGCTTTTTGAAAAGAGTTTATTTTGCTTGTCCTAAATCCACACAGACATCATCAATGTATGTATCTGCATGATAATGCATGTATTGTTATGTTTTCTCTCTGTTCTTTTGTACATGTATGTAGTGAGCAGAAGCTTAGTGCCTACAATGGTGAAACATTAACTGTACGGATTCCTGGCACTGCGACCCTTCTGAACTACAAATGGATTTCTATCTGGTGCAGAAGTTTTACAGTGAGTTGTCTTTTCTCTGCTCCCTACTTTCAAATAATGCCTAGTAGTGGCTGGCCTGTGTATCTCTCCTTTGTTTTCAATTAATGGAAGAGGATAAAGGGATACTACAATTCTGCAGACTGTTGACTGAATCTTGGAGAGAGCACCTTCTAGAAAGGAAATATCTCAATCTGGAGAGCAATGGAAAGTGGGCTGAACCATGAACTGAATCAGAGTCACTGATTATTTTTTTTACTGACTGCTGATGTTAGATGACCCTGAATTTCAAATTTCAAAAGCATAGAGGTCCTGACTTTTTGATTAAAAGGTCCTTCTAGGATTGAAAGGTCCTGCTAAGGATCAAAAGGTCTACGATTGAAAGGTCCTGCTAAGGATCAAAAGGTCTACGATTGAAAGGTCCTGCTAAGGATCAAAAGGTCTAGGATTGAAAGGTCCTGCTAAGGATCAAAAGGTCTACGATTGAAAGGTCCTGCTAAGGATCAGAAGGTCTAGGATTGAAAGGTCCTGCTAGGATTGAAAGGTCCTGCTAGGATTGAAAGGTCCTGCTAGGATTGAAAGGTCCTGCTAAGGATCAAAAGCTCTAGGATTGAAAGGTCCTGCTAGGATTGAAAGGTCCTGCTAGGATTGAAAGGTCCTGCTAGGATTGAAAGGTCCTGCTAGGATTGAAAGGTCCTGCTAGGATTGAAAGGTCCTGCTAGGATTGAAAGGTCCTGCTACCGGTAGGTTTGAAATGTCAGGTCTTCTATATTGATGAGATTCGCATTTTGTCATTTTAGTCAGTAATCAGTTTGCATTATTTTTGTATATTAATCAGTTTAAATGGAATTATTATTAGGGTTTCTTGCATAGATTGCAGGGATGATTCAATTTGTATTGCTTACCGTGTATCTTGCAACAACGAATTGTTTTACAAAATCCTTGGTTAACTTGCGCATGGGTCAGTAACAATGTCCATTTCACAAATCTTATTTTGACTGTAAGGGAAATGACACTATAAACTTTTTCCATTCAATGATATGATTAGGCCAACTTTGGACATGTGCTCATTCCCGCCGACTACGTCTTGCCCGCCCCGTTCAGCTTGGGTGCCCTGCCCAATTTTGCTCATGCTGTCCGGGCAACCGATGTGACGGTGATCAATTCCAAGAAGCTGCTCTTCACCAACCTTGACTACGATGGCGCAGGGCCTGGTGAGCTGAGCTTGGATGGGAAGGGAAGGATTTGTTTGTGGGGATACGTTTGATTTTACTTAGGGGAAAATGTTCGGACTCAATGTGTAATAAGCAATGTATGCTTACATGTATGCTTACACATGGAGTAGGGCAAAGCCTGGTTGATATCAGGGTTTTGTATTGTGTTTGTGGTGTTCTTCATCTTCTTCGTATCTTCCATGCTTTACTTATCCTCAATGTCTTCTTTGCCCTGATTCTCCCCATCTTCCCCATCTTCCCCATCCTCCCCATCATCCCCATCATCCCCATCCTCCCCATCATCCCCATCATCCCCATCATCCCCATCATCCCCATCCTCCCCATCCTCCCCATCCTCCTCATCCTCCCCATCCTCCCCATCCTCCCCATCATCCCCATCCTCCTCATCCTCCCCATCCTCCCCATCCTCCTCTTCCACCTCATCCACCTCATCCTCCTTGCCTTCCACATCTGCCTCATCCTCCTCTCCCTCATCCTCCTCCTCATCACCAATGTCCGTCATCAATTGGCTGTGGACAGAGTAGAAGAAGTTGTTGTTATAAATAAGTGCTGTGCCAAGTTCTACAGTGTATATTCACAACCCCCAAATAGTACTGCTTATTGCTTTAGATAACCACAATGTTGTGAAACTAAAACGTGTTGAATGTCTGATGTAAGCTGGGACCATCAGCCAGAAGTATCTGCCTTTGAGAAATCACTGTAAGCCATTTCCCTGAAGGCGCACATCTGCCTTTGGAGAAATGGCTCGCTTGTATTAATTGAAATGTCATCAGGTCTTCTGATATTTTTCTTGAAATGATACCCTTGATAAAGTACATTCTGTTGGAACCCCCGTCTATAGTTTGGCATGTAGAATGCTCCAAATGGTTCTTATTTTGTCCCATTCCTCCAGCTGATCATGTTGTGTTGATTGGATACACTCTTTTCTGTCTCTCTAGATGCCTATTTCTGGGCATTCCCCAGGAATGGCCTCGGGTCAGAGGGAACAAAGATGATCTGGGATACAGGGTGAGTCACTACAATGCACTGTTACATTCAAGTACTGACATACATGTATACAATTGGTTCTGGGTGAGGTACCGGTAGCCATCTAAGGACTTGGTACTGTAGCTCAGATGGTAAGTCCTGCTTCAAGTCCTGGTCCTGAAAAAAAAATCTGTTACCATTTAGAAAAAAATGCAAGGCAGTTTTCCTTTACTTTGAATGAATGTTTAGGCTTGCCCTTCCCATTGATGTCTCCATAGTCTGTCCTTTCCCTACAGCTTGCCCTTCCTTGTTGAATTCAACAGAATTCAAGAAATCATCGCTTTACCACCTAAAGCCCTTTGATGATTGCCTTTCCTGATGGTTAGGTATCTGGGAGGGGTTGGCAGTACCAGTCAGAACCATTCAACCATTACATTTCTTCATGGACCACAGCCTCATCTTCATCCATATGCAAACATCATTTGATTGTAATAAATCATTTCTCTCCTACTTTTTATTGGGGCTTGGAATTTTTGTCTGGGCCCTTCAGCAAGACCAATGCAGGTAAGAATCAGCGGATCCCACAGAGCTATAATGGCGTCACCATTGAAGTCTTCTTCCCGGACGGGATGACAATCTACGATGTTGATAGAATTGGGCTCTGGTGTGTCCTGGCTCGGCAGGACTTTGGTAGCATTGAATACGACCTCAATGGTGTGTATGTTCCACTGTATGTGACACCGATGATGGAATCGGTAAGTTGACCCACAACAACCTTTGTTTCAGGTCCTAGTAAAATTGACATGTTAGAATTGTCAGGTACTGCCCTTTTATGAAATGAAGAATTAAGTGTTTAGGTAAACTATATGTACCCCATCTCTTTCTCTCTGCCCTTTGCTCTCTCTCCCTTCCCTTCCTCCCTCCCTCCCTTCCTCCCTCCCTCCCTCCCTCCCTCCCTCCCTCCCTCCCTCCCTCCCTCCCTCCCTCCCTCCCTCCCTCCCTCCCTCCCTCCCTCCCTCCCTCCCTCCCTCCCTCCCTCCCTCCCTTCCTCCCTCCCTCCCTCCCTCCCTCCCTCCCTCCCTCCCTTCCTCCCTCCCTCCCTCCCTCCCTCCCATCATCCATAGGCTTTCCCCAACTGTGAGGTCTTGTTGGAGGATGAGTTTCAAGTTCGCTGGCAGATCAACGAGGCTGAAGGTAGTATAATGGTGGAGATGGCTGGCCGTGTAGAGCCTGGTCACTATTTGGCCTTTGGCCGTAGTGGTTCAGACTCACGAACCCTGATGGATGGCTCGGATGTTGCCGTGGCTTGGATGGACCAGGACAGCATGGGACCCACGGTGGTGGACTACAACCTGCAGTCTAAAGCGCAGGTGAGTGCCGGGGCTCCAGACTAGATTAGAACCGAGTCACGCTGGAACCCTAGACACACTGCTTTCCCCATGAGAGGAGCCTTAGCCATGCCAGCTGCATTAAAACAATGTGATAATGGCAAACTGACTTCTCAAACTCATTATCGCAACTGATGGTTGCCAAGAAAGAAGGCATTGAAGCAAGCTATTGCTACCACCGAGGGAGCCGGCAAGCATCCCTGGATTTGTCAACTGTATCTAGATCTTATGACCTGATATTTGAGATCAATCATGGTTGAAATAACTACCCACCTTAATATTGTAAATGACGTGACAAGTGGTCTTAAAATGCTCACTACATTTTTGGTTCAACTGGTCACCAGCGTCACTGAATGGTTCACACATTGTTATTACAAAGTATAAATTGGCAGAGGTTACAGACTTACAAATGATCATACCCCTCTTCTGGGCTGCTAACAGGACTTGACTTGGATGAATTCATTCTTTTGTTTTTACAGTGCTCAGTCAATGATGGCAATGGAGCATGTCCAGACACAACGCATAATGTCAATGGAACGAACGACGTTAGATTGGGCGATCTCTTGATCGGGGATGGAATTACAAGAATCTCCTACACACGACCCCTGAACACAAGTATGTATGGGTGGAGTAATGCCCTTTACTCTCCAAATAGGCTAGTGTTACAGCTGAAAAAGACCGCACAGAGCTCTGTAGCAAATTCTCTCATCAGAAGCCTACTCTTCATCATGTCCTTTGTTTGATTAATGGCCTCATGGTTACAAATTGTTGCTGCTTATCTGCAAACTAAGGCCACAAAAGATGCATACAATGCTTAACAATAATCAGAGTCAGGCTTCTTTTTGCATATGTCAGAACAAATATTTTATTTCATGATAACTGTGAAGTAACCATACTGTACGTGGTGGCTCTGTCCACTTCCATCAACCCATGGATGTCATTTGGTTGCTTATGGAAAGGACAAGCTATATGATGATATAATCAGCTGTTTGTTCCTCCGCACCACACTCTGGCAATCCCCATGGCACAGTCTGAATCAATTGGTGTTAAAATGAGCAACACTACTCAGCAGATGGTTCAGTTTTGACCAGGCTTGTCCAGGGATATCATATCCTTGGCTGACATCTGATGGGTCTTCTGTTTGATGAAGTGCTATAGGTAGAGGTGAAGGCAGTTAGTACCACTGATCCCTCCAGATGGTGCTTGTCCTGTCTTGTATTTTACTAATTTGGCTACATGTAGATAGTGTACTTATTTTGTCTGATTTCTGACACAAGCAAACAAAGTTGAAATGTCAAAGTGTCCATGTCCAATTCTATTTGATATTTTATTTGTGTGTGCTCTCTCTGTCAGATGATCCTATTGATAGGGTGATCCCCTTAGATGAGGAAGTTTACATTTCCTGGGCCATTGGCCCCATCAACCCAGATGGCAGGGTGGCCAAGCACACCATAGCTCCTAATCCTGGTGGTAATATCCCATGATCTCCATTCCTCTATCTAATGATGTAAATTGTTGTAATGGTTGTAAGAGAGTGTATTTGATTCTGGTGTCAGTTTTAAGCTCCCCACCCCTCTTCATACCGACACCCAGGTGCACAAGTGCTCCGGCATTCATGTTTTGTAAATTTTGGAAGCAAGATCAAAGTGACATTGGGTTAATGAGGGTTAATTTATCTTGGAGCAGGAGTTTGAGCAGGAAAACCAGGGCCCAGTTTCATGAAACTGCGTATAAGCATGGGAATATAGGGTCAGTATTACTGAGCTTAGCTGGATAAAATCAGTTTCAGATATAATCTGATTTTGCATGGCAGAGAATGTGCAATGAGGGTTTGCCCTGCTTGACATGTAAATCCTAATCTGTGATGCTAAACGTTACCCACCAATTGATAGAATCAAATCCTCCATAAGACCTCAATCTACTGAGTGGTCAAGCAGTTAAGACTTCTGCACTAGAAAGCAGGAGTCCGTTTGATTCCTGCCGAAGCTGCCTATCCTTACTTCGGCAGACAATCGGGCAAAGCGCTGAGCATGCAGTGTTAATGAGTAGAACAAACCGTCAGCAAACAAAATCAGTTTGCCAAAGAATTATCCACTTGTGTTGTATGGCTGTATGTTGAGTATTGAGGTAGGGGGAGTCTGAAAATCAAAAGCATGTCTTGAACATTTGGCAGTTGATTCTGTTGGACCAAGGGAGACTTTTCCTGCTAAGTACAGTACAGTAGATTCTTGTACTTCAGCAGGTCTTTGACATGACACTTTCTGACAGGTTTTTCCCCTGATTATTAAAGCTTGAGGCAGCCCACCTTACCGGTATGACTTTCAAGGGTATCTTGCATAGGAGGTATTGCCCACTGCTAAAAGTATACAGCGCCCTCTTGAGTTTATGTTAAGTCATGCCACTGATCTACATGTTAAGTTTTTGTCTGGCAATGTATGAAACAATACAGTTTGTATGAATCCAAAGGTGGGGATAAAATTTAATCTCATCTAGTACCAGAACTCTGTAACAGGGGGTGCCCCAGAGGTTTTCTTCAACAATGGCTGCCTTGGGATCACGCATGTGTTTATGCTATGGTCTTAATTAAGTAGTGTGCAACGCATATATATCTGAGTGACATGTATACCGGCCCTGTGCATTTGGCTGTGGTTATTTTTAAAAGTATTGGCCTCAGACCTATGAAATCCTAGAGTTATGTATCCCTGCTTTCTGGAGCTACAATCTTCAGTCAGTATTTTTGAATGTAGCTAATCTAGTATTTGGGGTGGTCATCAATCGTCTAGAAAACCCCAAGATCAATTTTGGCCGGCCATCGTCAGTCTGTCCAGCCTTCGCAGACAAGAATGGTGGAGGCAGTCAGCTGCCGGCCTGGCCTGTACTGACCATCGATGACGAGACCACACTGCGAGTTGACATCGGGCAGTCAGGAGGAGAGAGAGGCTACACAGGCATCACAGGTCAGCGGCACTTGTGTTCTCTTTCATTCTTTCACTTTTACCAGAGATTCATGAAAAAAAACCTTTGGTACGTTTAGCAAAAGGTCTCCGGTCCGCCGTCGATTTCACCAAACTCATAACTTGCAATCACTCGCAATGTGCAGAAAATTTATACCACCTATCACAACTTATGAATTGTTATCAATCGCAAGTATTGTTACGAATTACAATGCGTCGTAAGGTCTTGAGAAATCCACATCTGATGTTTTAATCCCAGCAACAACTTCCTTGAAGGGCAGATCATGAGTAAGGGTTCTGTCTAAAATGCCATTACGGCAATTACATACAGCAATTTTTTTTTATGAAAGTTGCCCAACACAAGGCCTCAAAAGGCCACTCAAGGTGAGGGTTAAAAGAAAGTAATAAGGAGAATAACCAGGAGCATACTAGATCAGGAGGAAAAAAATGAACGTTTATGTTACGTTTATGTTTATGTTATATTTGAATTGGGACAGGTTATAAGAAAGGGGAAACAGGTAACAGGTTGCAGGTAAAGAATTCCATAGTGCAGCAGTGCGCAGGAAGAAGCTAGAGGAGTACCGCTTTGTGTTGGCCTTAGGTACCATAACTACATATGGGTGCTGGCATATGTGATGAATAAATGATCCCACCTTCCCTCAAACCCTTGCAGGCAAGACAGGCTGGGGCATTGCCTGGTACCTGAATGGTCTCTTGATCCCACCTTCCCTCAAACCCTTGCAGGCAAGACAGGCTGGGGCATTGCCTGGTACCTGAATGGTCTCCTGATCCCACCTTCCCTCAAACCCTTGCAGGCAAGACAGGCTGGGGCATTGCCTGGTACCTGAATGGTCTCTTGATCCCACCTTCCCTCAAACCCTTGCAGGCAAGACAGGCTGGGGCATTGCCTGGTACCTGAATGGTCTCCTGATCCCAGAGCTGCATGTCAAGCGGGGTGTCAATTACACCTTTGAGGTGTATGGTGGCAACGACCCCGAGAACTCGGCCCAGTACCACCCCTTCTACATCACCAATGACCCAGTGGGGGGCTATGCCCAGAAACTGCCCCAGGAGAAAGAGGTGAGGATATACCCATCCCACCCCACCACAACCCAACCCACCCCACACTTCATCTTCAGTTATCCCACCTATCCCAACCCACCTCATCCCAGCCCACCCCACTTAACCCCATGGACCGCAGTCGAATTTTCTTTGCTATTTTAATGAATTGTTCACAAACCAGTTCCATCAGTTTTCCTTTCCAAACATCCTAGATGACATTATTTCCAACCTCCATATTACACGTACAGTAGTAGGTCTAAACAATGATCTTATCAGTTGTTTTTTGTTTTGTACTCCCCCACCAAACAGGGTATTGTGATATATGCAGGACCAGCTGGTAAGTCAATGCCAAATTGTTGTTTTTATTTTTAAAAGTACCTTCCATTTTACAAACAATAATTAATATGTTGGCCGATAGAGTATGGCTCTTCTAAAAACCATGCTCATTCTCAAGAGATGAATACATCATGTATATTAAATGTCACTGTAAATGTCTTCACAAGCTTTCAAATCTCATCACTGAATGACACTTGTATTTATACTGTATGTATTTTCTCAAAATTTAATGGGCCTGACGTTTCGATCCTAGCAGGACCTTTCTCTATCACTTTAAGTATTTATTTTCATTGAAGAAATTGCGATTAAATCTTGCACTGACATTGACACTATGTGCATGTTCTCTGTTATTGATGAGTGTGGCTCTGGGAACTGCTGGTAACTGACAATACGCAGTGTCATTGTAAGCTGTCTAGATTATGAATCCACCATCAAACCTTCAAATGTTGTTTCTTAGAGCCACGCTCATTTATAACACAGATTACTGGTATGCATACAGTATGTTGTCACCACAAGGTTTCTACATTGGTGACTGCTGTGCAAACTCTCATGTCTCCTCTGCATTCTCCCTTCACCATCAGAGGGCCCTTTCTGTAACTGGGAAGAAAAAGACATCAGCATCACACCAGACAGTTACAACAGCTTTGGTGGTTATAAGTCTGAGCTGGAACGCAACTGCATGGGTTCATCCACTGTGGGTGGCAGGATGCATTGGATGCCAGACAAGACCACTCCAGATGTGGTCTACTACCAGGTAAGGAGGGGTTACAAGACAGTCAGTTGTGGACGTCTCAACTGTGAACATTTGGTGAATGTCATGTTGCTGTGAAACTAAAGAAAACAAATCTTGGTGATTTCATGAAGCAATTAAGTGAATTAATTCTATTATCAACATTTTCCGTAATTTCTTTAGGACATATCTTAAGAATGATGAAAAATTGAGCACATGCTACTGTGAAATCAAGGAATTGTTGGGTAATGCAAGCAAAGTTCATAGAAAGTGTTCACTTGTTAAAAAAACCAAAGGAAAACAATTGTAAAATTGAATGGTGCCAGTAAGTGTTGAGAAAAATACAAAACGATACTAAACAGAACGCATACCAACATTTTCTGTCGGCAACACCTACCCTGTTTAATAATGTCTAATGATTTGGCCATTTCCTCTCTGCTATATATCCCTCACAGTGCTACACCCATCGCTTTCTGGGCTGGAAAATCAAAGTCAACTCAGCCATCGGGGTGCAGGCCTCGGCAGGGCTTCTTCTGGCCATGCTAGGGGTCATCTCTCTCCTCTCTTAGGTCAAAGGTGACCCTGAGATCATCCACAGGCAGCAGTGCTGGGGCAAGGACACAGACTTTGTTTCAGCTCAGCCGTGTTGCTGTCATGCAGTTTGCTCCTCATGATTAGTTTATATTCTGACTCACTATTTCTAGGCATCTTTTTGTTATGAATTTAATCAGTGTTGTGTGGGCACCAGTGTAAGGAGGGTGGGAGGCTGGTTCACATCAAGTGCATGTGACAAATGCCCATCCAAATACTTGGGTACCAGTCATCAAGAATTTGAATGGCCATGCACCTCAAGATTGTCTCAAGATTGTCTCCTGTTCCTTAGCAAATATTTTCATGTTTGCTTGATAGAAAAGACTAGCAAAAACACACAATTTCTATGCACAATATGCACAAACGACAAATAATTAATTCATGTAGGGGCGTACATGAATATGAATGATATGCAAGTTTTTGGAATACTTTTTGTTATTTCATGAACGTGGTTTAAATTGATGTGATTTATATTCAATGATGTTATGTTTATAACAGGTACAAGAATCATGAATCAAAATATATGGCATATAATGATTAAGTGCTTCTCATTGGTGTCCGTCTCCATCCCGGAAAAGACTACCTGGAAAAGCCTTAGGGCTGGAGAGCTCAGATGAAAGAGTGCCAGTATGCAAAACCAGGTTCAGTCAGTATGAGTGTTTCCTTTGTCCTGCTACTGTGGGATCGAAATGTCATACATGCCCTCCCAGTTGTTGACATTTGCATTCGGGTCTACTCAGTTTTAGTATATTGTTTTTTGTATATCGCTCTAGTTATCTAGATAATGTTAAAGAGACTCTATAGCATTGTTTGTATGAACTTGAAATATTGTTACACAGTACCGTAATTAATTGTATAGTGCAGTTTTTCACTTAGCCTTAATTATATATGCAGTGTTAATTATCTGGTTTATAAAATACATCATGTACCCTACCGTAGGAATGGCTTGAAATAATAACTTTTTTACATTTCATTTTATTCAGTGTGTGTACAAGGTACTGGAAAAATTGGATTTTCCGCCATCTTAAGCAATCTGATATTATTGAATCTTCTCATGTTATTTGGGACTTTGGGTATTTGGCGATGTGCTATAACTCTAGCGGCGGGAGTTATGAAAATAATTGAAAAGATGTTCCCAAATTTGGTCGAGTGAGGGCGCCATTCACTGCGCCCATACAGAGGGTTGCCGAACACTAAACATTTCGAGCTCCCATTGAACAACGTACAAAAACACAAATTTTCAAAGCCAATAAATATTATTCCATACCCAAACGTTTCTCGGTTCTCGAGACCTTCATTTCTCATATTCTTTTCAATGTTTGTTCCCTTAGCCGATAAGATTTCCGACTATAATATTTTTTATTACTCACAGAAAAAATCTTGTACATGTATACACACCAAAAAAATGTGTTGCCATCGACTTGAATCCAAGCCGAATTTCAACAAGTGCATTTTGGGATAGACCCCTCCACTTCTTCAGCCAAATAGGGCTACATTTGAAGACAGATAATATTCCAAATTACACACGAATCCGAAGAGTGAATTGACCCCTAGGGGTTTAAAGCTCTGTCTGCATTGGAGGACGCCAGCGTCGTATCTTACGACGAAATAAAGCACAACGGATGCGTCGGCTGTTGAAGAGCAATGGGAAAGGTCAGGGAAAACATTCCCTCAAGCTATACTATACAGTATACAGTACAGTTTAGGTCCTCATTTTGAAGCTTTAGGCTTCATATGAGTCAGGACTCCTAGGAGCCTGGTGAAACCAGTCTTCGACTGTTTCTCTTTTAATCTGCTCAATAGAAAGATCACCCAGTAGTCCTGAGATACCTATCCAGGGATCTCGATAGTATGGGACTCTAGGGATAAAAAATAAACTAAGCTTGGTCAAATTTGTATTTTCCCTACGACATATATGAGCTATGTATTTCAGATACTGAACATTAATATAATCCCGTAGTGGTTGACTTTTTGTTATGCACTCTAGATCAATATTAGCAAAGAAAAGGGCATGATTAATTTCGCCTTCTACTAGTGATGGTTTCCTGCGGAATCCATCCTTGATCATTCGCCTTAGAAAACCATACCAATTACTTTCAAGCCTTTTTATTTCTTTCTCACTTGGCCTCCAGCATTGGGTAGCATATGCTAGTCTAGGACGAACACATGCTTCAAGTATTTTAGTCCGAATGGGCATATTTACTTCCCTGTCACAAAGGACCCCCTTGAGTTCATAAAATTTAGCTGTAGCCTTAGCAATTCTTTGGTCAGTGGAATTTCTACCATCATTAAAGATGGTGTGGCCAAGATAGCAAAATTCAGACACATTTCCAAGTTCAGTACCATCAATGACAAGATTTATGTCACTCGTAGATGTATTAAATTGCATCACTTTAGTTTTTTTGAAAGAAATTGTTAAGCCAAAACGTTTACAAGTGGTGTTCATTATATTCATAATTCCCTGTGCCTCAGCAATGCTCATACAAAATAAAAACCAAATCATCGGCATACAAGAGCCACCGCAATGTTTCAACTCCATTCATTTTCTTGGTTTTCCTTGGTTTTCCTTTGTTCCCTGTTCGTGCATTCGCTAGGAATATGACCCAGAAAAAAATTCATTGTCATAGAACGGCACCACCAATTTTAATTAAAAATAGTGCCTAAGAAGATAATTATTGCCGAAAAAGTCACGGAAGCTTAGCCTCAACACGCAGGAAAAAATCACCGAGACGCAATAAACATAAGAAAACTACAGGGGGCCGGATAGTGTACAAGATAGATCACTTCCTGAAATCATCGAAGGCATCGGAAAGGAAAGTGTTGTCACTTTCCAAGAGACAGAGAGCGGCACGCAGCGTGGGAATACGATTCTTGTAGACTCGCTCGGCTATACATACACACGGAAATGGAAAAAGGATCCATCCTCTCCATTTTCGTCGTGGGTTTGTAGCATGCGTGGCAAGGATCGCCGGTGTCCAGTTTCAGTTCTCCAACATGAAGAATCTTTTCGTTACGGTAGACACAAGGCACACATCCACCCCACCAATCCCGGAACACAGACAGCCGTGGAGATAGCTGCCAAGATCAAGGACCGAGCCAGACAAGATATGTATCGGTCTGCTGGTTCCATCGTCGAAGGGATTGTGGCGACGCTTCCCGATTCCAGTGCCTGCCCCAAGCCTTCGTACCTGATCCGCACAGCAAACCGGGCGCGTCAAAGCCAGCGGCTACCTGACCCAAGTGACATCGCATTCGACCTCATCGAAGATGCGATTCCTGATGGGTTCTTGCAAAGTGACATTCGTGTTGGCGAGGCCCGGCACTTGCTGTTTTTTTACCGACCAGCAATTGGGGTTGCTGAAGAAGGCCAAGACCTGGTACCTTGACGGTACCTTCAAGATCATTAAGAAGCCGTTCTACCAGTTGTTCAGCATCCACGCGTTTGTAAAGGGGGAGATTGACAAGCAGAAGCAAGTTCCACTTGCATTCTGTTTCATGTCCCGCCGGCCAAAAAGGACGGGAGCAATGTGAAGGAGATGGTGGTCGACTTTGAAGCAGGCTTGTGGGGTGCCATCCGCAAGGTCTTCCCATCAGTTCCAATCAAGGGCTGCCTATTTCACTAGACCCAGGCGATTTGGTTTGGCGGTTCCGTTCACTACTGATGCGGCGGTACGGGAATACATCAAGAATTCATGGCTCTTCCCTTCCTGCCCTCTGAACACATTTCAGAAGCATTCCAGGTGCTGAAAGACAGGGCCAACCACCCTAGCGATGTCGTCTAGCGATGACAGTACCCAAACATCACGCATCGATCATAATATTATCCATCGATATTTTCCGCGAAACTCTCAACACATGAAAACTTTCGAAGGTACGAGTTGACTTATTTAATTGACGGTACGAGTTGACTTAATTGACGGTTGGCCTACGAGATGACCCGGGGAGTCGGTGGGTTAAAATTCATAAATTGAAGATAAACTTGCCCTTGTATAATCTTCACGACAAGTTCACTTGGTAAGCCAAATGTTACGATACCAGTTGGCATAGGTCCCTGTGGAAATCTTATTACGTACATTTCTTTTCGGCGACACAGCCACTGTTTTCGACGCTTGCACGCCTTGAATCCGGATGGATCGCATTTCTCTCCCTTGTTCACCGATAGAGGTCGCCCTGTCTAAAAAGTGCGCCTTTTGAACTGGGCTAGACTTGTTTTCAGTCCACTTATCTGTGGCATTCCATCAATTCAATTCAATTCAACATTTATTTCCACATTGACGTCCTGGGTATACAATTCTTCGATAAAACAACGCGTTAGAAATGGTTATTCGGTCATTTTGTACCCTCATTCAAAATATGCCTCAAGGATAAAATAATGCTCAAGTTGTGGATGAGAAGTGTCTGATACTGGTACTGGACTACTGGTACATGTGTGATATTACGCGCTGGGAGAACACAACCAAAATTAATTTCAGACTTGATCACAAGTCTACGTTTTGCGAACTTTTCGATTTCGATTCAGTTCATCCATGATCCTCTCCATCAGAAACGTACGAGAAAATGAATTGGAACAGCTTCTTTATCTGACGTACATGTAGTTTGACCATTTGAGTCGTGCCAACCTCAGGATTGCGCGGTAGATCCCGTCCAATCTTTGAAGAAAGATCGGGTAGGCATAGTACGCAAGTTTTCCGTGATAAACTTTAAACAGTGTCATTGAAATTTGAATATGGGGCCTGATCATCGACAACTGGTGTCGTGCCTCGTGGTGATGTTGTTATGATTTTGTTGTTTTACTTTTTCTTGACAATCGTTTGATAATGATTATGAATAGCTGCACAAAAGGATACCTTTATTTATTTCTCGCCATGAAAGCATCTGTTTCGATTCATATTCAAGAGCCAGATTCCAAAAGTTTAGTAATTAATTGTACGCACACTGCACAGTCTCAATTATCTTCAACTCGTACCCGCGCCAACTCGTACCCGCGCCAACTCGTGCCCACGCCAACTCGTGCCCGCACCAACTCGTACCCGCACCAACTCGTGCTCGTGATTAAGTTTGCTATTAAAATTAATAAATTATTTTAAACGCAGTGGCTGTTGTTACGGCAGTCGTCCGTGTGGTTCCCTGACTTGATTGTATTTCGTCAGCATTGCAGGCTGGTTGAACCAGTTAGTATTAGCTGATAGTCTGGTTCCAAGAGCTAAACATCCTGACGAAATACAATCAAGTCAGGGAACCACACGAACGACTGCCGTAACAACAGCCACTGCGTATTTTAAACTCAAACAATTAAAGGAAAACTGACTGGGAACGTTTTTAATTTTTTTTTAATAGTCAACTATTCTTTGCCGTGGTGGGGGCGCCAGTCAGAAGTGTTAACCTAGATCTGCCGTATATCTCCAGGGATCTCGCCCCACTTTCATTCGATACGCACAACAATTGTTGCAAACCTGGCTACAGCAGTCGGGCAATTGTTTTGCGTATCGAATGAAAGCGGGGGCGAAATCCCTGGAGATATGGGACCGCCACCATCCAAAGGGCTGGATAGCTCAGATGGTAGAGCGCGGGTACGGTAATCCAGAGGTCTCGGGTTCGAGTCCCGGTTCAGTCAAAGTTTTCTTTCAAAAAAATAAATAATTTTGTTTGCTCCTTGGTTGTTAAAATGTGTCCATTTTGTTATAATTTTTTTTATTTTGTCCAAGTGAAGACACCTACGGTAATTTTTGTTAATACTCATTTTAATTGCAACCTGACAATCTAATCATTTTGTTTAATTGTTTCGCTAAAATTACCACGAAGACATTTTTTTCCTCATTCACATGCAGAATTTAACATTATGCACAAAGCAGAAATCCATCATTTTCACAAACCAACAACACAGCGATACAAATTACCCAACCGAAAATTCACCCACATTGGATCCCCTATAATAATAACTGGACACTTCACAAAGGTTAGTTAGAATTCAAGTCAACTCGTTCTCCGTGCATTATTTTATGCGAGCACGAGTTGGCTCGGGTACGAGTTGGCACGGGTACGAGTTGGCACGGGTACGAGTTGACCAAAATGGGCACGAGTCGGTCAGAGTTCGAGTCGGTTTGGGTACGAGTTGACGTGTTCCCATTTATACTAGCTGAGAAGCATGATAAGTTATAACCCATGTTATTGTATCTGTTTTGTCCTTGTCACTCTGCCTTTGACTTTGAGAAAGGTCCTGCTAGGATCGAAACGTCAGGCCCACTAAATTTTAAGATTTGCATTTTGGTAATTTTTAGTCAGTAAGCAGTTTGCAACATTTTTGTTTGCAAACATTTTTGTATATCACCAGAAGTTATAACCATGTTATAACTGAAGCCCAAATGCTAAATACTTAAATAATGATTTCACTATAAATGTGTGATCATTACATTAGTCCGAGTAACTTGGACCCGACAAGTTACCCGATCCTTAAATTCAACGCAGTGGCTGTTGTTACGGCAGTCGTCCGTGTGGTTCCCTGACTTGATTGTATTTCGTCAGCATTGCAGACTGGTTGAACCAGTCTATTAGCTGATAGTCTGGTTCCAAAAGCTAAACATCCTGACAAATACTGTGAAGTCAGGGAACCACACGGACGACTGCCGTAACAACAGCCACTGCGTAAATTCAATGGGCGCGTGGGACGGTTTCATGGGTGGTTTGGGGAGTAAATCTGGGGATTTCGGTCGGGGGTATTTTTCAAAGATTAGATTCAAGCGTTGCCATACCCGTTTTCCTTGGACCCTACAGTCACCTGACCCTCAAAATTTCAAAATTCGATAAAAAAAGGGTGACTTGTCGGGTCCAAGTTAGTCGGATTATATAATCATAAAGTAAGAAATACATGTACAAACATGTTCTAAACTGAGTACTGAGTACTGGGAGTACTGACTTTGGACTGATTTGATGGAGTGATGAGGGTTTGCCCTACACAATGTAACTTGGCCCAGGCCAATGCCTGATGAAAAAAAATCAGGCAGCTTGGGCAGGATTCAAACCTGCTTTCTAGGGCAGACGTCTTTACAACTTGAAACCTGACCTGGTCGATGTCGTGTGGCGGATTTGAATAATGTGTAGTGGCTAAGTGGCGGGTACTGTTATAACATGATGTTTGCGTCAAGGAGAATGTAAATGTAATTCAATAGCATTCTGAAAAAGTCAGAGGGTGTTGGCATTTCAATTCTAACTTTTTCCCAAAATGGCAGAGAAAGATCTTGCCAGGAACGAAACACCAGGCCCTCTTGATTTTGTTCTTTGACAGGCTCCTTTTTTTTCTTCAACTTGAACTGTTGTGGATTATTGTCTCAATAGGACATCAGACACTGGTCTCGACATGGCCTTACAACCAGCCGTGACCATCTGTTCCGCCCGGCCGGACAAGTTGGCGAAAATGCAGCGACTACCCTTTGTGCAGATTGAGCCGGACACTTCCTTCAACTACAAGTTCATTGAGGTCAGTGCCCTGGCAGCACTCCTGTCTATGTCTTGGCCATTGGCTGTGAGTCTTTCTGGAACCGATTGCTTGTAAACAGAGGGGCTGACGTTTCGATCCTAGCTTTTCTCAAAGGCAAAAGCAGGAGCTTTGAGAAAGGTCTTGCTAAGTGCTAGGATCGAAACGTCAGGCCCTCTAACTTTTGAGATTTATGTATTGCAGGTCATTTTAGTCAGTGAGCAGTTTGCAACATTTTTTTTTTTGTATTTACTGTTTGTAAATCATGTGATGGGATCATAAAGCTGCATCCAGATTACTACGTAAAGTTATGGCTTTGCTTTGGTGACAGTTAAACCTAAAAGTGTCTCTGATTGCAATGAGACATCCTGCAGTGCTGCACAAAGGATTGACCTTAATTAGTCATAGCCATAGCCAGCCTAACCGGAAGCTCTGTGCATTTCTCTGCTAGGGCACTATTACCAAGCTCTTTCCTCTGTCCACTGCTGGCAAGTCCAAACGGATGAAGATCATCTTGAGGGAAGATGAAGTGGCAGCCCAGTCCCTGTCATCCAACAGGATCAACGTTTTCCTCTTTGGGGGCTTCGCCGAAGACTTTGTTCAGTTCTCAGAAAAGGTTAGCAGAGTTCCTCTTTATTTGAACAATATTTTTGAAACAAAAATGAAAAATGGCAAAAAAAACTTTGATTTTGACTCGACTCAATTCACCTCAACCCAGCCCAGCTCAGCTCAATTCAACTCAACTCACTGATTCAACGCAAACCGATCTTGGATGTTGTTTTGATTTCAGGATAAAGTCTTTATAAGCGAGGCTCGCATTGAGAAATCGCCGACTTGGACCACGGACGGTGTCCATCAGTGCAACATCATCGTTGACAGGAAACACTGCAGGCCTTCGGTGTGGGTAAGAGATCTGCAAGCAGGTCTGACCTGTCTGAGAGATAAAAGGAGGTTGTTTTTTATCTTCATCTTCTGACGAGAAATGGATCACTGGCAGATTAGCTTTTAGTCTTGTTTCAAGTCAGCTTTCCCAGCTTCGAGAAGAGATCACCACATTGTGACAATACAAAAGGATAGGATTTTCCCATCATACTTCACTGGGCTTCTGGTCTTCTAATGGGCTTTTTGATTTATTTTTTTGTTTGTGATCATGCTAATGCATCTTTAGGTTATCCCCAAGGAGAGGCAAAGCAGACGAGCCAGGATCAACAATCACCGTAACGGGCAGAATTCAACAGCGCCCTCTGAGGTTGCCGGTCAGCCAGTGGCCTCAGCCTCTTCGAGTGTGGGCGCCTCGGCCCAGGGGCGGTGTCAGAGCGCCCGACAGGACGGCGGGGGAGGGACCAGCGGGGCAGACAGGGCGGCCGGCCAGGGATCCACCGCATCTGCCTCTGGTCCAGCGAGTGCGGACGCAAACCGCCGGACCACAAGCGCTGTGACTTCCGCCACGTCCTGCAGTAATGCCACAACCGCCGGCCACGCGATGGACGCTTGGACAGTCCCGGGCAGCAGTGCTCCTGCCACAGCTGTAAGATGAACTCTCTCCTCTCCCTCCCCTCCTATCCTTTCCCCTCTCCCCTCTTCCTCAAAGAGCTAATCTTCCCAAAGCTCTGCTGAGTTCGTTTGTGATCCAAAAACAGGTACAGTAGTACTCAGTAGTAGCTTTTATCTAAGCCATTGGAGTGGGCGTACAATCAGAATCCATACATGGTGTCAAAAAAACCCAAAACCACCAGGCATTAAATCCGATTCCTGCTTCCTGGAGCACTGAATTGTAGGTGACCTTCTCCAAAATTGCCTGTTGATTGTTCATTGCTCATTCTCAAGGCTCTCTTTTTCTTTAGGCCAGGAGGTTAATTTTCGTGGATAACAATTGTGAGCAGAGATTTCAATCTTCCCTTCTTCTTACAGAGGAGCTACACCTACACATCTTTCAAACACCTCAAGGAGATCTCCCAGGTCAATGTCTTTGGCATCGTCAAATTTTTCAAGCCACCTTACAAAACCAGGGGACCAGGTGAGCGAATACTTGAGAACTTCTTGAAGCAATACTTGCAAACTTGCAAACTACTTGACTTTTCAGACTCGACTTTTCAGTCTCGACTTTTCAGGCTCAACTGTTCAGTCCTCGAAGGGCCTTGCCTTTAGAATATTATTTCTATGAGAATGGGGAAAAATACTACTGGGTTATTTTACGGGACAGGGCTGCTGTTGCTGCTCCTGCTGTGCCATTGAGTCTCACTAACCGTCTATGGTGACGTGTTTATGTACCCACAAATTAAAAGTGTGTAAGCTGACTTAGCGAATACAAAAAACCCTAAAGCTGAACCTAGAAAGCCTTCAGCTCGATTCTTCCTGAAGAGCCACTGGACTCCCACATTCGTCTTCTCTCAGTAACTGCTTTCTTCTTTCCCTCCTTCAGATTACACCATGACGGTGACCCTGGTTGACCCGACCCTTGACCCCAGCCACCGGGGTCTTCGCTGCCAGCTGTTCCGGGACCGCATTGAGGGCTTGCCTCAGGTGCACAATGTAGGGGACATCGTACGCTTCCATCGCCTGAAGGTAATTGGAAGGGAGAGGCAGCGGGTCAACAAACCAAAGCAGTTGCCGAATTCACCTGGTGACACAATCCAGACAGTGCTGCCTACTGTAACACAATGGCCAACCATTTCAGTTCAGCATGATGGCATCCAATCCTTTTTCCTAAGGATATAGGGCAAGCAATAGACCTTTTCCAATACACCATCATGCCACCATCTTTGAAGAGTGAGAAACAATTGAAAAGCGCACAGGGCAGGGTCATATCAGGGCAATGCTGAATCTAACACTCAAACACAATCCTGCGTTAATTCTGCCTGCCCAAACTGTAATCACATCCCATTGACCCAGCCTCTCGGTGAAGGGGTCAATGTCAAACATGCATGAGAACCCGTTGCCTGCTTTACAGGCATGCAACTTTTCTGCGGATTTCTGCGTTTTTTTCATTCGGCCGTAAAAAAAATAAAATCTGTAATAAAAATAATTTTAAAAAAATTAAATAAATAAAAAAAAAATGGATATTTCTTCTCCCCTAACTATTACTTAAAAAACATGCTGAGATCAGGTTAAAAACTTTTTCATTTTGTTTACTTTTCATTTTGTGTAAACAAAAATTCAATTTTCTGGGAGTATGCTTTGAAAAAGGTTAAAATATGTCACTCAGCTTAAGGTCATAAGTGGTCAAAAACTGCTCAGAATGCACCACAGAGCATCTAGAATCCAAACCCCACGGTTGCAGTTTCATTCGGACATTTTCCTCTTTTTTTACAATTCAAGAGTTGCATGCCTGGCTTTAGCGACGACACAAACAACTTAGCTGAAGTAAATGAGCCCAAAGCTCCTGTTCTAGTCCAGAGGAATGTCCATGCTTAAACAATTGATTTTGGGCAGCTGTCAAATTGGTCCCCTGTTCGGTTTGGTGGACCCGAGAATTGTTCTCTGAACCAGGGATAGCACATTAGTGAATGACCAGGTGGTTGTTATTTCCCTTTTCATCCCTTTTATCATTTTGTTGCCTGTGCAACGTTCACCAGATCAGCCGCTACAACGGTGAGCTTCAAGGACTGGCAGGCATCGCCTTCCAAAGTCTTGCCTTCGACGGTGAAAAGGACGCTTCCCTGGACCCTCGCTCCTCCACTCCCAACTTCACCCTGACAGAGGACGACGTCAAAAGGGTATTTGAAGCTTGCTTCTTCTTTTTTTTTGGGGGGGGGGCACATCCATCTATACGTATGGGGGACACCGTAGGCAGTTTGTAGGTCAAAAGGTCGATAAGGTTCTTGCTATGGTTCTGGCTCTTGCTCTTGTTCTTGCTCTGGCTCTTGCTCTGGCTCTTGCTCTGGCTCTTGCTCTGGCTCTGGCTCTGGCTCTAGATCAGGTTCTGGCCCTGACTCTGGCTCCGGCTCTGATTTTAACTCAGGTTCTGGGTCTGGGTTTTGCTCTTGCTCTGGTTCTGTCTTTGGCTCTGCTACTGGCTTTGGCTCTGTCTCTGTCGTCCAACATCTGCAAGCACATGTTTTCCATTGCATTTGTCCAGGCGAGTCTTTGTTGTCTCTTTTGAATCAGAAAGTGAATTTCAGAAATGAAACGCTGCAGATGCCGGAACCTGAGCCCCAGATGTGGCTTTGAAAAGGGCTCCTTGTTTGGTAACCACAGATGCTCAGATGCTGTCATTTGATTCCAGCCTGTCCTCTCTGTCATCAATCTATCATATCCTATTTCCGCCTCCTTGCTGATAGTCCGATTCATCCTCGCATCTCCACCTTCCCTGCATAGGTCAAGGAGTTGAGACTCTGGTCCAGCCGCCAGACCCAGCTGGCCATGGACAACCACAGCGGCAGCCTGGCCAAGATGTACAGCGGCCAGTACTTTGACCTGACCTGCCAGGTGGTGTCAGTGGCCACGCTGCCGGCAGAGAGGTGCACTGTGGTCCGGGTTTGGGACGGTACCCACTACCGAGGGTGAGTGGGAGTGTGTGCTACTGGCTGGGTGGGCTCAACAGAATTGCAAGTAGAACTTTCAGCCATAGAGCCTTCAGGCCATAGAACTTTCAGTCATAGAGCCTTCACGCCATAGAACTTTCAGTCATAGAGCCTTCACGCCATAGAACTTTCAGTCATAAAGCCTTCAGACCATAGAACCTTCAGTCATAGAGCCTTCACGCCTTAGAACTTTCAGTCACAGAATCCTCAGTCACAAGCCTTCAGTTGTAGAAACTTCAGTCATGGAACCTTCTAACATAGAACCTTCATTCACATAATCTTCAGTCAGAGAACCTTCGGCCATAGAACTTTCGGTCATAGAACCTTCAGACAAAGAACCTTTAGTCAGATCCTTCAATCATAGAACCTTTAGTCGTAGAATCTTCGGTCAAAGAACCTTCAGCCGTAGAATCTTCAGTCAAAGAACCTTCAATCATATAATTTACAGTCATAGAATCTTCAATCATGGAACCTACAGTCATAGAATCTTCAATCTCGGAACCTACAGTCATAAAATCTTCAATCATAGAACCTACAGTCATAGAATCTTTAATCATAGAACCTACAATCATAGAATCTTCAATCATAGAGCCTACAATCATAGAATCTTCAATCATAGAACTTAGTCATAGAATCTTCAATCATAGAACCTTCAATCATAGAACCTTCAGTCATAGAACCTTCAGTCAGAACCTTCTAACAGAACCTTTCTACCATTCACATAATATTCAGTCAGAGAACCTTTAGTCAGATCCTTCAATCATAGAACCTTCAGTCGTAGAATCTTCAGTCAAAGAACCTTCAATCATTTAATCTACAGTCAAAGATTCTTCAATCATAGAACCTACAATCATGGAATCTTCAATCATAGAACCTACAGTCATAGAATCTTCAATCATATAACCTACAATCATAGAATCTTCAATCATATAACCTACAATCATAGAATCATGTCATGGAACCATCAGTCCTAGAACCTACAGTCATGAAAACCACATATTGTAGAATCTTCAGAATCAGTCACAGCACATTCAGACATCCTTCAAAGCTCAAAGTTGTTGGACCTTCCATCTGAGAACCCCCCAAAACCATGACACTGTACCTCTCTCTATCCACTCTCAGACAAGTGCGTACCATGGATATCACTTCCACCATCAACAAGAAGACCAACGCTGAGCTGGCCAGGAAGTCGGAAGGTTACGCCCTGGATGTGTCCTTGTACGATAACCACATGGAGCCTGGGTCCATGCTTAATGTGAGTATACCCCAGGCACGACCCAGACCATCAGGGTCTTCCCAAATCGGTTTACGGAAGTCTCCCTTTGTAAACAGGCACACTAGGTTTGAATCAACAGTCAAGGTGTTTGTTGATACCAGTATTTTCACATTGAAAAAGTGTGAGCTCTGAGACAAATAGAACCTTCAGGCAGAACCCTAAAATCTTAAGTCATGGAATCTTTGGCCATAGAATCCCTCAATCCTGAAACTGTAGGCCCTACCCCTTAAACAGCACATCTAAAAAGATTTTGCTCAGCACAGCTCTGGAATAGAGGACTGTTAATAGAGGGTCCAGTTTTATGTCGGTTAGCCCTAATGTTGTCATCGTCTAAACTTACCTCATTGACCGAATCCCTCACCTGCGGGGCAAGCCGCCTTTCATAATGTGAGATTCTTGAGCAGTTTGACCAAGTCCAACCAAATCTTGGAAGCTTTGCTTCTAAGCATGAGATTTGGATGCACTCTGACCTGATCCGTGGCAAGCTTCAGTATGTGTGTCACTTGGGGGCAGGCTGAATCCAATGCCATCGGTCAATCTTGTCACACACCAGCCGGGCCAGTACATCAAGATCTGCAACCTCCACGTGGTCAGGTTCCGGCCGCCAGACTGGCAGGAGGATAACCCTGAGATGGTGGAGCTGGTGGTGCATCATGGGACGTCATACGGACGGGGCATCATTCTGATGAAGGTCTGGGATCAAGGGATCAAGGACCTGATCAAGTAAGAAGTCAGAATTGCCCACTTCAACTCGGAGTTACTGGCTCTTTTCAGAGCCACACTCCTTCTTGAAAGAGAAGTGCTACATGGTGTCACTGTTAACCTTCCACTCACTTACATTTGTTAAATCAGATCTGTCTTTCTCTAATAGGGGTGCCAGGCAGAGAAGCAAATCACCAATAATTACCATATGCACGCAGGCATCCCAATGCCTTTAACCCTAACGCTTTGCACCTCCTGCACAGGACACACTGTATACCACAATTTACCACAGTGCCCACAGGGGTGTAGGCTCACAAACCACAGGTCACCACAAAAACCCTGCTGTGGAATGTCCTGGTGCATGGCCCTTATCCTCCCCCAGGAAAACCATGTGTGGTTAATTGTGGTTTCAATGCCGGGTTAGGGTTAATCAATTGCAAATAACTGTCAGTTGTAAATCTGCCTACAGCAGTTTATTGGGTTTGCACAAAAGGGATGCAGCTTTTTAAGACACACATCTAAACAAATGTAGAGGGCCTGACGTTTTGTCCCAGCAGCGGTCGACCAAGTGGTGTATTTCCACAAAATTTGGTTACCTGCAGTTGATTACACCGAACCCATCGTAACTTACTGTCAATCGCAAGACGGTGAGCGATGCACAGAAACCATGCGGTGTATCACAACTTACGATGGGTTGTCCATCGTAAGTTGAGTTATGATGCATCGTAAGGCTTTGTGAGATCCGCCGCAGGACCTTTCTCAGAGGCAGAAATGCCTCTGAGAAAGAGAAAGCTCCTCCTGGGATAGGAAGGTCTTGTGCTAGGATTGAAAATGTCCTGCTAGGATAGACATGCCAGCTTTAAACTTTTCTGATTTTCTCATTTTAGTCAGCATTTTAACACAATTTTGTTTATTATCTCTTTTTTTAAAGAAACCAAGGAAAAGGAAAGGATCACAGAGCTTCTCAACTGTTGAAAGACCAAAGAAACTTCAACTAGACTTGGTTTTGAAAAAGGCTAATGATAAAGGCAAAACAAATATTTTATTTTTGTGCCATTTCCTACAATTCTTTTTGTTTTTAATCCAGACGAATGGAAGATGCTGTCAGAACAGATCATGCAAGAAACATCCAAAATGCTACAGCCACGACTTCTGGCACAGTGCCAGTTGACCAACAAGTACCAATGCACACGTAAGTTGCATTTCCAGGCCACTCAAGGCTGCCAATAACAACCTCCAACCCTTCCCCCCCAAGAAAACAAATAGTCTGACTACTACCCACACAAAACTTCTCCATACAAAGGATATCAGTGAGTCGGCACACTAAGAGTTAAGACTTGCCAAGTGGAAATACCAAGTGAAAGGTTTGCGGTGATGCTAGAAGGAGTGTGGCCATACTCCCTCTTGAATGAAAAGTGCTACATGGTGTCACCGCAAACCCTCCACTTAATACTGAGAATTACCTTGTACAAGTACATTACTTCATCCCATGATAAGATGTATATTTCATTGAGGCTTTGCCTTAACCACTTCGCGCCGGGACCTCCGAATCCGGAGCTCCATTGGGTTGACTATGCGACGGGGCCCTCCAAATCCGGGCACCACTATTGTCCACATTCTAAACAAAGACTCTTTTCAACCACACTGCAGCCTGGCCAAGATGAACAGCGGCCAGTACTTTGACCTGACCTGCCAGGTGGTGTCAGTGGCCACGCTGCCGGCAGAGAGTTGCACTGTGGTCCGGGTGTGGGACGGTACCCACTACCGAGGGTGAGTGGGAGTGTGTGCTACTGGCTGGGTGGGCTCAACAGAATTGCAAGTAGAACCTTCAGTCATAGAGTCTTCAGACCATAGAACTTTCAGTCATTGAGCCTTCACGCCATAGAACTTTCAGTCACAGAATCCTCAGTCACAAACCTTCAGTCATAGAAACTTCAGTCATGGAACCTTCTAACATAGAACCTTCATTCACATAATCTTCAGTCAAAGAACCTTCAATCATAGAACCTTCTAACATAGAACCTTCATTCACATAATCTTCAGTCAGAGAACCTTTAGTCAGATCCTTCAATCATAGAATCTTCAGTCGTAGAATCTTCAGTCAAAGAACCTTCAATCGTATAATCTACAGTCATAGAATCTTCAATCATAGAACCTACAGTCATAGAATCTTCAATCTTTGAACCTACAGTCATAGAATCTTCAATCATAGAACCTACAGTCATAGAATCTTCAATCTTGAAACCTACAGTCATAGAATCTTTAATCATATAACCTACAATCATAGAATCATCAGTCATGGAACCATCAGTCCTAGAACCTACAGTCATGAAAACCATCTATTGTAGAATCTTCAGAATCAGTCACAGCACATTCAGACATCCTTCAAAGCTGAAAGTTGTTGAACCTTCCATCTGAGAACCCCCCAAAACCATGACACTGTACCTCTCTCTATCCACTCTCAGACAAGTGCGTACCATGGATATCACTTCCACCATCAACATGAAGACCAACGCTGAGCTGGCCAGGAAGTCGGAAGGTTACGCCCTGGATGTGTCCTTGTACGATAACCACATGGAGCCTGGGTCCAAGCTTAATGTGAGTATACCCCAGGCACGACCCAGACCATCAGGGTCTTCCCAAATCGGTTTACGGAAGTCTCCCTTTGTAAACAGGCGCACTAGGTTTGAATCAACAGTCAAGGTGTTTGTTGATACCAGTATTTTCACATTGAAAAAGTGTGAGCTCTGAGACAAATAGAACCTTCAGGCAGAACCCTAAAATCTTAAGTCATGGAATCTTTGGCCATAGAATCCCTCAATCCTGAAACTGTAGGCCCTACCCCTTAAACAGCACATCTAAAAAGATTTTGCTCAGCACAGCTCTGGAATAGAGGACTGTTAATAGAGGGTCCAGTTTTATGTTGGTTAGCCCTAATGTTGTCATCGTCTAAACTTACCTCATTGACCGAATCCCTCGCCTGCGGGGCAAGCCGCCTTTCATAATGTGAGATTCTTGAGCAGTTTGACCAAGTCCACCCAAATCTTGGAAGCTTTGCTTCTAAGCATGAGATTTGGATGCACTCTGACCTGATCCGTGGCAAGCTTCAGTATGTGTGGCACTTGGGGGCAGGCTGAATCCAATGCCATCGGTCAATCTTGTCACACACCAGCCGGGCCAGTACATCAAGATCTGCAACCTCCACGTGGTCAGGTTCCGGCCGCCAGACTGGCAGGAGGATAACCCTGAGATGGTGGAGCTGGTGGTGCATCATGGGACGTCATACGGACGGGGCATCATTCTGATGAAGGTCTGGGATCAAGGGATCAAGGACCTGATCAAGTAAGAAGTCAGAATTGCCCACTTCAACTCAGAGTTACCGGCTCTTTTCAGAGCCACACTCCTTCTTGAAAGAGAAGTGCTACATGGTGTCACTGTAAACCTTCCACTCACTTACATTTGTTAAATCAGATCTGTTTCTTGCTAATAGGGGTGCCAGGCAGAGAAGCAAATCACCAATAATTACCATATGCACGCAGGCATCCCAATGCCTTTAACCCTAACGCTTTAAGCCTAACGCTTTAACCCTAACGCTTTGCACCTCCTGCACAGGACACACTGTATACCACAACTTACCACAGTGCCCACAGGGGTGTAGGCTCACATACCACAGGTCACCACAAAAACCCTGCTGTGGAATGTCCTGATGCATGGCCCTTATCCTCCCCCAGGAAAACCATGTGTGGTTAATTGTGGTTTCAATGCCGGGTTAGGGTTAATCAATTGCAAATAACTGTCAGTTGTAAATCTGCCTACAGCAGTTTATTGGGTTTGCACAAAAGGGATGCAGCTTTTTAAGACACACATCTAAACAAATGTAGAGGGCCTGACGTTTTGTCCCAGCAGCGGTCGACCAAGTGGTGTATTTCCACAAAATTTGGTTACCTGCAGTTGATTACACCGAACCCATCGTAACTTACTGTCAATCGTAAGACGGTGAGCGTAGTGCAGAAACCATGCGGTGTATCACAACTTACGATGGGTTGTCCATTGTAAGTTGAGTTATGATGCATCGTAAGGCTTTGTGAGATCCGCCGCAGGACCTTTCTCAGAGGCAGAAATGCCTCTGAGAAAGAGAAAGCTCCTCCTGGGATAGGAAGGTCTTGTGCTAGGATTGAAAATGTCCTGCTAGGATCGACATACCAGCTTTAAACTTTTCTGATTTTCTCATTTTAGTCTGAGCATTTTCACACAATTTTGTATATGATCCATATGTTTGAAAGAAACCAAGGAAAAGGAAAGGATCACAGAGTTTCTCAACTGTTGAATGACCAAAGAAACTACAACAAGACTTGGTTTTGAAAAAGGCTAATGATAAAGGCAAAACAAATATGTTACTTTTGTGCCATTTCCTACAATTCTTTTTTTTTTAATCCAGACGAATGGAAGATGCTGTCAGAACAGATCATGCAAGAAACATCCAAAATGCTACAGCCACGACTTCTGGCACAGTGCCAGTTGACCAACAAGTACCAATGCACACGTAAGTTGCATTTCCAGGCCACTCATGGCTGCCAATAACAACCTCCAACCCTTCCCCCCCAAGAAAACAAATAGTCTGACTACTACCCACACAAAACTTCTCCATACAAAGGATATCAGTGAGTCGGCACACTAAGAGTTAAGACTTGCCAAGTGGAAATACCAAGTGAAAGGTTTGCGGTGATGCTAAAAGGAGTGTGGCCATACTCCCTCTTGAATGAAAAGTGCTACATGGTGTCACCGCAAACCCTCCACTTAATACTGAGAATTACCTTGTACAAGTACATTACTTCATCCCATGATAAGATGTATATTTCATTGAGGCTTTGCCTTAACCACTTCGCGCCGGGACCTCCGAATCCGGAGCTCCATTGGGTTGACTATGCGACGGGGCCCTCCAAATCCGGGCACCACTATTGTCCACATTCTAAACAAAGACTCTTTTCAACCACACTGCAGCCTGGCCAAGATGAACAGCGGCCAGTACTTTGACCTGACCTGCCAGGTGGTGTCAGTGGCCACGCTGCCGGCAGAGAGTTGCACTGTGGTCCGGGTGTGGGACGGTACCCACTACCGAGGGTGAGTGGGAGTGTGTGCTACTGGCTGGGTGGGCTCAACAGAATTGCAAGTAGAACCTTCAGTCATAGAGTCTTCAGACCATAGAACTTTCAGTCATTGAGCCTTCACGCCATAGAACTTTCAGTCACAGAATCCTCAGTCACAAACCTTCAGTCATAGAAACTTCAGTCATGGAACCTTCTAACATAGAACCTTCATTTACATAATCTTCAGTCAAAGAACCTTCAATCATAGAACCTTCAGTCATAGAATCTTCTAACATAGAACCTTCATTCACATAATCTTCAGTCAGAGAACTTTTAGTCAGATCCTTCAATCATAGAATCTTCAGTCGTAGAATCTTCAGTCAAAGAACCTTCAATCGTATAATCTACAGTCATAGAATCTTCAATCATAGAACCTACAGTCATAGAATCTTCAATCTTTGAACCTACAGTCATAGAATCTTCAATCATAGAACCTGCAGTCATAGAATCTTCAATCTTGAAACCTACAGTCATAGAATCTTCAATCATATAACCTACAATCATAGAATCATGTCATGGAACCTTCAGTCCTAGAACCTACAGTCATGAAAACCATCTATTGTAGAATCTTCAGAATCAGTCACAGCACATTCAGACATCCTTCAAAGCTGAAAGTTGTTGAACCTTCCATCTGAGAACCCCCCAAAACCATGACACTGTACCTCTCTCTATCCACTCTCAGACAAGTGCGTACCATGGATATCACTTCCACCATCAACATGAAGACCAACGCTGAGCTGGCCAGGAAGTCGGAAGGTTACGCCCTGGATGTGTCCTTGTACGATAACCACATGGAGCCTGGGTCCATGCTTAATGTGAGTATACCCCAGGCACGACCCAGACAATCAGGGTCTTCCCAAATCGGTTTACGGAAGTCTCCCTTTGTAAACAGGCACACTAGGTTTGAATCAACAGTCAAGGTGTTTGTTGATACCAGTATTTTCACATTGAAAAAGTGTGAGCTCTGAGACAAATAGAACCTTCAGGCAGAACCCTAAAATCTTAAGTCATGGAATCTTTGGCCATAGAATCCCTCAATCCTGAAACTGTAGGCCCTACCCCTTAAACAGCACATCTAAAAAGATTTTTCTCAGCACAGCTCTGGAATAGAGGACTGTTAATAGAGGGTCCAGTTTTATGTTGGTTAGCCCTTATGTTGTCATCGTCTAAACTTACCTCATTGACCGAATCCCTCGCCTGCGGGGCAAGCCGCCTTTCATAATGTGAGATTCTTGAGCAGTTTGACCAAGTCCACCCAAATCTTGGAAGCTTTGCTTCTAAGCATGAGATTTGGATGCACTCTGACCTGATCCGTCGCAAGCTTCAGTATGTGTGGCACTTGGGGGCAGGCTGAATCCAATGCCATCGGTCAATCTTGTCACACACCAGCCGGGCCAGTACATCAAGATCTGCAACCTCCACGTGGTCAGGTTCCGGCCGCCAGACTGGCAGGAGGATAACCCTGAGATGGTGGAGCTGGTGGTGCATCATGGGACGTCATACGGACGGGGCGTCATTCTGATGAAGGTCTGGGATCAAAGGGTCAAGGACCTGATCAAGTAAGACGTCAGAATTGCCCACTTCAACTCAGAGTTACTGGCTCTATTCAGAGCCACACTCCTTCTTGAAAGAGAAGTGCTACATGGTGTCACTGTAAACCTTCCACTCACTTACATTTGTTAAATCAGATCTGTTTTTCTCTAATAGGGGTGCCAGGCAGAGAAGCAAATCACCAATAATTACCATATGCACGCAGGCATCCCAATGCCTTTAACCCTAACGCTTTAACCCTAACGCTTTAACCCTAACGCTTTAACCCTAACGCTTTGCACCTCCTGCACAGGACACACTGTATACCACAATTTACCACAGTGCCCACAGGGGAGTAGGCTCACATACCACAGGTCACCACAAAAACCCTGCTGTGGAATGTCCTGGTGCATGGCCCTTATCTTCTTCCAGGAAAACCATGTGTGGTTAATTGTGGTTTCAATGCCGGGTTAGGGTTAATCAATTGCAAATAACTGTCAGTTGTAAATCTGCCTACAGCAGTTTATTGGGTTTGCACAAAAGGGATGCAGCTTTTTAAGACGCACATCTAAACAAATGTAGAGGGCCTGACGTTTTGTCCCAGCAGCGGTCGACCAAGTGGTGTATTTCCACAAAATTTGGTTACCTGCAGTTGATTACACCGAACCCATCGTAACTTACTGTCAATCGCAAGACGGTGAGCGATGCACAGAAACCATGCGGTGTATCACAACTTACGATGGGTTGTCCATTGTAAGTTGAGTTATGATGCATCGTAAGGCTTTGTGAGATCCGCCGCAGGACCTTTCTCAGAGGCAGAAATGCCTCTGAGAAAGAGAAAGCTCCTCCTGGGATAGGAAGGTCTTGTGCTAGGATTGAAAATGTCCTGCTAGGATCGACATACCAGCTTTAAACTTTTCTGATTTTCTCATTTTAGTCTGAGCATTTTAACACAATTTTGTTTATAATCTATTTTTGAAAGAAACCAAGGAAAAGGAAAGTATCACAGAGTTTCTCAACTGTTGAAAGACCAAAGAAACTTCAACTAGACTGGGTTTTTAAAAAGGCTAATGAAAAAGACAAAACAAATATTTTATTTTTGTGCCATTTCCTACAATCCTTTTTTTATTTATTCCAGACGAATGGAAGATGCTGTCAGAACAGATCATGCAAGAAACATCCAGAATGCTACAGCCACGACTTCTGGCACGGTGCCAGTTGACCAACAAGTACCAATGTACACGTAAGTTGCATTTCCAGGCCACTCATGGCTGCCAATAACAACCTCCAACCCTCCCCCCTCAAAGAAAACAAATAGTCTGACTACTACCCACACAAAACTTCTCCATACAAAGGATATCAGTGAGTCAGCACACCAAGAGTTAAGACTTGCCAAGTGGAAATACCAAGTGAAAGGTTTGCGGTGATGCTAGAAGGAGTGTGGCCATACTCCCTCTTGAATGAAAAGTGCTACATGGTGTCACCGCAAACCCTCCACTTAATACTGAGAATTACCTTGTACAAGTACATTACTTCATCCCATGATAAGATGTATATTTCATTGAGGCTTTGCCTTAACCACTTCGCGCCGGGACCTCCGAATCCGGAGCTCCATTGGGTTGACTATGCGACGGGGCCCTCCAAATCCGGGCACTACTATTGTCCACATTCTAAACAAAGACTCTTTTCAACCACACTGCAGCCTGGCCAAGATGAACAGCGGCCAGTACTTTGACCTGACCTGCCAGGTGGTGTCAGTGGCCACGCTGCCGGCAGAGAGTTGCACTGTGGTCCGGGTGTGGGACGGTACCCACTACCGAGGGTGAGTGGGAGTGTGTGCTACTGGCTTGGTGGGCTCAACAGAATTGCAAGTAGAACCTTCAGTCATAGAGCCTTCAGACCATAGACCTTTCAGTCATAGAGCCTTCATGCCATAGAACTTTCAGTCACAGAATCCTCAGTCACAAACCTTCAGTCATAGAAACTTCAGTCATGGAACCTTCTAACATAGAACCTTCATTCACATAATCTTCAGTCAAAGAACCTTCAATCATAGAACCTTCAGTCATAGAACCTTCTAACAGAACCTTCATTTACATAATCTTCAGTCAGAGAACCTTTAGTCAGATCCTTCAATCATAGAACCTTCAGTCGTAGAATCTTCAGTCAAAGAACCTTCAATCATATAATCTACAGTCATAGAATCTTCAATCATAGAACCTGCAGTCATAGAATCTTCAATCTTGGAACCTACAGTCATAGAATCTTCAATCATAGAACCTACAGTTATAGAATCTTCAATCATAAAACCTACAATCATAGAATCTTCAATCATAGAACTTACAGTTATAGAATCTTCAATCATAGAACCTTCAATCATAGAACCTTCAGTCATAGAACCTTCAGTCATAGAACCTTCAGTCATGGAACCTTCATTCACATAATCTTCAGTCAGAGAACCTTTAGTCAGATCCTTCAATCATAGAACCTTCAGTCGTAGAATTTTCAGTCAAAGAACCTTCAATCATATAATCTACAGTCATAGAACCTACAGTCATAGAATCTTCAATCATATAACCTACAATCATAGAACCTACAGTCATAGAATCTTCAATCATATAACCTACAATCATAGAATCATGTCATGGAACCTTCAGTCCTAGAACCTACAGTCATGAAAACCATCTATTGTAGAATCTTCAGAATCAGTCACAGCACATTCAGACATCCTTCAAAGCTCAAAGTTGTTGAACCTTCCATCTGAGAACCCCCCAAAACCACGACACTGTACCTCTCTCTATCCACTCTCAGACAAGTGCGTACCATGGATATCACTTCCACCATCAACATGAAGACCAACGCTGAGCTGGCCAGGAAGTCGGAAGGTTACGCCCTGGATGTGTCCTTGTACGATAACCACATGGAGCCTGGGTCCATGCTTAATGTGAGTATACCCCAGGCACGACCCAGACCATCAGGGTCTTCCCAAATCGGTTTACGGAAGTCTCCCTTTGTGAACAGGCACACTAGGTTTGAATCAACAGTCAAGGTGTTTGTTGATACCAGTATTTTCACATTGAAAAAGTGTGAGCTCTGAGACAAATAGAACCTTCAGGCAGAACCCTAAAATCTTAAGTCATGGAATCTTTGGCCATAGAATCCCTAAATCCTGAAACTGTAGGCCCTACCCTTTAAACAGCACATCTAAAAAGATTTTGCTCAGCACAGCTCTGGAATAGAGGACTGTTAATAGAGGGTCCAGTTTTATGTTGGTTAGCCCTAATGTTGTCATCGTCTAAACTTACCTCATTGACCGAATCCCTCGCCTGCGGGGCAAGCCGCCTTTCATAATGTGAGATTCTTGAGCAGTTTGACCAAGTCCACCCAAATCTTGGAAGCTTTGCTTCTAAGCATGAGATTTGGATGCACTCTGACCTGATCCGTGGCAAGCTTCAGTATGTGTGGCACTTGGGGGCAGGCTGAATCCAATGCCATCGGTCAATCTTGTCACACACCAGCCGGGCCAGTACATCAAGATCTGCAACCTCCACGTGGTCAGGTTCCGGCCGCCAGACTGGCAGGAGGATAACCCTGAGATGGTGGAGCTGGTGGTGCATCATGGGACGTCATACGGACGGGGCATCATTCTGATGAAGGTCTGGGATCAAGGGATCAAGGACCTGATCAAGTAAGAAGTCAGAATTGCCCACTTCAACTCGGAGTTACTGGCTCTTTTCAGAGCCACACTCCTTCTTGAAAGAGAAGTGCTACATGGTGTCACTGTAAACCTTCCACTCACTTACATTTGTTAAATCAGATCTGTCTTTCTCTAATAGGGGTGCCAGGCAGAGAAGCAAATCACCAATAATTACCATATGCACGCAGGCATCCCAATGCCTTTAACCCTAACGCTTTGCACCTCCTGCACAGGACACACTGTATACCACAATTTACCACAGTGCCCACAGGGGTGTAGGCTCACATACCACAGGTCACCACAAAAAACCCTGCTGTGGAATGTCCTGATGCATGGCCCTTATCCTCCCCCAGGAAAACCATGTGTGGTTAATTGTGGTTTCAATGCCGGGTTAGGGTTAATCAATTGCAAATAACTGTCAGTTGTAAATCTGCCTACAGCAGTTTATTGGGTTTGCACAAAAGGGATGCAGCTTTTTAAGACACGCATCTAAACAAATGTAGAGGGCCTGACGTTTTGTCCCAGCAGCGGTCGACCAAGTGGTGTATTTCCACAAAATTTGGTTACCTGCAGTTGATTACACCGAACCCATCGTAACTTACTGTCAATCGCAAGACGGTGAGCGCTGCGCAGAAACCATGCGGTGTATCACAACTTACGATGGGTTGTCCATCGTAAGTTGAGTTATGATGCATCGTAAGGCTTTGTGGGATCCGCCGCAGGACCTTTCTCAGAGGCAGAAATGCCTCTGAGAAAGAGAAAGCTCCTCCTGGGATAGGAAGGTCTTGTGCTAGGATTGAAAATGTCCTGCTAGGATCGACATGCCAGCTTTAAACTTTTCTGATTTTCTCATTTTAGTCTGAGCATTTTCACACAATTTTGTATATGATCCATATGTTTGAAAGAAACCAAGGAAAAGGAAAGGATCACAGAGTTTCTCAACTGTTGAAAGACCAAAGAAACTACAACTAGACTGGGTTTTGAAAAAGGCTAATGATAAAGGCAAAACAAATATGTTATTTTTGTGCCATTTCCTACAATCCTTTTTTTTTTTATCCAGACGAATGGAAGATGCTGTCAGAACAGATCATGCAAGAAACATCCAAAATGCTACAGCCACGACTTCTGGCACAGTGCCAGTTGACCAACAAGTACCAATATACACGTAAGTTTTTCCAGGCCACTCATGGCTGCCAATAACAACCTCCAACCCCCCCCCAAAGAAAACAAATAGTCTGACTACTACCCACTCAAAACTTCTCCATACAAAGGATATCAGTGAGTCGGCACACTAAGAGTTAAGACTTGCCAAGTGGAAATACCAAGTGAAAGGTTTGTGGTGATGCTAGAAGGAGTGTGGCCATACTCCCTCTTGAATGAAAAGTGCTACATGGTGTCACCGCAAACCCTCCACTTAATACTGAGAATTACCTTGTACAAGTACATTACTTCATCCCGTGATAAGATGTATATTTCAGTGAGGCTTTGCCTTAAAGAAGAATGAAACCCAGAGAAAATAGTTGGCTTATCTCTTTGGTTGATAAAACCAACCTACAATTACCAATGTGCAACTCACCTACGAGTTTCATAAAGAGGGAAAAATCATGGAATTCGGTGGTCGAATTCGCGTTCCCTGTACCCGCCATGTTTTCGAAATTCCCGGCAGGTCACTGCGGGGGGTATGACATAATGACGGGCTACCCCCGCATGGGCCAGGACGGACGTATCCCTACAAGTAACATGTGTGTACACAACACATGTATACTGGGTGCAGTTTGTATACACTCGCGAGCATGAACGATAGTGTACTGCCAGGCTTTTGGTTGTAACAATGCCAGCGGAAAAAAAGCTAGGGAAATCTGTCCATGCAGTTCCTAACAAGGCCAAGAGATCTGAGTTGTTTGGGAAGTGGGCTGCAGCCATAAAAGTAGAAACATTTCTCAATGTCGGCTACAAATATAGTTGAAATGACGTGATTTGTAGCGATCACTTCACGGAGGAGTTGGGATCGAGGTTGACTTGCGGGCCAAACTCACCGGCTCGAAGCCGAGAAATATACTGAAAGAACATGCCGTTCCTTCAGTATTTTCATATCGACCAGCGGTGGCATCACGTTCATCGACAGCTTCACGAATTGCCGCATTGGAATCCAGAAAGCTGAGTTAATTTTGATGTTTTTCCTGTATGATACGATCGACTTTTGATGTATGTTTTCGTTTCGGTCCTAGCGTGATTTTTCTCACATGCACGTTCTGCCTAGTCTTTCTCGCAGACCGCTTATCTGTAACTCATGGAGGGTAAACTCCATGGATATACATGTATTGTACCAATTACCATGGAGGAAGAAGGGGGGGATATACGTACCGTGCCGTATTTTTATTTGTGCTGCAACAAGAACATGGAGCTAGGCCTAATTTACACGTTATCGGAACGCGACTCCAGTCGCCCACACTGTTTATTCCCTGGTCGCTGACCGCAACTCCTGTCACCCAGCGCTATTGTGTGCATAGCATACGCTGAGAAGTGCATGACCCCTGACCCCCACTAAGCTCCACACAGCTTCGCTAACGTGTACAACTGAAATCTCTCCAAAACATCGACCATCTCTTGAATCATTTCTCGTATTTTCCTATTAAAATTACGCGAGCTGAAACAAAAGCCGGACACAGTGGGCTCCCAGTCATAGTTGTCGGACCTTTATTAAACTCAGCCCCTGGTGTATAAGTTATTTTAGGCCTACTTGTTTAGCTGTTATAACAGGGCGCCATTCGGCGAAGATCAAGAAAACAGAACCAAAATTGCGCAGTTGTTATTTTGTTACAGATACCAACGTAATGTACACGTGTACAGTAGTACATTACAAGTAGGACAACGTGTACATTGTACACGTGTACAGTACAGTAGTAGTGTGTACATGTACTGTACATTACATGTAGTACACAACGTGTACATTGTACGTGCACTGTACATGTACATGTACATGTACAGTCCGTGCAACGTATGCAATCAGGAAGCCGTGAAAGTGTTTGTAGATCAAGACTATACGCAATCCCCAAGAATAATTCAAATAATGACCAAAGCGAAAAACAATAAATCTGCAAAGGATTATAAGATTATTTTCTCACACATTGAGGTATAATTCTTTTTTAAATGTTGATTAATATTTGTAGTTTAAATTAAAATGATTGAACAAGCCTAACTGACCAATCAGACAGGGTCGTCTCTGCCGTGATGTCATACCCCCGCAGTGACCTTCCGGGAATTTCGAAAGCATGGCGGGTTGAGGGAACGCGAATTCGACCACCGAATTCCATGATTTTTCCCTCTTTATGAAACTCGTAGGTGAGTTGCACATGGGTAATTGTAGGTTGGTTTTATCAACCAAAGAGATAAGCCAACTATTTTCTCTGGGTTTCATTCTTCTTTAACCACTTCGCGCCGGGACCTCCGAATCCGGAGCTCCATTGGGTTGACTATGCGACAGGGCCCTCCAAATCCAGGCACTACTATTGTCCACATTCTAAACAAAGACTCTTTTCAACCACACTGCAGCCTGGCCAAGATGAACAGCGGCCAGTACTTTGACCTGACCTGCCAGGTTGTGTCAGTGGCCACGCTGCCGGCAGAGAGTTGCACTGTGGTCCGGGTGTGGGACGGTACCCACTACCGAGGGTGAGTGGGAGTGTGTGCTAATGGCTGGGTGGGCTCAACAGAATTGCAAGTAGAACTTTCAGTCATAGAGCCTTCAGGCCATAGAACTTTCAGTCATAGAGCCTTCACGCCATAGAACTTTCAGTCACAGAATCCTCAGTCACAAACCTTCAGTCATAGAAACTTCAGTCATGGAACCTTCTAACATAGAACCTTCATTCACATAATTTTCAGTCAAAGAACCTTCAATCATAGAACCTTCTAACATAGAACCTTCATTCACATAATTTTCAGTCAGAGAACCTTTAGTCAGATCCTTCAATCATATAATCTTCAGTCGTAGAATCTCCAGTCAAAGAACCTTCAATCGTATAATCTACAGTCATAGAATCTTCAATCATAGAACCTACAGTCATAGAATCTTCAATCTTTGAACCTACAGTCATAGAATCTTCAATCATAGAACCTACAGTCATAGAATCTTCAATCTTGAAACCTACAGTCATAGAATCTTCAATCATAAAACCTACAATCATAGAATCATCAGTCATGGAACCTTCAGTCCTAGAACCTACAGTCATAAAAACCATCTATTGTAGAATCTTCAGAATTAGTCACAGCACATTCAGACATCCTTCAAAGCTGAAAGTTGTTGAACCTTCCATCTGAGAACCCCCCAAAACCATGACACTGTACCTCTCTCTATCCACTCTCAGACAAGTGCGTACCATGGATATCACTTCCACCATCAACATGAAGACCAACGCTGAGCTGGCCAGGAAGTCGGAAGGTTACGCCCTGGATGTGTCCTTGTACGATAACCACATGGAGCCTGGGTCCATGCTTAATGTGAGTATACCCCAGGCACGACCCAGACCATCAGGGTCTTCCCAAATCGGTTTACGGAAGTCTCCCTTTGTAAACAGGCACACTAGGTTTGAATCAACAGTCAAGGTGTTTGTTGATACCAGTATTTTCACATTGAAAAAGTGTGAGCTCTGAGACAAATAGAACCTTCAGGCAGAACCCTAAAATCTTAAGTCATGGAATCTTTGGCCATAGAATCCCTCAATCCTGAAACTGTAGGCCCTACCCCTTAAACAGCACATCTAAAAAGATTTTGCTCAGCACAGCTCTGGAATAGAGGACTGTTAATAGAGGGTCCAGTTTTATGTTGGTTAGCCCTTATGTTGTCAACGTCTAAACTTACCTCATTGACCGAATCCCTCGCCTGCGGGGCAAGCCGCCTTTCATAATGTGAGATTCTTAAGCAGTTTGACCAAGTCCAACCAAATCTTGGAAGCTTTGCTTCTAAGCATGAGATTTGGATGCACTCTGACCTGATCCGTCGCAAGCTTCAGTATGTGTGGCACTTGGGGGCAGGCTGAATCCAATGCCATCGGTCAATCTTGTCACACACCAGCCGGGCCAGTACATCAAGATCTGCAACCTCCACGTGGTCAGGTTCCGGCCGCCAGACTGGCAGGAGAATAACCCTGAGATGGTGGAGCTGGTGGTGCATCATGGGACGTCATACGGACGGGGCATCATTCTGATGAAGGTCTGGGATCAAGGGATCAAGGACCTGATCAAGTAAGACGTCAGAATTGCCCACTTCAACTCAGAGTTACTGGCTCTTTTCAGAGCCACACTCCTTCTTGAAAGAGAAGTGCTACATGGTGTCACTGTAAACCTTCCACTCACTTACATTTGTTAAATCAGATCTGTCTTTCTCTAATAGGGGTGCCAGGCAGAGAAGCAAATCACCAATAAATACCATATGCACTCAGGCATCCCAATGCCTTTAACCCTAACGCTTTGCACCTCCTGCACAGGACACACTGTATACCACAATTTACCACAGTGCCCACAGGGTTGTAGGCTCACATACCACAGGTCACCACAAAAACCCTGCTGTGGAATGTCCTGGTGCATGGCCCTTATCCTCCCCCAGGAAAACCATGTGTGGTTAATTGTGGTTTCAATGCCGGGTTAGGGTTAATCAATTGCAAATAACTGTCAGTTGTAAATCTGCCTACAGCAGTTTATTGGGTTTGCACAAAAGGGATGCAGCTTTTTAAGACACACATCTAAACAAATGTAGAGGGCCTGACGTTTTGTCCCAGCAGCGGTCGACCAAGTGGTGTATTTCCACAAAATTTGGTTACCTGCAGTTGATTACACCGAACCCATCGTAACTTACTGTCAATCGCAAGACGGTGAGCGATGCACAGAAACCATGCGGTGTATCACAACTTACGATGGGTTGTCCATCGTAAGTTGAGTTATGATGCATCGTAAGGCTTTGTGAGATCCGCCGCAGGACCTTTCTCAGAGGCAGAAATGCCTCTGAGAAAGAGAAAGCTCCTCCTGGGATAGGAAGGTCTTGTGCTAGGATTGAAAATGTCCTGCTAGGATCGACATGCCAGCTTTAAACTTTTCTGATTTTCTCATTTTAGTCTGAGCATTTTCACACAATTTTGTATATGATCCATATGTTTGAAAGAAACCAAGGAAAAGGAAAGGATCACAGAGTTTCTCAACTGTTGAAAGACCAAAGAAACTACAACTAGACTGGGTTTTGAAAAAGGCTAATGATAAAGGCAAAACAAATATGTTATTTTTGTGCCATTTCCTACAATCCTTTTTTTTTTTATCCAGACGAATGGAAGATGCTGTCAGAACAGATCATGCAAGAAACATCCAAAATGCTACAGCCACGACTTCTGGCACAGTGCCAGTTGACCAACAAGTACCAATATACACGTAAGTTTTTCCAGGCCACTCATGGCTGCCAATAACAACCTCCAACCCCCCCCCAAAGAAAACAAATAGTCTGACTACTACCCACTCAAAACTTCTCCATACAAAGGATATCAGTGAGTCGGCACACTAAGAGTTAAGACTTGCCAAGTGGAAATACCAAGTGAAAGGTTTGTGGTGATGCTAGAAGGAGTGTGGCCATACTCCCTCTTGAATGAAAAGTGCTACATGGTGTCACCGCAAACCCTCCACTTAATACTGAGAATTACCTTGTACAAGTACATTACTTCATCCCGTGATAAGATGTATATTTCAGTGAGGCTTTGCCTTAAAGAAGAATGAAACCCAGAGAAAATAGTTGGCTTATCTCTTTGGTTGATAAAACCAACCTACAATTACCAATGTGCAACTCACCTACGAGTTTCATAAAGAGGGAAAAATCATGGAATTCGGTGGTCGAATTCGCGTTCCCTGTACCCGCCATGTTTTCGAAATTCCCGGCAGGTCACTGCGGGGGGTATGACATAATGACGGGCTACCCCCGCATGGGCCAGGACGGACGTATCCCTACAAGTAACATGTGTGTACACAACACATGTATACTGGGTGCAGTTTGTATACACTCGCGAGCATGAACGATAGTGTACTGCCAGGCTTTTGGTTGTAACAATGCCAGCGGAAAAAAAGCTAGGGAAATCTGTCCATGCAGTTCCTAACAAGGCCAAGAGATCTGAGTTGTTTGGGAAGTGGGCTGCAGCCATAAAAGTAGAAACATTTCTCAATGTCGGCTACAAATATAGTTGAAATGACGTGATTTGTAGCGATCACTTCACGGAGGAGTTGGGATCGAGGTTGACTTGCGGGCCAAACTCACCGGCTCGAAGCCGAGAAATATACTGAAAGAACATGCCGTTCCTTCAGTATTTTCATATCGACCAGCGGTGGCATCACGTTCATCGACAGCTTCACGAATTGCCGCATTGGAATCCAGAAAGCTGAGTTAATTTTGATGTTTTTCCTGTATGATACGATCGACTTTTGATGTATGTTTTCGTTTCGGTCCTAGCGTGATTTTTCTCACATGCACGTTCTGCCTAGTCTTTCTCGCAGACCGCTTATCTGTAACTCATGGAGGGTAAACTCCATGGATATACATGTATTGTACCAATTACCATGGAGGAAGAAGGGGGGGATATACGTACCGTGCCGTATTTTTATTTGTGCTGCAACAAGAACATGGAGCTAGGCCTAATTTACACGTTATCGGAACGCGACTCCAGTCGCCCACACTGTTTATTCCCTGGTCGCTGACCGCAACTCCTGTCACCCAGCGCTATTGTGTGCATAGCATACGCTGAGAAGTGCATGACCCCTGACCCCCACTAAGCTCCACACAGCTTCGCTAACGTGTACAACTGAAATCTCTCCAAAACATCGACCATCTCTTGAATCATTTCTCGTATTTTCCTATTAAAATTACGCGAGCTGAAACAAAAGCCGGACACAGTGGGCTCCCAGTCATAGTTGTCGGACCTTTATTAAACTCAGCCCCTGGTGTATAAGTTATTTTAGGCCTACTTGTTTAGCTGTTATAACAGGGCGCCATTCGGCGAAGATCAAGAAAACAGAACCAAAATTGCGCAGTTGTTATTTTGTTACAGATACCAACGTAATGTACACGTGTACAGTAGTACATTACAAGTAGGACAACGTGTACATTGTACACGTGTACAGTACAGTAGTAGTGTGTACATGTACTGTACATTACATGTAGTACACAACGTGTACATTGTACGTGCACTGTACATGTACATGTACATGTACAGTCCGTGCAACGTATGCAATCAGGAAGCCGTGAAAGTGTTTGTAGATCAAGACTATACGCAATCCCCAAGAATAATTCAAATAATGACCAAAGCGAAAAACAATAAATCTGCAAAGGATTATAAGATTATTTTCTCACACATTGAGGTATAATTCTTTTTTAAATGTTGATTAATATTTGTAGTTTAAATTAAAATGATTGAACAAGCCTAACTGACCAATCAGACAGGGTCGTCTCTGCCGTGATGTCATACCCCCGCAGTGACCTTCCGGGAATTTCGAAAGCATGGCGGGTTGAGGGAACGCGAATTCGACCACCGAATTCCATGATTTTTCCCTCTTTATGAAACTCGTAGGTGAGTTGCACATGGGTAATTGTAGGTTGGTTTTATCAACCAAAGAGATAAGCCAACTATTTTCTCTGGGTTTCATTCTTCTTTAACCACTTCGCGCCGGGACCTCCGAATCCGGAGCTCCATTGGGTTGACTATGCGACAGGGCCCTCCAAATCCAGGCACTACTATTGTCCACATTCTAAACAAAGACTCTTTTCAACCACACTGCAGCCTGGCCAAGATGAACAGCGGCCAGTACTTTGACCTGACCTGCCAGGTGGTGTCAGTGGCCACGCTGCCGGCAGAGAGTTGCACTGTGGTCCGGGTGTGGGACGGTACCCACTACCGAGGGTGAGTGGGAGTGTGTGCTAATGGCTGGGTGGGCTCAACAGAATTGCAAGTAGAACTTTCAGTCATAGAGCCTTCAGGCCATAGAACTTTCAGTCATAGAGCCTTCACGCCATAGAACTTTCAGTCACAGAATCCTCAGTCACAAACCTTCAGTCATAGAAACTTCAGTCATGGAACCTTCTAACATAGAACCTTCATTCACATAATTTTCAGTCAAAGAACCTTCAATCATAGAACCTTCTAACATAGAACCTTCATTCACATAATTTTCAGTCAGAGAACCTTTAGTCAGATCCTTCAATCATATAATCTTCAGTCGTAGAATCTCCAGTCAAAGAACCTTCAATCGTATAATCTACAGTCATAGAATCTTCAATCATAGAACCTACAGTCATAGAATCTTCAATCTTTGAACCTACAGTCATAGAATCTTCAATCATAGAACCTACAGTCATAGAATCTTCAATCTTGAAACCTACAGTCATAGAATCTTCAATCATAAAACCTACAATCATAGAATCATCAGTCATGGAACCTTCAGTCCTAGAACCTACAGTCATAAAAACCATCTATTGTAGAATCTTCAGAATTAGTCACAGCACATTCAGACATCCTTCAAAGCTGAAAGTTGTTGAACCTTCCATCTGAGAACCCCCCAAAACCATGACACTGTACCTCTCTCTATCCACTCTCAGACAAGTGCGTACCATGGATATCACTTCCACCATCAACATGAAGACCAACGCTGAGCTGGCCAGGAAGTCGGAAGGTTACGCCCTGGATGTGTCCTTGTACGATAACCACATGGAGCCTGGGTCCATGCTTAATGTGAGTATACCCCAGGCACGACCCAGACCATCAGGGTCTTCCCAAATCGGTTTACGGAAGTCTCCCTTTGTAAACAGGCACACTAGGTTTGAATCAACAGTCAAGGTGTTTGTTGATACCAGTATTTTCACATTGAAAAAGTGTGAGCTCTGAGACAAATAGAACCTTCAGGCAGAACCCTAAAATCTTAAGTCATGGAATCTTTGGCCATAGAATCCCTCAATCCTGAAACTGTAGGCCCTACCCCTTAAACAGCACATCTAAAAAGATTTTGCTCAGCACAGCTCTGGAATAGAGGACTGTTAATAGAGGGTCCAGTTTTATGTTGGTTAGCCCTTATGTTGTCAACGTCTAAACTTACCTCATTGACCGAATCCCTCGCCTGCGGGGCAAGCCGCCTTTCATAATGTGAGATTCTTAAGCAGTTTGACCAAGTCCAACCAAATCTTGGAAGCTTTGCTTCTAAGCATGAGATTTGGATGCACTCTGACCTGATCCGTCGCAAGCTTCAGTATGTGTGGCACTTGGGGGCAGGCTGAATCCAATGCCATCGGTCAATCTTGTCACACACCAGCCGGGCCAGTACATCAAGATCTGCAACCTCCACGTGGTCAGGTTCCGGCCGCCAGACTGGCAGGAGAATAACCCTGAGATGGTGGAGCTGGTGGTGCATCATGGGACGTCATACGGACGGGGCATCATTCTGATGAAGGTCTGGGATCAAGGGATCAAGGACCTGATCAAGTAAGACGTCAGAATTGCCCACTTCAACTCAGAGTTACTGGCTCTTTTCAGAGCCACACTCCTTCTTGAAAGAGAAGTGCTACATGGTGTCACTGTAAACCTTCCACTCACTTACATTTGTTAAATCAGATCTGTCTTTCTCTAATAGGGGTGCCAGGCAGAGAAGCAAATCACCAATAAATACCATATGCACTCAGGCATCCCAATGCCTTTAACCCTAACGCTTTGCACCTCCTGCACAGGACACACTGTATACCACAATTTACCACAGTGCCCACAGGGTTGTAGGCTCACATACCACAGGTCACCACAAAAACCCTGCTGTGGAATGTCCTGGTGCATGGCCCTTATCCTCCCCCAGGAAAACCATGTGTGGTTAATTGTGGTTTCAATGCCGGGTTAGGGTTAATCAATTGCAAATAACTGTCAGTTGTAAATCTGCCTACAGCAGTTTATTGGGTTTGCACAAAAGGGATGCAGCTTTTTAAGACACACATCTAAACAAATGTAGAGGGCCTGACGTTTTGTCCCAGCAGCGGTCGACCAAGTGGTGTATTTCCACAAAATTTGGTTACCTGCAGTTGATTACACCGAACCCATCGTAACTTACTGTCAATCGCAAGACGGTGAGCGATGCACAGAAACCATGCGGTGTATCACAACTTACGATGGGTTGTCCATCGTAAGTTGAGTTATGATGCATCGTAAGGCTTTGTGAGATCCGCCGCAGGACCTTTCTCAGAGGCAGAAATGCCTCTGAGAAAGAGAAAGCTCCTCCTGGGATAGGAAGGTCTTGTGCTAGGATTGAAAATGTCCTGCTAGGATCGACATACCAGCTTTAAACTTTTCTGATTTTCTCATTTTAGTCAGCATTTTCACAAAATTTTGTATATGATCCATATGTTTGAAAGAAACCAAGGAAAAGGAAAGGATCACAGAGTTTCTCAACTGTTGAAAGACCAAAGAAACTACAACTAGACTGGGTTTTGAAAAAGGCTAATGAAAAAGGCAAAACAAATATGTTATTTTTGTGCCATTTCCTACAATTTTTTTTTTTTTAATCCAGACGAATGGAAGATGCTGTCAGAACAGATCATGCAAGAAACATCCAGAATGCTACAGCCACGACTTCTGGCACAGTGCCAGTTGACCAACAAGTACCAATATACACGTAAGTTGCATTTCCAGGCCACTCATGGCTGCCAATAACAACCTCCAACCCCCCCCAAAGAAAACAAATAGTCTGACTACTACCCACTCAAAACTTCTCCATACAAAGGATATCAGTGAGTCGGCACACTAAGAGTTAAGACTTGCCAAGTGGAAATACCAAGTGAAAGGTTTGCGGTGATGCTAGAAGGAGTGTGGCCATACTCCCTCTTGAATGAAAAGTGCTACATGGTGTCACCGCAAACCCTCCACTTAATACTGAGAATTACCTTGTACAAGTACATTACTTCATCCCATGATAAGATGTATATTTCATTGAGGCTTTGCCTTAACCACTTCGCGCCGGGACCTCCGAATCCGGAGCTCCATTGGGTTGACTATGCGACGGGGCCCTCCAAATCCGGGCACCACTATTGTCCACATTCTAAACAAAGACTCTTTTCAACCACACTGCAGCCTGGCCAAGATGAACAGCGGCCAGTACTTTGACCTGACCTGCCAGGTGGTGTCAGTGGCCACGCTGCCGGCAGAGAGTTGCACTGTGGTCCGGGTGTGGGACGGTACCCACTACCGAGGGTGAGTGGGAGTGTGTGCTACTGGCTGGGTGGGCTCAACAGAATTGCAAGTAGAACCTTCAGTCATAGAGTCTTCAGACCATAGAAGTTTCAGTCATAGAGCCTTCACGCCATAGAACTTTCAGTCACAGAATCCTCAGTCACAAACCTTCAGTCATAGAAACTTCAGTCATGGAACCTTCTAACATAGAACCTTCATTCACATAATCTTCAGTCAAAGAACCTTCAATCATAGAACCTTCAGTCATAGAACCTTCTAACAGAACCTTCATTTACATAATCTTCAGTCAGAGAACCTTTAGTCAGATCCTTCAATCATAGAACCTTCAGTCGTAGAATCTTCAGTCAAAGAACCTTCAATCATATAATCTACAGTCATAGAATCTTCAATCATAGAACCTGCAGTCATAGAATCTTCAATCTTGGAACCTACAGTCATAGAATCTTCAATCATAGAACCTACAGTTATAGAATCTTCAATCATAAAACCTACAATCATAGAATCATGTCATGGAACCTTCAGTCCTAGAACCTACAGTCATGAAAACCATCTATTGTAGAATCTTCAGAATCAGTCACAGCACATTCAGACATCCTTCAAAGCTGAAAGTTGTTGAACCTTCCATCTGAGAACCCCCCAAAACCATGACACTGTACCTCTCTCTATCCACTCTCAGACAAGTGCGTACCATGGATATCACTTCCACCATCAACATGAAGACCAACGCTGAGCTGGCCAGGAAGTCGGAAGGTTACGCCCTGGATGTGTCCTTGTACGATAACCACATGGAGCCTGGGTCCATGCTTAATGTGAGTATACCCCAGGCACGACCCAGACAATCAGGGTCTTCCCAAATCGGTTTACGGAAGTCTCCCTTTGTAAACAGGCACACTAGGTTTGAATCAACAGTCAAGGTGTTTGTTGATACCAGTATTTTCACATTGAAAAAGTGTGAGCTCTGAGACAAATAGAACCTTCAGGCAGAACCCTAAAATCTTAAGTCATGGAATCTTTGGCCATAGAATCCCTCAATCCTGAAACTTTAGGCCCTACCCCTTAAACAGCACATCTAAAAAGATTTTGCTCAGCACAGCTCTGGAATAGAGGACTGTTAATAGAGGGTCCAGTTTTATGTTGGTTAGCCCTTATGTTGTCATCGTCTAAACTTACCTCATTGACCGAATCCCTCGTCTGCGGGGCAAGCCGCCTTTCATAATGTGAGATTCTTGAGCAGTTTGACCAAGTCCACCCAAATCTTGGAAGCTTTGCTTCTAAGCATGAGATTTGGATGCACTCTGACCTGATCCGTCGCAAGCTTCAGTATGTGTGGCACTTGGGGGCAGGCTGAATCCAATGCCATCAGTCAATCTTGTCACACACCAGCCGGGCCAGTACATCAAGATCTGCAACCTCCACGTGGTCAGGTTCCGGCCGCCAGACTGGCAGGAGGATAACCCTGAGATGGTGGAGCTGGTGGTGCATCATGGGACGTCATACGGACGGGGCATCATTCTGATGAAGGTCTGGGATCAAGGGATCAAGGACCTGATCAAGTAAGAAGTCAGAATTGCCCACTTCAACTCGGAGTTACTGGCTCTTTTCAGAGCCACACTCCTTCTTGAAAGAGAAGTGCTACATGGTGTCACTGTAAACCTTCCACTCACTTACATTTGTTAAATCAGATCTGTCTGTCTCTAATAGGGGTGCCAGGCAGAGAAGCAAATCACCAATAATTACCATATGTACGCAGGCATCCCAATGCCTTTAACCCTAACGCTTTGCACCTCCTGCACAGGACACACACTGTATACCACAATTTACCACAGTGCCCACAAGGGTGTAGGCTCACATACCACAGGTCACCACAAAAACCCTGCTGTGGAATGTCCTGATGCATGGCCCTTATCCTCCCCCAGGAAAACCATGTGTGGTTAATTGTGGTTTCAATGCCGGGTTAGGGTTAATCAATTGCAAATAGCTGTCAGTTGTAAATTTGCCTCCAGCAGTTTATTGGGTTTGCACAAAAGGGATGCAGCTTTTTAAGACACACATCTAAACAAATGTAGAGGGCCTGACGTTTTGTCCCAGCAGCGGTCGACCAAGTGGTGTATTTCCACAAAATTCGGTTACCTGCAGTTGATTACACCGAACCCATCGTAACTTACTGTCAATCGCAAGACGGTGAGCGCTGCGCAGAAACCATGCGGTGTATCACAACTTACGATGGGTTGTCCATTGTAAGTTGAGTTATGATGCATCGTAAGGCTTTGTGAGATCCGCCGCAGGACCTTTCTCAGAGGCAGAAATGCCTCTGAGAAAGAGAAAGCTCCTCCTGGGATAGGAAGGTCTTGTGCTAGGATTGAAAATGTCCTGCTAGGATCGACATGCCAGCTTTAAACTTTTCTGATTTTCTCATTTTAGTCTGAGCATTTTCACACAATTTTGTATATGATCCATATGTTTGAAAGAAACCAAGGAAAAGGAAAGGATCACAGAGTTTCTCAACTGTTGAAAGACCAAAGAAACTACAACTAGACTTGTTTTTGAAAAAGGCCAATGAAAAAGGCAAAACAAATATGTTATTTTTGTGCCATTTCTTATTTTTTTTTTTTTTAATCCAGACGAATGGAAGATGCTGTCAGAACAGATCATGCAAGAAACATCCAAAATGCTACAGCCACGACTTCTGGCACAGTGCCAGTTGACCAACAAGTACCAATGTACACGTAAGTTGCATTTCCAGGCCACTCATGGCTGCCAATAACAACCTCCAACCCTCCCCCCCCCCAAGAAAACAAATAGTCTGACTACTACCCACACAAAACGTCTCCATACAAAGGATATCAGTGAGTCGGCACACTAAGAGTTAAGACTTGCCAAGTGGAAATACCAAGTGAAAGGTTTGCGGTGATGCTAGAAGGAGTGTGGCCATACTCCCTCTTGAATGAAAAGTGCTACATGGTGTCACCGCAAACCCTCGACTTAATACTGAGAATTACCTTGTACAAGTACATTACTTCATCCCATGATAAGATGTATATTTCATTGAGGCTTTGCCTTAACCACTTCGCGCCGGGACCTCCGAATCCGGAGCTCCATTGGGTTGACTATGCGACGGGGCCCTCCAAATCCGGGCACTACTATTGTCCACATTCTAAACAAAGACTCTTTTCAACCACACTGCAGCCTGGCCAAGATGAACAGCGGCCAGTACTTTGACCTGACCTGCCAGGTGGTGTCAGTGGCCACGCTGCCGGCAGAGAGTTGCACTGTGGTCCGGGTGTGGGACGGTACCCACTACGGAGGGTGAGTGGGAGTGTGTGCTACTGGCTGGGTGGGCTCAACAGAATTGCAAGTAGAACTTTCAGTCATAGAGTCTTCAGACCATAGAACTTTCAGTCATAGAGCCTTCACGCCATAGAACTTTCAGTCACAGAATCCTCAGTCACAAACCTTCAGTCATAGAAACTTCAGTCATGGAACCTTCTAACATAGAACCTTCATTCACATAATCTTCAGTCAAAGAACCTTCAATCATAGAACCTTCTAACATAGAACCTTCATTCACATAATCTTCAGTCAGAGAACCTTTAGTCAGATCCTTCAATCATAGAATCTTCAGTCGTAGAATCTTCAGTCAAAGAACCTTCAATCGTATAATCTACAGTCATAGAATCTTCAATCATAGAACCTACAGTCATAGAATCTTCAATCTTTGAACCTACAGTCATAGAATCTTCAATCATAGAACCTACAGTCATAGAATCTTCAATCTTGAAACCTACAGTCATAGAATCTTTAATCATATAACCTACAATCATAGAATCATCCGTCATGGAACCATCAGTCCTAGAACCTACAGTCATGAAAACCATCTATTGTAGAATCTTCAGAATCAGTCACAGCACATTCAGACATCCTTCAAAGCTGAAAGTTGTTGAACCTTCCATCTGAGAACCCCCCAAAACCATGACACTGTACCTCTCTCTATCCACTCTCAGACAAGTGCGTACCATGGATATCACTTCCACCATCAACATGAAGACCAACGCTGAGCTGGCCAGGAAGTCGGAAGGTTACGCCCTGGATGTGTCCTTGTACGATAACCACATGGAGCCTGGGTCCAAGCTTAATGTGAGTATACCCCAGGCACGACCCAGACCATCAGGGTCTTCCCAAATCGGTTTACGGAAGTCTCCCTTTGTAAACAGGCGCACTAGGTTTGAATCAACAGTCAAGGTGTTTGTTGATACCAGTATTTTCACATTGAAAAAGTGTGAGCTCTGAGACAAATAGAACCTTCAGGCAGAACCCTAAAATCTTAAGTCATGGAATCTTTGGCCATAGAATCCCTCAATCCTGAAACTGTAGGCCCTACCCCTTAAACAGCACATCTAAAAAGATTTTGCTCAGCACAGCTCTGGAATAGGGGACTGTTAATAGAGGGTCCAGTTTTATGTTGGTTAGCCCTAATGTTGTCATCGTCTAAACTTACCTCATTGACCGAATCCCTCGCCTGCGGGGCAAGCCGCCTTTCATAATGTGAGATTCTTGAGCAGTTTGACCAAGTCCACCCAAATCTTGGAAGCTTTGCTTCTAAGCATGAGATTTGGATGCACTCTGACCTGATCCGTCGCAAGCTTCAGTATGTGTGGCACTTGGGGGCAGGCTGAATCCAATGCCATCGGTCAATCTTGTCACACACCAGCCGGGCCAGTACATCAAGATCTGCAACCTCCACGTGGTCAGGTTCCGGCCGCCAGACTGGCAGGAGGATAACCCTGAGATGGTGGAGCTGGTGGTGCATCATGGGACGTCATACGGACGGGGCATCATTCTGATGAAGGTCTGGGATCAAGGGATCAAGGACCTGATCAAGTAAGACGTCAGAATTGCCCACTTCAACTTAGAGTTACTGGCTCTTTTCAGAGCCACACTCCTTCTTGAAAGAGAAGTGCTACATGGTGTCACTGTTAACCTTCCACTCACTTACATTTGTTAAATCAGATCTGTCTTTCTCTAATACGGGTGCCAGGCAGAGAAGCAAATCACCAATAATTACCATATGCACGCACCCATCCCAATGCCTTTAACCCTAACGCTTTGCACCTCCTGCACAGGACACACTGTATACCACAATTTACCACAGTGCCCACAGGGGTGTAGGCTCACATACCACAGGTCACCACAAAAACCTTGCTGTGGAATGTCCTGGTGCATGGCCCTTGCCCTCCCCCAGGAAAACCATGTGTGGTTAATTGTGGTTTCAATGCCGGGTTAGGGTTAATCAATTGCAAATAACTGTCAGTTGTAAATCTGCCTACAGCAGTTTATTGGGTTTGCACAAAAGGGATGCAGCTTTTTAAGACACACATCTAAACAAATGTAGAGGGCCTGACGTTTTGTCCCAGCAGCGGTCGACCAAGTGGTGTATTTCCACTAAATTTGGTTACCTGCAGTTGATTACACCGAACCCATCGTAACTTACTGTCAATCGCAAGACGGTGAGCGATGCACAGAAACCATGCGGTGTATCACAACTTACGATGGGTTGTCCATCGTAAGTTGAGTTATGATGCATTTTAAGGCTTTGTGAGATCCGCCGCAGGACCTTTCTCAGAGGCAGAAATGCCTCTGAGAAAGAGAAAGCTCCTCCTGGGATAGGAAGGTCTTGTGCTAGGATTCAAAATGTCCTGCTAGGATCGACATGCCAGCTTTAAACTTTTCTGATTTTCTCATTTTAGTCTGAGCATTTTCACACAATTTTGTATATGATCCATATGTTTGAAAGAAACCAAGGAAAAGGAAAGGATCACAGAGTTTCTCAACTGTTGAAAGACCAAAGAAACTACAACTAGACTGGGTTTTGAAAAAGGCTAATGATAAAGGCAAAACAAATATGTTATTTTTGTGCCATTTCCTACAATTCTTTTTTTTTTAATCCAGACGAATGGAAGATGCTGTCAGAACAGATCATGCAAGAAACATCCAGAATGCTACAGCCACGACTTCTGGCACAGTGCCAGTTGACCAACAAGTACCAATGTACACGTAAGTTGCATTTCCAGGCCACTCATGGCTGCCAATAACAACCTCCAACCCTCCCCCCCCAAGAAAACAAATAGTCTGACTACTACCCACACAAAACTTCTCCATACAAAGGATATCAGTGAGTCGGCACACTAAGAGTTAAGACTTGCCAAGTGGAAATACCAAGTGAAAGGTTTGCGGTGATGCTAGAAGGAGTGTGGCCATACTCCCTCTTGAATGAAAAGTGCTACATGGTGTCACCGCAAACCCTCCACTTAATACTGAGAATTACCTTGTACAAGTACATTACTTCATCCCATGATCAGATGTATATTTCAGTGAGGCTTTGCCTTAACCACTTCGCGCCGGGACCTCCGAATCCGGAGCTCCATTGGGTTGACTATGCGACGGGGCCCTCCAAATCCGGGCACTACTATTGTCCACATTCTAAACAAAGACTCTTTTCAACCACACTGCAGCCTGGCCAAGATGAACAGCGGCCAGTACTTTGACCTCACCTGCCAGGTGGTGTCAGTGGCCACGCTGCCGGCAGAGAGTTGCACTGTGGTCCGGGTGTGGGACGGTACCCACTACCGAGGGTGAGTGGGAGTGTGTGCTACTGGCTGGGTGGGCTCAACAGAATTGCAAGTAGAACCTTCAGTCATAGAGTCTTCAGACCATAGAAGTTTCAGTCATAGAGCCTTCACGCCATAGAACTTTCAGTCACAGAATCCTCAGTCACAAACCTTCAGTCATAGAAACTTCAGTCATGGAACCTTCTAACATAGAACCTTCATTCACATAATCTTCAGTCAAAGAACCTTCAATCATAGAACCTTCAGTCATAGAACCTTCTAACAGAACCTTCATTTACATAATCTTCAGTCAGAGAACCTTTAGTCAGATCCTTCAATCATAGAACCTTTAGTCGTAGAATCTTCAGTCAAAGAACCTTCAGCCGTAGAATCTTCAGTCAAAGAACCTTCAATCATATAATTTACAGTCATAGAATCTTCAATCATGGAACCTACAGTCATAGAATCTTCAATCTTGGAACCTACAGTCATAGAATCTTCAATCATAGAACCTACAGTCATAGAATCTTTAATCATAGAACCTACAATCATAGAATCTTCAATCATAGAGCCTACAATCATAGAATCTTCAATCATAGAACTTAGTCATAGAATCTTCAATCATAGAACCTTCAATCATAGAACCTTCAGTCATAGAACCTTCAGTCACAGAACCTTCATTCACATAATATTCAGTCAGAGAACCTTTAGTCAGATCCTTCAATCATAGAACCTTCAGTCGTAGAACTTCAGTCAAAGAACCTTCAATCATTTAATCTACAGTCAAAGAATCTTCAATCATAGAACCTACAATCATGGAATCTTCAATCATAGAACCTACAATCATAGAATCTTCAATCATAGAACCTACAGTCATAGAATCTTCAATCATATAACCTACAATCATAGAATCATGTCATGGAACCATCAGTCCTAGAACCTACAGTCATGAAAACCATCTATTGTACAATCTTCAGAATCAGTCACAGCACATTCAGACATCCTTCAAAGCTCAAAGTTGTTGGACCTTCCATCTGAGAACCCCCCAAAACCATGACACTGTACCTCTCTCTATCCACTCTCAGACAAGTGCGTACCATGGATATCACTTCCACCATCAACATGAAGACCAACGCTGAGCTGGCCAGGAAGTCGGAAGGTTTCGCCCTGGATGTGTCCTTGTACGATAACCACATGGAGCCTGGGTCCATGCTTAATGTGAGTATACCCCAGGCACGACCCAGACCATCAGGGTCTTCCCAAATCGGTTTACGGAAGTCTCCCTTTGTAAACAGGCACACTAGGTTTGAATCAACAGTCAAGGTGTTTGTTGATACCAGTATTTTCACATTGAAAAAGTGTGAGCTCTGAGACAAATAGAACCTTCAGGCAGAACCCTAAAATCTTAAGTCATGGAATCTTTGGCCATAGAATCCCTCAATCCTGAAACTGTAGGCCCTACCCCTTAAACAGCACATCTAAAAAGATTTTGCTCAGCACAGCTGTGGAATAGAGGACTGTTAATAGAGGGTCCAGTTTTATGTTGGTTAGCCCTTATGTTGTCATCGTCTAAACTTACCTCATTGACCGAATCCCTCGCCTGCGGGGCAAGCCGCCTTTCATAATGTGAGATTCTTGAGCAGTTTGACCAAGTCCAACCAAATCTTGGAAGCTTTGCTTCTAAGCATGAGATTTGGATGCACTCTGACCTGATCCGTGGCAAGCTTCAGTATGTGTGGCACTTGGGGGCAGGCTGAATCCAATGCCATCGGTCAATCTTGTCACACACCAGCCGGGCCAGTACATCAAGATCTGCAACCTCCACGTGGTCAGGTTCCGGCCGCCAGACTGGCAGGAGGATAACCCTGAGATGGTGGAGCTGGTGGTGCATCATAGGACGTCATATGGACGGGGCATCATTCTGATGAAGGTCTGGGATCAAGGGATCAAGGACCTGATCAAGTAAGACGTCAGAATTGCCCACTTCAACTCAGAGTTACCGGCTCTTTTCAGAGCCACACTCCTTCTTGAAAGAGAAGTGCTACATGGTGTCACTGTAAACCTTCCACTCACTTACATTTGTTAAATCAGATCTGTCTTTCTCTAATAGGGGTGCCAGGCAGAGAAGCAAATCACCAATAATTACCATATGCACGCAGCCATCCCAATGCCTTTAACCCTAACGCTTTGCACCTCCTGCACAGGACACACTGTATACCACAATTTACCACAGTGCCCACAGGGGTGTAGGCTCACATACCACAGGTCACCACAAAAACCCTGCTGTGGAATGTCCTGGTGCATGGCCCTTATCTTCCCCCAGGAAAACCATGTGTGGTTAATTGTGGTTTCAATGCCGGGTTAGGGTTAATCAATTGCAAATAACTGTCAGTTGTAAATCTGCCTACAGCAGTTTATTGGGTTTGCACAAAAGGGATGCAGCTTTTTAAGACACACATCTAAACAAATGTAGAGGGCCTGATGTTTTGTCCCAGCAGCGGTCGACCAAGTGGTGTATTTCCACAAAGTTCGGTTACCTGCAGTTGATTACACCGAACCCATCGTAACTTACTGTCAATCGCAAGACGGTGAGCGCTGCGCAGAAACCATGCGGTGTATCACAACTTACGATGGGTTGTCCATCGTAAGTTGAGTTATGATGCATCGTAAGGCTTTGTGAGATCCGCCGCAGGACCTTTCTCAGAGGCAGAAATGCCTCTGAGAAAGAGAAAGCTCCTCCTGGGATAGGAAGGTCTTGTGCTAGGATTGAAAATGTCCTGCTAGGATCGACATGCCAGCTTTAAATTTTTCTGATTTTCTCATTTTAGTCTGAGCATTTTCACACAATTTTGTATATGATCCATATGTTTGAAAGAAACCAAGGAAAAGGAAAGGATCACAGAGTTTCTCAACTGTTGAAAGACCAAAGAAACTACAACTAGACTGGGTTTTGAAAAAGGCTAATGATAAAGGCAAAACAAATATGTAATTTTTGTGCCATTTCCTACAATTCTTTTTTTTTTAATCCAGACGAATGGAAGATGCTGTCAGAACAGATCATGCAAGAAACATGCAGAATGCTACAGCCACGACTTCTGGCACGGTGCCAGTTGACCAACAAGTACCAATGCACACGTAAGTTGCATTTCCAGGCCACTCAAGGCTGCCAATAACAACCTCCAACCCCCCCCCCCAAGAAAACAAATAGTCTGACTACTACCCACACAAAACTTCTCCATACAAAGGATATCAGTGAGTCGGCACACTAAGAGTTAAGACTTGCCAAGTGGAAATACCAAGTGAAAGGTTTGCGGTGATGCTAGAAGGAGTGTGGCCATACTCCCTCTTGAATGAAAAGTGCTACATGGAGTCACCTCAAACCCTCCACTTAATACTGAGAATTACCTTGTACTGTACAAGTACATTACTTCATCCCATGATAAGATGTATATTTCATTGAGGCTTTGCCTTAACCACTTCGTGCCGGGACCTCCGAATCCGGAGCTCCATTGGGTTGACTATGCGACGGGGCCCTCCAAATCCGGGCACCACTATTGTCCACATTCTAAACAAAGACTCTTTTCAACCACACTGCAGCCTGGCCAAGATGAACAGCGGCCAGTACTTTGACCTGACCTGCCAGGTGGTGTCAGTGGCCACGCTGCCGGCAGAGAGTTGCACTGTGGTCCGGGTGTGGGACGGTACCCACTACCGAGGGTGAGTGGGAGTGTGTGCTACTGGCTGGGTGGGCTCAACAGAATTGCAAGTAGAACCTTCAGTCATAGAGTCTTCAGACCATAGAGCTTTCAGTCATAGAGCCTTCACGCCATAGAACTTTCAGTCACAGAATCCTCAGTCACAAACCTTCAGTCATAGAAACTTCAGTCATGGAACCTTCTAACATAGAACCTTCATTCACATAATCTTCAGTCAAAGAACCTTCAATCATAGAACCTTCAATCATAGAACCTTCAGTCATAGAACCTTCTAACCGAACCTTCATTTACATAATCTTCAGTCAGAGAACCTTTAGTCAGATCCTTCAATCATAGAACCTTCAGTCGTAGAATCTTCAGTCAAAGAACCTTCAATCATATAATCTACAGTCATAGAATCTTCAATCATAGAACCTGCAGTCATAGAATCTTCAATCTTGGAACCTACAGTCATAGAATCTTCAATCATAGAACCTACAGTTATAGAATCTTCAATCATAAAACCTACAATCATAGAATCATGTCATGGAACCTTCAGTTCTAGAACCTACAGTCATGAAAACCATCTATTGTAGAATCTTCAGAATCAGTCACAGCACATTCAGACATCCTTCAAAGCTCAAAGTTGTTGAACCTTCCATCTGAGAACCCCCCAAAACCATGACACTGTACCTCTCTCTATCCACTCTCAGACAAGTGCGTACCATGGATATCACTTCCACCATCAACATGAAGACCAACGCTGAGCTGGCCAGGAAGTCGGAAGGTTACGCCCTGGATGTGTCCTTGTACGATAACCACATGGAGCCTGGGTCCATGCTTAATGTGAGTATACCCCAGGCACGACCCAGACCATCAGGGTCTTCCCAAATCGGTTTACGGAAGTCTCCCTTTGTAAACAGGCACACTAGGTTTGAATCAACAGTCAAGGTGTTTGTTGATACCAGTATTTTCACATTGAAAAAGTGTGAGCTCTGAGACAAATAGAACCTTCAGGCAGAACCCTAAAATCTTAAGTCATGGAATCTTTGGCCATAGAATCCCTCAATCCTGAAACTGTATGCCCTACCCCTTAAACAGCACATCTAAAAAGATTTTGCTCAACACAGCTGTGGAATAGAGGACTGTTAATAGAGGGTCCAGTTTTATGTCGGTTAGCCCTAATGTTGTCATCGTCTAAACTTACCTCATTGACCGAATCACTCGCCTGCGGGGCAAGCCGCCTTTCATAATGTGAGATTCTTGAGCAGTTTGACCAAGTCCACCCAAATCTTGGAAGCTTTGCTTCTAAGCATGAGATTTGGATGCACTCTGACCTGATCCGTGGCAAGCTTCAGTATGTGTGGCACTTGGGGGCAGGCTGAATCCAATGCCATCGGTCAATCTTGTCACACACCAGCCGGGCCAGTACATCAAGATCTGCAACCTCCACGTGGTCAGGTTCCGGCCGCCAGACTGGCAGGAGGATAACCCTGAGATGGTGGAGCTGGTGGTGCATCATGGGACGTCATACGGACGGGGCATCATTCTGATGAAGGTCTGGGATCAAGGGATCAAGGACCTGATCAAGTAAGAAGTCAGAATTGCCCACTTCAACTCGGAGTTACTGGCTCTTTTCAGAGCCACACTCCTTCTTGAAAGAGAAGTGCTACATGGTGTCACTGTAAACCTTCCACTCACTTACATTTGTTAAATCAGATCTGTCTTTCTCTAATAGGGGTGCCAGGCAGAGAAGCAAATCACCAATAATTACCATATGTACGCAGGCATCCCAATGCCTTTAACCCTAACGCTTTGCACCTCCTGCACAGGACACACTGTATACCACAATTTACCACAGTGCCCACAGGGGTGTAGGCTCACATACCACAGGTCACCACAAAAACCTTGCTGTGGAATGTCCTGGTGCATGGCCCTTATCTTCCCCCAGGAAAACCATGTGTGGTTAATTGTGGTTTCAATGCCGGGTTAGGGTTAATCAATTGCAAATAACTGTCAGTTGTAAATCTGCCTACAGCAGTTTATTGGGTTTGCACAAAAGGGATACAGCTTTTTAAGACACACATCTAAACAAATGTAGAGGGCCTGATGTTTTGTCCCAGCAGCGGTCGACCAAGTGGTGTATTTCCACAAAGTTCGGTTACCTGCAGTTGATTACACCGAACCCATCGTAACTTACTGTCAATCGCAAGACGGTGAGCGCTGCGCAGAAACCATGCGGTGTATCACAACTTACGATGGGTTGTCCATCGTAAGTTGAGTTATGATGCATCGTAAGGCTTTGTGAGATCCGCCGCAGGACCTTTCTCAGAGGCAGAAATGCATCTGAGAAAGAGAAAGCTCCTCCTGGGATAGGAAGGTCTTGTGCTAGGATTGAAAATGTCCTGCTAGGATCGACATACCAGCTTTAAACTTTTCTGATTTTCTCATTTTAGTCTGAGCATTTTAACACAATTTTGTTTATAATCTATATTTTAAAGAAACAAAGGAAAAGGAAAGGATCACAGAGTTTCTCAACTGTTGAAAGATCAAAGAAACTTCAACTAGACTGGGTTTTGAAAAAGGCTAATGATAAAGGCAAAACAAATATGTTATTTTTGTGCCATTTCCTACAATCCTTTTTTTTTAAAATCCAGACGAATGGAAGATGCTGTCAGAACAGAACATGCAAGAAACATCCAGAATGCTACAGCCACGACTTCTGGCACAGTGCCAGTTGACCAACAAGTACCAATGCACACGTAAGTTGCATTTCCAGGCCACTCATGGCTGCCAATAACAACCTCCAACCCCCCCCAAAGAAAACAAATAGTCTGACTACTACCCACACAAAACTTCTCCATACAAAGGATATCAGTGAGTCGGCACACTAAGAGTTAAGACTTGCCAAGTGGAAATACCAAGTGAAAGGTTTGCGGTGATGCTAGAAGGAGTGTGGCCATACTCCCTCTTGAATGAAAAGTGCTACATGGTGTCACCGCAAACCCTCCACTTAATACTGAGAATTACCTTGTACAAGTACATTACTTCATCCCATGATAAGATGTATATTTCAGTGAGGCTTTGCCTTAACCACTTCGCGCCGGGACCTCCGAATCCGGAGCTCCATTGGGTTGACTATGCGACGGGGCCCTCCAAATCCGGGCACTACTATTGTCCACATTCTAAACAAAGACTCTTTTCAACCACGCTGCAGCCTGGCCAAGATGAACAGCGGCCAGTACTTTGACCTGACCTGCCAGGTGGTGTCAGTGGCCACGCTGCCGGCAGAGAGTTGCACTGTGGTCCGGGTGTGGGACGGTACCCACTACCGAGGGTGAGTGGGAGTGTGTGCTACTGGCTGGGTGGGCTCAACAGAATTGCAAGTAGAACCTTCAGTCATAGAGCCTTCAGGCCATAGAACTTTCAGTCATAGAGCCTTCATGCCATAGAACTTTCAGTCACAGAATCCTCAGTCACAAACCTTCAGTCATAGAAACTTCAGTCATGGAACCTTCTAACATAGAACCTTCATTCACATAATCTTCAGTCAAAGAACCTTCAATCATAGAACCTTCAGTCATAGAACCTTCTAACAGAACCTTCATTTACATAATCTTCAGTCAGAGAACCTTTAGTCAGATCCTTCAATCATAGAACCTTCAGTCGTAGAATCTTCAGTCAAAGAACCTTCAATCATATAATCTACAGTCATAGAATCTTCAATCATAGAACCTGCAATCATAGAATCTTCAATCTTGGAACCTACAGTCATAGAATCTTCAATCATAGAACCTACACTTATAGAATCTTCAATCATAAAACCTACAATTATAGAATCTTCAATCATAGAACTTACAGTTATAGAATCTTCAATCAGAGAACCTTCAGTCATAGAACCTTCAGTCATAGAACCTTCATTCACATAATCTTCAGTCAGAGAACCTTTAGTCAGATCCTTCAATCGTAGAACCTTCAGTCGTAGAATCTTCAGTCAAAGAACCTTCAATCATATAATCTACAGTCATAGAATCTTCAATCATATAACCTACAATCATAGAATCTACAATCATATCACCTACAATCATAGAATCATGTCATGGAACCTTCAGTCCTAGAACCTACAGTCATGAAAACCATCTATTGTAGAATCTTCAGAATCAGTCACAGCACATTCAGACATCCTTCAAAGCTGAAAGTTGTTGAACCTTCCATCTGAGAACCCCCCAAAACCATGACACTGTACCTCTCTCTATCCACTCTCAGACAAGTGCGTACCATGGATATCACTTCCACCATCAACATGAAGACCAACGCTGAGCTGGCCAGGAAGTCGGAAGGTTACGCCCTGGATGTGTCCTTGTACGATAACCACATGGAGCCTGGGTCCATGCTTAATGTGAGTATACCCCAGGCACGACCCAGACCATCAGGGTCTTCCCGAATCGGTTTACGGAAGTCTCCCTTTGTAAACAGGCACACTAGGTTTGAATCAACAGTCAAGGTGTTTGTTGATACCAGTATTTTCACATTGAAAAAGTGTGAGCTCTGAGACAAATAGAACCTTCAGGCAGAACCCTAAAATCTTAAGTCATGGAATCTTTGGCCATAGAATCCCTCAATCCTGAAACTGTAGGCCCTACCCCTTAAACAGCACATCTAAAAAGATTTTGCTCAGCACAGCTCTGGAATAGAAGACTGTTAATAGAGGGTCCAGTTTTATGTTGGTTAGCCCTAATGTTGTCATCGTCTAAACTTACCTCATTGACCGAATCCCTCGCCTGCGGGGCAAGCCGCCTTTCATAATGTGAGATTCTTGAGCAGTTTGACCAAGTCCACCCAAATCTTGGAAGCTTTGCTTCTAAGCATGAGATTTGGATGCACTCTGACCTGATCCGTCGCAAGCTTCAGTATGTGTGGCACTTGGGGGCAGGCTGAATCCAATGCCATCGGTCAATCTTGTCACACACCAGCCGGGCCAGTACATCAAGATCTGCAACCTCCACGTGGTCAGGTTCCGGCCGCCAGACTGGCAGGAGGATAACCCTGAGATGGTGGAGCTGGTGGTGCATCATGGGACGTCATACGGACGGGGCATCATTCTGATGAAGGTCTGGGATCAAGGGATCAAGGACCTGATCAAGTAAGAAGTCAGAATTGCCCACTTCAACTCAGAGTTACTGGCTCTTTTCAGAGCCACACTCCTTCTTGAAAGAGAAGTGCTACATGGTGTCACTGTAAACCTTCCACTCACTTACATTTGTTAAATCAGATCTGTCTTTCTCTAATAGGGGTGCCAGGCAGAGAAGCAAATCACCAATAAATACCATATGCACGCAGGCATCCCAATGCCTTTAACCCTAACGCTTTGCACCTCCTGCACAGGACACACTGTATACCACAATTTACCACAGTGCCCACAGGGGTGTAGGCTCACATACCACAGGTCACCACAAAAACCCTGCTGTGGAATGTCCTGGTGCATGGCCCTTATCTTCCCCCAGGAAAACCATGTGTGGTTAATTGTGGTTTCAATGCCGGGTTAGGGTTAATCAATTGCAAATAACTGTCAGTTGTAAATCTGCCTACAGCAGTTTATTGGGTTTGCACAAAAGGGATGCAGCTTTTTAAGACACACATCTAAACAAATGTAGAGGGCCTGATGTTTTGTCCCAGCAGCGGTCGACCAAGTGGTGTATTTCCACAAAGTTCGGTTACCTGCAGTTGATTACACCGAACCCATCGTAACTTACTGTCAATCGCAAGACGGTGAGCGCTGCGCAGAAACCATGCGGTGTATCACAACTTACGATGGGTTGTCCATCGTAAGTTGAGTTATGATGCATCGTAAGGCTTTGTGAGATCCGCCGCAGGACCTTTCTCAGAGGCAGAAATGCCTCTGAGAAAGAGAAAGCTCCTCCTGGGATAGGAAGGTCTTGTGCTAGGATTGAAAATGTCCTGCTAGGATCGACATGCCAGCTTTAAACTTTTCTGATTTTCTCATTTTAGTCTGAGCATTTTCACACAATTTTGTATATGATCCATATGTTTGAAAGAAACCAAGGAAAAGGAAAGGATCACAGAGTTTCTCAACTGTTGAAAGACCAAAGAAACTACAACTAGACTGGGTTTTGAAAAAGGCTAATGATAAAGGCAAAACAAATATGTTATTTTTGTGCCATTTCCTACAATTCTTTTTTTTTTAATCCAGACGAATGGAAGATGCTGTCAGAACAGATCATGCAAGAAACATCCAGAATGCTACAGCCACGACTTCTGGCACAGTGCCAGTTGACCAACAAGTACCAATATACACGTAAGTTGCATTTCCAGGCCACTCATGGCTGCCAATAACAACCTCCAACCCCCCCCCCCCAAAGAAAACAAATAGTCTGACTACTACCCACTCAAAACTTCTCCATACAAAGGATATCAGTGAGTCGGCACACTAAGAGTTAAGACTTGCCAAGTGGAAATACCAAGTGAAAGGTTTGCGGTGATGCTAGAAGGAGTGTGGCCATACTCCCTCTTGAATGAAAAGTGCTACATGGTGTCACCGCAAACCCTCCACTTAATACTGAGAATTACCTTGTACAAGTACATTACTTCATCCCATGATGAGATGTATATTTCAGTGAGGCTTTGCCTTAACCACTTCGCGCCGGGACCTCCGAATCCGGAGCTCCATTGGGTTGACTATGCGACGGGGCCCTCCAAATCCGGGCACCACTATTGTCCACATTCTAAACAAAGACTCTTTTCAACCACACTGCAGCCTGGCCAAGATGAACAGCGGCCAATACTTTGACCTGACCTGCCAGGTGGTGTCAGTGGCCACGCTGCCGGCAGAGAGTTGCACTGTGGTCCGGGTGTGGGACGGTACCCACTACCGAGGGTGAGTGGGAGTGTGTGCTACTGGCTGGGTGGGCTCAACAGAATTGCAAGTAGAACCTTCAGTCATAGAGCCTTCAGGCCATATAGAACTTTCAGTCATAGAGCCTTCACGCCATAGAACTTTCAGTCACAGAATCCTCAGTCACAAACCTTCAGTCATAGAAACTTCAGTCATGGAACCTTCTAACATAGAACCTTCATTCACATAATCTTCAGTCAAAGAACCTTCAATCATAGAACCTTCTAACATAGAACCTTCATTCACATAATCTTCAGTCAGAGAACCTTTAGTCAGATCCTTCAATCATATAATCTTCAGTCGTAGAATCTCCAGTCAAAGAACCTTCAATCGAATAATCTACAGTCATAGAACCTTCAATCATAGAACCTTCAGTCATAGAACCTTCAGTCATAGAACCTTCAGTCATGGAACCTTCATTCACATAATCTTCAGTCAGAGAACCTTTACTCAGATCCTTCAATCATAGAACCTTTAATCATATAACCTACAATCATAGAATCATGTCATGGAACCTTCAGTCCTAGAACCTACAGTCATGAAAACCATCTATTGTAGAATCTTCAGAATCAGTCACAGCACATTCAGACATCCTTCAAAGCTGAAAGTTGTTGAACCTTCCATCTGAGAACCCCCCAAAACCATGACACTGTACCTCTCTCTATCCACTCTCAGACAAGTGCGTACCATGGATATCACTTCCACCATCAACATGAAGACCAACGCTGAGCTGGCCAGGAAGTCGGAAGGTTACGCCCTGGATGTGTCCTTGTACGATAACCACATGGAGCCTGGGTCCATGCTTAATGTGAGTATACCCCAGGCACAACCCAGACCATCAGGGTCTTCCCAAATCGGTTTACGGAAGTCTCCCTTTGTAAACAGGCACACTAGGTTTGAATCAACAGTCAAGGTGTTTGTTGATACCAGTATTTTCACATTGAAAAAGTGTGAGCTCTGAGACAAATAGAACCTTCAGGCAGAACCCTAAAATCTTAAGTCATGGAATCTTTGGCCATAGAATCCCTCAATCCTGAAACTGTATGCCCTACCCCTTAAACAGCACATCTAAAAAGATTTTGCTCAACACAGCTGTGGAATAGAGGACTGTTAATAGAGGGTCCAGTTTTATGTCGGTTAGCCCTAATGTTGTCATCGTCTAAACTTACCTCATTGACCGAATCACTCGCCTGCGGGGCAAGCCGCCTTTCATAATGTGAGATTCTTGAGCAGTTTGACCAAGTCCACCCAAATCTTGGAAGCTTTGCTTCTAAGCATGAGATTTGGATGCACTCTGACCTGATCCGTGGCAAGCTTCAGTATGTGTGGCACTTGGGGGCAGGCTGAATCCAATGCCATCGGTCAATCTTGTCACACACCAGCCGGGCCAGTACATCAAGATCTGCAACCTCCACGTGGTCAGGTTCCGGCCGCCAGACTGGCAGGAGGATAACCCTGAGATGGTGGAGCTGGTGGTGCATCATGGGACGTCATACGGACGGGGCATCATTCTGATGAAGGTCTGGGATCAAGGGATCAAGGACCTGATCAAGTAAGAAGTCAGAATTGCCCACTTCAACTCGGAGTTACTGGCTCTTTTCAGAGCCACACTCCTTCTTGAAAGAGAAGTGCTACATGGTGTCACTGTAAACCTTCCACTCACTTACATTTGTTAAATCAGATCTGTCTTTCTCTAATAGGGGTGCCAGGCAGAGAAGCAAATCACCAATAATTACCATATGTACGCAGGCATCCCAATGCCTTTAACCCTAACGCTTTGCACCTCCTGCACAGGACACACTGTATACCACAATTTACCACAGTGCCCACAGGGGTGTAGGCTCACATACCACAGGTCACCACAAAAACCTTGCTGTGGAATGTCCTGGTGCATGGCCCTTATCTACCCCCAGGAAAACCATGTGTGGTTAATTGTGGTTTCAATGCCGGGTTAGGGTTAATCAATTGCAAATAACTGTCAGTTGTAAATCTGCCTACAGCAGTTTATTGGGTTTGCACAAAAGGGATGCAGCTTTTTAAGACACACATCTAAACAAATGTAGAGGGCCTGATGTTTTGTCCCAGCAGCGGTCGACCAAGTGGTGTATTTCCACAAAGTTCGGTTACCTGCAGTTGATTACACCGAACCCATCGTAACTTACTGTCAATCGCAAGACGGTGAGCGCTGCGCAGAAACCATGCGGTGTATCACAACTTACGATGGGTTGTCCATCGTAAGTTGAGTTATGATGCATCGTAAGGCTTTGTGAGATCCGCCGCAGGACCTTTCTCAGAGGCAGAAATGCATCTGAGAAAGAGAAAGCTCCTCCTGGGATAGGAAGGTCTTGTGCTAGGATTGAAAATGTCCTGCTAGGATCGACATACCAGCTTTAAACTTTTCTGATTTTCTCATTTTAGTCTGAGCATTTTAACACAATTTTGTTTATAATCTATATTTTAAAGAAACAAAGGAAAAGGAAAGGATCACAGAGTTTCTCAACTGTTGAAAGATCAAAGAAACTTCAACTAGACTGGGTTTTGAAAAAGGCTAATGATAAAGGCAAAACAAATATGTTATTTTTGTGCCATTTCCTACAATCCTTTTTTTTTAAAATCCAGACGAATGGAAGATGCTGTCAGAACAGAACATGCAAGAAACATCCAGAATGCTACAGCCACGACTTCTGGCACAGTGCCAGTTGACCAACAAGTACCAATGCACACGTAAGTTGCATTTCCAGGCCACTCATGGCTGCCAATAACAACCTCCAACCCCCCCCCCAAAGAAAACAAATAGTCTGACTACTACCCACACAAAACTTCTCCATACAAAGGATATCAGTGAGTCGGCACACTAAGAGTTAAGACTTGCCAAGTGGAAATACCAAGTGAAAGGTTTGCGGTGATGCTAGAAGGAGTGTGGCCATACTCCCTCTTGAATGAAAAGTGCTACATGGTGTCACCGCAAACCCTCCACTTAATACTGAGAATTACCTTGTACAAGTACATTACTTCATCCCATGATAAGATGTATATTTCAGTGAGGCTTTGCCTTAACCACTTCGCGCCGGGACCTCCGAATCCGGAGCTCCATTGGGTTGACTATGCGACGGGGCCCTCCAAATCCGGGCACTACTATTGTCCACATTCTAAACAAAGACTCTTTTCAACCACGCTGCAGCCTGGCCAAGATGAACAGCGGCCAGTACTTTGACCTGACCTGCCAGGTGGTGTCAGTGGCCACGCTGCCGGCAGAGAGTTGCACTGTGGTCCGGGTGTGGGACGGTACCCACTACCGAGGGTGAGTGGGAGTGTGTGCTACTGGCTGGGTGGGCTCAACAGAATTGCAAGTAGAACCTTCAGTCATAGAGCCTTCAGGCCATAGAACTTTCAGTCATAGAGCCTTCATGCCATAGAACTTTCAGTCACAGAATCCTCAGTCACAAACCTTCAGTCATAGAAACTTCAGTCATGGAACCTTCTAACATAGAACCTTCATTCACATAATCTTCAGTCAAAGAACCTTCAATCATAGAACCTTCAGTCATAGAACCTTCTAACAGAACCTTCATTTACATAATCTTCAGTCAGAGAACCTTTAGTCAGATCCTTCAATCATAGAACCTTCAGTCGTAGAATCTTCAGTCAAAGAACCTTCAATCATATAATCTACAGTCATAGAATCTTCAATCATAGAACCTGCAATCATAGAATCTTCAATCTTGGAACCTACAGTCATAGAATCTTCAATCATAGAACCTACACTTATAGAATCTTCAATCATAAAACCTACAATTATAGAATCTTCAATCATAGAACTTACAGTTATAGAATCTTCAATCATAGAACCTTCAGTCATAGAACCTTCAGTCATAGAACCTTCATTCACATAATCTTCAGTCAGAGAACCTTTAGTCAGATCCTTCAATCGTAGAACCTTCAGTCGTAGAATCTTCAGTCAAAGAACCTTCAATCATATAATCTACAGTCATAGAATCTTCAATCATATAACCTACAATCATAGAATCTACAATCATATCACCTACAATCATAGAATCATGTCATGGAACCTTCAGTCCTAGAACCTACAGTCATGAAAACCATCTATTGTAGAATCTTCAGAATCAGTCACAGCACATTCAGACATCCTTCAAAGCTGAAAGTTGTTGAACCTTCCATCTGAGAACCCCCCAAAACCATGACACTGTACCTCTCTCTATCCACTCTCAGACAAGTGCGTACCATGGATATCACTTCCACCATCAACATGAAGACCAACGCTGAGCTGGCCAGGAAGTCGGAAGGTTACGCCCTGGATGTGTCCTTGTACGATAACCACATGGAGCCTGGGTCCATGCTTAATGTGAGTATACCCCAGGCACGACCCAGACCATCAGGGTCTTCCCGAATCGGTTTACGGAAGTCTCCCTTTGTAAACAGGCACACTAGGTTTGAATCAACAGTCAAGGTGTTTGTTGATACCAGTATTTTCACATTGAAAAAGTGTGAGCTCTGAGACAAATAGAACCTTCAGGCAGAACCCTAAAATCTTAAGTCATGGAATCTTTGGCCATAGAATCCCTCAATCCTGAAACTGTAGGCCCTACCCCTTAAACAGCACATCTAAAAAGATTTTGCTCAGCACAGCTCTGGAATAGAAGACTGTTAATAGAGGGTCCAGTTTTATGTTGGTTAGCCCTAATGTTGTCATCGTCTAAACTTACCTCATTGACCGAATCCCTCGCCTGCGGGGCAAGCCGCCTTTCATAATGTGAGATTCTTGAGCAGTTTGACCAAGTCCACCCAAATCTTGGAAGCTTTGCTTCTAAGCATGAGATTTGGATGCACTCTGACCTGATCCGTCGCAAGCTTCAGTATGTGTGGCACTTGGGGGCAGGCTGAATCCAATGCCATCGGTCAATCTTGTCACACACCAGCCGGGCCAGTACATCAAGATCTGCAACCTCCACGTGGTCAGGTTCCGGCCGCCAGACTGGCAGGAGGATAACCCTGAGATGGTGGAGCTGGTGGTGCATCATGGGACGTCATACGGACGGGGCATCATTCTGATGAAGGTCTGGGATCAAGGGATCAAGGACCTGATCAAGTAAGAAGTCAGAATTGCCCACTTCAACTCAGAGTTACTGGCTCTTTTCAGAGCCACACTCCTTCTTGAAAGAGAAGTGCTACATGGTGTCACTGTAAACCTTCCACTCACTTACATTTGTTAAATCAGATCTGTCTTTCTCTAATAGGGGTGCCAGGCAGAGAAGCAAATCACCAATAAATACCATATGCACGCAGGCATCCCAATGCCTTTAACCCTAACGCTTTGCACCTCCTGCACAGGACACACTGTATACCACAATTTACCACAGTGCCCACAGGGGTGTAGGCTCACATACCACAGGTCACCACAAAAACCCTGCTGTGGAATGTCCTGGTGCATGGCCCTTATCTTCCCCCAGGAAAACCATGTGTGGTTAATTGTGGTTTCAATGCCGGGTTAGGGTTAATCAATTGCAAATAACTGTCAGTTGTAAATCTGCCTACAGCAGTTTATTGGGTTTGCACAAAAGGGATGCAGCTTTTTAAGACACACATCTAAACAAATGTAGAGGGCCTGATGTTTTGTCCCAGCAGCGGTCGACCAAGTGGTGTATTTCCACAAAGTTCGGTTACCTGCAGTTGATTACACCGAACCCATCGTAACTTACTGTCAATCGCAAGACGGTGAGCGCTGCGCAGAAACCATGCGGTGTATCACAACTTACGATGGGTTGTCCATCGTAAGTTGAGTTATGATGCATCGTAAGGCTTTGTGAGATCCGCCGCAGGACCTTTCTCAGAGGCAGAAATGCCTCTGAGAAAGAGAAAGCTCCTCCTGGGATAGGAAGGTCTTGTGCTAGGATTGAAAATGTCCTGCTAGGATCGACATGCCAGCTTTAAATTTTTCTGATTTTCTCATTTTAGTCTGAGCATTTTCACACAATTTTGTATATGATCCATATGTTTGAAAGAAACCAAGGAAAAGGAAAGGATCACAGAGTTTCTCAACTGTTGAAAGACCAAAGAAACTACAACTAGACTGGGTTTTGAAAAAGGCTAATGATAAAGGCAAAACAAATATGTAATTTTTGTGCCATTTCCTACAATTCTTTTTTTTTTTAATCCAGACGAATGGAAGATGCTGTCAGAACAGATCATGCAAGAAACATCCAGAATGCTACAGCCACGACTTCTGGCACGGTGCCAGTTGACCAACAAGTACCAATGCACACGTAAGTTGCATTTCCAGGCCACTCAAGGCTGCCAATAACAACCTCCAACCCCCCCCCCCCAAGAAAACAAATAGTCTGACTACTACCCACACAAAACTTCTCCATACAAAGGATATCAGTGAGTCGGCACACTAAGAGTTAAGACTTGCCAAGTGGAAATACCAAGTGAAAGGTTTGCGGTGATGCTAGAAGGAGTGTGGCCATACTCCCTCTTGAATGAAAAGTGCTACATGGAGTCACCTCAAACCCTCCACTTAATACTGAGAATTACCTTGTACTGTACAAGTACATTACTTCATCCCATGATAAGATGTATATTTCATTGAGGCTTTGCCTTAACCACTTCGTGCCGGGACCTCCGAATCCGGAGCTCCATTGGGTTGACTATGCGACGGGGCCCTCCAAATCCGGGCACCACTATTGTCCACATTCTAAACAAAGACTCTTTTCAACCACACTGCAGCCTGGCCAAGATGAACAGCGGCCAGTACTTTGACCTGACCTGCCAGGTGGTGTCAGTGGCCACGCTGCCGGCAGAGAGTTGCACTGTGGTCCGGGTGTGGGACGGTACCCACTACCGAGGGTGAGTGGGAGTGTGTGCTACTGGCTGGGTGGGCTCAACAGAATTGCAAGTAGAACCTTCAGTCATAGAGTCTTCAGACCATAGAGCTTTCAGTCATAGAGCCTTCACGCCATAGAACTTTCAGTCACAGAATCCTCAGTCACAAACCTTCAGTCATAGAAACTTCAGTCATGGAACCTTCTAACATAGAACCTTCATTCACATAATCTTCAGTCAAAGAACCTTCAATCATAGAACCTTCAATCATAGAACCTTCAGTCATAGAACCTTCTAACAGAACCTTCATTTACATAATCTTCAGTCAGAGAACCTTTAGTCAGATCCTTCAATCATAGAACCTTCAGTCGTAGAATCTTCAGTCAAAGAACCTTCAATCATATAATCTACAGTCATAGAATCTTCAATCATAGAACCTGCAGTCATAGAATCTTCAATCTTGGAACCTACAGTCATAGAATCTTCAATCATAGAACCTACAGTTATAGAATCTTCAATCATAAAACCTACAATCATAGAATCATGTCATGGAACCTTCAGTTCTAGAACCTACAGTCATGAAAACCATCTATTGTAGAATCTTCAGAATCAGTCACAGCACATTCAGACATCCTTCAAAGCTCAAAGTTGTTGAACCTTCCATCTGAGAACCCCCCAAAACCATGACACTGTACCTCTCTCTATCCACTCTCAGACAAGTGCGTACCATGGATATCACTTCCACCATCAACATGAAGACCAACGCTGAGCTGGCCAGGAAGTCGGAAGGTTACGCCCTGGATGTGTCCTTGTACGATAACCACATGGAGCCTGGGTCCATGCTTAATGTGAGTATACCCCAGGCACGACCCAGACCATCAGGGTCTTCCCAAATCGGTTTACGGAAGTCTCCCTTTGTAAACAGGCACACTAGGTTTGAATCAACAGTCAAGGTGTTTGTTGATACCAGTATTTTCACATTGAAAAAGTGTGAGCTCTGAGACAAATAGAACCTTCAGGCAGAACCCTAAAATCTTAAGTCATGGAATCTTTGGCCATAGAATCCCTCAATCCTGAAACTGTAGGCCCTACCCCTTAAACAGCACATCTAAAAAGATTTTGCTCAGCACAGCTCTGGAATAGAGGACTGTTAATAGAGGGTCCAGTTTTATGTCGGTTAGCCCTAATGTTGTCATCGTCTAAACTTACCTCATTGACCGAATCCCTTGCCTGCGGGGCAAGCCGCCTTTCATAATGTGAGATTCTTGAGCAGTTTGACCAAGTCCACCCAAATCTTGGAAGCTTTGCTTCTAAGCATGAGATTTGGATGCACTCTGACCTGATCCGTGGCAAGCTTCAGTATGTGTGGCACTTGGGGGCAGGCTGAATCCAATGCCATCGGTCAATCTTGTCACACACCAGCCGGGCCAGTACATCAAGATCTGCAACCTCCACGTGGTCAGGTTCCGGCCACCAGACTGGCAGGAGGATAACCCTGAGATGGTGGAGCTGGTGGTGCATCATGGGACGTCATACGGACGGGGCATCATTCTGATGAAGGTCTGGGATCAAGGGATCAAGGACCTGATCAAGTAAGAAGTCAGAATTGCCCACTTCAACTCAGAGTTACTGGCTCTATTCAGAGCCACACTCCTTCTTGAAAGAGAAGTGCTACATGGTGTCACTGTTAACCTTCCACTCACTTACATTTGTTAAATCAGATCTGTCTTTCTCTAATAGGGGTGCCAGGCAGAGAAGCAAATCACCAATAATTACCATATGCACGCAGGCATCCCAATGCCTTTAACCCTAACGCTTTGCACCTCCTGCACAGGACACACTGTATACCACAATTTACCACAGTGCCCACAGGGGTGTAGGCTCACATACCACAGGTCACCACAAAAACCCTGCTGTGGAATGTCCTGGTGCATGGCCCTTGTCCTCCCCCAGGAAAACCATGTGTGGTTAATTGTGGTTTCAATGCAGGGTTAGGGTTAATCAATTGCAAATAACTGTCAGTTGTAAATCTGCCTACAGCAGTTTATTGGGTTTGCACAAAAGGGATGCAGCTTTTTAAGACACACATCTAAACAAATGTAGAGGGCCTGACGTTTTGTCCCAGCAGGGGTCGACCAAGTGGTGTATTTCCACAAAATTCGGTTACCTGCAGTTGATTACACCGAACCCATCGTAACTTACTGTCAATCGCAAGACGGTGAGCGATGCACAGAAACCATGCGGTGTATCACAACTTACGATGGGTTGTCCATCGTAAGTTGAGTTATGATGCATCGTAAGGCTTTGTGAGATCCGCCGCAGGACCTTTCTCAGAGGCAGAAATGCCTCTGAGAAAGAGAAAGCTCCTCCTGGGATAGGAAGGTCTTGTGCTAGGATTGAAAATGTCCTGCTAGGATCGACATGCCAGCTTTAAATTTTTCTGATTTTCTCATTTTAGTCTGAGCATTTTCACACAATTTTGTATATGATCCATATGTTTGAAAGAAACCAAGGAAAAGGAAAGGATCACAGAGTTTCTCAACTGTTGAAAGACCAAAGAAACTACAACTAGACTTGGTTTTGAAAAAGGCTAATGATAAAGGCAAAACAAATATGTTATTTTTGTGCCATTTCCTACAATTCTTTTTTTTTTAATCCAGACGAATGGAAGATGCTGTCAGAACAGATCATGCAAGAAACATCCAGAATGCTACAGCCACGACTTCTGGCACAGTGCCAGTTGACCAACAAGTACCAATGCACACGTAAGTTGCATTTCCAGGCCACTCATGGCTGCCAATAACAACCTCCAACCCTTCCCCCCCCAAGAAAACAAATAGTCTAACTACTACCCACACAAAACTTCTCCATACAGAGGATATCAGTGAGTCGGCACACTAAGAGTTAAGACTTGCCAAGTGAAAGGTTTGCGGTGATGCTAGAAGGAGTGTGGCCATACTCCCTCTTGAATGAAAAGTGCTACATGGTGTCACCGCAAACCGTCCACTTAACACTGAGAATTGCCTTGTACAAGTACATTACTTCATCCCATGATAAGATGTATATTTCAGTGGCTCATAAATTTGCATAATTGAAAACAAACAGGCAGCTGATTTTCCTTCTCAAGCAGGCAATCGAGCAAAGCATTGACCATCTGCCTTCCTGGGTCCCTCTTTACCTTAAGTGGCTTTTTAGGTTTTTTTGGATGAATTTGCATTAACAAAAATGGTGTTCACTACACTGTCTGGTAATGCGAACCCTTCTTTGATATCCATTCTCACTGACCCAAAGTAATAATATGTCTTTTGTTTTACATTTGGCTCTTTGTTGCCCCCTTTTTGTCAGAGAGAATGGGCAGAGAACTGCTGTGATTGGTGCAGCATCGTCCCCCGGCACTTCCCAAGGCATCTCCCATCAAAGCACACAGCGGCAGCTAGCCTCAGGTGAGTGGAACGACGGTTAGATGGGCCAGTGGACCCAGTGTGATCCATGGCCCATGCGCTGGTCTGAATAGACTCAATCTCAAAGTGTATGGAGTGCCAATAGGACAAAATGTAGATGGGGTATGCAGAAAGCCCCTGTTCATGAAAAGTCCACGTAAAGTGACTGTAAGGGTTCATGTGGGGGCTTAATACAATCCTATGCCTTGAAGTAAATACCCATGGTAAGACCCTGCTAAGCATTCTTAGCCTTGCTTTCCTGTGTATTGCTTTGAATGAAAGAGTTGACTTGTATACTTTTTATCCTACTTTTTTGTGTGTACACACTGAATGTCATGTTTTTAACCAATCCGTATTAATGTGATATAAAAACGCAACTCGGCCTTTGGCTGCAATGTTTTTTACATACAATAAACCGATAAATATAAAAAGATAAGCGACGAAATACCACACTGAGTTTGCCTCTCCGTGAGAAAAAAATAGATGATACAAAGGTGCCATCTTCAGTGAGGCTGTCTTCTTCTGTTCTGCAGTGATTACTGACCACACCCACCAGCCGGTCACCGCCATCAGGGAAGTCCTCAAGTCGGAGCCGCCCAACAAGTTCAGGGTCATTGCCAAGGTCAAGGACTACTTGCCGCACAGTGTGGTCGACTTTGTCCGACTCTGCTGCCCCCGGTGCAAGTTCACGTAAGTGGCGGGAGGATCGGATTGGACTGCCCGCGTAAAGGATTCTTCTGGGTTTCTTTTGGCCTTGAATTTTGGCCTTTCAGGCCACTTTGGCCTGGAGCAAATCATGAGTAGTGAGCGTATGAAGGCCAGTTGGCAGGGCACCGAAGCCACAGACCATGTAAAGGGGCAGTGAGGGTTCAAAAAGGGTGCTAAATACAATCCTATGCCTTGAAGTAAATACACAGTCTAAAATATATATTACAAGTTTATTACATGCTGAATTAGAGACCCCCCCCAAAAAAAAAAAGAGCTCTTCTACGCAAAGCTAGATGTCTCGGGTACAAGTCCTGGTCCAGTCAAAGTTTTCTTTGCTATTTTTCAAAATTGTTCATAAGTGTCCACTCAGTTTTTTTGTTTATTTGTTTGACTTGAATTGAAAAAGCTGCATCCACATTGTGTGATCCCCGAGCTGCTGTAGCCAGGGTTACAACAATTGGTTGTTTGCGTCTGCATGGAAATGGGGGTGTGATCCCTGGTGATATATAAGGCAGTTAATCGTTCATGCTTCTGACTGGCGCCCCCACCCCTGCAAAGACTAGTTCACAATTGGGAAGGCCACCATCTTGGGGCTGGATAGCTCAGATGGTGAGAGCACTGAAAATGGAATGTTCTTCTTTCGTGTTAAGTCTAATTGTTTGCCCGCTTATTCAGTTCTCCTTCCAACAGATGCACAAGTGGGGTTCCCCCGCCTCAAGAGACTGCCACGAGAGCCAAGGCTGGCCCAAGTCAGGATAGTGCTACTAAAAGGAAGCAATCGCGTGTCAGAGAAGCAACGTCAGAGAAGCAAAGTCCAAGGGTTTACAACCTTCGGAGTCGGACCTCCAGGACGGCCAGGGTTGACAAACCGAGTCAAACAGGCAGTGGAGCCCGGATCGGAGGTAAAAGAGGATGCGGTAAAGAGGATGCAGCAAGTGCGAATGCCCGAGTCGAGGGGGGGGCCTCAAGGCATCGCGTCAGAACAGAGGCCCCCAAAGGGTCCTCGACTGCAGAAGGATCGACCGGGCGACGGGCAACCCTAAGGAGCCACGCGGCCTTGCAGAGCTCGACCTCCGAGGAAGAGACAGCTCCAGGCCCGAGGAAGAGGCAGAGGGGGAGGCCGGGGGCAACTGGTGGCTCGGGCTCGAAGGGCACCGGATCGGACAGAGAGGGCCGGAGCGGCAGGAATCAGGGCCTCGCTGCCTCCACACACAGAGCCCTGAGGGCCACGGACTGGGACGGCCATAGGCTGACCATGGAGTTGTTGACCGACGACGAGGAGGAGCACCAGGAGGGGGAGAGAGGGGCCGAGGATGGTCAGAGACAACTGAGGAAGTTCAGAGTGGCCATCACAGGCGAGTCTCACTTCCATGCATCATGGTTTCCAAAACTTCAGAAAAAAACTAAACCACCTAATCCTTGAAGCCAAGAGACTGCCCTTATAACTGAGTGTGTTCATATTGATTTTTCTTTAGTTCTAATAAGAGATTTATATTATAATTTCTGCAAAACAAACAAACAAAGGAAAAACTGACTGGGAACTTTTGAATAAAATGAAAAAATGAAAACTTTGACTTGACCGGGACTGTAACCCGAGACCTCTGATAAACTTACTAGTGCTCTTCCATCTGAGCTATCCAGCCCTTAGATGGTGGCCTTCCCAAATAGTCAACTAGTCTTTGGCACACCAGTGCTCTTACCATCTGAGCAATCCAGCCCTTAGATGGTGGCCTTCCCAAATAGTCAACTAGTCTTTGGCACACCAGCGCTCTTACCATCTGAGCTATCCAGCCCTTAGATGGTGGCCTTCCCAAATAGTCAACTAGTCTTTGGCACACCAGCGCTCTTACCATCTGAGCTATCCAGCCCTTAGATGGTGGCCTTCCCAAATAGTCAACTAGTCTTTGGCACACCAGTGCTCTTACCATCTGAGCTATCCAGCCCTTAGATGGTGGCCTTCCCTAATAGTCAACTAGTCTCTGGCACTCCAGCGCTCTTACCATCTGAGCTATCCAGCCCTTAGATGGTGGCCTTCCCTAATAGTCAACTAGTCTTTGGCACACCAGCGCTCTTACCATCTGAGCTATCCAGCCCTTAGATGGTGGCCTTCCCTAATAGTCAACTAGTCTTTGCCGGGGTGGGGATGCCAGTCAGAAGCAATTCAACCGTTAACTGCCACATGTCTTCAGGAATTACACCCCCACAAATGTTAAAAATGTAGAGGGCTTGACATTTCAATCCTGACAGGACCTTTCTCCAAAGGTCCTTCCAGGATCAGAATGTCAGGGTCTCTAAATTTCCGAGAATTGTCCTCTTTTTTTTCTCCTTTTTTTTTTTTTGGCATCTGAGTTGCTGAGCACTTGAAGTTATAGTACTACAATTGGTAATTGCTTTAAGTGGCTTACATTGGCAGGTCTGTCCGTGGAAGAAGCTTTGGCAATGGCCAGGCTGGGAAATCGACTCATCAGGTCTAGTGGTCCCACAGCTAGCAGATGTAAGCAGGCCACACCTCAAGACACGGTCCAGTACCTGTGCCCACGATGCCCCAATGGACAACAACCTGATGAAGAGGGTAAGCCAAGAAAGAGCGGATCATTTCTCTGCAAGAGTGTCCTCACTTTTTTTGATGGAATGGTGGAGTCCATCATAGCCTAAAAAAATGAGCAGTCAGTCTGTAGAAGCACTGCATGGTCAGACTCTAAAAGCTTGAGGTATTAGATTGAGTTCATCTCTGAAGTGCATTTCTTATGGGTTTTTATTTTCACAGCCACCAGTACCCTTCTGCAATACAAGTATTGCCTGAAACTGATTCTGGACGATGGCACTGGGTCCATTGAAGTCAACATTAAGAGAGAGAATGCGGTAAGTATATAGTAACATAATGTAGAAACATCAGTATCACTGGACAGGCAAGTGATAACTCAGCCAAACCCAACTCAAATAAACTGTAATACCTAACCTAACACAACCCAGGCTTATCCAACCCCAACCACAACACAACCCAACCCAACCCAATTCAGTCTGATCAATCCCAACCCAACCCAACCTGACCCAACCAAAACCAACCCAACCCAACCCAACGTGACCCAACCAAAACCAACCAACCTAACCCAACCCAACCCAATTCAGTCCGATCAATCCCAACCCAACCCAACCTGACCCAACCAAAACCAACCTAACCCAACCCAACCCAACCCAATTCATTTCAGTCTGATCAATCCCAACCCAACCCAACCTGACCCAACCAAAACCAACCAACCTAACCCAACCCAATTCATTTCACATTTCAGTCTGATCAATCCCACCCCAACCCAACCTGGCCCAACCAAAACCAACCAACCTAACCCAAACCAACCCAATTCATTTCAGTCTGATCAATCCCAACCCGACCCAACCTGGCCCAACCAAAACCAACCTAACCTAACCCAACCCGACCCAACCCAATTCATTCTGATCAATCCCAACCCAACCCAACGTGACCCAACCAACCTAACCTAACCTAACCCAACCCAATTCATTCTGATCAATCCCAACCCAACCCAAAGTGACCCAACCAAAACCAACCAACCTAACCTAACCCAACCCAACGTGACCCAACCAAAACCAACCTAACCTAACCTAACCCAACCCAACGTGACCCAACCAACCTAACCTAACCTAACCCAACCCAACCCAATCCAACCCAACCCAACCCAAACTCCACCAAACAGAAAACAAAGAACCTCCACTACTTTAAATCACACCTTGATGGCACTCTCTCTCTCGCTCCCACTTTCAGGAGATCTTTTTCAGGGGCCTGAAGGCGGTCAACCTCCACAGGGCACCAGGCGCCAAGGCATGGCTGGAGAAACGTATGACCAGCCTGTGTCCACTCCCGGCCTGGCAACTGCTGGACGAGGACAAGGACCCCCTCCAAGGGGCCATGCTGCCAGTCACAGAGAAGTCCAGCTACCCGTGGCTGGAGTGCTGCGTCATGTCCTACCCAGTCAGCCTGGGCGGAAAAGAAGTGATCAAGTATATGATGTTTGACACGGCTCTGGCCATATAAGCCACTACACACCAGGGCGGCCAATTTCATAGAGCCGCTAAGCGTGGATTTGTGCTAAGCAGGAAAAGTTATCCTTATCTAAACAGGATTGAACAAACCCCACTTCGATGTGATGTCAATTGCTTTTGACTTGTATTCCACTCTTCTTTACTTAGCATGAAACAATAGTGAATTCTTGGACGGCAAAGCATCCTATGAATGATGACTCTTTGCGCTTAAGCAAATGTTCGCGCTTATGCAGCTCTATGAAATTGTCCTCATGACTGCCCATGACCATCGAATGTCCCTTTTTCAAAACGTGCTATAAACAACAGGGAATAATAAATGCCAGTAAAAAATAAATCACTAAAGAGTACACCATGTGTACATACGTATCAAACCTGGCACAATCGGATATATCTGTGTGGCTTTTGTTGTGCTACATATTGCTTTGTGGAAAGCTGGAAAAGAGTCTAAAGCTAAGACAATTTCTGGTTGTATTCGGAAAGCCTGGCACATCACACAGTGACACCACAATTGGGAGGTCCCGGTGCAAAGTGGGTTATGAGTAGCAGCCGACTGTGTTCCAAATTTCCGGCTGTGGCTACAAACAGCACAGAGGTCTGTCAACAAGAGCTGAAGTCACTAACTAGCGGCTAAGCAGTGTCATAATATTGACTTACAGCCTGAGCCAGAGGAGTGGGACCTAGTCTCCTGACTCTCCTCCACTCTGTAAGGGCGAAAGGTTTTCAGCAAAACTAAGGACCTCAAGGTGCATTTCACAACCAAATCAGCCATCAGATCTGCGAACAAACTACGATCTTGTTATGCAAGCATATTGCCTTCTGTTATGGTCCTTAATATAAGTTGGATTTTTCAACAAAATTGATTTATCTCAAAATTTAGTGGGCCTGACGTTTCAGAGTGTTAATCTTGTTTTACAGGAAAGATGCTATGCCTTGTTAGGAAGTGTACATTCACCGCCTTATTATTGCATCAAGAACAGATAAATGGAAACAGGACCCCTTCATTTGATGTATGGAAAGTCGTGAAATAAAGCCGCTTATTTTGGAAAGTCTTTGTAAATTGTATTGGAATTTTATTCATTTTTGATGTCGTGGATATTGTGGTTTGACCCTTTCAAGTTTCATTATCTGTTACAATAGGAAAAGGATGTAAGCCTTAAACAAATGGACCTTGAGGTTCAATCACCTAGCACGACCTTTCTCAAAATTATAAATTCATGAATATGAACAAACAGCAGGAACAACCTCCAGGAAGAATGTCGTTGCCGGGTATTGAAATCTTATCTACCGCCGCATCAGTAGTGAACGGAACCGCCAAACCAAATCGCCTGGGTCTATTGAAATAGGCAGCCCTTGATTGGAACTGATGGGAAGACCTTGCGGATGGCACGTACCCCACAAGCCTGCTTCAAAGTCGACCACCATCTCCTTCACGTTGCTCCCGTCCTTTTTGGTCCGGCGGGACATGAAACAGAATGCAAGTGGAACTTGCTTCTGCTTGTCAGTGTTCCCCTTTACAAACGCGTGGATGCTGAACAACTGGTAGAATGGCTTCTTAATGATCTTGAAGGTACCGTCAAGGTACCAGGTCTTGGCCTTCTTCAGCACCCCCAATTGCTGGTCGGTAAAAAACAGCAAATACCACGCAAGGATACTTGGGCGCCATCTTAAGCTTGAATCTTATTGCTGAACCTTGATGTTGAATCTTGATCTGGGATCATGAGACATCGTTTCAAGAAATGTCGAAGCTTTATATAGTATTCTGGACATGCTCAGTGATCCGTCAACCCCAATTTCTATAGGTTACACACAATGATACGTGAAAATTGGCCCATAGTGTGGTTGCGAGTGACGTCGGCGACATCACAGAGGCTCCAGTAGTGGCGGCTCTCGCGAGCTGTACTGCCAGGCTTTTGGCTGTAACAACAATGCCATCTGGAAAACGCAATTCCCAATATAATCGAAATAATGTGAATGTAGCGATCACTTCACCTCCATGCTTTACCGAGGAGGATTGGGAGGAGGACCAGCGGGCCAAACTCACCGCCTCGACAGCTTCAAGAATTTCCTAATTGTTTTCGTTTCGGTCCCTGCCTGAATGTTTACTTATTCTCCCATGCACGTGCATGTGAGATCCTTCTCAGTAAAAACTGCATAATAGTTTGTCATCTATACCTACGATGCTTTGCGAACATCGAAAGGTTAAGAGCTCTATTGGTCGTCGTGACATCACACCACAAGCAGACAGCGGCGGCACCTTCAAAAAGATGGTTACGTACGGAAACGCAAATTCAACCTACAATTCCATGAAAATCGTACGTAGGTTGTTTTTAACACCCAATCGGATTAGCAAACTCTATTTCTTGGGTTGCATTCCCCTTTAACAATTTGGCCCACAGTGAGGTCGCGAGTGACGTCGGCGACAAGACTGACAGAGGTTCCAGTAGTGGCGGCTAATCACTGCATTATTTTAACAATTTTATTGGGCATCAACTTTGGTTATGAGTGACGTCGGCGATATCACGGAAGAAACTGTTTCCAATTCTTCCTCCAGCAAATCGATTGTGCAATGGGCTCATTTTTTCAGTGTACAGTACGTGGCCCTTGTAATGTTGTCATAATTACGGTATAATGTGTGAAACTTAAAACGGAGGTACGAGTTGACTAATAAATGAAGGTATACGAGTTGACCAAGGTACGAGTTGACTTAAATGAAGGTACGAGTTGACCAAGGTACGAGTTGACCTTTGCAGAAGGTCAAGACCCTGGATGAGGATTTAAGCGAGGATTGTCACTTGAATAGTTATTTCCATCGCTGAACGAATTACTATAAAGAAGTAGGCCGTTTCGGAAACGGGCGTCTAATTAAGGCTAGGTCTAGGTCTTCCTCAATGTGACATACATGGAGATGCGAAGACAATGAATATAGCCCAAGGCACTAATAATAATAATAATTATAGTAATAGCCGTAGCTCTGGAAGCCCGGCCGGCCGGTTAATTTGCGATGATTTGTTTTTCCTTACCACACAAAATTATTCGCTATGGGCCCATATTATGTTTGTGCAAAGTATGAAGAATTGAGTCTCAGGTCTCTCATATTGTTCACGTGCGTACGTTGTATTCGCTATGCAGAAAGCCTACTGGTATCGCGGCCGGTTTCGCAAAAGGCCTAAACATCCTTCAAATAAAAATCATAATTATATTCAATTCTCAATTATTTTGTGCAAGGCGCCCTCCTGTGACAAATCCGACTTCTTGCCGAGTAATGTAAACAAGAATGGATTCATAAAAATGCAAAGAAAACAAGTTACTGTTCTCACTAGCAGACACCAGAAGTCCGAGAGTTCGACATTTCATTGCTCGCATTTTAATAATAATTATTGCAATGTTTGGGTTATTGTTTTTGTAAACTAAAAAGAATATAAATTGGCTGGCGGAAGAATAACGCTCAAAGACTCATAACTCATAAAAGTCGTGTTAAATGGTCCCCGGCGCTGCCTGAAAGAGTGCGCGAGCGGAGTGGGTTATGGTTACCAGCTGTATTTTTACACGTCCACTGCCGCTTCATTAAAAAGTAGATTTCAATATGGCGGTGTAAATAGCGGACCGAAGACAATAAACAACAGGAGACGGCCCTAGTATTCATTCTTAAGGCCATGGTCGGGACAAGGAACGCACCAAATACACATTTGGTAAGTTTGTTTACAAGTTTGTCAATAATTTACTTCCATCTCAGGCCACAGTTTGCAATAAAAGTTAACTTAACTGTCACTCCCGTACAAAGTCTACATAGAGAATTAATTTTGCCCAATATTCGGACGCAGGGTCCATACGCTGTATTCACGACAGTGATTGCTATAATAATAAGTTACTGTAAGTGCACTAATTAAGTAATATCTAGTAATGATTAACGATTTTTAGTGTAGAATCTTTACTTAATGAACTCGGAAAAATACCTATTCTCCGGAGAAAGTTCAAATCGTTTAAGATTAACGTGGGAAAACGTTCCGAGTTCTGTAGGCCTAATTCACTATTTTCAATTGTAAACATGTCTTTCTCAGTTTCTGATTCTGAAGACTGAACAACACACCTACATCAATTACACACTTTATTTATGTAAAATGATGTAGTGTACTGAGTAGTGGACTACTGCCACTACTCCACTACTAGTACTACTAGTATTACTAAGTACACTAGGCCGAGTAACTTGGACCCTGGCTTTACAATTGCCCTTTTAAAAAAATGTTGAGGGGCCAGGTGATGGTAGTTGGTACCCCCAGAACTGTGGGGTTCTACGTCGTCCGCTGCTCTCCCGACCGGAACCCCACAGATAACTAGGCTTTTTTCCCATAGGCTTCTGTGTAACGTTCACAAGTGCTGTGGCATAGGGATCAGCAGGTTCAGCATAACTCATAAAATACTGCTTCATTTGGCCCAAGATTTCTAGCAAATGTGGTTTACATACCAGTACGGTATAGTACGGTATAGCGCCTTGCTGCGAAGACGTACAGGGGACCAGACTGCCAGTTGCGGCGCTGCCGTTTGGATCTTGCGACCAAACCGGGAGGTTTTCGCCCATTTTTTGGGGGGAAATCGACACATTTTCGCCAAATGGACAGTTGCACACAGCTGCGTGGTATGTAAACCACATTTGCTAGAAATCTTGGGCCAAATGAAGCAGTATTTTATGATTTATGCTGAACCTGCTGATCCCTATGCCACAGCACTTGTGAACGTTACACAGAAGCCTATGGGAAAAAAGCCTAGTTATCTGTGGGGTTCCGGTCGGGAGAGCAGCGGACGACGTAGAACCCCACAGTTCTGGGGGTAGGTAGTTGGTACTGCCTAGTACTAGTAGTAGTAGTAGTACTTTAGTAGTGACAGTGGAACTGACTACTGCCACTGGTAAGGGTAAAAGATTCTCAGTAAGGAAACAGGAACAAACAACGATGTGTTCCACTCCATGACTACCCCTGACCGAAACCCCAAGATTTTATCCCGAAAACACCAGTGTAACCGGTCCCACGCACCCATCTTTGGATTAAGTGAGAATCACCAATTTCAATTCTGGTAATTTGTTTTACTCACGTTCGGGGAAAAGGGAGAAATTTCCCCTCAGATGATCGAGAAGATTCCCAGTCTCCTGTCCGATGAGCCAAAATGCGGCGACCATCTTTGATTTCGATCTGCACACGCAACCGCTACACGCAAATCGATGACGTTTTGACAGGTCCGTGTGCGCAGTGGGTGTGTGTGAGTGTGTGCGCGCTCACGCATGGGTTGACTCCTATGTTGTGTTGGCTGCTACCGGTAACCAGTGTGCCCAAAACGTCATCAATTTGCGTGTATACCGTTTCAAAGATGGCCGCCGCATTTTGGCTCGTCGGATGGGAGAGAATCTTCTCGATCACCTGAGGGCTCCTTTTTCCTTGAACGTGAGTAAAACAAATTACCAGAATTGAAATCGGTGATTCTCACTTAATCCAAAGGTGGGTGCATGGGACAGTTTCACGGGTGTTTTCGGGGTAAAATCTGGGGGTAACGGTCGGGGGTAGTCATGGAGTCGAATGCATCATTGTTTGTTCGTGTTTCCTTACTGAGAATCTTGGACCCTACTATTGCCCTACCCCTCAATTTTTTTTTTTTTTTGTAAGGGTCAAAGTTACTCGGACTAACTAAGTAGTACTTAGTAAGTACTATGTAGTAGTACCACTAGTAGTAGTACATGTAGTACAGTAGTACTACTTAAGTTCTACTACTAGTACTAGTGCTTAGTACTACATGTACTAGGGTAAAACTAAATTGCAGGGGTATTCGACTTGTTTAACAAAAGTCCAAAAATTCGACCAGCTGTATAGTTTTTGTATACAGCTGGTTGAATTAAACCTTTTCGACGTTGGCAAAGCATCATGGGTATAGATGACAAAACTTGCCGTATTTTTATCGCACAACTCTATGGCAAAACAAAGTTTGTGATAAGTTGTTTATTTTTTTTCCCCAAAAACTAGATGAAGTTCAGAAATGAAACTCACACAGAATTTTCTTCTAGATACAAGCAACAATAATATATTTTTTGTGGAAATGTTCAGTGGGTAGTTTTGGAGAAATCAGTGAAAATTCTCTTGGTGACTGGATGGCAAACGCGGTGTGCGCATGCAGCTGAGCGCATGCGTACAGTAGATAGCGCGCTGCTAGCTGTATGTGGTCACCGTGTTGCCATCCAGTCACCAACGGAAACCCCACTAATTTGTTAATTTGTTATCGCTACTGTGGTAAAGCTAACAACAGGTGAAAGGAGTTGCGGAAGACTTCCACTCAGCCACAGTAACTTAACAGGGCTGTTAAAAAGCTCCGTGGGAACAGCCCTGCGATGTAAAACTACAGCGACCACACTGTATAACACTTTGTAAACACAGAAATGGCTAGCTGATGCACGAAAGTGGAGGTATGGTTCCCTGACGCCAACATGCAATGCAAATGTACAGTAAGTACAATGTACGTACACACGCCACACACAGTACATGTACCATTCGTTCATTTGTATGCTGTTAGTACACATGTGTACAACTTTGTGCACTCAAACTCACCCTGTACGGTACATCGCTATCATCCTCGTCTTCTCGCTCTTTGAAATATGTCGTACTAAGCATATATCTAGGGTACTCAGTGTTATAGCTACGCTGGTCGGCGGTGGACGGGGCTGACTAGCACGGGTAATTTCCGTCCACCACTCCTGTTGAAAAACAATGCTTCCGACCGGCACTAATTTCACATTAGAACCGCATCTACATGTAACTTACATATTTATATCTTTAATCGTGTTTTATGCGCATTTTTTTCAAGAAAAAAGCTTTCTATTCAAGAATAAATGATTACTTCTAAAGCGGCAGGAAATTCACGACGGCTACGACGGCAATTCAAATTGCTTTGCCCTTTGTAGCACAGTGCCGCCGTGCCCTTTTGGCCGACGCGATGGTTGGGCAGATCGGACTGGAAGCTTCATCGTACCGAGCGCACTGCCAGCTAGACATTGCGCATTCTGTGCACAACAGTATGTATTGTGTATGGGTGTACAATGTACAGTACATGTACTGTACATGGACAGTGCGTATGTACACAGGGACAGTTTTTTTAGGGGGGGGGGTGCAGTAACTGCAGTTTCATGTCAACAAACCTTTCGTCTGTGGGTACCAGTGAATCTTGACATCGTTCGTTGGCTGTAGGATAGACTGGCTGCATTGTATGATAGATAGATTGCGCAACAACACGTGGTTGGGTTGCGTGTGAAAGTAGAATCATAGAGCTGTCAAAAGTTTGCGCGTTCGATCGCGGGTGCCTTTTCTAAGTCGTAACCATGCCCCGAAAGGAGAAAGCCAGACAGCAAAACGAGCTTCTACTTCATGATACAGCACAAAAATGTTGTAAACTTTATTCCTTTTTTCAGGTAGGCCTACGTACGTGATCATTTAATTGGTATCTACAACATTACATTTGACAAATTTGTTGTCATCATTTTGACCGCAGCCACTAATGGTGAGGCTCCGTCCACCACTAAAAATACCCTAGCTATAACACTGGTACTCAGTACATGTACGGTAGCTGACTACCATATTGTATACAATGTCCGGGTACACGTCATATTCTTGATTCTTCGTAGGTCAAAGGTTATTGAACACGACGCCTTCAATAATGTGACATTTTCCTTGCTGCACAGCCAATAAACATTATGTGATTTACGTCGGTGTAAGAATAAGTCCACGTGGGAATGCGCAGTAGACTAGCATACAGGAATGTCGCGGTAAGTTACCGCATAGCCGCAGAAGAAAAAGTCCAGTGGGAACACGGCTTTAGATTCATACTCTAATTTCAATAGATGTTGACCACGATCTACAACTACAAGTACTGTACAAGCATGTTGTTTACTTGTACAATACCCGTACATATTTGTACACATGTACAGTACTTTGTTAGTGCACATCATTGGTTAGAATGTTGGAAGGCTGATCACAATTATTGACAAACTGTATACAAACTTGTGTGGCCTACAGTGTATGCTTATAAAGTTGTAATTAATGGTCACTGGTCAGATGTATTTTTCCGTTTCCAGTTCCCTGTTGTATCCATGTACTATGCAAACATCATGCATTATCTCTGGTACCAGGCAGTTTCCTCTCATTGTACAGGCCTCCAGGAAGGAACTGAGTGTTGGCTTTCTATCCCTCTGCAGTCAGTGAGGAAATTTGCCACTTTTTTTCTGTCTGAATTTCAGTCTGCAACATGAACAAAGATTTTGACCTCAGCGTGCCAGTAAGGAAACTCTTTTACACGTACAGTATATGTCAGTATGTGTTTGAGTCACTCTTTGGTCTTTAGTCAGTCCATCCAAACTTTGTCTAAACTGTTGGAGGAGCCAGCAACCATGATACTACATGTACAATTGTACATGTACATGTATAGTGTATGTACATTGTACATGTAGATACTGTACCTAGATGTAGCATGGCCATCATGCGATATGTACATACATGTATGTGTAAATTCTTTATTTTTATAAGTAGCTGCTTGGGCTTATTTTGTGCCCTTAGACAGCGAGCCCCCAAGGGACAGAAGGGGGAATTACTTTTTAATGATTTTCTTTGTAAGACAATGAGTAATTGTGAATGGCACTGTAGAGTGTAGACATTGCATTTGCAATGAAATTCAGGCGGGGAGTGTGAATAATTCATAATACCTTGTACAAGTACAGTCATTGTGCAGATGGACAGAAAAAGGGGTGTACTGTAGCATCATCATCATCATTGACTCTTTTCATATGACATGCAGATCTGTACTTGTACTGTAGTACAGTGTACATGTACACTGTAGTACAAATGTATCTACCCCGGTATATACTACTACTAGCGCATACTCTGTAGGTGACTAACGGTTGCAGCCAATACAAATTTATGATCGTGCAATCATCGTGCTTGTTGCACATGTGTACAACAAATTCCTCTAACCTACAATGATGCAGTATGCATGCGTGTTTGGTCTTTGATTAATAAGATCAAGGTGAAGGAGTGGTTACGAATACACTCAAAATGACTCCTGCCCACAGGGAGCATGTTCAGTATCTTTAACATGTGATGCAATAAGGTTGATAATGAAATGAAATCAGAGAGCTGTACATGCAAGACATGATGACAGAGTGCATCGCCTCTCTTAAGGGGTGTTATCAAGTTGTATCATCTCATTGCATCCAGAAAATTTAGATTGACGGTAATCTGTTTCAATTTTATTAATTTTTGTTGGAGGGGGGTGGGGAACCCACATGTTAGTCCTGCCTCACCCTCCAGCTACAGTACATTGTAATGTTTGCAGAGTGCATTAAGTGTAAATACTGTATACACGTACATACACGTACCGTACATTGTACATGTACATTGTACATGTAGTACATTACACTTATGGTACAATAATACATGTACACATACATACATGTACATGTACATGTACATGTACCTGTAAATGCACTCATCGTACAGTACAGACCTGTATGATGAGCTTACTTGTACAGTAAGTTGCTGAACATTATCAACAGTGCACATTGCATACAGTAGTCCTACATGTACATGTGTACAGTATCTGAGCTTGAGGTTTACACATGTACATGTACACAGCACACACACCGTAGAGCACTTTGCTGATTGCATGATAGTAGGAGCACCCCCCCCCCTCTACTCTCAATTGATATTAAACTTTTTATCCGGCCCACTCCCCCTCTTTTTTTCATCCCTCGTAACCCCCCCTCCCCATATACGTAGGTGTCATTTAAATTTGTTGTGTAGCGCAGTCCATGCGTGGATGTATTTCAGAGCAGGTCAGGCCAGAACGGTTGAAGTGAATTTAGCTGATAGCAATCTGGGGAGGGGAGGTGGGGGACATCTCTGATATTCCTAATTGACGGTGAGTTCTCGTGATCTCATCTCTCTTCTTCCTCCGCCTCCACCACAGTAATCGCAACATTCCCAATGCTCAGACTGCGCTGACAGAACAGCAGGAAATAATTGCCCTCCCTCTCCCATCAAATAAAAGTACAAATACTCAATGTGGCACTGATAAAGTGGAAACTGTGTCTTGTTTTTGCAGGCAACGGGAAGTGTATCCTGACAGTGCAGCCTGGTTGGATGCTGGACCAAGCAAAGTGTCAGCCGCCCATTAGCAAGTTGCTGTAGGAGGAAGGAAGAACAACAAAACAAAACCAACACAACAATCCCAAAACAAGCTGAGGGTCTGCAATTGTAATCTGAGTTGAGCTTGGTGGCGACGATTTCTGCAATCTACACTGCTTGAGGGACGCAGACCTGACTATCTCTGTCTCGTTGACTGGACACTGGTGGCTGCATCCCAAAGGAGAGGGAGCTGTTCAATAGTGTGGGATTCCCTAGCTGGGAACCCAGCCCCATTCCTTAACTGCCTCCTCCTGCCCCTTCATACCCCTACCTCGCCAGCTACCACCACCCACCATCACCACCTCCCTCTTGGCTCCACTCGTGCGCTGGGCCGGGCAGAGCCTTAAGGCAGAATCCTGGACGGCCCGGGAGATAGGCCGCGCTTCCCCTTTGGCGTGCCAACCTCAGGAATGCCTGTTCCAATGGATGGACGTGAGCAGGGCTACATGCCGTGAG